>JAGSMP010000013.1:3930000-4615000 GCA_029286625.1 Parnassius orleans | reverse complement strand
TTTTAGAATTGAATGGATCTGTGTTAGGCAGAGTACTTTTCAATCCACCCTCGTAAACAATTATTTTGAAGTTCACATCACCATTGGAACACTGGTTTCACCGTTTCCACTAATAGTTCGCATACGAACACATTTAATACATAAAACTGTACCACTTTTACGTATTAAAATCTACTTCAAACCATTATTTATACAATACAGTTGCAGCAATCCGCCGCCGATCAAGTTTCCGCTAAAATTCCATAATTAGTTTATTACAGAAAATATAATAGGTCGGGGAAAAAGCTTTTTCGTATTTTGTTTGTATAAAATTGAATAAAAAAATCTCTTTGGTTGTACTGTTTGTATCTGGCTAGTTTTAATATCAATACATATAGGACATTAAGAAAAAGAAAAATAAAAAGTAAAAAACACTTTCCAGCCATTTTTCAATTGTTTTTCTGTCCACCAAAATGAGTCAATCTAACGAAGAAATTCGATACATTCTGAAGTTTTATTACAAAAAACGGAAAAATGCGACTTCTCTAGCTGCGAAAAAAATTTGTGACGTTTATGGACCTAATGCAGTGTTGTAAGAGTAGCACAAAGTTGGTTCAAGCGTTTTCAGTCCAGGGATTTTGATGTCTAAGATGCAGCTCGCTCTGGTCGCCCTCATACGGATAAAGTCGATGCCATTTTTGAAAAAGTGGAGCAAGATGGGCATATTAGTAGTAACGACATAGCCAAGGATTGACCACAAAACAGTTTTGCCCCATTTGAAAAAGTCTGGCTATACAAAAAAACTCGATATTTGGGTACTACCACACGAGCTGACTGAAAGAAACCTAATGGATCGTGTACTCATTTGCGCAGCGTAATGAACCACACCATTTTTAAAAGATTGATCACTGGTGATAAAAAGTGGATCACTGCCAACAACTAATGAGACTCAAGCAAGAAATTGAGAAAAAACTGCCAGAATTGATCAACAGAAAAGGAGTGGTCTTTCATCATGATAACGCCCAGACCACACACATCTTTGGCCACTCGGCAAAAATTGAGAGAGCTTGGTTGGGAAGTGTTAATGTATCCACCATATAGTCCTGACCTTGCCACTTCAGATTTTCACCTGTTTCGGTCTCTTCAGAATTCTTTGGGTAGTGTTAGGTTAACACAAGAGAGGATGTCGAAACTACTTGTCGCATTTTTTTGATCAAAAATGTTAAGATTTCTACAGCAACGGGATTGTCATTACCTACAAGATGGCATCAAGTTATCAAACAAAATGGCACATATGTATTATAATTAATGCAATTAAATTTTGAAAAAAAAAATGTCTTGAATATGTATACTAAGAAACTTTTTCCCCGACCTTATAATATGCAGGGAGTCGATGGATACAGGTGACACAGGACTGCTCTTTGTGGCATTCCTTGGGAGAGGCCTATGTCCAGCAGTGGACTTGTGAAGGACTGTAATGATGATGACGATGATTTAATAAGCCGCAGCGTAGACTCCCACTAGATACTCCATCTGTGGTATCTATGTATGGTATATATCATATATTAATGCAGATGACATAAGAAATATCACCTACATCTATCATTGCTTAGCAATCAAAATGCAAATGCGTCGTCACCCTTAAGGATTTAGTTGGAATGCCACGTCACCAGTAAAAAGGTTCTTTACACTCACCATACTAAAAAAAAAAACAGCATTATGCTGCTGTTTTACACTGGTATTTTGCGATGGCTTGGCACTCCCGGGTGGAACCAAACTATTCTTGCTGCAAACATAATATACTAATAGCGCAGATCTAGGATGATCTGTTGGGAAGACCTATGTTCAGTTCTAGACTAGACGAAGTAACTGCAATTTATGCTTGTGACCACTGCAGCCAATGAACACCCGATTTCGTACAAGGTCACAAGATTCCATATTTTCCATACTAAGGAAATATTAATACTTTTTTAAATTTTAGGAGTGAATGTGTACCAGGGTAGCATGATCACTGAAGAAGTCTAGCTTCGGCCCCGCGATGACTCCGACTCGTGGCCCATATCCCGTGTGATGTAGGTTAGTCTTAATAACATGATGTCTAAACTTTCGAACCCTAGTTATTGAATTACTAATAATTGAATTTGCACGAGTCTAGAACAGTATGTAACGCGCTCGAACGCGTTTACGAGACTTTCGTCGTAGTAGTGTCGACGTTACGTTGTTGATAACGTAAACTAGCTTTGTTTGTTTGTTAAAACATTGTTGCAACTGAAAGGTACAAAACCTGGTTGGCGATAACACCTGTTGAAACTATGTTTGTTAATTGTATTTGTATGATCATAGAACAATGAAATGTAGTTTAACTAAGTTGTTATTTGTTTTCTTTATATTTAAGGTACACATTTAGTGAATTAACTGTGTTTAGTATTATGTATTATAATTTGGCGGTTTCCTTCTCTATTAATTGCAGTAACTTTATTTATTATCTGCATTAATATTTATTAGATTTGGTCATTAGTCATATTATAATGCCTTTATATTATGTATTACCGAAGAGAGAAGCACCGCCGTTATTCTAAACAGCTATGTATATATAGATAGCAAAGCAATTGTATACCAGTATATCTTTTTTCCTCATATACAAAATTCACTTAATAAATGACATTATGTATGTTTTTAGAAAATATTTTTATTTATTTTTTATCATCTTTTATAATAAAAATATGTAGCAACATAATATAGATTATTTATATCTAGTTATTTTTATTACTCAAAGTACGAATGCGAGAACAAACTTCATTAGGCTGGAAAATTTAGGGAATGATCATCAAATTACGTTTCTCGTAAAAGTAATAAATTTTTGTGAAGTTTATTGATTACTAAGTAGGAAAAAATACCTAAAATAACATAAGAACTTATTTTTAATGTTAAAAAAAGAGAGATTTTTTTAGGAATGGTATGATTTTGCAGTGGTTTGCTGGCAATCATAAAATATACTAAGTATATAAACAAATCGCCATTGTTTTTTTTAAAAAATTACCATCTTACTAGAAAATAAAATACTTAAACAATAAATCATCTTCTTTTTAACAAATATACTTAATACTTTATTTTATTACAAATAAAATATTTGTAAAAATACTTGTGGTAACTCCAAATAAATAAATATATATATGAGCCAAGAGGCATAAATGTTACGATGACGTCAGTAAATCTCACATGTGTTTAAAATATTCAAATCGCTAGGTAAACTTTTTATTTAATAAACCCAATTATATTATTTATTAATATATGAGTAATTTGTTTGTTTAAAAGTAAGAGTTATTTTAATTAATCATTTGATTTTTCATATACAATACTCTCTCGCTAATCCGCTATCACAAAAATTAAGATCAAAAATTATGTAAGATAGGACACGGCATAGTGTACTTCACATACATGGATGACAGATTAGCGAATTGGAAATTTAAAGTGACGGTGAATTATAGTAAGACTCAAATGACGGCGGATAAACTAGGCGGTACAGTAATTTTATTAAAGTAGTCCTTGTAACATCTGGTGCAATTTTAGTTATTTACCTTTTTACGTACGTAAGTACATACAATCTTGTTTATAGTCTGACCAGAAAAATAAACACAAACTATACAAGTTAAAATATTTTTAAACTATGGTAACGAAAAGTAATAGTCATACCAATATGAATTGGTCTACAGTTATTTTTGGACGTCGTGATATATTAAATAGTAAACAAAAATGACTATATACAGACTCAAAAAGTTTTTCAGGGAGGATGTTTGAAGGAAAAGGCTCAGATATGGAAAGATTTAGGATATATATTTTATATTAAGTACATTAACACGAGGCCGCATTCCTTTCAAGCAAAAACCACCCCTTTACTATCCAACAAAGAATATATTAAAGATTTGGTCTCTCCAAAGAAATAGCTTTCAATACCTGTCCCACAGTATGTAGACACTGCAGACTTATGTAGAAGTACTGTACTATATGCTAACTTGTCTTCTAGGTACAATTTTGCCAAAAATCTAGCAACATTAATCCCTCTTGGAGTCTTTGAGTTAATATTGTGAGACAATACCCATCGACTAATAGGAGCCTTATATGTTAATATTGTTGATTCTCGCCAACTTCTATTAATGAGATCTTTTTCCTCTAGTGACCATTGGGCTATTTGGTCAGCCCACCCCCAACCTTCCAAGCTCGAAGCTCTAACTGTTCCAGTTGAGGGGACTTCTGCCTGATGTTAGATCGATTAAAGTTAGAGCCCTTGCCTGTAGATTCGTCGGCCAGAAACACGGGGTCCGATGCGGTGCTATCACAGTGTATGTCCACTTTGCTGCATTCAGGTATCTCAATACCCGTGGAATCAGATTTGGCGGGGGGAACATCCATGCTAACTTGAAGTTCCACTGTCGACTGAATGCGTCGCAATATAAAGCGCAAACATCTCTGGAGTCCCAGGTTACGTACTGGTCCACTACAGCGCTTTCTTTGGAAGCGAAGAGGTCGACTTCGGGGACGCCCCACACTCTGAATATGGCCTCCGAGGCCAGGGGCAATAAGTGCCATTCCGGCACAGGTCGGTTTCTCGAAAGGCGAGCGGCTATGCCGTTGTATCTCCTTGAGAGATACGCCGCCGAGAGCTTGATGTTCAAACGTTCGGTCAACTCCATGAGTTTTAACGTTATCTCTAACAGAGCTAAAGAGCGAGTGCCTCCCTCGTTTCTTATATGCGCCACCAGGGTTCTGTTGTCTGACTGAACAAGAATGTGTGCATGCCTCAGATTTGCATGCTGAGAATTGATGGCACAATACACGGCAAACATTTCTTTGACATTAGAATGCCAAGTCTTTTGGTGCCGGGACCATTCTCCTGATAGATAGTTGTTGTTTAAATGTGCTCCCCAGCCCGCATCTGCTGCGTCTGTGGTCAGAAAATTGGTCACCTCCCTCCTGTCCAGAGGCACTGAACTGTGGTCGATGGCATTCCGCCACCAAATCAACTCCTGTTGTACAAGAGGAGGAATGTCTCGTCTTTGCCTTGGCCTGTGCCGAGGGTAATTTCTTAGGAACCTTTGTGTCCTTCGACAATGTAGTCGTCCTCTCCTGGTTGTAAGATTGGCAAAGTTTAAGAGACCTAGTAGGCTTTGAACATCTCGAAGATAACAGGAACCTCGTTTTAGTATCCATAAAATATGGTCCTTTATTCTTATTACCTTGTTCTGAGGTAAGGTCATTGTGAATTTCTGGATATTCCATAAAATTCCCAGGTATACGAGTTGGCTGAGTGGGTGCAATTACTGACTTCTGATAATTTATTTACCATCCTAGACTCTCCATCATGGTTAATGTGTCTGCTACCTGATCTCCTAGCTTGGCCCCGTTCTGGCTGACTAGAAGATAATTGTCTAAATAAACCATAAGTCTGATACCCTTTGCCCCGAGAATCTCTGCTATCCAATTGGACAATGCTGAAAAATTCCGGGGGGCAGAACACAGGCCAAACGGAAGTGCTGTTAATTGGAGGATCTGATTGCAGTAATGTATTCTTAAGAATTGACGGTGTGATTCTGCTATTAAGGTGAAAGTAAGCCTGTTGCAAATATATTTTGGCCATCCAATCGTCCTTCTGAAGAAATTCTGTAACCTCTGTTTGGGACAACAATTGAAAATATTTTGTTGCTATATATCTGTTGAGTCCTCTTAGATCAAATATTGGTCTCACTCCCCCATGTAATTTTTGCAACAGATACATCTTGGATAGGTAACCTGCATCCACCACTAAGGGAATTTCCAAAATCTGCTTTTTCTCCAAAATAAAATAACTGCTGACATCTCTAAATTAACCTTTGTGGTAAATTTCTTTAATATATTCTTTGTTGGATAGTAAAGGTGTGGTTTTTGGTTGAAAGGAATGCGGCCTCGTGTTACTGTATTTAATATAAATTGGTTTGCACCTAAATCTTTCCATATTCAAACAACTGAAAAACTTTTTGAGTCTGTATATAGTCATTTTTGTTTACTATTTTATATATCACGACGACCAAAAATAACTGTAGACCAATTCATATTGGTATGACTATTACTTTTCGTTACCATAACTTCTCCAATAGAACGACACAAATAAATAGTTTAATAATTTTCACTATACCCTATATGCATTAAGTTCACTATAATATTAAATACTAACAACCCTGATACGATCGGAATATAGTCTAATTCTATCGATTTTATTAATGTCAAATAAATCACAATGTTGTATATAATTTTCTTTTCTTTGTTCTAGCTTTAAAATAAATCATAGAGAAATTAGTTTAGTTTCTCTATTATAAAAGTTTAATACACATGTCAATAAAAGTTTTGACAATCCGTCATATTGAAATCGTCGAAATAAATGAATTAATGACGTAAATGAAGATTTGTAATTCTACAACTCACTTGACAATTTCTTGTCAGCAACGGCGACGACCAGTCGCGAGTAGGATTCCTTCAGATATCACACAATTACCATTGAAGTAATATGTACTATATGTACTACGTACTAGAACAGACACCGCGAACAAAATTCGTTCGGTAGTGTGTGGCGCGTGGCCGGAGGCACAGAGTAACTTTATGACATAGATTAAGTAAATTTGAGACCATGGGCTTTAACGCGTGTTACAAACAACCAAGCCTCTGCGCCTCTTCTAGTGCGTAGTACGTATTACTTCAATGCGCTATTACTAATTTTTATAGTATCAACATCAGTATCAGTTTCTTGTCAACTTTTATTAATAGAGACCAAAGAAAAAGTAAAGCAACTTGGAATAAATACTTATTTCGTGTCATCTATGGTGATAGATTAAATTAAAGTTTTAACAAAACGTGTTTCATTGTTAATGAATAAAATTGGATGCTAAGATTTTTTTTGTGTAATAATTTATTTTCTAGCAAATGAAACGGTTTCTGCTGCCTATGTTAGAAAGATATTTGATACTGTTCTATTGTTTATCATTCACAAACAATAAGAAAAGGCTTAATATATTGAATTTGTTTTTAATCGGCTCTGTCATTCATACAAACTATGTTATGCTCTTTGTAATTTTACTTATTATTATTGGCAATAGAAATCCTCTTGTACCATATATTATTAATATATTCGCTTTTAAAGTGCGATTAGGCATTTAAATTATTATATGTAAATCAAAACAAGGTCTCGCAGAAATAATTAAATTTTTCTGTTTTTATATAAATTATAATACCACAATACATTTTGTATATGATTTTATTGCGCATTGTAAACTATGTAAGGAAAATGTCCCCCTAACCGTGTATCGATACTGTTATAGTGAGTGACGATAACTATATTTAATAGCAATAATTTAATCGAATAATAAATGCCTTAAAACTTCTGTTGACTTTTTATTTTGAACCTTTCCAGTCTAGTTTAATATCAATGTAATTAGACTTCTTCATTATTCGACGTGATAAAATCAGTTGTTCATCTGTTTAATGCCCTTAGCATCAGCTTCTTTTCGTCTCATGTTCTTAACAGAGGCTTTAGGATGGCAGCTCGTCTAAGTAACTTACTCGTAGCATACCTCATTCGCCTTTTTACTGTAGAAATTGATGTGGTTGATATTTCGAAAGGGATTTCTTCACGAGGTATTTCCATGCTAGGGCTATTTGCCTCAACTGTAAAAAAAATTAAAATTCGTGACATTTTCGAATATAAGTCTTGTCACGACAACAATGCATCCGAACCACACGCAATATTAAAGACATGTTGTATGAACCAGGTATATGAACAGTACCTATATAAACATATTAACGCATGGCTTGATCGCTTCCCTTTTGAAAACTTCGACCACTTCAACGAACCCGTAGACAACCAGAGACTAAAGTCGATAATGATAAATCGAAAACTATAATGGAAGCGGATTAATTTTAAACCTCGTCAGAATTAGTCAAAATTTTCAATGAAGTGACAAAAGGATAATTATTCATTAGAAAAATATAAAGCTATGAAAGTGGATATATTTTGAAGTTCTAAATGTAAGCAGTAAACAGTTGTCGAAACTCGCTTTCATTTGTTGAATACAAAATACAAGTAAAGGATTTCGGAATCAGATTGTCACTAGTGGTGGTAGTGGATGATAAGTGGACACTGTATGATAATCAAGAACGTTCGTCGTGTATAGGGCTGGTGCCGGTTAATAGTAAAAGTTCATATTGCTAACTGAAATGTCTTTATTCAATTAGTTAGTGCCGGCCGATTTAATACTAAACTGTGTAAGGCAGGATTTTGGGTAACTTTTTTAACTAACTAAAATTCAACTACGATGAGCTTCAAAGAATTTATCGATTCCCATACAGGATTCTATAGTAGCTTTAATGGACATCCATTTCAAAAGCAAAAATGTTTTCGCCTTTAATTAGTTCAATTAATGAGTAGTATATAAAATATAATCTTTATAATATTTGTGGCAGAGCCACGCTCCAGTGTTATGGCTGTAGCACGAATTGGTCGGCTCGACAGGATCACGTTCTCACACATTACCAGCATAACGCTGCTGTGTTTCGTATGATGGGTAACGAGAACCGGAGGAATTTCATTTTAGTTTTGAGGAGAGACGCGCGTGCTCTATTCTCAGCCTTAACCCCCTTATAATAAAAAATTATCTTTATAAAATGACAATTTTATTGTTATGGACATTTTCATTGTTGCTTACGAAAAGGCGGAACTGACATCTAACAACGTAAGAAGAAATACCTCGCCGAAGTGAAGAAATGCCTTTCGAAATATCAAGCACATCCATTTCTACAGTAAAAAGGCGATTGACGTATGCTTCGAGTTAGTTACTTAGACGAGCTGCCATCCGAAAGCCTCTGTTATGGACATGAGACGAAAATAAACTGATGCTAAGGGCATTAACGCATCGTATCTGGATGTATTAATAATTAAAAGCTGAAGGAAACCTGGGTTAACTATAAGATCTGGACGTCAAAAACTTTGGTCTCCACGTGATAATCGGTACTGCTAAGAACCCGAAACATTGGGAATAAAAATTAGTTAAAAGATAATCCGTAAACTGAGTTTTATTGAATGTATAGTATTCGCGTAAATATAAGAAATCTGTAATGGGTAAAAAGGTTTTTGGTTTCCAGAGATTATCACATGTTGCGACTATTTCACCACAAGTTGGGTTAATTTGAAGAGGCCCAGAAGTGCTGAAATCCTTCAAATCATAATCAAATTGTTGCTAACATTATTATTAGGGATATGTACACCATTTAATATAACACGTACCGGTATTAAATGGCTTGAGTTTAATTTGGTGATCATTCTTGAACCCATTGAGAATACGTTACCATTCCCGTAGATTACTTACGATCGTACAGTATAAAACAAAAACATTGTCTTGGTCATTTCTACCTACATAACAATTACGTACAAAGTACTACATATTATGATACGGCTTTTGACATTTTAAATTAATTTTTTTCATTGCACGGCAGAGTTATAAGGAAAAGAAAAAAATAATATATCATTAACTGTGAACATATTTGAATCATCGCAACAATACAACATTTATCATCATGTCAATGGGCCAAACTTAAGTTCAAAATCAAAATTAAGTTCAAAAAAGCGTGTAGGTACGTACGTACTTTATAAAAACCACAAAGCTCGCAATGTACTAGAGATCATGCGGTAACAGGATTTAGTTGCAATGAAAGAAGATTGACGTCTAAGCATTTCGTATTGCACATTCGTAGGATTTACATTAAAATGTAATAAAGAGATATATTTAGATACTACAATGGAATGGAACTATGACCTGGTAATGGTCTAAACAGACAGCTTATTAGGTATAGGGTTAACTAAACTTATAAGAGTTATATGACTGTTAGTTTCAATTTGAGCTTACAGGATTGGCTAACAGACCTATTGATGTGTTCTGTAATCTACTATTGTACCTATATAGAAGAGTTTCTTTAGGACCAGGTTTCCCTTTTGCGTCGATGATAATTAATAAAAAATTGGTTTTTTACCTATTAATAATCAGTGCTTGACTAGGTACTACTACTATTCCACCTTATTGAAAGTGATGATACAGCCGAAGATAGTAAATCGCACTGACTTAGATTAACTAAAGATTATGTGTGTCATTGCAATCTTTATTATTTTATTAATAAGGCATACACACAGATTGAAGGCAATACATAACACAGTTACAGTAACAAATATTATTATAACTATAATCTATAATCCAACAGAGAGTGCACAGCAAAACAAAATATGACAAGTATTAAAAACCTAATAACACATAGTACGAGTATCAGTTAAAAAAAATCTTATTTAATGATATTCGTGAAATTTACATATTATACCTACGTAGAAATTACAGATCTTTTAAATTGTGAGATATTAGAATTAAAAATGTCCAGATCAGCGTTACGATGTCTCAGCTCGTCAAAATTTCGACACATTCTAATGACCGGATTAAAGAAAGACGTGTTGTTTCTGTAAACATCAAGGCGAAATATACGCGGGTTACGCAGACGCAATATACGCGAGTAAATAAGCTCAGAATATTGTCTACGTTTGTCTAATTTCGTAACTCCAAAGTAATTCACTCTTTCATTATACGATGGCAACTGACGGATCGTATAGAAAATGGCTGAATAATTATTGTACTCATTTAGCTGTACGTACGTATTAGGAATATATATTATGCATTACATTAATGGTATGCAGCAGTACATTCAAGTATTCGAAAAATATGTTTGTTCTTTTATTTCTATAAGTATGAAATTGGTTAAAATAATTATTAATTTTTGAAATATATTCTTGTGTATAGTTCAAAATAATTTAAACCATAAAATAACGTGTGTTTGCGGCGTAAGAGAAAAAAATTCTGTTTCGTCTTGGGGGTGTCGTATACTGGGTGGCGATTAGGTTATTACGTTAAATAACACAGCGGTAAATACAAGTTCATATATGTCTGTTAAAATAATAAAATAAACAATTCTACCAAAAATAAAAAATGCATATTTCAAACAAAATAAATAGCGTAAAAATTGACACGAAATAAATCCCCTGATAATATTAGTTTACTGACCTGAAGTGACCTGTAAAAGCGGCAACGGTGCGGCAGGTGAGCAGTGCTCTCGCGGCATCGACATAGGTAATTATTTACCTACACTTTCCCATTCATAGGTACCTAATTAGGAAAAAACGAAAAAAAGGGCTACCGCGACTAGAATGTTAATTGTTATTTTTTTTTAGTTGTGTAGATAAAGTTATGTAGGATAAGTCTTTTCATTTAATGTGATAACTTTATCGCCACCCCGTATACTGTACTTTTTGGTGTCATAAGAGGCGACTATGGGATATGCTAGCTATACTAAAATCCTATGGCTTCCGATAGATGGCGGTATAACCATCGATTACACCAGCCGTAAAATACCCGGATTGGCAAAGAAAGCATCGTTAAAAGTGCGAAACATCTTGAACTTGAAGTACCTAATTGTTTATTATTTGTGCTCGGGGTACTGGGTGGTACTGCGATTGTTAATCCGTCAGCCAAACGTGACGATTAAGGCTTTTCCTTATAACAAGAGAGGCCCATGAGCAACAGTGGACTTATATGGGCTGATAATGAAGAAGAATTAAAATAGGCATTTAAGCTTTAAAACTTGTTTTTTACCACGTTTTGTACTAGCAAATTTTTGTTACAATTTTTGTTTTTTATTTTGCTTGTGTAATGTAAAGCTTTAAGAGGGCGGGAATACACTTTAAGTTTTTAACAGACCTACTGTTGTCGCGCTGTGCTCCGTGTGAGAGCACTGTGTATGGGCACAGAATAAATAATAGTAGAAGAAGTATGAGCGAGAAAACTAAAATTGACGAAATCATCATCTTGTATTCTCCTTTCACCACTGAAGCTAGACCGATTAATAAATGGATGATAACGGCGGTATAACTGGGCAATTTTGATAATTCTAGTATTTTCATTGTTTTTTAAACTAAATAATTCATGAAATATCCATAAATAAGAACAAGACAGTGGTAAATATAGGTCTGTCGTAAAAATATCTTATTGGTTTAGTGATATCCAGGGAGAAAACAGTGGAATGTAGTTTGTATCGACTAAACGCCGCCCGGGTTCCCTGATATCGTTTTAACTGTTTACGCTGGTATTCTGTGAGAACGTGGTCCATATCCCATTCTTGCAACAACAATATAGCTACAGCGTGGCTCTATCACCTCCCAACCGGCCTGCGACCTGCCGCCGTAAGCAAAAATCGCTCTGGAGTACATTACTTTATTGAAAAAAAAATTAAATTCGAACGACAATCTCAAAACAGGCAAATTGTTTGAGTCTCAGCGTCGACAGTTCTGGGCTGATAGCACTGAGTAACTGCCACAGGAATGGATGCAAGTAGTAGAATGTGGGGGCTACACATTTGAATAAATAATATATATAATAAACAATCCAAAGTTTTAAGAATATTCTACAAGCGTTTCATTAATAATATGGGAGTTAATCGGGCGAGTCGTTAGTGTGCCTTTTGGATTTGGATACGTTATTCCATATTACGTATTCTTTTTTTGCATTATTCTTCAAGTTTTCTAATCACGGTTATATGCCAGTTTGTCGATGTAGTAACTCGCAGAAAGCAATTATTTTTATGCATCTTTTCCTTTTAGTGTACAAAGTGTTCATTCATGATTTTATGATAAGAAATACATTTAATCGATGTTGTATTGGAGTGATATGTGACAGTGATTTATTTACCAATATGCAGAAACAGTGTTTTCTAAAGTTTTGTTCTGCTGACAAACGAACAATCGTTATTCATCAAGGCTCGCGTAAGGCCGCGCGAGTACCCGGCGAACAGAACGGTGAAAGGGATCTCATGACCTCGCCACCTGCGATAGCTTTGAGGACGCATGCGCCAGCACTAGCCGTGGCGTCGACGTTTCCACTGCTTATTGTTTAGTTGATGTTTTGCACCAATTCAATTACTGTTACTGGTAAATAGATTGTAAATAGATCATTAATACTATGTTAGCACGTAGGCACGTTGTTGAATGTTTTGACGATATTTATATTTTACGTATATTATGTTAAATTATGTTGACTAAAATGTTTTTATGTCGTGTCGATATTTCTATTGTAAGAACTATTACCGTATTATGTAGCCAAAAACAATGAATTGAAATAGAAACAGAAACTTTTTTATTCAATATAGAAGAAGGTTATAAATAATACTTATTGAAAGTCACTCTTTTGTTTAATTGACCACTGGTTCGGAAAAAAACCTCTGTACTGGGAAGAATCAGCAAAAACCCAGCGGAACTTTAAAAAAAATAACAGGGGTTATTGTCATCCATAAATTCCTTAATATTATAATAACTCTTTTTATACAATCTTTGTTTAATGAAGTTTTTGAGCTTTGAGGAGGTCAAATTTTGTATATTTTCTGGAATTTTGTTGTAAAAGCTAAAGCGTATATATCGCCACAAGAATGAATTACTGACTCGACCAATCGAGTCAGTAGGTAGTACCTAGCTTGTGTCTGTTCCTAGTATTTACAGAATAAATATCACTTATTTTTGAAAACTTCTTTTATTTCTGTGTATTAAAAAAATTTATTCAAAATATAATAATTAGTAACTTCATTCGCAAGAAATTATGGTCCGAGGAGACAGTAATTAATTCTCGTCAAACCCGAATCCTCTATCTTGCATATTATAATATTTAGTCTGATTTTCATTTTAAAGATGTCGAAATCATTGTCAAATTTCACCTATACCAGCTCCACGCACGTACTAAACAAATAATGATGTAGGTGTGTTATTATTATCTAAACATTGCATAAATAATGTTCCGACAGAAACCATATGCCTAAAATTGGAGTACAAAACGCTGAATACCCCAAAGGGCGTCAGCGTTAACCTTTAAAATAATTCCTTAAATAATTTACATATTTATAGGCACAAGTCAGTGACATGAGTGCGAATTAAATTTACATGTTTCACGACTCGTCACAGCGCTGATAAATTCAATCTAAATGTTTAGAATTTCCAAAATCCAATCCTTGACTATCACACCGAAAACCGGACTTTAGACAAGTAAATGCAAAACTAGGAGGAAGCAATTTGAAAAACTAAAGCGTATTTTTAACTCGTTGCCTATGCATTAGTTGACAACCGCTACATCAGGCTGTCCCGTTACGTGCCTACAATTTCGTTTATTTGATCGCATTAAAAATTTAGCAAAGATCAATACATCTTATTTGTTGGTAAAACTAACATAAGAAGTTGCTTGCTTAGCTAACAACGGTTTTTCATCTATATAAGCCTTTAATAGTTCATAGCAGGACATGCTTTTCTCTTGTAGTAGAGATTAGCTGTATTTCGCTAGATATTTCATTTTTTATTTCTTTAAAATGGACTTGTTTAAAGTATAATATTGTTTTTCTGCAAAGCGGTAATTTTGCCCACTGCTGAAGAACTTTAAAAGGACTTATCGATTTATCCATCGGTTGCGGTCGCCCACAGACAGACCTCCAATCCAATCCTGCAGGCTTATTTACTAACTTCGAATACATCAAAATGATTCGTATGCAATATAGCTTTTCTATAAGAGCTACCACCTACCATGGCTCATAAAAAATATGACGCAATGTACTACAAAGTGATCATTTAGATGTCAACTAAGTTAGCGCTTACTCGTAGGCCTGCTGATAGACAACGTGAACGAAATCTGATAGGTAAAGTTTATCGTTTATAATTAGTTATTACTTATTATGTATTGAACAGCCATTTTTTTCTATGTACTTAACAAAATAATAAATTTTTGGTTAAATTTTCTAATGTTTTAGGATAAGCTAAATGAAATGATAATTCCACACATCTTTTATCATTTTGTTACGTAGCTTTATACAATAAGCATACTCTGACGTCAGTACACGTGTCATCGATTTCTCCACGTGTTATTTAAGCCGCGTTTTTATCGGCAACATGAAATAATTAATTTATTTATCTCTTTACTTCAAAATATTAAGGCTTGATTTTGTAGTTTTCTCTAGCAACGGAGACGGTCTTTCGCAAACTACAAAATCTTTTATCGACGTTGAATGTTACTAACTTTTCGAGATAGCTCAAATATTTCTGTACCTAATGTAACGTCACGTGTCACTCAGGTAGTTATAATATTTCTGTAACTGAAACAGACGATTTATAAGAACTCAAATTCATGTTATGTAATTGAAGATATTGTTATAATATTATATTCACGTGTGTGATATGAAAAGGCCAGCAAATTCCCGGACATTATAAATGCTACAAAAGCGTCAAGGCAGCCCGAACAAGTTTTATTTCAAAAATAAGTGTTAAACGGTCACAGTAACAAGTTTCACTTATATGATTCCAATAGGTACATCAGTGTGTGATATAAAGGTTTGTTTTGTTATTGACGAACATTTATTTATTTCAAATATTTACTGCATTTTCTTGAAAAAAGGATACAAAGGACGGACTTATGCCTAAAGGGATTCTCTACCAGTCAAACACGTATTGACGACATACAAATTTTGTTTCGTACCTATTGAAAGTGTGAACATCGAAAAATTGTTTAACTATTTTATTTGTATTTTCTCATAAAAGCGAGAATGCTATTTAGAACCGACTCTAAAGTTTTTTTAATAAATGTATCACGATACCTCCGAGGTTAGTAAACTAATTTAGACGATTTTTATTTTCTGGAACTGTATACTTTTCCGTGAGCTCATACAAGTTTTATTAACCAGATCCCGTCTTGTTGAGTTCAGTTTAGATATTTTTTTTATACAATTATATTATTTTCGTATCTAATCAAAATTATCCTGCGATGAAACCCACTGAAATATCTCTATTCCATAATGAAATCTTTCACTAGACATTAAAGTTTGAGTTTTGATTGTTTTATCAAGTACTTACATAAGTTTTTGTCCTAAACGTGCGGCTCATCTTAATATTATATAGGTATGAAAACGTTACCTCATTTCCCGCAATTGTTAGCGATCTAGTACTAAATCAGGGAGAATTTTAGAAAAAAATAACATAATCAACTTCTCGAAATTGTTTTTTTTCCATAGAATATAAAATTAAAAGCTAAAAATGACCTCAAAAGAATAATCTTTTCATTTGATACAACCTTTACGATTTTATTATGAAATCAAGATAAAATATACGTTTAAATAGCGGTTTAGTATAATTTTTATATATTTTTTTTATCGAGACAGATATTATGATTCGCGTTTCTGTCTTTACACAAACTTTGTCCGTATGTTAAATTCTTATAAAATGATTGATTCTTGATTATAATATATAATGTTTGATTTTTGCGCAATAATGACATTTGAGTAGATTTAGACCAGCACTTAAAATTTACCACGTGCTCGGCGGTGAAGGAAAACATCGAGAGGAAACCTGCATGTCTGAGAAATTAAAAAAAATAATTCGAAGACGCGAACGCGACGCGAAGGGCAGCGCGGCGGACACTTCCTTGCCCTAAAACCCTCTCAGAAGCGAAAGGAGGCCTGTGCCCAGCTGTGGGACGTACATAGGCTGTAACTTTACTTTAGGGTTAAAATATACTGCAACGTTATGGAAAAATTTAATCTCTGGTTGATAATTTTTGAATAGGTACTTGTTTCATGTGGCACCATATTTATTTTGTGAATGGGCCTAGCTAATACTTTTTCTTTTCGTCATTGGCGTAATTTTGTGTGTCGATTTCCACCAACCTGATTCTATTAAGTACTTACTATAGTGGCAATGGGGTTCATTTACGGTTTTAATACAGCACTTTCGTCAGAATCTTGGTTGGCTTCATTCGACAAAATTGTGCAAATCTATCAGTATTAAGTTTTGGCTAATGTTTTTTTATATTTTTACCTTATTTTAGGTTATATTAATGAAAAAACATTACGCATTTGAGGAATGGTTTTCATCGGCAACTATTCCCAACAGTTACATCGCACTGTTGGTCTAGTAGAATAGTACGACAATGAAGTGTCTAAAGTTGCTTCGAACTTGTTAGTGTATAAAGTGCATACAGCCGATTGATTGCATGTGAAGTAGGTATTATACAGTAGTGAAGTAATAAATTCATTACTATTATCGGTATCACGCGTTGCATGAGGGAGCTTTTGCATGATACCGACTCCTATCTCGACATCCGGTGGGTGGAGCCCCCTTCGCGTTTCCACTTCGACTCCCGAGTAGCTTAATGTTTTATATTGATTGCAGGAATCACTTGGGACCAGATTTTGTATTACTTTATTAAATACATACATTTTAAGTGTCGAAAAAATAAAAATAATAAAAATTTTGCTACTTCGATTGCGTGTGTTATGTATTTATTTGCAGATATATAGTAGGTATATTATAGTTGTTGATTATTTTAAATGTTCAAATATTTCCTTGGTAGAAATCCAACATGCTAATTAAAAACAAAGATTTGTCTGTAATATTCTAACATTGTTTTCATTGTTATTCTATTTAAGTGGTACTGGCGTAAAAGATTTTTTTTATTACTTTACTCGAGTCACTATAATTACAGAAGTGATTACAGGCTAGTCTTTGTTTTATCCTTAGAACACGTGGTAATGTTTTCCTGCGCGCTTATTGCGTTTCGACAAAAGCCTTATTTTTACAGGTGAAAGGATAACAAACGAGCTCACAGTCTACCTGATGGTAAGTGGATTCTGTGCCTAGACACCTTCATCTATTCTCGAATGAAAATCACAACGCATATGGGTAGTCATCCTTCATGACTAAGATGGAATGCCTCGTTATCAGTAAATAGGGTCTCCGATCGGTTCCTTTTACTCATCATACTAAACACAGGAACATGCTTCTAATTTACGCTTTGCGAGCGTGGTCCCTCCCCGGTCAAACCGACCCATTCATGCTGTTATAATGCGTGTTAATGATGAGTGATGCAGCTACTGCACCACTTATAGTCAACTTGGTCCTTGTTTAACCCACTAGAAAAGGACGGATTTGTTTTTTAATTATATGTATGTATGTTCTTTTGTGAATTCCTGTAGCCTAAATAGCACGACAGATTTTGAAACATGCGGTGTCGTCAACTTTACTATAAGTTCGTAAACAATATAGTGCATGCATGCATCGCAACCGGATGATCACGTCAATTTATAGATAGATAACTGCAATTGGATTCTTCGTTTTTAATAACAGTCGTCTTCTTGGTTTACTTTTAGGACAGTGTATAAGCAAAATAGAGAGTTCAATTAAATAAGCTTCTGTGCATACTTTTTACTTTGTAGGTAACTCTAGATGATATTGTGTAGTAATATCTTAAAGTAGCAATTACTTTCTCCAGAAGGTTACTGAAGTGCAGGACGAGTGATTTAATATTATCTGGACGTTCCAGAAATAGAATCTAGCGTGATGCTAGGTCGCATCGCAACCTGCTAAACCGGCAGGTGTGGTTACAAGGGGCACATGAAGGGGGAGACGTTTGTGCGGCTGTGCGGGCGGACGGCCCGGGCTGCACGCTGCACCGCGCCAAGGTCAGCCGACGCACGCATGCGCCGTCCCTCCCCGCTGCCCCTTTCGGAACCTGCACCCGCTCTACTTATGTGTTCCTGCTAGCCACACTCCAAATAACACTTGCTCCCTCCTTTTTTCCGTTCCTTCGCGGTGATTTATCTTATTATTATTATTAACTTACGTCAAACTGGCTAAATAGGTGTTTCATATAACTTACTCCTTAATAATATTGAAAAAGTTCGCAAGCTTGTACTCTACCACAAATAGGTATTTTTCTGTTCAAATCGTTACGAGTTCACGATATGGCTCTTTCCATAAATGTTCGACTATTCTTATAGTGATCGTCGTGATACCTATCGCGCATGTTCTGCTCGTAGACATAAACATTATGAAGTGAACAGACAGATGAAGAAAAGAAAACACGTGCCAGTTGCTCCGCGTAGGCGAGCTGAGCTCGACGGGCGTAGCACCACATAAACGCAACCGGGAAATCAAACCACAAATATTAGTTCCTGACGTTGGTTTTGAATTTCACTTAATTGAGAGTAGTGCTCTTTTTTTAGTTGAACGCCACGTTAATTACATTCCCTTTATAAACAGGTTTAGAATTGCAATCAGCAATCTTAATGTTTAAGGATTAGATGAATATATTATACATGAACTGCATGCAATAAGTAGTTGTAAGCATTTCAAGATGGTTTGTAGCAGAATATTGCGAATTATAAGAAGATTTTTGGGAATTATATTCCTGCAATAATACTGTCGTATAATATTGATTGCGGAGGTCATCCGCACTACCCACATTTTATTAGAAAGCTGAACAGCGTCGAGCATAAGGAGCGGTTCGTCGCGGCCCGCCGCCACTCGGTCGCCTACGTCCGCACCGTTGTTTGCGATGCTCGATTCGGTTGCAATGTTCCATTCACCTTATTCGCCTGCGTCGAAGTTCAGTGACTCCGCCGCCGACCGACTAACTCCTCAGACACGTCATCGGTACGATCATGCCACCGTTTCATCACCCGCGGCCTATGTGGCTGTTAAAATTCTGTCGGTGCTCGGCGGCGCGCCGCTACGACCTCGTTTCGCCAGGGAGCGACGCGCGGCCCGTGCAGCGTTATGTAAAGTGCTGAGACGGACGGTGCAGTGCAGCGACGAGCGTTGCGCTCAGCCGCGTGAGTCCTCCCCCTCCCCTCGCGCTTCACTGTCGCCTCCCCTTGCGATTTCGTCCGCCGGTTTCACCGGCGAGGGCTACGGCGCGGCGGTGCGGGGATCCGGAGTTCGCGCGCCTCCCGCCGCCGCCGCCCTCCGAGGCGGTGAGCAGAGCGCTCCGCTCAGTCGTCGAGCGGAGTGCGTCGACGCCGGTCGGCCTCTTGCCCCGGTTGTCGCCTTGCTCTGTGCACTCGGTCAGTGGTGTAGCACGCGAGGCGTCGCCTGCGCGGCCGCTTCGTGAGTTCGTGTGGCATTTGTCGGGTGCGTTTGCGACGGTGACGGTCAGCGGACCGGCTCCGGTCCAAAATAGCGTACGTTATCACCGCGACCTCGGGCGGCGAGACGAGATAGCGCGAGGTCGGCGGCACCTGCGTCCCGCCGCGCCCCACGTGCGCGCCGCGCCGCTGCAGCCGACAATTAGTGACTGTCTGCGGCCCTCCGCCGCCCTCTCGGCCGTCTCCCCTGGCCTGCGTTGTCTGGACTTTTGCACCTCCTCTGACGCGAATCGAATTTTTACGTTTCCTCAAATGGTGTCGGCAACCAGCCGTCAATGTCTACGTTCAAGTAATCCGTCACATTAGAGCGATAAAGTATCGTAAGAGATAACCTTTTCCTACACGACTGAACATAGATATGTAATCGTTCAATTTTATTGAAAAGTCCGTCGACGTACGAGTCGTTGCAAATAAATTATTTCGCAATTAACGGATCACCTCATTACTGCGCGTTATGTAATTGATTTAACAAATACGATGATCGAACCAGTTTATTTCTATACTTGTGGCTAAAGAATTTTGACAAATATTTCCTTGTTTATGTTTTCTTTTATATCTCGTATTCGTTTAATATGTTGTTTTCTATAAGTATTATAATATTATAATACAATTCTACGAAACAACCTGGATAATGCTGTTTACATTTTCTTAGACTTCGACTATAACCCACTTAACACAAAAGCAAACTTGCATTTTTTCATCGTTTTATTAAATAATATCAAACATATTATTTAATAAGATTATTAATTTTGTTAATAATATTATTTTGTCTCCTTTTTCAAAACATAATTACTTCAGTTACTGTTCAGTTATTGACTAAATGCATCATTACAATTGTAAATATATAAAAGAACATAGAAAATCGAATTTTATCTCGATGAGATAAAATTCGATTTTCAAAAAGATTAGGTTCTTTGTTTTACTTTTTTATTTTTACCTTTTATAAAAACAAAATACCGGGTAAACGAATGAATATTCATTTGATTTACTACGACATTGAACATCTGATTCAAGGAAGGCTTCTTATCAATTAATAACGATTTAACAAAAACAGTACAGTCTAAAAAGATTAGTCAATATATAAAATAGCAAAAAGAAGTTATAAAAGAAAATGTTTATATTATAACATCCTTACTTGGTACATATTACCTAAAACATACACTGTACTATTACAAAATATTCTTTAAAAGTTGGAAGTACAAATCAAATAAAAATTGGAATACGTTAAATTTAATTCCATTATAATAGTGTTCATTGAATACAAGGATTAAATGAGGAAACAAGAATGTTAACTTGAGGAAAATGTATGATATTAGGTTTGGTTAGCACAGAAGAAAATAACTATACCAATTATTGTAGAGCTTATCAATAATAAAAAGCGACTTTGATTTTATCGGAATGGCGAGAATCGTACTACAGCAACTAGTACTAATCACTAAAAGATACTAATTACACATTCCCAATAATGTACTCTCCTAAGTACTAAGAAAAGGTTTAATTTCTCATGCGAATTCATCAAAAAAAGCATTTTAGCAATTTATTTCAAGCAAAATATTTTAGTAATTTAATCACAGAAATCTAAGAGGTTTAGATTGTTTAGATGTTGATACTACTTTAGAGATTATTTAAAAATATACTGCAAGTACTCTTATAAAGTACTACACTTTTTGTAAGATTTTTTTTCTTATTCGAGGAAGCTTAAGTTTTAAATTGTTTTTCTGAAATTACTTCAACTGTTACTAAATTACATTTTAAACACAAACAATCCGATGGCGTATGATCAATGACAAATGAAAAAAAAATCCAAGGGATACGTATCAAAATAAAGACGCAATCTCAGATTCCGCTTCATATTCATAGCTTTCCCTTCAGTCTCGCAATATTTTATAGTTATTACTTACTATAAGCTCTTGTCGTACAAATCTACGCATTATGGGTATCGGAAAATATTTGGGAAATACGTTATATTATTAACTAGGTATTTTATATTCGAAAGTCGATGGATGCAAGTGGCTCAGGTCCGTGTTTTGTGGCATTCCTTGTAGTAGGCCTATGTTGAGCAGTGGTGTTGTTATGGGCTGTGATGATGATGAACTATTTTATATTATTAACAGTTGGCCCAAAAGCCGCGGACATACTGTCATATATTATCCTCGGACGATGCATATCACACAATTATAATCGAACTTCACATACAAGGTAAATTCGTTTGATTATTAATTATTCGGACTTAACCCTAAAGCATGGATAATTCTCAGTTAACCCAGAAAAACCTAGGTTATAAATTGTTATTAACTTTATCAGGTCAGTTGGTGTGGGTCCAATTATTTTACCTCAGTAGTTCATTTGTTAAAGGGATTTATAAAAAAGTCTTATTAACAAATCCTTTTCTCTGATCTCATCACAAATTCATAACACTCGTTTCGGCGAGGTAATGCATAATTTACAGTGAAAAATCAAATAAATTAATCCTAGAATTTGAATTTATAATATCTATAATGTATTTCTTATATTTACGCGAACACTATACATTGAACAAAACGACTTTTACGGATTTTATCGCGTTTAATTTACTTAATTTTAATTCCCGACGTTTCGGGTGCTTTCCAGTACCCATGGTCCGTTAGTAGGGTTTGTACTGAAATTCGGTGGAGATAATTCACTTCATAACAGATAATCGACGAAAAATATTTTATTATGCTTACAATTCATTTCTTATAATATTTCCAACGTATGTATCTACATAATGTGTTTTATTTATTTAATATAGATATACTATTTGGATAATATTTTAAATTCCCTTGACATAGTTTGTAACTTAATGTAGCACACTTGCAGTATTACTACTAAATCAGCATTATTGTTGTTTATAGCATACGGTATTATATATATTTAATACGCAGAGATAAACAATATTATATACAAAGCACGGTGTTGAACTACCTGCATCCATCGACTTCTTGAATGTCTTGCCAGGTCACCATCCATCATGCACTGCACGCAACTGCAAGTAACAATATGCTTGCTTGAAACACATTCTCATGGACGTGTTAAGTTAATATTAGATTACTATAGTTAGGTTCCTTGTTTTTAATATTTTAATTGTTCACTAAGCAGTTAGCATATTCGTTTTTGTAGGCTAGTAATCGATTTCTTGGTGTACAAAAAAGCTCAACAGTATTAGTTTTTCTAATTTGAAATGTTACTAATTTTATCAATTAATGTTAACACGTGTCATGTTGCGTAAATAAGTCGTAAGTTGTTTCGACTTTTCCATTGTGCTATGCTTTATTAGGTATGTGACATGTGGTGACATGCTGTCCTACTTTTTTAATTCTAAGATCATACGCAGTAAAAATATTATTTCTTCCTACTTATAAGTGCCGTCTTAAACGCTTCGTGTTACTGCACTCGAGTTCCAGTTATTTTATTTTATCATGTTTACTGATTTATCAATTAGGCGCACTTTATCGATGTATTAACGTTTTTCTTTTATTATTAGTGTTGTATGATCATCAAATGTTTTTGTTTTGATTTTTGAACTCCATGAACAAGTCTTCATTTTGTGTAGAAAAATAATTATCATTCAACGAATTTGTTAATCTAAATATTTCAATTCCTTATCAGTTAAAAGTTATATAAATGATAAACGAACCGTGGTATTAGCGATTGGGAGAGGGGATACCCTTCAACTTTGTTGTAAACAAACATTTGACTTTACTCACTGGCAATGAACGCAAATTAAACATGGGCAGTAAAAAAATACTTGAACTGGTTTTTCAATCGTTAGAATAAAATTTATCCGTCAAATAAATTATAACCTGGTGTATATAAAAGTGAAACAATTGAACTATATTGTGCAAACTGTAATTTTTAATTTGTTTACATTATGATTAACTTTTATTTGATGACAACTTCTTGCAAATTCGCCAAATATGAAATTCGTCATTATGTGACGTACGCAGTTGGGTAATTCACTAGGCTATAATTATATTATATTCACAAACTATCCCCAATTTAAAATAAATCAGTACTATTGTTATGCTTTGCTAGAAAAACATCGAATAAAAATGTATGAAATTAGGCGATTTTATTTGTAAACTACTTTTTTTGTTATTACTTATTAGTTCCACACTAGGATATTCTCCTCGTGAAGGCAGTTTACATACATAAACTGCACAAGGACAAACATCCAGACCCGGAACAAATATTTCTAGTTTTTAATTGATAAACGTCTTTTCAAATTTATTTTTAATTTGTAATTTTATTTAGTAACTTGTAAACTACAAGTTACTAAATTAAGTTTTGGTGAAAATTTTTCCAATTCCATTTTACAAAATTTTTCCATTTAATAATTCTGATTTAATTATTTATAATTATCTCTATCTTCTTTATATAAATGTAAATTTATTAGGTGGTTAGACTCCTTCGGAATACGTCTGAGCAGGTACCAGTACTACTCTCTTAGCTATTTCTGTCGCCAAGCAGTAAGTGTCTGATGCAGTTAATTTCAAACGAAGATGGCTACAGATGCGTTGTCATTTCTGAGGACGAAGGTGGAATGTCTCACATACTGTAATTATACTGGCTCTCTATATCCTTCAGAGACGACAGAACAAAGCAGTGCACACACTACTTTGTTCCAAAGTTCACTTGAGTTCCAAAGCAGTACGCGCTCTGTTCAAAATTCATCGACAATATCAATTTCGCAATTTCCCGTCACTACACCGAACCTAAAATAATGAATAGCAATCCAGTCAAACCATATCTCGGATTACAATGTCAGTTTAAACATACACACAGGCTATAGTATCCTTATTACGTAGAATTATATAACACAAAAATATAGCGCGGTGCACGTGTCACCCCGTCATATAGCTTACGTAACGCGCACGGCTTCCGTTTCCCCGAACGCAACTCCATGTCTCCGCTCTTATTATGATTGATCCTTCAAGATAGTTATTATAGAGACAAACGAGCTAGACTGTTAGCTAGTGGTTAATGGCTTCTGCATACCACAGATATCTTCTCTAGGTGATACGATCTCTTTTCTGGCTAGGTTTAGGTAGGTACTACTCTCTTAGCTATTTCTGCCGTCAAAAAGTAGCGCTTGCACTGCTGCGTTGCGGTTTGGTGGGAATGGAGAGCCATTATTATTACAGACTACCTTTAAAGAAAGATGACACCTGAACACAGCAGTTGAAGTATTTCTACTTAGCGGCGGAAATAGGAAAGAAGTTGGTACCTACCCTGATAGTGTCCTATTTCAGAATGGCAATGCCTACACTATGTTCCAGTATGAAGGGTATAGAGAGCCAGTACAATTACAGGCTGTGAGACATGTCATCTTAGTCCTCAGAGGTGACAACGCCTCTGTAGTTCTTCATTTAAAGTTTGCTGTTCTTTTCTCATTTTAGTTTTATATATTGTGTGTGCATTAATCTGTTCTCTTGTTATCAAAAACGATTAACACGTATTATTAGTTCATTTGACACATATTCCGTGTGTTTACGTAAATATTGTTTTCGATCCAATTTTTACTATGCAAACAATTTGCAAATTATACTTCTTCATCATCAAAGTCCACAGCTGAACATCTTTCCCATTGAGAGAGAATTTGCTTTAACGATTACGACGGAACGGCGGATTGACGACGATTGTTGCCAGACTTTTCGCACTTTTGACACTGCTTCCAGTCACCGGTCTAGGTAGTTAAAACTTAAACTTGATGGTATCAATGGTCAATCTATCGGAAGCGATCAGATCTTTTTGTAAAGTTTATTTACCCAGAACTGCACAGGAACTCGGTTTTTTGTTAAGATTTTTTTTATTTTGTAGATACATTAAGCTGTAATAATTATTAGTGTTTTCACAAATATTTCCCCCTTTTCTTTAATTGCATTGTTTACGATCCTGTACTCGTATTTTGACAGAATCGTATTTTCCCTCCAATTGATTTTAAAGTTTAAAGAATTCATAGCTTCATTGGTAGGTTCACCTTTCATTCATTATTCATAATTTGTAAGAAATTATTTGCACAGTAAATCTCTTTCATGGGACACTTAGGCAAGGTATTAAAACAAATTTAGAGATTGAATTCCCAATCACGTCTGTCATAGATATCGCGTTTATGAACTATATTTCTGTAATTTTGTTGTCAATATAGCTTTATGAGCTCGCTCAGTTTCTAGAATATTTCGAAGCTAAAGGTGTTATTCACTTCGTACTCAGTACTAGTTCATTCTGGCATGCTGCTATTGTTTGGTACACTTGCTTTCGCACGTGTACAATCTATCGTTCCGACGTGCAAGCCCGATAACGTTACCTACTTCTGTTCAACAACTCAATGCCACGCACCTGTTTAGATTTTTTATTTTTTAATACGAGTCTACGAAGTTGATCTTGGCTCCTATTCAGTTTAGATGTGTCACCGTTGACGGCTAAAGTTAGTCAACAGTATTATACAAATTCACCAATTAGGTGGGTATCTTGTAAAACTTGCTGTTTCAATTCTCTTAAACTCGATTGTTTTAATTTTACTGACGCTATTGCAGATTAAAATTGAAAGTTTAATAATAAAATAACCTCCATCAATAAATTTTTAGACCAATGTATGTTTTGATTCCTACGTAATTTATCTACAAAGCGGGTTTTCTTCCCTTGATTCGATCATTCACAATGTCTGCCAATTCGATCGACACGATTACTAAGGCGGCATGATGCAGTAAGAGGTGTAGCCAGTCGTCGGTGGGTGGGTGGATCCGGAGCGCGGGGACGGATATGCACGTGCCAGAAGCGAAGCCACCGAGCATGCCATGCGTTCGCAGCCCTCCCCTCACTTGTTGAACAGGCCGCATCGAAGCGCCATTACCGGTGTCGCCGGCCTTCACACCACATCTTCCAACTTGTGTCCCTCTCGCACTTTCCTCTCTCTTTTGCAAGAAATATCATATCTGACAGAAACTACGGATACTATCGTATCGATTTTAAACACCACGCTAAATCCCCTTGGACTGTTAACATAATATGTAGTAATATTAATCTAAACGAGTTAATAGTTTAACTACATTAAATATTTTTATAAATGACGAAAAATTTCGTCACATTTAACCATACTAAAAAAAATTTAAAATTAGTAGATTTTAAGGACTATTTAGTCTATAGCAGGGTCATACTCAGTTAACTTTAGGCGTCAGCGACTATGTATTTCAAAAAATGACCTCTTTCAAAGTTTTATATTTTTCGTTGTAAGGCTTTTAAATCGTTGCGCAAAACTTACTGCGACATTGGCGACTTCGTCAATGAAGCCTTATACATATATTTTGCGATTTAACTTTATTTCTTTCAATTTCCTAACAAAGGATACCTACTTAGAAATTTCGAGTAAAATGAAAAAACATGACCGACGCAAACGCATCCGTTTATTGTGCAAAATCTAAATACAGGTAAAAAATACAAAATGAAAGCAGAGTGATTAAAAATAAATAAACTATTTAGTGGAGAAAAAGTTCTAAATAAACCGTTGATAAAAATGACAAGTACGTATTTTAGTGGAATGAGGACTTATGTAATAAATTATTAGTGAAGTTGTAGTTTTACCGTAGAATGGGTATACTCATGGAAACCGCCAAAGTGAATTTGGTCACTGCCAGCTACCGAGGAAGTGGTGCCGAGTCAGAAATTTTCGCCGCAATGGGAGCTCCGAACGAGGCCCTTTACACAGATACGTTGCATACAATAGCCATAAATACCAGGGAGACAGAGTTCGGAAGCATAGTTGAACCGATCCCAATTACACTTAAAACATGTAAGCCATTTCACAGTCACGGGCAATCGATTAACGGATTTGGTTATCCGCAGTCAGTGATATCCTCTGTTCCTCCAGTCGCTCGTTTGCTGGAATGCGATAGACCCACCACAACTAGGAATCCAAGCCCAGTGAAGGAAGAAGCAAAAGATGATCAAAAAGTGAGACCTCCACCTAAAAAGAAGTGGATCAAGGAGTATCTAGGTGAGCCATGAAATTATGTTGGGATGTTTTATTTTATTTTATACATACAATAACATTTAATAGAAATAATACATTTATAATGTAAGAATCAAACGCGATGGATTACTATATTATGTGGAATACAACAAAACTCTTTTTATTTTCTCTTAGAGCCTTTCTTGAACCATTCAATAACAAGTCATCAGGAATGCATAGTATGGAAAATTTTGCACTTATTTATTCAGCCTATTTAAAGTCCACAGCTGAACGCAGCCTCCCCCATAAATTGCTTGATGAGGAATACTTGCAACAGTTACCACGGTTAGCAACCCTAATTTTTTTATTATTTTCAGCTGTTATCAGAAAGATACTGCTGCCCATATCCTGTTTCATTTCCCTTTGTCGCCTCTTAAGAGATAATATGTGGTAGTGGATTCACTTATTCCAACATGAAAGGTTTACGCATACTTTTTATGCTGGGCAAGCGGTTTGGTGAGCGCAGTACCGATACCTTCGCACTGGTAATAATCCTGATCAGCAGCCAGAAGAATTGGTGAACGACATTTTCAAATGGATATAGCGACATTGGTCAGTCGCCAGAGACTTGTTTGTTATTTAGAAGTTTGCACCACTTGTAGTGGAGGTTGGCATTGGCATTTGGATAAAATGTTAGATTCCTTTAACAACCACGATTAAAATTTTAACCAGGCGTAAAATCTCTCAGCGAGCGACGAATAGTACTATATCCACGACGTTTCCCCGGGTTACAGAATTCGTAACGAAGATATCCGCAGAAGAACTACAGTAGTGTATATTCTATTTAAAAAAATTAAAAGAATATTTAAAGGAAAGACGACCTCACATTTTTTTACGAAACGTAAAAATACCTATTCAGAAGTCGGGTTTTAGGTAGACATCGATGCTTCCCTAGTGACAATCCAGACTTCTTTCCCATCCGGCTCCGGTTACCGTCGCAACCTTAGGCAAATAAGTCACGATAGTAACGAAATTATTATTTGTGAGTCGTCTTCGATAATAAATAATAATAATAAATAATTTGAGGATGAAATAAGTACGAGAAAAGAATTGCTCGATCGAATCAAGGATCGAATTTTCTCGACAAATATTAATATTGTTGCGCGCCACTATTAATGGTTTATACATGGCAAAACTAGTTACCACTAGCGCCCTCTAGTATCGAGTAGCAGAACTAGGAGAGTCAAGATCCTTCTAGAAATTTCGGGACCGATATGTACTGAACATTCTAGATGTTTCTACAGTAGAAGGTTCTGGAAACTATCTGAGGCCCTATAAGGCCGGTATAGACCGCGACCGAGGCAGTATTGAATTGGCGATACAAGCGAAGACTTCGAAGCGATACAACTGCAAACTAAAACGATCTGTGTAAAATTGTGTTTGGTTATTAGTGTGGTTTAATGTTGTAATACTTTTGTGTAATTAAAGTGTCAATTCTGGTAATTCACTCGGCAGTTTTAATTGTCTCGAACCCCAAGCTCGTAACAATTGTGTCAGAAGTGGGATTAAATCATGCCGATTTTACCAAAGGACGACACGGAGGGTATCCGTACCCGAAGTCAACGCCAACAGGAGACGGACCAGAGACGATTTGGTGGTGCAACGCCACAGACGTCGGAGGGCCAGCTGCTGACCACGGAGACCAGCCCGTCAGCAGCTCCTGCATCTGCAGCACCTGACTTAGGTGCTCTGATGATGATGCTGCAGGAACAGGCCTGCCGACAGGAGGAACAAGCCCGTCGGTTGGAAGAGCAGCTGCAGCGGGGACAGGAGGAACAGGCCCGTCGGTTGGAAGAGCAGCTGCAGCGGGGACAGGAGGAACAGGCCCGTCGTTTGGAAGAGCAGCTCAAACGTGATAAGGAAGAGCAGATGCTCTCATGAAGGACCTTCACGCTACCTTCGGGAAAGAGATAAGGAGGTGAAGGATAGGGTTGCTCAACATGACAACCGCCTGTCGAAGCTGAAACCCGAATCAACCAAGTGAACAATCGGGTTGACAACGTGATGGCTGACGTGAAGAAAACGCTGGACGAACTAAAATTGGGGATGGAATTACAGCTCCGTGGTAGCTACAACACCTTCGCTACGTGGATTCAAAGTGCCGCCGTTCGACGGGACTTCTTCCTGGTCGGCCTACAAAATCCAGTTCGAGGCTGTCATGAAGGCGAACGGCTGGAATAAAAGTCAGGCCATGACTGCTCTCACCCTAGGCCTGCGCGACCAGGCCTTAACTGTTCTGGAAGCTCTCGGTAAGAAGGTGACTTACGAGCAGCTCCTTGAGACATGGAGGCGAGATATGGCGACGCTCACCTGGAACACGTCTTTCGCGCAGCTCAAAGATCGCGTGCAACGCGCAACGAAAACCTGCAGCAGTGGGCCCTTGAGGTGGAAAAGCTGGTTCGAAAAGCATACCAGTCTGTACCTGCGCTCATTGTAGGGAACCTGGTGCAGACATTCATCGACGGCATCCGCGACCTTGAAGTCAGAGCTGCTGTGAGGCTCGGGCACCACGAGACGCTTAAGGACGCGTTAGCCCATGCACTGGAGGTGGAAGCCGTACGGCAGGATCATCGATCCCATCGCGTCAGGAGGTTGCAGCAGCTGCAGTTCGCGACTACAATAAAGGATACAGCCCTAGGTGCTATGGCTGTGGGGAAGGGCCATCTTCGATCCAGCTGCCCTAAGCGAACTGTAGAAAGAGGTGATCGATCTCGAGAGGGTAGTGCGGCTAACAGCACCGCCCAGCAGCAGCAGGAAACGAGTAAAGCCAGGACTGCGGGGCGGGTGCTGGCTGATGTTAAAAGAGCCCCAAGTTTCGATCTCACAAACCCATGATGGGAACAGCCTAATCATCAAAGGCGAGGTCAACGGAACGCCGTAAACTGACCATAGACACTGGAGCCTCTCGCACGGTTGTCAGTTCCCAACTTATAAGTCAGTTCCTTGGGACCCGCATACAACCGAGAGCGCATTAATTTGGTAACAGCCACCGGTCAGCGCATACCCGTCCGTGGAGAGAAGGAGATGGAGTTGAAGCTAGGCAACATGATCTACCTGCATAATGTCATCGTGGCTGATATAATGGACGACTGCATCCTGGGCCTAGACTTCATGAGGAAGAATTGTTGTGAGATCGATGTTAAGCAAGGTGTTTTGAAATGTGGACATGAGGAACTTTTCGTGGAAGGAGCGATACTGGGAATGTACAGCCTTAAGAAGATTGTTCTGCCGCCGAGATCGGAAACGATTGTGCCGGTTAGTCTTCCTCGGAATCCTGGGCAAGCTCATCGTTGTGTACTCGTGGAAAGGGTGGACAATGACCTTCCGTGGAAAGTGGCTCGAACTTTGGTCAGAACCACCGACATCTCAGGAGCGTGTGCTGAACCTTGTGATCAGGAACAGATTATGGAAAAGGCACACTGGTTGGTACTTGGAGGAAGTGGATTGGTTGTGTAGGTGCATACCCATCGACTGGGACCCCAGCAAGGATGCACAAACGAGGGTGACCACACTTTTAGAAGACTGTCGCAGCGTTCTCCCCGAATGAAGTGGTCAAGGCGAAGAAGTTGTTACTCGTACGCCGATGTTTTCTCGTCAAACGATGCTGACATAGGAAAGACTGGCTTAGTTCAACACAAAATAAACACAGGAGAAGAATTGCCTATCCGTCAGCGCCCAAGAAGATTGCCGGTAGCACGAAAAGGAAGTGGAAACCATGATTGAGGGAATGGTGAAGGATGGTGTTATTGAACCTTCATCTAGTCCATGGTGTTCACCTGTGGTGCTGGTAAAGAAGAAGGACGGTAGCATGCGGTTTTGTGTTGACTACCGCCGTCTGAACGACGTTACGAAGAAGGACAGCTATCCTTGCCAAGAATTGATGACACGCTGGACATGCTTACAGGCGTAAAGTGGTTTAGTACGCTGGACCTGAAAAGTGGCTACTGGCAGGTTGAAATAGACCCTAAGGACAAGGAGAAACTGCATTCTCCACAGGAAAGGGTCTGTGGCAATTTAAAGTCATGCCGTTTGGATTGTGCAATGCTCCAGCAACGTTTGAAAGGTTGATGGAGCTTGTACTACCGGGCTAATTAGCGACGCCTGTCTGGTCTACTTGGATGACATCATCATCGTAGGCCGTACGTTTGAGAACACCTTCAAAACCTGGAACGCGTGCTCATGAAGATCCAGAGTGCCAACCTCAAGTTGAGTCCGAAGAAATGCTCACTATTCAAACGGCAAGTTAGCTTTTGGGGTATGTAGTGTCGGAAGAAGGTATCCGCACGGATCAGAAAATTGCCGCTGTCAAGGATTGGCCGGTTCAAAAGACAAGACACAGGTTAGAGCATTTTTGGGTTTGTGCTCCTATTATCGGCGATTTGTAAAGAACTTTGCAGATATAGCCAAACCTCTGCACAAGCTAACCGAGGAGAAGCGACATTTCTGCTGGGATGAAAGTTGCGATATCGCATTCCAGGAGCTCAAGGACCGTCTGTGCAAAACACCTATTTTGGGGTACCCTGATGCGAGCAAGGAATTTATAGTTGACACAGACGCAAGTGATATAGGACTTGGCGGTGTGTTGTCTCAAAGGAATGGTGATCAAGAGGTTGTGATAGCGTACTTCAGCAAGTCTTTGTCAAAGCCGGAAAGGAACTATTGTGTCACAAGACAGGAATTGCTTGCTGTGGTAAAGTCCTTGCAGCATTTTGCAAATATCTTCTGGGGCGGAAATTTCTCTTACGAACTGACCATGCTGCACTGAAATGGCTATTGCAGTTCAAAATCCAGAAGGACAAGTTGCGAGATGGATTGAGCTACTACAGGAATACGACTTTGTGATCGAACATCGCAGCGGGAAATCTCATGGCAACGCAGATGCATTGTCAAGAAGACCTTGTCCTGAAGATTGCAAGCATTGTACTAGGCAAGAGGGTAAGGAAGTGGTATCTGTGAGGATGCTTATGACAGACCAGCTCAACAATGAGTGGAAAGACAGCCTACGACATGCACAGCAGGAAGATTCGGACATCAAGCCGATTCTAGAATGGATGAAGGCCAGTGCTCCTAAGCCCAGTGGAGTGACGTTTCAGCGATGAGTTCGACCACGAAAGCTATTGGGCCCAATGGGACAGCTTGCTGATTCAGGATGGAGTCTTGTGCCGTAAATGGGAAAATGGTCAGGGAGACAGTTGTCATTTGCAAATGGTTGTCCCTAAAGCTAAAGTACCGGATGTTCTACAGCTGTACCATAATGGTTGTTCAGGAGGCCACCTGGGAGTTAAACGAACTCTACTGAAGATCCGAGAACGGTTTTACTGGGTCCACTGTCGTGACGATGTCGAGGACTGGTGTCGCAAATGTACAAGTTGTGCGGCTGTAAAGGGACCTCAAACTCGTAGTAGAGGTGCATTGAAATTGTACAATGTTGGTGCACCATGGGAGAGGATAGCCATTGACGTTGCAGGGCCGTTTCCGGAAAGTGAAAGTGGTAACAAGTATTTCATGGTTGTGATGGATTACTTCACTAAGTGGCCAGAAGTCTTCGCCATTCCAAATCAAGAAGCTTCAACAGTTGCAGATAAACTAGTTCATGAAGTCTTCTGTCGTTTGGAGTACCTTTAGAGATTCACAGCGATCAAGGAAGAATTTTGAGTCTCAAATATTCCAGGAAACTTGCCGAGTTATGGGTACTCATAAAACAAGAACAACTTCTTACCACCCACAATCTGATGGAATGGTGAAAGATTTAATCAGACATTGGAGAGGTACCTAGCAAAAGTTGTGGAAAAACGGCAACGAGACTGGGACAGGCACATACAACCGTTTTGTTGTCATATCAAGCGCTGTTCACGAAAGTACATCAGTGACACCAGCTTTAGCAAATTTTGGGAAATTACGGCTGCCTGCAGACCTGATCACGGAATACCACCTGATGCCCCACGCAGTATAACCGATTATGCAAATGACTTGCGGGACAAAATGAATGACATTTATGAGCACGTCAGACAGTCGGGCAACAAACGTCTGAGAAAATGAAAACACGGTATGACCGCAAAATGAACAACAAAGGGTTTGACGAAGGTTCACTAGTGTGGTTACACAATCCAGTTCGCAGCAAAGGAAATCTCCTAAGCTTCAAGCTAAATGGGACGGACCGTACCGGATTGTGACAAGGATCAATGACGTAACCTACCGAATACAGAAAGGTGCAAGAGGTACTCTAAGATCGTCCATGTGGATCGACTGGCGCGTTATTATGGAATAATGCTCGGGACGAGCATGTCTTAGGAGGGCAGTGTTGCGCGCCACTATTAATGGTTTATACATGGCAAAACTAGTTTACTAGCGCCCTCTAGTATCGAGTAGCAGAACTAGGAGGTCAAGATCCTTCTAGAAATTTCGGGACCGATATGTACTCGAACATTCTAGATGTTTCTACAGTAGAAGGTTCTGAAACTATCTGAGGCCCTATATAAGGCCGGTATAGACCGCGACCGAGGCAGTATTGAATTGGCGATACAAGCGAAGACTTCGAAGCGATACAACTGCAAACTAAAACGATCTGTAGTAAAATTGTGTTTGGTTATTAGTGTGGTTTAATGTTGTAATACTTTTGTGTAATTAAAGTGTCAATTCTGGTAATTCACTCAGCAGTTTTAATTGTCTCGAACCCCAAGCTCGTAACAATATCTTGAAACGATACGTGAAAACGTACTGTAGTAAAATATGTTTTCTAAACCTTAGTCAAATAATATATAATATCACAATAGAGATAAGAACTAATTATTATTTTTTACATTATTACGTAGCTTCTTAAAGAAAATATTATATATTACGGTTTTCTTTACAAAATATCTTCGGCTTCGAGACATTTTATTTACCAGGAAATAGTTGCAATTTTTTTCCGTTTTTAATAGTGACCGGAAAGGCCCGGAGACCTCAAGGTGTTCCTCTCGTGAAGGTCGATATGCACGCTGTTGCGCACTAAAAGTATAACGACTGGACTCTATTGATTACCTAACAAGCGTGTGAAATTATATTAATAAATATAATAGAAAACATGCAATAAAATTGATTTATTTGAATACCATTAATTGTAAGCTTCGAGGCTGGTTAATCGCAGCTTTTTCTTAGCTACCTGTATTAATATTATTTTACTGTTTTACTTTTTGTAATATGAGGTCCTTATTTAGTCTTTACCTATGAAATAGTCGTTTTCTAATATATTTTGTTTTTGATATCTTTCATTTACTTGAAATTCCATATTCAAATTCATATTAAAGCTTATTGCTTTCCAAATTCAACCGATCGTTTTTTTTTACCTTCTGTATACGAGCATAAGGCTCACCTGATGCATTGTTTTCGACCGCCTGTTTTTATTTTTATTTGCTGTGTCTGCGACTGACCGTTGCACCAAATATCAACGATGTTTGATCGGTTTCGTACTGGAAATTTCGACCTTAACCAAGATCTTTGCGGGCTTACGGAAATTAAAGCCAATAATGACGAATTAAAAGCTACAGTGAATACAGATTCTTCCCAAACCACGTCAGAATCAGCGTAAGTGACAAAATAACGTAAGAAAGGCAATAGGAACAGAGAAATCGCTTAAAGCTCTTTATTTGTTAAATCGGCACACTAATTATTTTGTTCTTAGTCTAATTTTCACTTTTTTTTAATCTGTACCCAAACGCAAATTAAGTTATAAGAAGCTGGCTGTTTGTAACTGTATGGTTAACTCAAAATAATTAGAGCATTGACTGGAAACTTCGTCATTTACAGTATTCGCTAAGCTATGCTCCTCCTGTTTCCAATTTCAATTCAGAATTTGGAAAACTTTCTACGGGGGAAGAATTTCAACTCAGATTAAGTATTTCACAGAATACCAGCGTAAGTAACAGTTTAAAGGTCGCTGCATACGTAACGTGTTTTATTCCGGAGGGTCGTCAAATTTTAGAAATATCGTTTCATAGAAAATGTACGTGAAAATACATTACGGATGCACGGACGGGACTTGGACGTGGCATGAACGGGACGAGAAAAATATCGTCGGCGACGATGTTTACCCCGCCCCGCCCGTGCGCGCCACGTCCCGTCTGTGCTTCCTCTATGCTATGCACAGTCGTTCAGCCAACTCTTCAAATGAAAAATCCATCTTTCACAACACTAGCACGTTAGTTTCGAGCCACTGTCACGTTGCGTATGCATTAAATTCCCGTCTGTGTTGACATACAACCACGTTCCGTTTCCGTCCCGTGCACGTGCTGATTCCGTCCTGTATGCAGCGACCTTTATGCTTCTTTTAAATGTTTTTTTATGAAAGCGAAAAAGATAGCTTTATGTTTTAAAATTGTTTATAAATTTGTTTATGTTCAGTCCTGTACCCGAGGTTACATAATTTAGTTAACTAACCGTTGTACAAACAGAAATGTTTTCTAATCTAATAAAGATGGACGACAGTATGCGACGTTACGTGACTTTCTCACTACCCTTAGTGTTTATGAGATTATTTACAACATACAGATCGTTCGTCGACACCCAGGTCAAGGAAACGGGACACTCAATTAAAATCACTATCATAAAAAGCACATTAAGGCTTACATTGACTTGAAAGATTTAGTTATATGTTTTTGTTCGCGTAATGTAAATTATTTCCTAATCACGTGAGTATCTGATCATTCTGATCACTATTTTATCAAGGTTTTCTTTGTTTTGTAGTCGCGCTGCGATGAGTGTAGTGCGGTGCGGGTGTGGTGCGGGGCACTGTTACTTCGTGCAAGTGTCACATGATTGTAAACTCTTTGACCGAGGTTATAATGTCTGTATCGTATCAGGACTTTTTGATAAGGTGTAATAATATGTAATCGCGAGCTCGAAAATGCCTCTAACGATTTCGATGTATTTACAATAAAAGGGTTTACGGTGTCGAAAAATCGATCCAGCTGGATCTCATTTCTGGGAAAATTCTTTTTTCTCCGTGTTTTCACACGCATAAACCAACACACTTGACTGGCCTGCGTAATATGATTCGTAAATTTATCTTAGAGATTATCTTTAAGCGTAATGGCCTACCTTATGGCCGTAGGTCTACCTACCGGATCGGACCGGAGTCCGGAGTGGCGAATTTGAATCCTGCAATGTGGTCAGATTTGTAAATTATAATTATTTGTTTCAGTTACAGTCACAGTTAGGCAAAAGTAATAAAAATAGACTAATAATATATTATGTAGTTTGCGGAGTAATTTTTATAGCAACATGCCTACTTTTTAACTGTGGGGTCTATGCTTTGGTCGAAAGATGTTTGATTAAAGATGCTAGACCATTTTCACGGTCTAAGTTTCATCTTTAATTATTAATGTTATTATAATTTTATTAAATTATTTCAAGACTAACTTATTTTTGCAGTTGTTTTAAATGTCAATCATTGTTGTATATACCATTTCAAGTGATCTTTGAGCTTAATTTTTTTTAGCTAATCCTGTACGCGATTTCTATGTAGCGTTATAATCAGTCAGATCAAATATTGTCAGTAAATAAGTTATTGCAAGTGGCTCAGTGGATCTCAGTGACTTTTATTACACAACAAAATTTAATTGAATAAAAATATTAACTATTATAAATCATTTCGGTTCAGGGGTCCGTTTGCGAAATTATTTAGCTTTAAAGTGGTATTTTTAATTAGAGTCATGTGTGCCCCCTCCTCTCTACCAACTAAACCGCTGTTTTTGGAAATGTGAAAAGTATACATGATAGTAGTATATATAATGAAGTTAAAAGCAAAACTATCACAGCTAAGTAGAATTAAGAAGTTAAGGAGTAATAGTCGACCAACTTATAAAATGCACTTGGATTAGTAAAAAGTTTGTTACAACTCCATAGAAAATTACCTAAAACTAGCTGCATTATAACTTTGTAATGTTATTGTAAACTGTTAAAAATAAACATTTTATGAAGGAAACGACTTATATACATTGCTACTACAGCTTTACTTTTTCATTTGCGGGATAGGCAGGGAGGATCTTTCTTTCTTACTTACTTACTAATTTCACCACAGAATAAATATACTTTCACTTATTTTTTAGTTGGTAGTTACTGTAGGCCTCATTCAAAGTATTCATACAATCATAATATAGCCTCATATAGTTTAATTCGTCACACTCTTGGATTACGCGGGCGACCTCAGGATAATTTAGGGCAGTGGTGGTTTACGTGAAGGTTCGTTACGGTCATATAAATGTATATCTTAGGGTTGCACTGTCAGGAATATATAGATAGATAGTCAACTATGATCATCTTTGTACCTTAGCATGTGAATGATTTGATGTAAATTGTATTATCTTCAAAATCAAAAAAAAATTAAATCTTTTTTGAATACCACTCCCTATAAGTCTCATTAGAAAATAAGTCCTTCAGTTACGATCTTCCTATTTGGGCCCATTTTTAGTCGTTATAGCGGTCAAACCGCGAACTCACTTATTATGCTCATTATCAAGAAAGACAACGTATTGTGACGGGCAATTACGGAACCCTACCTCTACATTGTGCGTGGCCCGACATGCACTTGGCCAGTTTTTTCTTTATTAGCCCGTATTAAGGCCAGTGATGATAAAGAAAAAAGTCTCTAGAAAAAGAATAAAGGCTCTGGCTATCCCATTGTAGACGATTTGCTTTAGTCGTCAGGATTGGCAGGCGGATTGTCTAGGTATTCTTCGCCTAGCGGATTTAGTACTAGATTTTGCGAATTCGCCTTGGTGAAAGGTATAGAAAACCGTTGAGCTCTTTACTCAGCTGTAGGAAGAAAAGTATCGTTCGTCCTATTTCATAACATAATCGACAAATCACAATGTTTAGCACTTTTAACCGGATCGATACACATTCAATTTATTGGGGATGTAAAGAGGAATATAAGAAATATGTATTAAAAATTTAGCTTCACCAAAATTTTAAATATTGGTATTATCAGTTGGCGCATTTCTGAATAGGCATATTCTATCCAGATATGAATTAAGAAATACTGTTTAAGAAGTAGATAGAGAAATATAAAGTACATAGTTGGTATTTAGCCTTCATTAATTATTAATTTATAATAATTATTTTAGAATATTTTAAATGTTGTCATTCGTCAAATAAAATTCGTCAAAGAAAATCACTGTGCACGTCCCAGTTGTGTGACCGCAGTTGAAAAACATCTGTGGCTTTAAATCACATGATGTTAATTTCAGTGTGTGGCTGTTATTTTTATATAGTTTGGTTTTTATTTGTATTATTTGCTTTTAGGGCATACTACTTTATGTAAATGTTTTTACATCGATTTGTTAATACATGTGTTCATTATATTTGTGTAAATTAATTTAACTTTAATTAAAAATCATTACGACGATGAGACATATAGAATCGGTTTTGCAAGCTGCAAGAACACGCTGCACACAACTACGTCTCACTTCCACGTTGGTTGTTGCATTGAGCTTGTTCGGGACTGTTCGCGCCGCGTGACTAGCTGTCACGTGTCAGGCCGATCGCAATCTCACCCTCCTACGCTCCCTCCTCCCTTATCACTTGCAGACGCAATGGCCCGACTCTCGGCCTCAACTTTGCTTTGCTCTTACACTGACTGTCAGACATGTCAGACTTTAAAGTTTAAAGCGAATGCATTTGCATATAACATTTAAAATGGTTTTTATAAGCTTACTTAAAATATATATTTTGTGTTTCTTTAGGTTTACCAGCAAAGATTTAAGCAATACAACATCTTATACTGACATATTATAAATAAGGGGTTGAGATAAATGTATCAAAGTTTAAAGTAAAAGCAACCCAAATCTCACAGACAATACAACAATTATTACATATTTTTACCATAATTTGGAAGAACATCTTAGTTAACATAATTATTGTTAAAACACTGATAATATTTACTGAATACTGATATACTCGTAATAATTTTGTGTGCTGATGTACATAATTGTATGACAAAAATATTAATAGCTTAAAAGAATTAAAATTATTGCCATGTTAAAAATATTTTTGAGCTAGTAAACCTATTGTGTAAAATTTATGTTTCACACAAAAGCATGCTGTACTGTTACGTGTCCCGAACTGATAGAGGTAACCTACCTATATTAAATTTAAAATACAACACTCATAAAAACACTCAAAAATGAAATAAAATTGATGTTACAGAAAAGTTATTTATTGTCATTAGTTATTTAATGTCGCCAATGTTTCTTTCAATAAACAATCCTTAATCATCTGAAAAACACAAATTGTTTATAAAGTTAACTTAGTCCTCGGGTTTTACTCGACAAGCAATTGAGGGAGAAGGAAACACGTTTGGCACGAATGTCGGAAGCGTGCGCCGCCATGCGCAATTCTACCAGGCGAGCATCACGATGTAAGAGGCGTTTGAATTTCCTCAGGAGAAATGTAACCAATCACGTGTTATAAAAATGTCTTTGTGTTCCCTTTTACTTCATTGACTTTATTTCCTTTCAAATATTTTTTTTGTTGTAAAAGGCTAATTAACATTCCTAATCAATTTGAAGATAAAGTTACATTTTTGCTTTAAAAACACCTGTCACAACTTATAAGGACACTGTGTACAAAATACAGACACTGAATAATTTAAGATCACCTTCAAATAGATCTAAAGCTTATATTCGTAGCATAAGCCTTTAATTTTTTTAAAGGCATTATTTGTTTCGAACTGCCACTTTCACAACCATATATTATAGCCACGACCAATTTGCGCAGGTCAGTAGTCCTAAGTTGAAACCCCCTCAAACTTGTGACGCACGTACTGATTCGCCCCTGTTGCATAACCACCCCGATTCCTATGTTATCCTGGTAATATTTGCGTCAGACAGCTTGTTATTTCATCCAGTAAAGCCCCGGCTCTATAATTCAATCTGATGTTTTCATTTTTTTCCTTCTGCCTTTTTTATTATGATATTTTAATAAATGTCAGAAAATCAATAAGTTTTGTTTTCATGCCAATATACTCTTTTTATCAAAAATAAGTAAGAAAAGAAAAGATGTACCTAACTTTCACTACCATTCATTAAAGTAGGGACTAACACAGCATTGTGAATGTTTTTAAACGTTTAAATTCGGCGCACCAACGTGCAACCATTTAGGTAAACAAGGAACGCAAAAATCACTTTCACAAAACACTTGAAATTAGTTTTAGAATAAATAACTTAAGTAGCCTATGATGTATTTCGCACAAAAATTGGCCAAGTGAATGTTGGACAACATGCAATTTCCGCTGTGATCATTATTGTTCTCTTTTGTCGTTTTTCGGTGATGTCTCTGCTGTTAGCCGGGATAGATGTATGTACAGCTTCATACATTGTATTCGGGGTTCTAGAAGATTCTCAGAAGGTCTTTAGCACCAACTTCTGAAGCTTTTTTTTGCCAAAGCTCATACCGACTTTATGAATATTTATTTATTTATTTATAACAGGAAAACTAACAGCTATTAATTAACACTATATGGTACATATGTAAGTCACAAGGTAAGCCTATTAAAAGTTTTCACAAATGGGTTATCGGTTAGGTAAATACAAACAATATATACATATAAGTAATATAAGTTGCACGTTGATGTTAATTACATTTAAGAATTCAAATGTATATTGTACTGAAAGAAGATGTTATTAATTTACAAATATTAGTACCAATTGTACAAGAAAGATCAGCCTTATCACAGTGCTTAGAAAATTTATTAAAAGAATTACATGCTCTTATAAAGAACGACTTTCGCCTGTAATTTGATCTACATAAAGATACATGTAAGGGATTTTTATAACGCAATAAACTGAGATATGTAATCTTTTTAATAAGTCAGGACAGTCTAAACAATACTGAGCAATCTTACTTAGTAAGACCAGGTCAGCAGTATAGCGCCTAGTTTGCAGCGGAAGGAGATCAATACGAGAACACTGTAATTCGTAGCTTTCTTTAGGTATCTGAAATTTAGAGCATACATATCGATTTTTTTAATCGCTTCGATTTTATTAATGTATATTTTATATTGAGGATTCCATACTTGACACGTATATTTGAGATGGCTACGAACCAGAGAACAAAACAATATTTTCATTGATTTCAACTGACGGAATTTGTAACAACCTAATAATAAAATCCAGAGCCTTACATGCTTTATTAACGATGTCTTCAACATACTGATCAAATAAAAGCTTAGTATCGATTGTAACGCCGAGGTCCCTTATTTTATCATATCTAGTAACTGTCAAACCTTTGAGTCTATAAAGTGTAGTATATCACACTTCCGACCGAAATATATAGAGTTACACTTCGAAACATTCAAATCTAATTTGTTACGGATACCATAATTATCTAAATCAACAAGATCGTTTTGTAGGAGATTACCATCAGAAGAATTGTTAACTACTCTAAAAACTTTAGTAGTAAAAACTCCAAAGTTCTCAAAGCATTCAGCAATATCGTTGATAAATATGACAAAGAGCAGAGGGCCAAGTAGTGAACCTTGAGGAACGCCAGAAGGGACACTCATGATCCATGAACGGATGTAAATCCGTTTAAAATTACCGCTTGTGATCTGTTTGAAATATATATAAACATATAAACAATAATAGATGTTAACCATTTAAACAGATCGCCCCTGATACCAGCAACAGATAATATTTGCAAGAGTATAGAATGGTCAATGCTATGGAATGCTTTGCTATGGTCCGTGAAAACAGCATCGATTTGGTTTCCTTTATCTATGTTGTTAGTCATAAAATCCGTGAAAAGTAAAAGGTTAGATGTAGTTGATCTTTTCTGTAGAAAAGCATGCGCTGTTGAGGTATAAAGATGTGTTTGATTGCAGGATATAACTGATTATATACAATCCTTTCAAATACTTTGGCGATCAGACTTAATTTTGAGATTGGGCGATAGTTTTCAATTTGATTTTTAGGACCTTTTTTTATGAATGGGAGTTATAAATGCGGATTTGCATCTTGCAGGCATTGAACCCCTAAGAAATGGATCTTTTAAAAATAATTGATAAAGGTTTAGATACAGTTTCGGCACACCTAGTTAGGAAAATAGCCGGAAGTCAGCAGATTTTTTAATTAATAAGCTGGACTTTTTAATTCACAAGAATTAATTTCGATTGAAGAGACATCATTAACAGTTATGGGAGCTATATTATTTAAGTTTACTGTTGAGTTACTAGATTGAAGGAAGATAGAACTAAAATATTGAGCAAAGAGATTACTAATACCTTATTTATTTATTTGTGCTTTATTTGCACACCAAGTACAAAAAGGTGGACTTAATGAAACAGGGCATTCTCTACCAGTCTACCTCCAGGCTAAGCAGAGAAGATATTGTTGGTGCAAAGTGCAAACAGCTAAGTAAAACATATCTTCTCCTTTAGCAGATATACCGGAGTAGGTCATACAAGAAGGATATGAAGCATTATTCTTTTTGTTTCTGATATGTAGGAGCAAAACATTTTAGAATGACTAAATATAATAATAACAAATAATCATGATAATCCATCATCCTAATTTTTATTGAGAGCCAGTGAAATTTTACATTTCAATAGTTTACTTTAAAACAGCAAAGATATCTTTGAATAGATAATTTCTTACTGTGTAATAGCACCGCTATTAAGTGGGATCCTTGTTGAATTTCATCGTGGCCGAAGTAGCAAATAAAGACGATACTTTGAGTCTTCATAGGTGGGAGCAATACAACAAAAATTAAAATTTTTGAGCACAATACTTCCAAAATGAGATTGAGCTACCTTTAATATTTTTTTTACAATATTCATCTTAAAATCACAATACACACATACTACAGTACTTAGAATTATAATTTTAAAAATAGTTTCTAATTTGTGGTACTTAAAGTTTAAAATTGTTTGTTCAATAGCACCACAGCGCTATTTGACAGTTTAAAGACGGATAACTATTTAAAATGTTATTAAAAATTGCTATTTTTTGTTGAGAAACATAAGTAAAATATATCTAATATTGCATAATATAAGAAATGACTGCCATTTAAAAACTGCGCATATTAATTTCATAATTATATCAGATCATCGTATCTAATTACACGTTACTAGTTTGTTCCTAAGTGAATACGCGACCCCAACACATTCAACTATAATTTGAGTATTACTGTAAGATCTTTGGGTGTGTGTGATAAAATTGAAAGTCAGTAGTCAGTACGAAATACTACTGTTACTACTGTTATAATTACATTTAGTCGGTGTTACGTTAAAGATAAACGAAATTAACCTTAGTACTAAGCTTGATTGTCAAACATTTTCGAATGAACGTGTATTATAATATCAAGCAGCTGATTTTCGATGTTGTAACTAAAACGTAAAATTGTAAATCAAACGATATGACGTCATCTGATTGCCTGAGCAATGAGCACGCCTCTTTCGCCGTCTCTTTTTAAATATAGTGTTTATGAATTGTCTTGCTCCGTCAGTCTTGCGTGCGCGATTATCTTCTGTTATTTAATATTAAGCTTTAACATGAACAGTTAAGGTTTATTATCAAGGAAACGCTTTTAAGCATGAAATGAACGGTCATGATGCCTTCTCATTCGTTATCGTACAGCTATTTCGCTCATCACGAATAATGAACGGCTAATGCTTTATGTTCGCCTGGTACTTTACCGCCAGGGATTGCAGCCGCGGACGAGCGGTTGACACGGGTTTGGCAAGTGCTGACCACGCTAATGCGAGTGTGAGAGAGGTCCTCGCAAATTATTGACATTTATTGAGCGTTGCTGCTATCGTAATGGAAAGGCCATTCTGACGTGGCGCATTTGTTTACAGAGGAGGAGCCGAAGTCGCCGGTATCGGTGCGAGCGGTAACTGGAGTATCGGTGACGCCGCGCAGCAACGGCGTGATGCGGCCAACAACGCCGGTGTCGGTTGTGCCCCCCGCCACGCCTGCGCTTCCCGCGGCCCCCGCCGTCCCGCCCGACCAAGTGCCCGCACCCGCTGTGCCTCCCCCCGCGCCCCTCCTTGATTTTGTACAAGAACATTCCAGGCCGCGTACTACGAGCATCAGTCATGGGTAAGCTCTTTCGAATCATGATCTCCTAGTGCTCACAGTGTTTGAAACAGCTGGGGGATTTGAGTGACGATTTATTGACGTCGTCACTCAAATCAGTAGAAATTTGACTCTGGGTATTTGCAGTTTCCTTTGTAAATTTGCAAAATTAAATATTTCGAACTTTTTAGCCACCTTGAAATAATATCATAGTAAAAAAGTGACACAGAAATATAATACCCAGACGTTTTAGACGTATGAATGAACAATTATCTGAAAATGAACATGCTTTATTTTCAGGTTATTCATATTTTTACCCATCAAAAATTTACAGCCTGACTTTCCACTCCCTCCTTTATTTAGTATGCAGGTCAAAATATTCTCGTATAATATTTTGCCCTGCATACTAAATAATATATAATAAATCGTAGAGGAACAACATACCTTATAAATTCATCGCCAGCTCTTAGGCTAATAAAACTATTTAAAATCTTTTTTTTTATTATGCTGAATTCATGAGATTGATCGAAAACGTTTAAAGATATGTTTAAAGAAATGAAAAGGAGTCATAAAAAAATAATAAATTCATCCTTTGCCTATCATCCTGAAGCGTAATAGGCATGTTGTATGCGTTTATTTTTCATCCAATCGCTGTCAAGGTTTGGGTATTAACAAAAGGTAATTGAATATTAATGTAATCTGCCCGTTCTTATTATTCATTGTCCGATAGATCAGGCCTTGCTGCTGCTGCTGCTGCGTGCATCATTAATGCGCCGCCTCTATATATATATATATATATATATATATATATATATATATATATATATATATATATATATATATATATATATATATATATATATCTCATGCCATAATTTAAAATTGTGTATTAGAAATTGTCACACACTAATGTCAGAGTTTGGTAGTCGAGGCACATGAGTAAAGAAACCGTACAGAGGCAAAGCTTCTAAGGAGCTGTCAAAATTTTAAAATATTTTTGTAGGGTTGGCAAAGGAGGATAAAATTAAATAACAAAATGTTTATCAGATTTTATAATAATACTTAATGTAGAGTATTTTTTTACAAACTTTTATTCTGAATATTTTATTTTTATAATTTTTGTTTTTCAATAATTTGTTGCGCCTTTTAATAAAATGGTAAATTCTAAATCTAATGTCACTTTTTTTAAATAATCTTTTGGAAAGCACTCACATGGCATAACAAATATACAATCTTGCACACGTTTTAATATTTCATTACCAATATTTACAATGTTTTATACAAATTGACTGGAACTCGAACAAGCACCGTCATATGTCGGCAAGTTGAGCGTTGGAAAAGCTTTTCCAAATAAATATTTTACGGTCCTTTTTTTTAAATTTAATATAGGATTTCTCTAAACTTTTTTATTATAAAAATTGTGAGGATCACTCACAATTTTTATAAAAAAAAAGTTTTGCTAGGAGATCTTTTCGTCCGATAGCTTTTAACCACTCTTGTCGTCTAAAATAATAAAAAAACATGAACCTATCTATATAACTTATAAACGTAATGATTCAATTATAAACATTATAAAAATAACTATTAGGTAATACGTACTACGTTTTCTTTCAATGTTAATAGATACCTCAAACATAATATACCTATATGTATGAAGTATCTATCTACCACATTAAAAATAATAAATTATAGTCAAGTTACTTACCTAGTGGAGTCTTTAGGATAGTTAAAAAATTATATATTTTTATTTTTTATTCTATTATTGTTCATACAAACAAGTATATTAAACCATATTTACACTTTTTTATATTTCATTGAACACGAATAATTCTTTAAAAAACAACATTTGACACTTATTATTTTTTACATCACCCTGAGATTGAGCACTGGCCGAGCCGGTTTAAAGCAGTTTCTCTCTGTACGTGACAAGCCGCCAGTGCTCACGCATACCTGCGCGTCTGACTTGTAGTAGTGTACTTATCACAGTGCGGTTGTATGAAGCTTTGACTCTGTACGGTACGGTTTCTTTACTCATGTGGTTGAGGTGACCACTGACTTTTTTATTCAGTTATTCGGTTTATTTTTAATTTTATTCTTTTCTGCAATCAGTTTCCTTGATACAATGTGATATTAAGTCATCTTAATTTTGTTTTGTCTCTAACTCTCCTCATTGTAAAAGTTTGAAACTGTATAGGCATTCTACCTAACTCACTTTAATTTTGTACAGGCCCCGAAAAGGCCTCCTTCGGTGAGAAGGTATTTCCTAAGGTAAATGATGGGTTGGTTCTACCTAACTGTTTACTGTTTTACGCTTGGATCCTCAGGCCCTCTCAAATTCCTTCGCCTCCTTCGGTGAGTAGCAGCGGCAGCGGCAGCAGCAGTAGCGCCCCGCGTGCAGGCACGCGAGAGGTGCACAACAAGCTCGAAAAGAACCGAAGAGCCCACCTTAAGGAATGCTTCGAGTTGTTGAAGAGGCAGTTGCCTGCCACTCCCGATGACAAGAAAACGTCGAATCTGTCCATTTTAGGCTCTGCCATCCGCTATATACAGGTAATTATAAAACTTAAAATGAATAACACGGTGAACTTCAAAATCTAAAAAAATACATGAATTGTGTGTAATTATTCGTAAACAATACTTTCAAGGAAATTAATGATTTGTGATTTTGCACGATTACTGGCTGTCTGGGATTTTTATCTTACCCAGGAGTTGGGCAGTTGTGAATTTATATTAAATGTTGCCCTTTTTTACGTTAAGAAATACACATGGATACCTCACCGCTCTGAAGCGACAGGCGTTATGTCTCTTTCCTACCGGCTAAAACTTTAACGATGTAGTGTCTTCTTCGCACTTTGTCGGGTCTACGGGAATGCTTTCGCATACCATACCATAATCGACTCCTGCTTACTTAGCGAGTGGAACTAGAGCTATTTTTCTTTTATAATAAATACAAAAAAGTACGACAATTTTCGATATTCAAGTAACATAATCTAGACAGACACAAGGCAGTGTGTTAGCCAAGTTCAGAAAAAAAAAAGAGCTACGCACCGGCAGTGACTAAACATTTCGATCTGCTTTCGAACCTCCAATCATAACACAAAAACTATTAGATGTACATATTTATAATATTGCATATCTAATAAGGAGATTCCGCGAATACCTAGATTTCCAAATTTCATGGATAAACCTATTATAGTCATTGAGTTAAAAGGTCCGAATAGTGCCATTTTTATCACTACCACTTCTAGGTTCTTAAGAAAGATCATAAGCGTATATAAAGGAAAAAATCTGAAAATTGATAATAATCGATATGCGGCGTCGACAAAGTTGGTGCGGTTAGTTCCAAATATTATACTGTAAACTAACCGTACATTATTTAATTTTTATATTATTACAAATATTATTTTAATGAAAGCTAGAAATGGTTGGTGTCAGGGAACTTCCACTTAATAGATATCTTCCTACTTAGCTAATAGTGTCGTAATAAAAGTTGTAGGAGATGAAATGTTGTCCTTCTCATCTACTTAGAAAGAGAACAAACACAGCATTTCTCAAGAAGTGTGTTGGGTCCAATATTGTTTCTTTTTCATATAACTATAGTCACCAGTGAATGTGAAATGTATTTTATTTGCGTACGATATTTCAATAATGGGAACTACTGGTAAGAAGCAAAATAATTCAATGCGTAATCCTAAAATTGACGTTAACAACACAATTGATAAAATTGTTAAATGGTTAGACAAACAAATTAAAAAATTAATCTTAATAAATCTCTACATAGTGTAAAACAAAGTCGTTTTCCGCCGTCTGTACGCTTAGATATTTTAAACTACGCAACGGTTTTCATCAATAGACAGAACGATTCAAGAGGAAGGTTTATATGTATAATACATGCATACTATATATTATATAATTCTTCTGTCCGTGTGTATGTGACTGAACTCCTCCTAAACTGCTGGACCGATTTTGATGAAATTTTGTGTGTGATTAAGTTGATTAGCGAATGGTTTAGATTCACAATTGGACCCGGTAGGTGGCGTTGTAGTCGAGATCCAAAAATCAACCGTGCGAATCCGTGGCATATCGCTAGTCAACTTATATTCAGTTTATTAAATCAAAACACACAAAATTACAATCTCAACATCGACAAATTAAAAGAAGTAAGCAAATTAAATTCCTAGGAGTAATAATCGATCGAGATTTAACCCTTCCTTGACAGTCGGGTAAAAAGGGGGCCAAGTTCGTTATAAACGACGTTCGTAGTTGTCGGCTTGGCCGATAAAAGAGTTGAGATCTGAACGGGCACCATGTTACATAGCAGTTCAAGAACGTTGTAGGTACGTTATTGAAAAGTTTTAGCAGATTTATGAAACTTAACTTTATGAAATTTAATTTAATTAATTTATCAAATTTAAATAATAATTTCAAATTACGGTAATTAATTGCAAAAATTTCGCAACAATTTACTAGGAGCGCAAAACATTCAAGGAGGTTTATTTTTAAATAATAAGTTGATACAAATTTGTTACCTGAGCTTTGAATGTCATGCTTAAGATGATAATGGTAGAAGATAGAAGAAAATTTCCAACAGGTTTTGTATGTGTAAACTGTATACAGTTACATTCTTATAATATCATAATATTCTTTATTGTTGTAGAAAAATATTCAATTAAAATTAAAAATACCGACTGGTTTTAGATGGTTTTCTAAAAACAATATGGTTTATTGGAAGCCCCAACAAGTCTTGCGGCCATATTTTAATAGGCAACCCGGCAAAAACTAATTTCTCTATTAACAATTATTCATAAAAATATATGGGCGTAGTAACGACGCGTTGGGATCTCGGACGTTAAATAAAATGAAGCTACTTAGAAGCACTTAATTTTTTTTTAAATTAATATGTTTAGGTAACTAGACGATTGTTGTCTAAAGATGTTAATGTTTAATTAATACATAACAGCAAAGTTGCGTAAGTGACACGAATTATGAGCACTGATCTTCACTTGCACATTATGAGTTTTAAGTGTATTTTGGTAGTATGCTATGAGGATAAACGCGGGATGGTTAGTAGTCAATGATTTGCGCAAGCACCATAATAGTCCATATAGTACACAATCGTGTTATTGGTTATATAATGAAACTGCGTGACCTGGCAGCATCAAATTGGCCGACTCCTATAATGCAAGGAATATGAATGCTGATCTTCACTTGTGTAGTTAATGTTTATAGGACTGTTTGGTTCTATGCAGCTAATACTAATCCTATTGGCCGAGTGGTTCGTTTTTCGTTCAGTAGTCAGTTGCACCAATCATCACGGGAGTTGAAATTAGAAGTATGCAAACATATTGATTAAAATGTCAAATACATTTGTTTACATAACATAAACATATGTATACAGTATTTATTATTATAATAATAAAAAATAAAACCAAAATTATTACAGTCTTACTCCACGCGGTATAGTTCTAAGAACGCTTGTTGTAAGTACTCTCTCTGAATGGCTATACTTAGCATTTGAGCAAGAAAAGTACGAAGCTCCTTGTCACTAGCGACGACTAATTGCGAATGTTCCTTTAGGAATATCACCGCAAATATCATAAATGTGTAGTCATTTCTCAGAGACTCATATTTGCGCCATTTACTTGGTTCAGCCCGCCTGTGATATCGGCCAGGCCCCTAAACTAGATACCTCTGAGATTTGGGGCCTCCGAAGCGTCTACGCAGCACGTTGTATCTCAACCCAGAGCTTGGCCTCTCTCCAAAGAGGCGTAAGTTATACTGTTGGATCTCCTGCCATCGTCTCTATCATAGTCAATATTCCATAAGGCTCTAAAAAGGAAGGATTATTTATAGAGACAAGAGCGCTTAGGATAACGTCGTTCAAAAACCGTGACGGGACAACCTACCAGCACTTTTCTTACATGCAAGTCCGTGGAGCTTAAACTCATCGACGCCGCTACCACTAGAGCACTGATGAGGTAGAAAGATTGTCGCTCCTAGTGGGATTCCTACGGCTATACGCGAGCTTTCCCCACCAAGTAATGTGCCAAAATTACTTGATGGTAAAGCGTGTAACCAATGACTGGATTCCTTAGTGGACACAATTAGAAGGCGGTCCTGATCTTGGTCATTATGGAAATTGTAAAACAAATCATTCTGCACATTACGTATCAACGGGAAAGCAAAACAGTGGGATTTTTTACTTTACATCCAGTGAAACGATCCCTCTGGGACACAGTGTTTGTCAAAGCACAGGTCTCTTTTGTTATTTAGAATGATTTTTTATTATATGTATAGATTTCGTTACATTTATCACTGACACTATGCACTGAAGCAATCAGGCAGGCAATGCAACGTTAGAAAGATTTCTTACACCGATACTTTCAAATTTTATATGTAACTTGAAGAACTTGAGTCCAGGCTGTTGAATTTAAAGATAAATTTAGAAATTATTCTATAGCTATTTCAAGATTAATGTCAATTTCTTTTAGAATATCTGGACTGGACTCGAACGGAGTAAGAATGTTAATCTAGGTAGAAGAAGACAATATTATAAAATAATAAGAGCAATGTGGAATTTAACATATGTAATTTATCAACATGGTTTAAAAACAGAATTGATAATAATATGTTTTTGTAAAACGAGTTATTATTCCAATTTCGGCTAAATATTGTTAGCCACTTCTTTCAGCAGTGTGATCCCTATCGATAGAGTTAAAAACGTGCCTTATCGTAGTACCTTTATTTCTGCATCAGTGTTTGTTAAAAATGTACGTAATGAACGTTTTTTAAAATTTGTTTAAAAAAATGAATTTCGCTAACTTATTACTTCTTAGCCTAGTCTTACCAAAATTAATGTTTAAAATAGTTTGTTCAAAGAATAAGAAATTGGAATATCCATTGTATGCATTGAGTAGTTAATGTTTGTTTCAGTTTACAGAATAATGATTGTATGAGAAAGACACAGTTAATTATTATTAGTAATTGCACTATTATTTTCTAGCGCTTGATTATTACTGTAACAAGCTAAGAATTACGTAATGGTAATGTAATAAAAAGTTTGTGTATGGATTTTTTATTATATTTTTAAACGACGAACCATTACGTGTACATATTGTGAAATGGTTATCGATTGATTTCTATTTAGATTTTCTTGGTGCATTGTTCACAGGTACTTCGCCGCAAAGAACGCGAATGCGAGCATGAAATGGAAAGGCTGGCTCGCGAAAAGATAGCGGCACAACAACGACTGGCCGCTTTGAGACGAGAAGTCTCTGTCCGAGCTACTGCCCGGCCACGCAATATCGGTACGTTGACCTTCACGTAACTTATACGCTCCTGGTACATTCAGGCACAAATATTTAGCTTTTGATTGCGGATTGGCATGTCCTACCTAAGTCGAATTTTAAGCTATTTTTTTAATGAATTTTATGAAAAAATGCTTGCTAACAAGTAAAATTAATATTAATATAATTAAATTATGTACATACATATGTATGTGTACCTATTTAATTTATTACTAAGGTTAATTTTATAAAATGCAAATAAAAAATAATAATAGAACTGAGCATATCACAACATATTATGCTACCCCGGTATTTTTGTGTGAAATGCTTTGACTGTGACTTTTGATTTATTTTCAAAAAATAATTGAACTGTTTTGCGATTTGTATTTTTAATCTACTTTTTTTTCGTATTCGTTTTTCCGTTTTGACTGTAATTTTATAAACATTTGGTTCCAGATGGTAGTGATGAGAAGGACGGCAGTGTGAACGGTCAAGTGTTAGGAATACCCATAAGTGTAAGTAAGATGCATAACATAATGTGTGGTATAGTTAAGTTATATGACTCATGTCATTGTTGTACCGCTTTAAAGATTTCAGTTAATACCAAAGGTTGATTATTATTGAATGCTTATAGCATTAAGCCCATATTGTACCTAACTTATATGGCCAATAAAGTATTAATAAAAATATGTTGGATGGCGATTAATAATGTAATAACTTTAATGATAAATAATTATAAAATATTTTGTGAACATCTGAAAGTAGTTAAATCAATAAATATATCACACATAAAGTAAAATAAAAAATAGTAAACGAATTATTAACCAAACTTTCAGATTACTTCATCTCCGCCACGTACTATGTCTCAAATGGAGTCGTCACCCCCCCGCACCCTAAATTTGAGTACGAAGTTGCGCACGCTGCCGATACAAATAACACCTACTACTTCGCAGGTATGCTTGCCTGGTACTGCGTTAGAAATTAGAGCTGACCTAATCTCGGATTAGGATTTATTTACAAACATACCGCTATGCTTTACTTCCAAACTAACTAAAAAACTAACTTGAAAATTTGACTTGCTTCTGAAATAGTATGTAAATTTTTGCATAGGCCTGTTTAAGGCAATAGGCTGCATTAGATTGTATCAGGTAATAAACTAATTAAGGACCGTTTTTAAGCCTCCTGATTTAGCAAAATAATTTTGTGAATGGTTCAATTACAAGTACGGTACATGAGCGTATATAATATAATACTTTGCAATACTGGATCGCGTACTTCACATCATTACGCCATTATTACAAATTTACACTCTAAATGATAATCTTAAGGTTTGTTTTTGTTTGATACATTGGAAGTTGTGCCAGATGAGAATAGCTCAAAAGTAGCAACGTCTAACAAGTTGCCAACACTAAGAGAATCTTTTTTGATAATGTATAATAGAATTGTATTACTTTAGGATAATAAAACCTACAACCCCAAAATAGCATCATCATAATCATGATTACAACCTAAAACTTAACAACATAAGTCTCTCTCAAAGATTGTGGCTATCTTTTTTGATTCATATTAAGCTTTAAAGTTAGTTTGATCTTTTAGTCAAAGCTTGACTTACAACATAGCGCAGTCTGATAATTTGACCGGCAATTTCCCTAGGAAAAAATTATTCTCCAATAACTTTGAGCATAGTGTACCTAACAACTAACGGCATAGGTATGGCATGGATGTTAGACTCAAACATGATCTTCGTCATGTGGATATTACGATTAGGTAGGTATACGAAATACATATTATTCTTAATTTATTAAAAGTATTAGTACTATTTTGTAATCCATATGTTTTTTTTTTAAATTATCAAATAAAAATTGTTACAATATTGCTATGCGGCACAGCGAAAAACCACGCAGGTTTGTGTTGCGTGCCGTTCCGTCTACATTTGTTAAGGAAATAACATTTTAATTTAATTTATACTTTATGTCAACTTCATTAAATTCACTTCTAAATTTAATATGCTTATGAGACTTTAAGTTTGGCGAGTGTATATGGACTAATTTCGTCTTTTGAGAATTTAATATCAAACCGCAGTCATGGCACCATTTATTTAATGTATCAAAATCATCCTGTAACAAAAGCAGGGCGTCATTGGCATCCTTAGCAGCCACAAGCATACACGTATCATCAGCGTATTGATAGTTAGTACAACATCTAAAAATCTTATTCATGTCATTGACATAGGCTATAAAGTGCAATGGTCCATGTGACTACCTAGTTTATGAAGGTAATGTAGGTAGGTTATCTATAATGAAAAGCGTGTCATAATTTTTACCATTTGTGTTTGTGGGGACTGTCCCCCCCGTGACCATGGGTGCTGTAAAGCACCCGAAACGTCAGGAATCAAAATAGAAAAATTAAACGCGATAAAATCCGTAAAAATAGTTTTATTCAATGTGTAGTGTTCGCGTAAATATAAGAAATCATTATAATCGGAATTACTAAGACCGTATATTATTTCAAAAAAACGTCTTTCTGAAAAACTGAGGGAAAGGAAAGCTTAAGGAATAAAATCATGATTGTCATGAGACGAGAAAAATTTGGACGTATTTCATATTTAGGTGGCACAGGAATTTTATTAATATTGTAAATGTTTAACTAAACGTATATAAATGATTACTGTTAATTGTAGAACGTATTGTAACGAGTTAATTATTAACTCAATTCATTTAATATGCATATGACACAAATAAAATGTTACAATGCAAATATTTAAAATCCTTAAAATGGGTCAGAAAAGTCAGTCAGAAAATTTTGCGATTTCACCCTCGCATCCCGCATCACGGAGACCGCGGCGGCGGAACTACACGTCTAAAATTCATGAAATCGTTTCATTACTTTTATGCGAAGAAAGATATAATTAGTTCTATCAGACAATTCGAAATAAAATATTACAGAGAAGTAGCAATATGAGAATGAGTCCCATAATATTGTAAGTAATGCGTGAAGATCCTATAAGAAAGAGACTTTGAAACCTATCATTTTTACCATTACACTACGCAGTCCAGTAACATTACAGATTCATTGGTACGATTATGTTATATGATTCCTTACGTGGTAGAGCCATGCTGCTATATCATGGCTGCAGCACGAACGGGTCAGCTCGACCGGGGTAGGACCACGGTCTAACAGAATATCCGCATCAAATAGCAGCTTAAAGCTGCTGTGTTTCGTATGGTGAGTGTAGAGAACCGGAAAACCTTTTACTGTTAATAAGACATTCCATCTTAGTTCTCAGGGGTGACAACGCATCTGCATTTTGATTCTTAATCAAGGATAGATGTAGATGTCTCAGGTGGACTGTGTGCTCTTTTGTCACTCTTGCTCTATAAAAAATCATATCGCGGTACACATCGTTCTATATCGCCACCACACGTTTAGTGGCGTCGTAAAAGCCTACAATCCCCATATCGTCCCGTAAGGGTCGTAAGAGGCGACAGTGGGAAAGTGAAACAGGAGATGGGCAGCAGCATCTGCTTGCTAAGAATTCAATAATAATACTTAAAAGGTCAAGCGTGGTAACTATGGTAAATATTCGCCATTAGGAAACAGACCAATGTTCGGCAGTGGACTTTTGATGGGTCGACATGTTAATGCTAATGAATCACACGGGTTATCATATTTTTTACAATTTAATTAAATTTCAGGTTGTAAGAACTTCGTACGGCACCAGACATAATACCCTAACTCTAACCACCCTTGCGCCAGCTGAATCTAATACGCAGGCAAGTAGCGTTTTAAACTTTAGGAAACCCTAATTGATATTTATTCATAAAACTGTAAATTTTAATTTTATTGTTGTATTTTATCCTATAACTTTTTATCTGATAACTGAAAAATCAGCCCTAAATTCAATTAATGTTGTTGTGTATTCCTAGAATTAGAAAACAAAAATATTAAATATGAAAAAAGTAATAATGAATTCTAGATTATGTTACTAAAATCATTCACTATATTAAATTACAGAATGGTCAGACGGTTGAGAATGGCGTTACCAATACGCTCAGCACAACCTTAGTACATCCTGCTCAAATACATCTGCCCATCTCACAGGTATGTAATAAAAACATATTTCTTGTATGTAGATAATATATTTCATTCATTAGTAGTTCAATTCATTAGCTGATTCGTTGTTCAAATTATTCATGTTCATTAGTTAAAACAAAAGCCGAAATTGCAGGGGAAGTGGGTGTTAATGGCAGCGTCACTTGCGGCCGAGTGTATGAGACGCCATACAGCGCTAATACATTCGACTGGTTGCGAAACCAGCGCGGTTGAGCCGTCAATAACATTCTGTGCACGCATCTTTGCTGGTTGCACGACCAAAGTGGTTGCACAACCAATCAAATGATAGGTGTGGTACTCTCTCTAGAGATATATTACACCATAGCGTCAGCGCGACCTGGTTGCGTCGCCATGGCGTCTCGGTGTAATATGGACCTTAAGGGCGGACACATACATACATACATACATTGCGGTCAGTAGTAAAAGTTTTAAATTAGTGTCCCATATAGTAAAATTAAAGATCATTTTAAGGCTGGGGTTACCAAAAAGTTTTATTTTTCCACTATGGGCTAGGGGACAGACAGTAGACAGAGACAACAGGGCTAGACAGCGCTTACTATTCCACAAGTAACCCCGGTGGATTATATGGAACTTTTGGTTTACTTTTGAATTCCCCAAGTCGCGGCGTTATCATCGAATTCATCAAACTTTGTTGTTAAGTAGGTAATATAAATCTTTAGATCTGGTCAAGAGCAGCTTTACAATGAAACGCGGGCCGCATGCACCTCCGGGACGTACATATTATGTTTGCCATGTCCACATAATAGATAATAATAGTACAAGTATCATATCTGGCGTACACATACTTAGTACTAGTCAAAGACATTTAAGTAGTAGCAGTAATAGACCGGACATCAGCAACAAAATTGTCACCTCTTACTTATGTCCTATAGGATATATTTCGGATTTGTGTCATTTTGTCTTAGTGACATCGTCAAAAGCTCAAAACCTATTCCTTTCCTAAATTTAAAAAATATTTTTAAAGAAAATATGCCCGATAGTGCATTAAGGAATTGTAAGTCCCGATATGTAGCAAAAACTGAATGTGATTTCGGTTTATTATCGCAAGTATAATGTATATTTACCCCATAATTCTTAAATTTTATTATTTCTGGTAGATTGTTCTAGAACATTTATCATCATTGTAATAAGCGCCCTCTAGTAACGTCACCAAATGGTTAGTGATTGACAACGTTTATCTATTGTTGTTATCGATAAAAAATATTATACAGGATGCAGATTTAATCATCTACAATATTTAAGGAGGTGAAACAGTAAACGATACTGTATCCATACCAATAAATAAATCGGGTGGGCCTATGTCGAGGCACACGGCCGTTGGTTTTAACGTGAAACGTCTATGTCAGCCAGTACAACCAGTCAACAAGATAGCCTTCTTTTTAAAATGTGAATATAATTCTGAAACACTCGGGAGAATTGCAGATGCGTTGCCGGCCTTTTGAAAAGGAGTAAGCTCGTTTCTTGAAGGTCCCTAAGTCGTATCGGTCCATAAAAATCGCCGATGGTAAACGATTCCTAAGTAAACTCCTATTAAATCGCACGGTAGTGGACCGCAAAGCATCCAAATGATGTGAATGGTAACGTAAGTTTTGTCGCGATGTGTATTGGTTAAATTTGGTGGCTGGAATTAATCCGAACAATTCCTCAGAGCACTCCCCGTGGTAAATAAGAAAGAAAATACAAAGGAATGCAACATCTCTACGTAGCGCCAGTGAATCGAGCCAATCAAAGACAAGTCGGTCGTTGACGTCGAGCCGCTCTGCTCTCTATGCGGTCAAGTGGAAGGAGCTCGCCCTGGGGAGCCCCGGTCCAGAGATGAGAACAATATTCCATGTGAGGCCGAACCTGCGCTTGTAAAGTTGCAAACGCTGTGCAAACATGAAATAATGTCCCGCTCTACTGAGTACGCCAAGCTGTTTAGAAGCCAATTTAGCTTTCTCTTCCAAATGACCATGCTACTGCAGGTCATTCAATATGTCGACGCCAAAGATTCAACAAAGGTAGTGCTCTGAAATTGAGGAGATACGACAAAGGCGTTCTTTTTAGCGGTAAACGCGCAAGCTTGTGAATTTGTAAAATAATTTATCGTGTAACGACTTTTAAGTTCTGTGCTTTCCTAAAATATGTTAGTTTATAGTGTATTTTTGTAAAAGAAACGAATTTGAAAAACATGGTGGCGCTCTCTTATTAAATTTGACGTTTCGCGATGTGCCTTCGACGCCGACCGACCAATCAATCATATGCTATTATTATAGCGTCTCATGGACCTAGAGACGTCATCCAAGATGCCACCAATGTGACTGCTGTTTGAATTGATTCTTAGTTATTGGAAGTTAAATATTTTATTTCATGACGTTTCATTTCATTCATGACGTTATTCATGACTTAAAAAGTTTATATGATTTTATTGGTGTGATGGGAGTCATAATAAATAGATTTATACAATAAAAAAGCATGTATATTCCCTATGATTATATCGTAAAACATTACAAACTAAGTAACCTTCAACAACATTATCGATACTTTGATGTCGAAACGGTAACATGCCTAAAATGGGTTTTTACGTTACATTTATTAGCGTCACCTACTGGGGAATAGCTGAAATATTTTCCTAATAAATATTAAGCGTAGTTTTGCTAATGTTTAGCTAGAGAGCGTCACACACGTGCGAGGTCAAAATTTTTGTATGCAAATGTTCATTATGTCCGCTCTATAGTATACCTATATATTTAAATCTCTTTGGTGAGTACCAAAGAGATGCAGCATAAACACGTACTTTCTTTATTTCCACCCGTTTATTGTATCTACACAAATCCAGAACAATTTTCCTTTGATAATGAGCTCTCTGAAAATAAGTATGTTCGCGATTTTCTTTGCTTTTTAACTTGACAGAACCTATTTTTCAGTTAAGTTGGCGTAGGATATCATTCGTATAATCTATACATACGAGTATAAAATGCTTTGTCCTGAATGACTGACTGACGGATCAACGCACAGCCTAAACCGCTGATCGTAGAGACCTGAAACTTGGAGGGTGTGTTATTTGTATGACGTAGGTATCCGATATAAGAAAGGATTTTCCGAAATTGTACCCCTAAGGGGGTGAAAAACGGGGACAAAGTTTGTATGGGACAACGTGATTCCTTGGTCCAATCTACTTCAAATTTTGCATAAACATTCTTTAACAGAATTGATGGAAGACGTGTTTCGTTTTTTATTGAAACTCTTCGCCTAACGGGGTTAAAAAGGGGTAGAAAGTTATTTTGGGGGTGATTTGCATCGAAGTTGATATCAATACTACTACTACTAATATAGTGCTTTTGATTTAAATTACATTTTATTTTGACACATGTTTGAGAACTCAAAACGTTGAACTCACATACAAGCTTGGTGCAATGCAATACTCTTTAAAATTGGAATGTCAAATATAAAAGAAAATCAAATATAAATCGGATTAGAATTCGAAATTTCAATTTTATTTGCTCTTGGATTATTTAAATGAAAAACTTACCTTATACCTTGATTTTCCTTCGAAAATTCCTTCGAAATCTCTTAGATCACCTACTTAGCGAATATCTGCGATTGCTGTATAATTTGTTTGGAAGTTCATTTTCACTATTTCATTAGAATATTTTGAGCGTAGTTAATTTAATTTCTTTTTCATTTGTTTATTGTTATAATAATTAAATAAGATTCTTTGAGTTTGATTTGTTAGTGTATAATATAAGTTTTGGAACGAAGTTCTTTATCGGACGGTACGGATTTGGCGGATGGGGGCTAGGCGACAAAAAGTGTAAGATTTTTCCGTCACGACCCCTTCCGTCGTAGTGTAGACGGCCGTGGCGGCTGTAAGGAAGCGAGATGGAATAATATCCATCTCCCTCGCACTTTTTCTTATCTTGTCATGAAAGAAATATTATTTTATTTTAAATCACGCTTCATTTTAATAGACTGTATGTAATGAGTATATTATATATATTATATTATTGTTAATCAATAATATAATCAACAATAATATACTACGAAAGGAACTTCGTTCCAACCGAGTGTTCCACGACACTCACGTATGTTTTATTTAGTTTTAATTGTAAAAATATCTGTGTTTGATTTGTTGTGTATAATAATATAGTTTTATTTTTGTTTTAATATAAATATTTAAGTAGGTAGTAGTTTGTCTTAGAAGTTTAATTTAGTGTGTATTATTTTTCGCAATTGCCTTATGTTTACAAATTTGTCTGTGGCTATTTTTAAAAATGGGAGCAGAGTTGGTTAATATCAACGGGAAATTAATAAACCTTACTATTGTATCAATAGTGGAGGATGGCGCATGCCTTTTTCGTAACCTTTTTTATTTGTTGTACGGCACACAAGATCGCTCAATGGATATTCGTAAAGAAATTGTGCGTCATGTGACGAACAATTGGGATGAATTTGCTGTTATGTCTCATGACCGTCAATGGCAACAATCATGGGACAAAAAAAGAGTATACATTAGATATGTTACAACACTACATATGGCGGTTTCTGCGAGTTAGTTGCAGCCGATCAAATATACCCATTTTATTTGAAGTGTATCGAAATGGCAACCTGTATGCCAAATTTGGTAGAGAAGACCAACCCATCAAAAGGTTACGTTTTCCCCAAGATCTTTCTAATGATTACTTTGATGATTACTACGCCGATGCCGATGGAGATAATAAAACTGATGAGCGCCCAATGGCCAAAAAACGACGCATCGGAATGGCTGTATCTCCGACGTTTACTCAACCTTCACCAATTTCTAAAAAGACTTACCTTCGCCTACTTATACAATTATTGAATCTGAATGTGAGTCAGATTTAATGTCTTCTTTGTCCACGAATAATTGCATAAAATCTCCAACATTCACTAAACAAGAATCAGTCCAAAATGAAATTAGTTTGACAAATAAGTCACAAAAAATAAGTCGAAGAAACTCAGGTCTATGTTTATCAATATGGTCAGAAAATTGCAACTTAAGGAAGCAAGAAAAAAATATAATCAAAATGAACCTTCTAATCATCGTAAACATGCAGCTAATTATCAGAAAAAATACCATAAAGTTCACAGGCAAGCTGTCGTTGATTATTAGCGGGAACACCTTGAAGTACATAAGCAGGCTGCAAGTAAATATCGGCGCAAACACCTTGAAGTGTACAGAGTATCACAGTTACGATATGAACGTAATCATGAGGGACAGCGAGTTGAAAGGCGTCTACAACCTTGGAATTCTAAAGCCTTTTCTGGACTGAGTTATGATAGTAACATAGCGTACGATAGTGGTAATAATGTTGTTTTGGGACCGATGAAAATCGAATGCAAGTGGTGTAAAACTCTCAAGTACAAGGATAAATCTGTGGGAATGTGCTGCAATTCAGGAAAGGTCCAGCTAGAACCTTTGCAAAAGCTTCCAGATCTTCTTTACTGTTTGATAAAAAACCTCCACCCTGAGCATGATCACTTCATGGCTGGCATACGGCATTATAATAGTTGTTTTCAAATGACCTCATTTGGAGCTAAAAAGATAATACATAACACCAAACAACCGCGTAAAAAAATGGTATCTGCTGCAAGATTTTATTCTTACCATATAATGATTAGGAAAGGAGAAGATAATCATCTGCTATATTTTCGTTCGCTGTTTAGCCAGTTTTTAGTTGACATGTTTGCGAAAATCGATACGGAAAAGTTGAGTTATATTAGGAACAATCAGGCGCAGCTTAGAGTAGACAGTTATATACACTTGCAAGATGCGATAGGGAGACAGGACATTGATGCTGATCAGCTGGTTCAAAAGGTGGTGCTGCCTTCTTCTTTTACTAGGGGGCCACGTATATGCATGAGCGGACACAAGACGCCATGACGTATGTGCGCCACTACGGTCGTCCCGATCTCTTTATAACATTTATTTGCAATCCTCGATGGGATGAAATCACAGAGATGCTTTTGCCTGGGCAAAAAAGTTATGATAGACACGACATAATAGCCAGGGTTTTTCACCTCAAAGTTAAGAAAATAATGGCACTTCTAAGCAAAGGAAAAATATTTGGAGAGGTACGTTGTTTCATGTTCTCTACCGAATGGCAAAAACGGGGTCTTTACTTAACACATGACATTGAAGTAGACAATAGGTGGGTGGTCCCCTATAATAAGGTTCTGTCACGGACATTTAAGGCACATATTAATGTAGAATTTTGCAATTCTGTTAAATCGATAAAGTATATTTGTAAGTACATTAATAAGGGCTAATCAGGCGGCTTTCCTGCTAGAAAACAAAAAGGACGAAGTCAAATTATATGAGAGTGGGCGTTATTTGAGCAGTTTGGGAGCATTTTAGGGTTTTCCATACATGAAAGCTTTCCCGCAGTCATACATTTAGCTGTCCACCTTGAAAATGGCCAACGAGTCTATTTTAATTCCAACAACCTCGCCGACAAAGTTAATAGTCCACCAAAAACGACACTGTTAGCATTTTTTTATTTATGTCAAACAGATGATTTTGCAAAAAAATAAATTTGTGAGAAGGAAATGAGGAAAACCCGTAGATGGCTGGCCAGGAATAATGAAAGAACACGCTCTAGGTAGAGTGTACACGGTTCACCCGAATAATACAGAGTGTTACTATCTTCGCTTACTTCTGCATGAGGTTAGGAGTCGATCATCCTTCGATGACTTGAAGACTCAACGGTGTCCTCCAACCAACTTTTCAATTAGCTTGCATGAAACTTGGCTTGCTAGAGGACGACAAACATTGGGATTCTGCCCTAGAGGAAGCAGCCTTATGCGAGTCGACATTTAAAATGCGTGAACTTTTTTCTATAATGCTGGCATTCTGTTAGATTACAGACGCACTAAGTCTTTGGGTAAAATACAAGGATAGCCTGTCAGAATACTACAAACGACAAGTGGAAAGGCTTTCTGGCATTATAGATGAACATCTAGCAGATGAAATCTACAATAAATATCTGGTCACAATAGGAGAAGCTGTATTAGCATTAGGAGGACAAAGCCTACAGCAGTACGAGTTGCCTCAGCCTCAAAGGTCTGAAGGCTCACACAATAACCGGGACTACCTGAAGGAAACAAGTTATGATGTCAATTCCTTAGCAGTACTGGTGTCAAGTAGTGAAGGCTCTCTAACCAATGAACAAAGACATATCTATTATAAAATACTTTCCAGTATCGACGCAGGTGTAGGTGATATATTTTTTTTGGATTCTCCTGGTGGAACAGGCAAGACTTTTCTATTAAATTTACTTTTGGCCAAAGTGAGAAGATATCGTGATATCTCCTTAGCGGTCGCATCATCCGGAATTGCTGCCACTCTGCTGGAAGGAGGTAAAACTGCACACTTCGCGTTTAAACTTCCTCTCGATTTGATACAAAATGAAACCCCACTCTGCAATGTACCCAAATAAAGTAATATGCCAGAAGTACTCCGCAAAACGAAATTAATTGTTTGGGATGAGATTACAGAGCTTATAGCTAAAATTTACCCATATTCACGATAAACCTGTAGAATGGTTATGCGAGCGTGCCATCCTAACACCAAAGAACGGACAAGCCTCAGTCATAAATGAAATACATTTGAGATCATTCGAAGGGGTCGAATATCAATATAAATCCGTCGACTCGGTGATAAACACCGACGATACCATTCATAACAATAAACAAAGGTCAAGGTCAAACTCTTAAGATAGCGGAAGTAAACTTGAGAGAAAGCTGCTTCTCCCGCGGTCTGTTGTATGTGGCATGCTCCAGAGTAAGCGCACAGAGTAGCCTGGTGATTCTAGCACCCGAAGGAAAAACAAAAAATATTGTTTACAAAGAAATAATGCGCTAGGTGTAGTATTTCCATTTTGTTGTAAAAAGATAATACCCCCGTGTCACTTTCACCAGAGCAAAGGCCGAGCTTCGTGTTCATAAAATATAAAAAAAAAATATTTTCGTTTATTTAACCTTTAAATCCCTGCACTATAATAAAGATTGTTATATTTTATAAGTATTTAAACATTTTAACATAATAATTTATATGTTATAACAAAATTAACAACGTAAAAAACCTATTAAAAATCCTTTTAGTACCATTTTCTTCCATGCGGACGAAGGCGCGGGCAAAAGCTAGTGTTAATCTAAAAGTATATTTTAAATAGTGTGCTAGATTTCTAAAAAGAGTTTTTGATGATAAATATTCCTCATCTATGTCCACAGGTGGTGGGTAGTGGCGGACTAGTGGTCGGTCCGGCAGCATTACAGCTGTTGTCAGCCGGTGGTGGTCTGCGAGTGTTGCAAGCGCCCGCGGCTGTCCATACTAACGGTAAATTTATGATATTATCTTAGTAGTCTGTATAGAAAATTATAAGTTCGGAGAAAGTACTTGATGATAGTAAAATGGTACTTATGTGCTTTATGGATTTCGGGATATAAGAAAAAAAAATGCAGCAAGTAGTTTTGAAAATCTTGTTTGAATGTCACTTATACTCTTATTATACGGTGGAAATATTAATATTTCCCAGCCAAGCTATCGGTTGTGTGATACACAGTTATAATGTTAAAAACTACTACTTTCTCTTCATTTTTTTGGATTGTTTTGTCCTTAATAACTTGCCCTTTTTCTCATCAGTTGTTGGCAGTAGAGTTCAGGATCGATAATTTAATAGGTTTCACACAGTGGAGATTATCCATGCCTTGACCACGTTTATTTTCGCGATCTCCGTTCTTTTACTCTCGACGTCGCACAATTTTTTTAAAATTTGTATCGGTTCCGTTTTGCTGATTCGTATACCTATTTCACAATTTCGTCTACGTTGCCAGGAGTGACAAGGTATTTTTATTCTTTATCGAAGATTCGAGTACAAGATGTCTCTTACTGTTAGAAACACATTAAGAGTTTATTGTTAAAAGTAATAGCATGACAGCGGATTGGAGCTCTCAATAACAACAATAAAACTGGGTAAAGAACTACACATTCAGCGTAGCTCATTTACTATCCGACCATACCGTAATACATCCCCGACACAATCACATACTATACACGTGTAACGTAATGAACGCAATTCCAAAATAGATTAAGCACTCAAACCAACGTCAACACTTATTATATACTCATCACGATGTAACACTGGTCAGATTTTTGAATAGCTTTTACGGAATCCCCTAAAGTCCGTCGTAATGAGTGGGAGTTTTGAGTTCTACCCTCACTTTTATTTGTCTCCTTTTAATTCTTATCTACTATCTCTGACATTATAAAAATATCCACCTATGGAAGCAAAATTGATTTTAGGTCTCCCTAATAAGTATTTTAATTCGAATGTTTTTTTTTATTGTGAAAGTATTTTTGGTTATTTAGTTATGGTAAATATTTATTGTGATTTCAAAGTTTTTTGTTATTTGACAAAATACCGTCTATATAAAATATAAACACCACTTGATGAAAATAAATTTGAGGATGATTTAACGTAATAGGACAATTTTACTTTATGCGTGCTTCAGAACTACTATAATGTTCTACGTATTACAAATAAAAAAAATACTTTAATTTCAGGCGTTGTTACAACCGAAAACAACAGGATATCAAAAGAGAATGGTCTAGTGTCACCGCCGCCAGCTTCCTCAGGTATTTCGTTTTTTTTTATATTGGCCAACTTTATATATTTAAAAAATCTGTAAGAGCCTGCGCAGACCGCGGACATTGCGAACTTTTTTGTCTATGAAATGAACTACCGTACTGTGTAATTATGTTTTAAAACTAGCTGTTCCCCGCGACTTCGCCCGCATGTAATTTAGGTTTTAATTATGTTGCGCGGGAACCCTAATTATTTTCCTAAAATATAAGAAGCCTAAGTTACTTCTTATAACATCAGCTCGTCTCGGTCCAGCCGTTTCGGAGATTAGCCGGAACAAACAGACAGATAGACAGACAAAAATTTTAAAAATTGTGTTTTTGTTATACGTACCGTATATATTTTCATATGCATTTAGTTAAAAGCTGTTATTTTGACATTACAAACAGACACTTCAATTTTATTTATTTGTATAGATAATTTCTTAATATCTATAACACAAAAATTAAGCAGTTAAATAGCAGTTGATCATACAAAAATAAGTAGGTATTTTTAATTTTACAGAAATTTCTAAACGTTCCGTTCATTATTATAATCCGATTTTATAAAAGGAGGGTATGGAAAACTTCTGGAACAAATAACTGGGCCCGGAAAGTTACGACGACTAAAAGTTGTTTTGTAAGTTGTCACAGAAATAGAAACAATTTCTACAAGCATTTCTTAGTAAAAAACAACAGCAAGACAACGAATATGAGACCTAGGCACTTCAGCGCCTTCTCATCGCACGTTATTTTCTTCCTCTTATTCATCAGCCCTGTTCGAAACGGGTCGTCTCTTCTATTATGGTCTAGACTAGACTCTAGAATTGTTTGTGCAATGAATGCATGTAAAAACGCTTCCAATTATAAGTGGTAAAGCAATCCTGTAGCTATATTATGGTTGTAACACGAATAGGTTGACTCGACCGGGGAAAGATCACGCTTTTACATAATACCAGCGTTAACTGTTTCATATGGTGAGTGTAGAGAACCGGAAACCCTTTTTAATAGAAACGAAGGATTCAAGTCCTCGAGATGACAACGCATCTGCATTTTGATTCTTAATCGAGGATAGATGTCTATGGACCACAGCACTTACCCTTCGGTGGAATGTGTGCTAGTTTATCACCCTAATTCTATAAAAAAAAGGGAATGCTTATGTGGGGTAACGATTTTTAATGACGATTTAAATTTTTCAGAAGGTGGGAGCGTAGTGGTCAGTGGTTTGACGCCTCTCGTCATGTCGCAGCCGGCTGCGCATCTGTTACAGACGCACACGCTCACGCATAAGGTAATTACGAAATTTATAATAAAAATGCTGCTGCGACTAAAATTTACAAGTGACGTCACACAATACATACTTTTGACGTATCAACAAAACCTTAGACGTTATTACAATATGTATTCCTCCAAAAAACCATAATTGATTCGTTTGAATCATAACAATTTAGAATTGTGCATAGTGAACACAAGCTCACTGTTAGTATATTAAATACTAGCTGTGCCCGCGGCGTAGCTCGCATATATAGGTTTTACTTAAAGAATTTGACGTTTAGGTAAGAGAATATTAAACGATTTATATCATTACTGTATCAATAAGTGGTAACAAAATAAATCGTTCTCCTCAAAGTTCTAAGTCTGTTCTGTGTAAAGGACGTAAGAAGTAAACTTAGCCGGGGCGCACACAAAAAGGTTACGGGGGCTACTAACGCGGCAAAAAGCAACATAGAGTTGGCCGTGTGCATAACAGTCAGTACTGAGGTCCACTCCTGCAACGCGTAAAGTTTGACCTTGCGCTTTAATTACGGTCATCGCATAACACACGCTGACTGGGAACTGAACACCCTTAAAACTGAAAGGAAAGTTATTTGGTATAAGAGGGATTCTGGGTATAAATGATAAAAAAAATATCACGACATTTTGTTGCAATTTTCTTACATTTAGTCGGGTTCCGTTACATAGCACGCTGACTGGGAACTGAACACGCTTAAAACTAAAAGGAAAGTTATTTGGTATAACAGGGATTCTGGGTATAAATTATAAAAACAATATCACGACATTTTGTTGCAATTTTGTTACATTTAGTCGGGTTTCGTTACATAGCTACGGTGGACATAAAATTTCTTCAGTGGTCTTAATACGATTCACCGGAGGAGAATCATAACACCGCAATTCAGAAAAGGTTATAATTTGTACTACGCCATCTATTACGTTCTTTGTGAGAAAACATCCTTTTTTTAATTTAAGGAAAACATCTTTTTTTGTTTACTGTGTTTTAAGTATAAATATATTAATATAGAACGTTTTCAAACGTTTTAAAACCAACGAAATCGTTAATAGCTTGTTTAAAATTTGATTTACTAGATAGAGTATTGGCGGTAAAGAATAAATGAGTTTGTCAACACGCAGTAGGGCAGCGAGTAATATAAATATTAGCAGCAAATATGAAAACTCATCTACAGGAAAAAACCACAACCTGCCTTTTTGTATTACATTTGCACAACACCACAATCTATCGATGAAATTGGTTAACTATTGTACTTTAGATTTAGTTAATAAAGTTAATATATTTTTGTATATATTTATTACGTTCTTTAATACTTTTGTTTACAGCGTTTTAGATATAATTATATCATATAGAACATTATTTAACATCATTTAATTATGATTTATGACATGATATTAGTTTAAAATGCACTTGATGACTCAACCAACGCCACCGTTGAACAAATTCGTACCTATACTTCGTACCCATACTTCAGAATATTTATCATAACTTTTGATGGAATGAACTGATTTTAATAAAATAAAGACTAAATGTAACACGAAGATACACTTTATAATTTCCTTAACGATTCTTATGATATAAATTAGTACTTTATACGTGATACGTTAACAAACAAACAGACAGACAGACAGAAAATTCTAAAAATGGTAGAAATGTATTTAATTACTTATTTTTAGTACCTCTCAATCACTTTTATTACAAAAATATAAAATGTACAGACATCTGCTATTTACATTTTTATTATATGTATAGAAGATAAACTAGCTAAGTTACTTGTCTAATATACATTTAAACGCTAAATCGACACTAGAATTCGCTCATCTAACTGTTATCTAACTTTGGCTGCATGAAAGTAGTGCCTTGCCCAAGTAAGGTTATTTGGGTAAAATGCGAAGCGATTATAGAAAATTGCCCTTGTTGTAATGTGCGAACATCAGAGTTGGATTAAACAATCTCAAGGTCTTTAGGCAATGCAATTCTTAGGGCTTTTTCGTTCTTTTACCAACTTCCTAATTCCGAAACCTAAGCCCTTCAACCAACGCGCAGCCCATATTCACTTGCCTACTTGTCAATTAGGTTAATCACGTCTAACTTAGCAACAGCTATTAATAAAATAGATTTTTATTATTATATTTACTGTATCTGCAAAATCACATCGCAATGATTTACTACCCATAAAAGATTTATCCGTTTTCCTCAGAAGGAGGGTTATGTAAGGTTTCAGATGTACATATATAGTATGTAAATGTTTATTTATAGTAAAATGTAGCCTAAACGGCTTGTATGATTTGGAAGTATGTGGTATCACAAGAATTGTCTTCGTTACTGTAGTATAATTTGCTTCATTTAATGGTCACATTAATTGAACTTTGAAGAATTGAACGAACTTCTTTGAAGATGCTTCTAGTCTAACGAATTTGTCATTTCAATTCAATATGTTTGCTTCTCTGTAATAAGTGTTTACTAATTATTTTTCCTTTTTTTCAGATGGTAGAAACCCAGATGGTTAAAGGGAGCGTAGCTCCTCTGACAGTGAGTGCGCAATATTTAAGCGCGACTACTATTGTAAAGCCGGTAGTAGTTGTGTCGAGCTCTCACTCGCCTTCTGCCCCTTCTACGTGAGGGCGTCGCCTAAATAAAACCGTCCTGCGCCTTATTATCGTCTGGTACTTCAAAACTTTTGTTAACATAGAACAAGAGGATTTATTTCATTAATGATTTTAAAAGGCAAAGAAGTCTTGATAAAACAAAATAGAAAACATACATACTGAGTGTACCATTTTCGAAATTTTGAACAATGTTAGAAAATTTTGTTGCTCATCATATTTGAAGGGTTAAAGCGAGTGCTACAGTGTTAAAAGAAGCATGTTCGTCCGTTTGTGCAAGAATGTTCATGTTTAATAGAATAACTTGTTTACTGCCAATTGGAGCAATAATTCGATTATAGGGAAGACATGATAGACTGAGCTCGGATGTTGAATAATTACCTACGCGCCAACTACCTCAAATGGATGCAACGTGCGCCCTAACTTGTAACCATTCCCTGTGAATCAATAAACATTCAGTTCTACATGAAGCCCGTCAAAAGTGATGGTGAATTTATGCGCTTGTGTGCCAGGATCATTACTAATGCGCGTCTTATGTTAAGACTGTGTTAGAATATTATGTGAAAATATATTTATGCAATATCTACGTTTTGTACTGTTGAGGTGTATCAGACGGTGATAGCAAAGTGACAAATTGTGATGGACAACTATGGTGAACATATATTGTAACAACCGGCCACCCCTTATAACTTACAAGTGTACAATTCACTTTATATTTTTCTACAGGTAACAAAAACTGCATTGTGATTGTATACAATAAATGTAAGTAACGGGATGGGTGTAAAATATTATTTAATATTTATTTATTATCGTCAGTAAATATAGGGAGCAAAATTATATATAACCAAAACAAAAAGGCAGAAGTAATTGGATTCCTTTGTAAGAGAGCTCAACACTCATATTGTCACATTTATTTGTCCCTTTTAGCCATCTAATGGAGACAAATAAATTTTGGTACAGACCACCAATCTCATATACTCTTATATTTGAAGTAATTTCTCTCTCTCTGATAAGGAATACAACTAATTATAACAATTTGTGGGATGTTATTGCAACTTTAAAAACTATCTTACCACTCATTGTGAAAACATAGATATAGACGATAAAGTGTACTTGTTATTGTATAGACTAACAAGATAAAGTTTATTTTTTCTATATATCTGTGATGTGTGCAGTTAGCTACTGTAGTACTGGAAACTCTGTACAAAGACGTCTTTAGGTGTTGTCAATTTCTTATAATCGCGTGTTAAAAATAAAGTCAATAAAGTTAGTTATTTAAAATAAGTGGCTTATTACGTGTTGCTGAAATGAAAAAAAATATATGTAAAATCGAATATCATGTGATATGAGCTGGTTACAAGCACCAGGAGATCAGAAAGTAGTGAAAGATACTAAAGCTGGAAACATATTGTCGGATGAGACTTTAACGTAACTAATTTTAGTCTGCCTTATTTGTTTTATATATTACAGCACACAAACTATCGGTAATAAGTAATTTATATCGGTAATAAGTAATTTGATGGCTCTCGACGAAATATCAGTGAGTCACCACTAGTGACAATCACGCTTTAGGGTGTACACATAAGATGCTGCTGGCAATCGTGACATACATGGGGCGACGGATAATGTGTTTCCAGCCTAAGAAGATGTGGCATGCATCTATCAAAATCTTTGAAATGTTATTGATCAGTTTAGAATGAATGATAGATGCAAAAACTGCTTTCCATTGTTCTCCGGGAGCTGATTTGGGCCGAGCGGCCGTCCTCACAGTGTGCCTACCGATTTTAAATAATTGTATATTTTGTAATTCACTCAGTCAAGCTAAGTTAGAACTTCTACGCATGCATTACAACTTTTCACACACTTTATGGCATTATGCAATGAATTTATACAACAGTCTTTTGGATACATATGGATTTTATAAACTGTGACTGTATATTTCTACTCATAATAGTATTAGCTTGGCTGGATTGAAATATGTAATATTAAATTAGTCTTTACATTGAGGGTTGAAAATTTACTGTAGCTCACTTGTTTCAACAATTGTTAAGTTTTGCAGTCTTGATCGTTGTATTGTTAACTTGACAATGTTACAACTGCATATCGTGGTTATCTTCTATTTGTGAAAGCTAATGACTAGAGTCAGTAACATGCGCTAAGTGTTCTTTAAAGCAATATATGCCAATAGAAATTGTTGGTTAATTAGCATTTTTCAAAAATGAGTTGTGTGTAACTTTTAATCATACTCAAACATGTTATTTTGGTTGTCAAAATTCCTTCATACAAGAACGAGCTTTAACTCTATTTTGATGATAAATACTTCCTATAAGCCAATTCTCACAAATTGTTGTGCAATACATATTTATATTAAATTGGAATCCAAAGTAATCAAACATTAAAAATTATGTTCCTGGTGTCCATTATAGAAAATATTAAATATTATTTATTTTATTTATTTCATTATAGACTTATTGACATATTATGCAAAGTTGTTGGCAAAATTATTCCAGTTCTAAATTTATTGCCATTGTTCTAGGAGACTGCATTATACTTTTTATTTCCATTATACAAAGGAATCATAAAAGGTCATGCTTTCTTTAGGTAAAGGTACTTAAATCTGCTTAACATTATTTTTTCTAAATGTTATATTTTTATACTGTAACGCACAATGTCATTTATTTTATAATAGTGTATATGAAAGGTGATTTGATGTTTGATGGAGGTAGCGTGTTGTATGACACTGCTCCTTTTTGCTTGAACGGCTCTATCTCAGCTACCTCATTAGACTCAATATCAACAGCTTTTTTGCAAAGCGATTAAACTGAAAACCTCATTTTGCTTATAGTAACTCCTTGTGAATATAATCTCCTAGTAACAATTTCTAATTAAAGTGTTTTTAAGTAGCATCTAATTAATATTTAAAACTTTTAATTTGCATTGGCTGTGGATAGCTCTCATTTTATTAAACAAATTGAAGTTCCACTGAATAATTACTAAAACACCATACTGAGGTTAGAGGCATCAAGGTTTATTTTTGAATGTAGAATATTGTAGTCTACTTCATACCTAAGTATCTATTCTTTATGTTGCAATTACAAAAACACAATTTGCATTATAATTTCAAACAAGAAAGTATGTAATAGAGATAATGAAAACAGTATTTTTGAGCCTTTGAAGTGTATTTTGTCACTTTGCCTATAAATAATAATAATTATAGTTTGAATAAAAATTGTAAAATAATATAATAAAGAGAGAAATTTATTTTAATTGTAATATTATTGCGAAGCGAAAATGCTCATGTAAATAAAAAAAGTAGTGTATAAAGTTCTAATATGTTAGAAATACAGGAAATTGCATATTTAAAACTTGCCATTTTACTTTATAATTCCTAAACCTTAATATTTCTTAGCATTTATCATGCAGTGGAATAGAATAGAATAATTTTTATTTAATATACAGTGGATTTCGGGTGTAACGATGATGAAGGGACCACTATTTTCGTCGTTATATCCGGAAGTCGTTACAGGGAAAGGTAAAGAGATACAGACACGTACACATGTATAGTTTATATTCATTTATTATTGAAAATATTTCCACACATAGTTATTCACTGGTACATTTCACTCAAAAAATAAAATTAACTCCGCTAAATTTAACTCCGAAACGTACACGCTTCCCTACCTACTTAGCTGATATCTATAAACAAAAGGTAAAGGTCTCCACACTTGCTGACTATCTGTGTGGATGTAAACAAAAGATAAGAAATGTTTGTGAAAGAAAGAAATCTTAGTGTCTTTGGCGAATCCCTTGCAATATCTGCATGGGATTTCTAGAATTTGTTACAAATGATTCATTAAAAACAGTCCCTACACCCGAACTCGGCGTAACATCCAAAGTCGCTGTAGCCACATGAATTTTGTACTAAAATATGCTTTAAATTCAAGGGACTTAGATTTAACGTCGCTATAGGTAAATGGTCGCTACAACCAAGGTCGTAATAAATGAAATCCACTGTAGATTATTGGAATACTTATTGAAAGTAATTTAAGCTTTGCCACTGGTTCGGAAATAAATCTCTGTCCTAGGAAGAATTAGCAACCCAGTGGGATATTTTTAGTGTATGAAATTTAAAATAATAATAATGACCTGCTTCAAACAGTCAACAAACACATGGCCCACCAATTATCCTAAAAAGCATAATAAAATTACAGCAAAATTCAAGCCATCTTTCATTTCTGTTAAAGTAACAGAAGAGATTCATCAAGTAATGTCTGTCCATCCATCGCATTACAGTCCACGACTTTGGGGAAGGCCTAGGGTCAGCTACACCTCAACCTACTGTTGCTGGTATTTATTTGTGATTTCGTATTTTTGACAGAGTGTACGGGTAAACAGGAATACCTCCTGCACCTAGGGTGAAGCCAGTGGGTGCATGGGTCGTTCAAAAGCTGTAACAGCTTATAGTCGATTCTTATGAGGTAAAACAGCTTTTAAAATTGTAGGTGCTAAAAAGAATAGGTCGACCACTATGAATTTACTTAACGAGATACTTTCACGATTTTCTCAAAATTTACCAAAAGAATTAGGTATTTCATGTGCTTTGTAAGCTCATGGGTCTTTTAATAAAATAAAATAATATATAACGGTGCATATGATGTAAACATGGAATATAAACAAATATTAACATTATATAGAGTAAGTTTAGATGGTGTGAACGTTACGAAAACAGTTTTCTTTGTAAAATTTAAACATTTTACCTGTTTCTCGCCGATAAAGATTTCTACTTAATTAACACCTGCACAAATTATGATATCACTAATTTAAATTAAAACTAATCCACATCAGACATCCACCAGTTTCACTTTATTATTTACTTCAATTCGCTTGCTCAAATTATTATCAAATTTCCATTTCCATTTTTTTTACTATGATGAAAATTAAAGAATGAAATAAAAACCAAAACGCGCCAATCAGTGTTACCAGATGAAAATCACAGATAATTTTTTATTAAGATTTTTGGCTTGGATGCCAGTTCTTTATGCCTCCTCTACACTACTCGCGAAGTAACTTTGTAGAAAGTCCTCGTCGAAGTCGATCGCAGTCCGAAGAACGTGACTACACACTCGTGCTACTTCACGAATAGCTCAGTTGTCTTGAGTCGCCCGCTCCCTTAACATGAATAACGCTGAGACGCTTGGTGTAACTTCGGGGCACTTTGCGAAGTCCTTTGACTCGGGCGCAAAAAACCGACAGCGATCGGAAGTCGCCCGAGGCGAAGCGAGGTTACACGAAGCGAATCGAAGTACCTCTCTACGCTATTCTCCTCACCTAACTTCGATCAACTTCGTGAGTGGTGTAAAGGGGCCATTAAGCCATTTCCTCATTTACCTATCAGTATCAAGTGCATACTGCACACTGCTTCACAATATGCATCACATTGCGCAGTTTTTGAGAGATGTTGACGATAATTTGAGCCAGCAGATAGTTGGCGATAGTATATCAAGGTGCCAAAGCAGACAGACGCCTTATCTTGAGATTCACATCACCATTGGAGCACTTGTTTCACCGTTTCCACTAATAGTTCACATGCGTAGACATTTAATACACAAAATCGCACCACTTTTATATATAAATCACATCAAACTATTATTTAAACAATAATACAGGAGCAGCAATCCGCCGCCGGTCAAGTTCCCGCCAAAACCCTCTATCACAAATTAATATTTAATAAATATGTAGTGAATGTAATTACTCTATGTAGTATGTAGCAAGCATAGACTTACACCCGTATTTATATACAAGTAAAAGTAATTACTTGAGTATAAGTAATTACTTAAGTAAAGATTTGTATTCTATAGTTAAGTAATTGCTCCAAGTTAGAACTGTCAAAAGTTAGAATTCTCAGCCAAGTAATAGTCACCATTTCCTTTACTTAAGCACTACTTTGAGGTTATTTTGCATAAAAATGGAAACTTTGGATAGCATTGAAACGGTTTTTGCTGTTGTAGACAACATAGATGATGATATTATATTAGATGAGATAGAAGTTGCTGAACCTAGAAATCCCAAAGTTTACTTTCGTGATGTGGATCCATTTCGTGACTATTCGGAAGATTGTTTTAAAAAGAGATTTCGTTTCTCCAAAAGCATTGTGATACATGTGATTTTACCGAGAATTACTGACTCTTTACAATTAGATACACAAAGAGGGCTTCCTATAACTCCACTGTGTCACTTGCTTACTGCTTTACGTTTTTATGCCACTGGAAGCTTTGAGATTGTATGTGGAGATATCATGCATATTTCTCAATCGACGGTGTGTAATATAGTGAAGAGAGTTAGTCGAGCATTGGCATTGCTACTGCCACATTTTATTAAGTTTCCTGCAAATATGAGGAATACAAAGGACGATTTCGAAAAGCTTGGTTGTATTGGCAGAGCACCTGGACTAAAAAATATTGTAGGAGCAATTGATTGCACCCACATTAAAATCACCAAGCCTAAAGGTATTCTTCATACAGAGAGAATAGACGACGGCGTATAGACGACCTGACTTACTGTTAATTTTGTTAGATGGCGCTTTCTACATTCTAACGATAATGAATATATTATAACAGTCAATGGTTGATTATTCTAATGTGTTGTAAGATTACAAATATATAATGAAATATATTATCTGTTGTATGTTATAAAGCCCGTAGACAGAGAATCCAATAGACAGCGTGATGTGTTTTGTTTCATTTTCAAAACAAAGGACGCATAATATCATATTAGCACTTGTAAGAAAGAGATATAGCTACTATATTGTTGTCCTTATTCCCGTACCCGTTTGGCATTAAATTTAGTGGCAGACACTGAAAGCTGAAACTGTCACGGAGTGTTTCAATGTTAATTATTTTGTTTAAAAATTTATCTGCAAATAAAACTCAATAATTGTACGTTTTAAGTTAAAAAATTATTTGATTTTATACCATATCACGGTGTCGTACAGTGTTATGGGCTGTAAAATCCGCAGTGAACGAAAAATTGAAGGCATTATATTTCCCGCGTAAGTAAAAGTATTTCATGAATATGTATTTAAATAACTTTCTGAATCACGATTTACATGGAAGTATTAATTAAAGCGATGTTCACGGTCATTTTATTTTCTATAAATTTTAATGATATTATCATTATTAGCGATATTATAACCTCAAACCTATGTTGCCAGCTAAAGTTTATAATTACCCGAGGTACGACCTCATCGGTTACAATTACAGTGAGAGTACCTAATGTATTATACTACATATTTACCATTATATTAATATATACCTGTGCTTATTATGTCATTCAAATTTATTCATCTTGATGTTTTTTTTATTTGTTAGTTTCCCAATTGATTCGGAAATAAAAAGAAAATGAGTTTTAGCAACAGGTAAGAAGAACTGGGAGCCTACTAAATACTCTCGACTTTGCTCCAGGCACTTTGAAAGGAATTTATTAGTCCGAAAAAGGACAAGAACTGAATTGTTTCCTAATGCTGTCCCAACACTTTATACAATAAAGGTTTGCATGCTTAAATATGGTCGTATTTTAAATCTTCGAACTGTAGTTTTTTATGTAGTAGATGGTTAACTAAAGTGTGTAAGTATAATATGATTGACTATGATAGGGTAAAAGGGAATTTAAAAGACATCATTTCTTTTACACTGAATACATAGAAGAAAATTGAAAAATGTAACACAACCTGAGCCTGATAATTTAGTGATGGAATCATGGAAAACAACCAAATACGGTGCGTCTTTAATTTTCATTGCCTTGCTAACTAAACACTAGTACTAGTGATAAGAATTAATATAAAAGTTATAGTTATCATGTAATGACATGCTGTTATATTTTTTATTGAATGCTAAATAATATTGAAATTATGTGATATTTTTCCGGGGGGACGTAAAAATTACTAAAAATGGGCATTAGATTGATGATGTAGTTATGGAACTACCGAGCACATTTGCGGTAGGTTTTAAGTTTTTAAAAGATTGTGTTATGCTGCTTATGAAAACTGGTGGTATACCTAACTGTCATACAAGTGGGCTAAGGGATTAAACACTAAAACCAGAGACTGAACAGTAGCGTATGTTATCTTAACCTTTAAATTTGTATATTTAAAAGAAGCTGAACTACTCACTGACTAATTAGCTGACATTACGCGTGTAGTGGCGGGTAAGAATACTCACTACCCCATATCTTCCCATGGGTGTCGTAAGAGGCGACAGAGGGAAACTGAGGCAGAGGATGGGCAGCAGCATCTTTCTGATAACAGCAAAACAACAATAAAACTGCGGTTGCCAACCCGCTCGCCAAGCGTGGCAACTATGGCAATATACCCCATGATAGTAACGAAGAGACGGCCCCAGTCCCCGGCGGCGCTATTCCTGGCTACGGTGGCGACCATGGTAACGGCGGGGCAGGGGTGCTAGAATCTCCGGTGGAGTTCGGTTGCCACCTACGACACTCGACCTGGCAACTTATAACGCTCGCACCCTGAGGACTGACGAGAAGATCCTGGAGCTGGAAGAAGAGATAGACAAGTTGCGCTGGAATATTAGGACTATCCGAGGTCCGAAGAGAGGGAGGACACGGTAATCCTCGAATCCGGCAACTTGTTCTATCACCGGGAGGGCGACCATCTGTCCCAAGGAGGTGTTGGATTTATCGTCCACAAGTCTCTCGTTAACAACGTTGTAAAGATTGGGAGTGTGTCGACGAGGGTTGCGTACCTTATACTCAGAATCACCAAACGGTATTCGCTGAAGGTCATACAGGTTTACACACCAACTAGGCACCCCGATGAGGAGGTGGAGGAAATGTGAGGATATCTCTAGAGCCATGCATTCCTCCAAAACCCACTACACGGTGTTAATGGGAGACTTCAACGCAAAACTAGGCACAAGAGAGTACGGTGAGCTGAAAGTAGGAAATTCGGAATAGGCAACAGAACCCAAGGGCCAGCAGCTGGCCGACTTCATGGAGAAAGAGGGACTCTTTATGATGAACTCTTTCTTCCAGAAGCGGCCCCACAGGAAGTGGACCTGGTCGAGCCCTGACGGTTCGACAAAAAATGAGATTGACTTCATTATGACGACCAAGCGACAACTGTTCAGTGATGTCTCAGTGATCGCGAGGGTGAAAACCGGCAGCGATCACCGAATGGTGAGGCACTGAACTAAACGTTAAGTTGGAGAGGTCACGTCTAATGAAGTCAACGCTCCTCGGGGACCTCGCTCGGGGACCTCGTGCTCTAATCCAAAGTCCCGAAACCTTTCAGCTCGAGCTACGAAACCGTTTTCAGTGCCTAGAAGATTGCAATGCAGTGGACGATATGAATGACAAGCTCGTGGAAACTGTCCATGCGGTCGGAGCTAAGTTTTGCAAGACCCGCCGCAGAAGAACACAAAACTCTCCGATCACCTCTTAATCTCATGGCTGTTAGACGGGATGTAGGCTGTAGTCTTCAGTAGATTTGACAGAATACAGGCAACTGAACAGACAGATCTCCAAATGCCTGCGGCGGGACTTACGCAACTTTAATACTGCTCGTATTGAAGAAGCAATCGAGCGGAACCAGGGCTCCAAAGTCTTTGCTAGAGATCTGTCTGCCAGAAAGAGCCAACTGTCGAAGCTGAAGACCGAGTGTGGCAGCGTCGTTTCCGGACACCAGAGATTTTGAGTGAGATTGAGAGGTTCTATGGGCAGCTGTACACATCATCGTTGGAGCCACACGCAAGTGTGAGTAACGATCCAAGAGCGAGTCTTATCCGACACTATTCCGATGATATCCCGGACGTCAGTCTGAGCGAGATTAGAATGGCTCTCCAGCACCTTAAAAACGGCAAGGCCCCAGGCGAGGATGGAATTACAGCGGAGCTTCTGAAAGCGGGTGGAAAACCGGTACTTGAAGTCCTTCAGAAGCTCTTTAATTCCGCCCTCCATGGTGGCACTACTCCGGAGGCGTGGAGCAGAAGTGCAGTGGTATTGTTCTTCAAAAAAGGCGACAACGCTCTCTTGAAGAACTACAGACCGATTTCCCTTCTGAGCCGCGTCTACATGCTACGACGACTTCCAGCCTCCCGAACAAGCCGGTTTCCGAAAAGGCTTTAGCACCATAGACCACATACATACCCTTCGGCAAATTGTACAGAAGTCCGAGGAGTACAATTTGCCATTATGTCTGGTGTATGTGGACTATGAGAAAGCCTTTGATTCCGTCGAAATTTGGGCGGTGCTGCAGTCCCTTCAGCGGTGCCAGGTTGACTGTCGGTATATCGAAGTGCTGAAGTGCTCGTACAGTAGGGCTACGATGGCTATCCGAGTACAGAACCAGAGTACGAAACCTATCCAACTGCAGAGAGGTGTAAGACAGGGTGACGTTATATCCCCGAAACTCTTCACCGCTGCATTGGAAGACGTTTTCAAGCTTATGGACTAGAAAGGATACGGTATTAACATCAATGGCGAGTACATCACTCACCTTCGATTTGCCGACGATATAGTTCTTATGGCAGAATCGCTGGAGGACCTAAGCACTATGCTCAATGGCCTCAATAGTGCCTCCCAACGGATAGGTCTCAAGATGAACATGGACAAAACAAAAATCATGTTTAATGTCCATGTCACACCTATGCCGGTAGTTGTTGGGAGCACTAAGCTCGAAGTTGTTGACGAGTATGTTTACCTGGGACAAATAGTCCGACTAGGTAAGTCCAACTTCGACCGAGAGGTCAATCGACGGATTCAACTCGGCTGGGCAGCGTTCGGGAAATTACGGCACATCTTCTCGTCAGGTATACCTCAAAACTTGAAAACGAGGCTGTACAACCAGTGCGTGTTGCCAGTGATGACCTACGGAACTGAGACGTGGTCCTTCACTGCTGGCCGGATGAGGAAGCTCAAGGTCGCTCAGCGAGCTATGGAGAGGGCTATGCTCGGAGTCTCACTGCGTGATAAAATTAGAAATGAGGATATCCGCAGTAGAACCAGAGTGACCGACATAGCCCAACGGATTAGTAAGCTGAAGTGGCAATGGGCCGGCCATATAGCTCGAAGAACCGACAACCGATGGGGAAAAAGGTTCGAGTGGCGGCCTCATACCGGCGGACGAAGTGTAGGGCGTCCCCCCACTAGATGGAGTGACGACCTGGTAAGACATGCAGGAAGTCGATGGATGCAGGTGGCTCAGGACCGTGCTTTGTGGCATTCCTTGGGGGAGGCCTATGTTCAGCAGTGGACTTGTGAAGGGCTGTAATGATGACGCACAGCATTATTTGTCGTTGCTTTTGAGACCCATTGGATTCCTTGTTTACATTTTGCTACGCTAGGGATTGACTCAACTATATCAAAATTAATGTCGATATTTATCTTGAATGTTTATAATAAATCGATAGACTTGTCACACAAAAGGAGGAATGAAAATAAATACTCAATTTTCGTTCTAATGCGTTCTAAAACTGTAATTTTATTTTGCCATTTGTCAAACAGATGGATGGAATAAAAATGGATAAGGTTAATTGGGAAAATGGTTAAGGTTAATTGGGCGGGTTGGTTGGAATCCAAAAAACTCTACAATTTGCAGCATACATTTTCTTGAGAAATATAAAAGAAAAGCAGAATAAAAACTATTTTATTAAAAGGAGCCATTCCCACAGTTACAGTAAGACGTTTAACTTTAAAAACTTTAGGTAAAAATAGATTTATTTAGATATATAGATTTGTCATTGTGTGCGTTACCTAGTGACGTACATTTTACTTACAAGGACTATCGAAAATGATTGTTAAGGAAGCGGTAAAAATATTAAAAATATAGTTTAGTGCACGAAATTGAATAACTTCAAAATTAACTGCATTTTTATCATGATAGTTCTAAAATAATTAAAAATATTCATATAACATGTTCCTGGAATAAGCTGAACCTACCTGTCTTTTGTTGGATTTTAATTCAAATGTATAAAATCCCAGGTGACTCTACCGATGAACTTCAAAAACTCCCCAAAATCAGATCGGAAAGTTGTACGAGTATTTTCGAGCTATGATCTTTGGAGAAAAATATTTACTGCCATGGACAGTTTCCTCGGAATTTATTTTTTAACATATTGTTAATATAAATAGGTAGATACTTATCTAAGTATATACCTATTTATATTTTATAAAATATTTAGATGGGGAAATAAAATACGGGGACACGGAGTACATAATGGCTGCTTCATTTTTCATATAAGTATTACTTTTGATAATTACAAACATTAAATAATTAATAATTAAACACATTCTTCATTATAGCCTTCACAAATCCACTGCTGAACACAGGCCTCCTCCAAGGAATGCCACAAAACATGGTCCTGAGCCACCTGCATGCATCGACTTCCTGCATGTCTTACCAGGTCGTCACTCCATCTAGTGGGGAGACGCCCTACATTTCGCCTACCGGTACGGGCTGCTACTGAGAACCTTTGTTCCCCACCGGTTGTCGGTTCTTCGGCTATATGGCCGGCCCATTGCCACTTCAGCTTAACAATCCTTTGAGCTATGTCGGTCACTCTAGTTCTACTGCGGATATCCTCATTTCTAAGTTTATCACGCAGAGAAATCCTGAGCATAGCGTTTCCATAGCTCGCTGAGCGACCTTGAGCGTTTAAATAAAACTAGTTTTACGGATTTTATCGCGTATATTAACTTATTTTATATTCCCGACGTTTCGAGTACTTTACAGCACCCATGGTCACGGGGGGGACTGAGGTATTTGACGTCCCAATGTCATAGTTAACCACGGTTACCTTCAGATTAAAAATTATTAATTTTTATTCCGATCTACGCAGTATGAACTTACAGTATCTTGAAGTCTTGCAGTTGTATGCTTGGGTTGGGATTTAATTTTATTAATTATAGGATCCCAAGCAGATGGTAGCACCCAGCCATCTTCTCTATTGAAATTAGGATGTTTTTTGATTTTAATAGCCTCATGAATCATCCTTGGAAGGAATCGGTGTTCTTTAGCGAGGATTTGTGGTCTATCAAATCTAATGTAGTGACGGGGGCGATCCTGTACATGTTCACAGACTGCAGACTTCCCGGAGCGTCACCTATGACATATATCAGTACAGCAGGCAACACGTCAAGCAAGTTTTGCACGACAAAAAGCTTCGGGTCCCGCGCCTACGCCACAGTGAACGAGTGAAGCCGACCATAGTCGAGCGAGTGCCTGCTGTACTGCCATATGTCAGAGATGTCACTGACAAGGTTGGCTACACCCTGAAGCGTGCTTCTATTAAAACATACTTCAAGCCGCCGAAGAAGATTAGTCAGTTTTTACTATCAGTTAAGTGTAATGTCCCTCTGCAAGATGCAGGAGTGTACAAGCTTGATTGTGAATGTGGTCTCTCTTATATAGGACAAACTAAAAGATCAATAAAAACCCGCGTTAAAGAAGGGGAAATCTCCGGGAAGTCTGCAGTCAGTGAACATGTACAGGATGTGTAGTGTGTAGTGTTCGCGTAAATATAAGAAATCATTATGTAGACCCTGAGCGTCCTCATACGGCCGGCAGTGAAGGACCGCGTCTCAGATACATAAGTCATCACTGGCAACACACACTGGTTGTACAATCTCGTTTTCAGGTTTTGAGGTATACCGGACGAGAAGATGTGTCCTAATTACCTGAACGCTGCCCATCCGAGTTGAAACCGTCGATTGACCTCTCAGTCGAAGTTCGACTTACCTAGTCGGACTATTTGTCCCAGGTAAACATACTCGTCAACAACTTCAAGCTTAGTGCTCCCAACAACTACCGGCATAGGTGTGACATGGACATTAAACATGATCTTTGTTTTGTCCATGTTCATCTCAAGACCTATCCATTGGGAGACACTATTGAGGTCATTGAGCATAGTGCTTAGGTCCTCCAGCGATTCTGCCATAAGGACTATATCGTCGACAAATCGAAGGTGAGTGATGTACTCGCCATTGATGTTGATACCGTATCCTGTCCAGACCTTAGCTTGAAAACGTCTTCCAATACAGCGGTGAAGAGTTTCGGGGATATAACGTCACCCTGTCTTACACCTCTCTGCAGTTGGATAGGTTTCGTACTCTGATTCTGTACTCGGATAGTACAAACACTTCAGCACTTCGATATACCGACAGTCAACTTGGCACCGCTGAAAGGACTGCAGCACCGCCCAAATTTCGACGGAATCAAAGACTTTCTCATAGTCCACATACGCCAGAAGTAGTGGCAAATTGTACTCCTCGGACTTCTGTACAATTTGCCGAAGGGTGTGTATATGGTACTAAAGCCTTTTCGGAAACCGGCTTGTTCGGGAGTCTGGAATTCTTCAAGTCTGCGTGCGAGACGATTCGTAATAACTCTCGAAAACAGCACGTAGACGCGGCTCAGAAGAGAAATCGGTCTGTAGTTCTTCAAGAGAACGTTGTCGCCTTTCTTGAAGAACAAGACCACCGCACTTCTGCTCCACGCCTCCGGAGTAGTCCCACCATGGAGGACGGAATTAAAGGACTTCGAGTACCGGTTTTTCACCCACTTTCAGAAGCTCTGCTCTAATTCCATCCTCGCCTGGGGCCTTGCCATTTTTAAGGTACTGGAGAGCCATTCTAATCTCGCTCAGACTGACGTCCGGGATATCATCGGAATAGTGTCGAATAAGACTTGCTCTTGGATCGTTACTCACACTTGCGTGTGGCTTCAACGATGATGTGTACAGCTGTCCATAGAACCTCTCAATCTCACTCAAAATCTCAGGTGTTCCTGAAACGATGCTGCCACACTCGGTCTTCAACTTTGACAGTAGGCTCTTTCTGGCAGCCTGATCTCTGGCAAAGACTTTGGAGCCTTGGTTCCACTCGATCGCTTCTTCAATACAAGCTGTATTGAAGTTGCCTAAGTCCTGCCGCATGCATTTGGAGATCTGTCTGTTCAGTTGCCTGTATGCTGTCAAATCTGTTGAAGACTGCAGACTCATTTCCCGTCTAACAGCCACGAGATTAAGAGTGTGATCGGAGAGTTTTTGTTTTCTTCTGCGGCTGGTCTTGTAAAACTTAGCTCCGACCGCATGGACAGTTTCCACAAGATTGTCATCCATATCGTCCACTGCATTGCAGTCTTTTAGGCACTGAAAACGGTTTTGTAACTCGAGCTGAAAGGTTTCGGGACTTTGGATTAGAGCACGAGGGGGACGGAGCGTTTTTTTTTTTTTTTTTTATAGGAGAGGGGGCAAACGAGCATGCGGCTCACCTGATGGTAAGTGACTACCGCCGCCCATGAACAACTGCACCAGGGAACCAGAGGAATTGCAGATGCGTTGCCGGCCCTTTTAAAAAAGTGGCTCTTTTCTTGAAGGTCCCTAAGTCGTATCGGTCCGGAAAAATCCTGGTGGTAAACTATTCCACAAGGAAGTTGTGCAGGAAGAAAACATCTTCTAAATCGCACAGTGGTGGACCGCCAATCATCCAGATGGTGTGGATGGTATTATATTACTTCTAAACCTCTCCAAGCGATGGTCATTTATTGGAACAAACACAACTTCCTTATTTTTCTGTTTTTGTGTATGTAAGGCAATGATACCAACTGTCACAGTGATCTGAACTTAAATTTTGAATAATTGATTTATGCAAGGTCTTAATATCTGTAAAAATATTATCTATACAGGTTGCACTAGGCCCAGCAATACGTGTTGGTTCTAAGAATAAATTAACAAGATTATACGATTTAAACAATGAGCTAAACTTAATACTAATTGAAGAAGTTTCAAGGAGATTGATGTTAAATTCTCCACATATTACAACCGACTTGTTCTGTTTACTAAGTTTGAGCAAAACTTCTTCCACAATTCTTTCAAAATAGTCATAAGTAGCACATGGGGTCTGTAAACACTTACAACAATGAGGTGCTCGAGCTCGACACAAGCCATTTCTACAGTTCGCTCAACAGAGGCTCACAATATCCTTACGTTCTTTATATAATAATGATTTATCTGCTAATATTAAGGAGCCACCACGTAAACTTTTTCTCTATTGAAGGAACTGACCACCTGGTGATTTCTGAAATTAAACATGAAATTATAATCTTTTAGCCAATGTTCAGTAATACAAAGGATATGTATATTGTTACTATTTAAAAACAATTCAACTTCCAATTCTTTGCCCATCATGCCTTGTATATTTTGATGCACCAGGTGTAAACAATTTTATTACTTATTTGTGGGCTGCATTCAAAATTAATGAAACTCTTATTATTGCTAGAGATTGCCTCTATTGTCGCATTTACTAATTTAAATTAGTTGGAACTGATTCCAAATTAAATGTCAAATGATTATCATGCTCAATAAAAGCAGTCTTGGTAGCCAAAACTTGGCTGAGTTAAAAGTAAATAATAAGATAGCAAATTTGCTACCAGTCTTAAATTATATTTGGATAGGTAATACCTATCTTTGTCCAAAACTTTTTATTAAATTATTTATGTCAATTAAATGAAATTTGTCATTATTATCACAATTACATGTCAAATTTAAATTATTGTTACATATTAAATTATTCATTTGTATATTTAAATTATGTCTTAGATTATTTTCTTGTCGCAATCCCTGTATGTAAGGCAGTGTGAACAAGACAATTTTGTGTACATTTAAGTTATTAAGTTGTTCAATATATCTTAATAACTGTTTGTTGTTTACACTGCCTCTTCTACCAACAAAAATTATTATTGTACTATTTGGGCAAAATTTAGTAACTATAATATACATATCACGTCAGGGTCACCAGTGTGGCGGGTGGAAGGAAAGGGAGATTTCCCGCCGGGCAAGGTGTTCTGTACGGGGCAGCCAACGCTCCATGTGGTAGTTCAGGCTATTCTATATATACTGTTTTTGCTTCGGAACTTTGATAGCGCGATTTAGGCTTCGATGTATTTTCGCTTGTGGCGCGACGTCAGCGCCGCCACACTACTAAATACTCTCGACTTTGCTCCAGGCACTTTGAAAGGAATTTATTAGTCCGAAAAAGGACAAGAACTGAATTGTTTCTTAATGCTGTCCCAACAGTTTATACAATAAAGGTTTGCATGCTTAAATATGGTCGTATTTTAAATCTTCTAACTGTGGTTTTTTATGTAGTAGATGGTTAACTAACTAAAGTGTGCAAGTATAATATGATTGACTATGATAGGGTAAAAGGGAATTTAAAAGACATCATTTCTTTTACACTGAATAATATTAGTGAATATTAGTAAATAATATTAGTGATGCTAACTAAACACTAGTACTACTGATAAGAATTAATATAAAAGTTATAGTGATCATGTAATGACATGCTGTTATATTTTTTTATTGAATGCTAAATAATATTGAAATTATGTGATATTTTTCCTGGGGGACGTAAAAATTACTAAAAATGGGCATTAGATTGATGATGTAGTTATGGAACTACCAAGCACATTTGCGGTAGGTTTTAAGTTTTTAAAATATTGTGTTATGCTGCTTATGAAAACTGGTGGTATACCTAACTGTCATACAAGTGGGCTAAGGGATTAAACACTAAAACCAGAGACTGAACAGTAGCGTATGTTATCTTTACCTTTAAATTTGTATATGTAAAAGAAGCTGAACTGACTGATTAGCTGACATTAGGCACAGCATTATTTGTCGTTGTTTTTGAGACCCATTGGATTCCTTGTTTACATTTTGTTACGCTAGGAATCCCTATATCAAAATTAATGTCGATATTTATCTTGAATGTTTATAATAAATCGATAGACTTGCCACACAACAAGGAGAGGAATGAAAATAAATGCTCTATTTGCGTTCTAATGCGATCTAAAACCGTAATTTTAATTGCCGTTTATCAAACAGATGGATGGAATAAAAAATGGATAAGGTTAATTGGGAAAATGGATAAGGTTAATTGGGCGGGTTGGTTGGAATCCAAAGAAGAACTCTACAATTGCAGCAAACATTTTCTTGAGAAATATAAAAGAAAAAGCAGAATAAAAACAATTTTATTAAAAGGAGCCATTCCTACAGTTACAGTAAGACTTTTAACTTTAAAAACTTTAGGTAAAAATAGAGATAGATTTGTCATTGTGTGCGTTACCTAGTGACGTACATTTTACTTACAAGGACTATCGAAAAATGATTGTTAAGGAAGCGGTAAAAATATTTAAAAAAATAGTTTAGTGCACGAAATTGAATAACTTCAAAAATTAACTGCATTTTTACCATGATAGTTCTAAAATAATTAAAAAATATTTATATAACATGTTCCTGGGAATAAGCTGAACCTACCTGTCTTTTGTTGGATTTTAATTAAAATGTATAAAATCCCTGGTGACTCTGCCGATGAACTTCAAAAAAACTCCCCAAGAATCAGATTGGAAAGTTGTATTTTCGAGCTATTAACTTTGGAGAAAAATATTTACTGCCATGGACAGTTTCCTCGGAATTTCTTTTTTAACATTTTGTTAATATAAATAGGTAGATACTTAACTAAGTATATACCTATTTATATTTTATATATTTTATAAAATGTTAATAACATAATGGCTGCTTCATTTTTCATATAAGTATTACTTTTGATAATTACAAACATTAAATAATTAATAATTAAATACATTCATCATTACAGCCTTTCACAAGTCTACTGCTGAACATAGGCTTCCCCCAAGGAATGCCGCAAAGCATGGTCCTGAGCCACCTACATGCATCGACTTCCTGCATGTCTTACCAGGTCGTCACTCCATCTAGTGGGGGGACGCCCTGCATTTCGCCTACCGGTACGAGGCTGCTACTCGAGAACCTTTTTTCCCCACCGGTTGTCGGTTCTTCGAGCTATATGGCCGGCCCATTGCCACTTCAGCTTAACAATCCTTTGAGCTATGTCGGTCACTCTAGTTCTACTGCGGATATCCTCATTTCTAAGTTTATCACGCAGAGAAACCCCGAGCATAGCCCTCTCCATAGCTCGCTGAGCGACCTTAAACGCCTAATTACCTGAACGCTGCCCATCCGAGTTGAATCCGTCGATTGACCTCTCGGTCGAAGTTCGAATTACCTAGTCGGACTATTTGTCCCAGGTAAACATACTCGTCAACAACTTCAAGCTTAGTGCTTCCAACAACTACCGGCATAGGTGTGACATGGACATTAAACATGATCTTTGTTTTGTCCATGTTCATCTTAAGACCTATCCGTTGGGAGACACTATTGAGGTCATTGAGCATAGTGCTTAGGTCCTCCAGCGATTCTGCCATAAGGACTATATCGTCGATAAATCGAAGGTGAGTGATGTACTCGCCATTGATGTTGATACCGTATCCTGTCCAGACCTTAGCTTGAAAACGTCTTCCAATACAGCGGTGAAGAGTTTCGGGGATATAACGTCACCCTGTCTTACACCTCTCTGCAGTTAGATAGGTTTCGTACTCTGGTTCTGTACTCGGATAGCCATCGTAGCCCTACTGTACAAACACTTCAGCACTTCGATATACCGACAGTCAACTTGGCACTGCTGAAAGGACTGAATCAAAGATTTTTTTATAGTCCACATACGCCAGAAATAGTGGCAAATTGTACTCCTCGGACTTCTGTACAATTTGCCGAAGGGTGTGTATATGGTACTAAAGCCTTTTGGTAATAGTCTGGAATTCTTCAAGTCTGCGTGCGAGACGATTCGTAATAACTCTCGAAAACAGCACGTAGACGCGGCTCTTCTGAGAAATCGGTCTGTAGTTCTTCAAGAGAGCGTTGTCGCCTTTCTTGAAGAACAAGACCACCGCACTTCTGCTCCACGCCTCCGGAGTAGTCCCACCATGGAGGACGGAATTAAAGAGCTTCTGAAGGACTTCGAGTACCGGTTTTTCACCCGCTTTTAGAAGCTCCGCTGTAATTCCATCCTCGCCTGGGGCCTTGCCGTTTTTAAGGTACTGGAGAGCCATTCTAATCTCGCTCAGACTGACGTCCGGGATATCATCGGAATAGAGTCGAATAAGACTTGCTCTTGGATCGTTACTCACACTTGCGTGTGGCTCCAACGATGATATGTACAGCTGCCCATAGAACCTCTCAATCTCACTCAAAATCTCAGGTGTTCCTGAAACGATGCTGCCACATTCGGTCTTCAACTTTGACAGTAGGCTCTTTCTGGCAGACAGATCTATGGCAAAGACTTAGGAGCCTTGGTTCCACTCGATCGCTTCTTCAATACAAGCTGTATTGAAGTTGCCTAAGTCCTGCCGCATGCATTTGGAGATCTGTCTGTTCAGTTGCCTGTATGCTGTCAAATCTGTTGAAGACTGCAGCCTCATTTCCCGTCTAACAGCCAACGAGATTAAGAGTGTGATCGTAGAGTTTTTGTGTTCTTCTGCGGCTGGGCTTGCAAAACTTAGCTCCGACCGCACGGACAGTTTCCACGAGCTTGTCATTCATATCGTCCACTGCATTGCAGTCTTTTAGGCACTGAAAACGGTTTTGTAACTCGAGTTGAAAGGTTTCGGGACTTTGGATTAGACCACGAAGGGGACGGAGCGTTGACTTCATTAGACGAGACCTCTCCAACTTAACGTTTAGGTTCAGTGTGCCTTTCACTATTCGGTGATCGCTACCAGTTTTCACCCTCGCGATCACTGAGACATCACTGAACAGTTGTCGTGTGGTCGTCATAATGAAGTCAATCCCATTTTTTGTCGAAGCGTCGGGGCTTGACCAGGTCCACTTCCTGTGAAAGCGTTTCTGGAAGAAAGAGTTCATCATAAAGAGTCCCTCTTTCTCCATGAAGTCGGCCAGCTGTTGGCCCCTTGGGTTCCGTTGCCCTAATACAAATGACATTGCAAAAACTCGCCTAAGAACCAACATATATTTGACAATTACCAAAATTCTTATCCTTAATTATGCATTAAATAACTTTCATTAGATATACGGACACTTCTGAATTGTGAAATCAAAATAAAAAGGACTTTTTAGATTTTGAACTTTGTACCTATTTTTTAATACTAATGTGCTGCGTTTATGGGCTCCTGTGATTTGGCCAATCGCACAATACTTTCACTCACATTATTTCAAAAGTTGTCATAAACTCCAATCTTTAAAATATAAAAGGCAAACCTGACTGACTCATCTATCAACGCACAGCCGAAACTACTGAACGGATTTCGCTGAAATTTGGCATATAGACAGTTGTAATGACGTAGGCATCCGCTAAGAAATAATTTTTGAAAGTTCGCTCCCTAAGGGGATGAAAAAGGGGTTAAAAGTTTGTATGGAAGTCCGTCATTTTTAGAGCTAGAAGCCTGAAACTTTGTTTTTAGATTAATGATTAGAAATAAACAATTACGTGTCCTAGGGTTTTTGAAAATTCAACCCCTAAGGGGGTAAAAAGGGTTTAAAATTTGTATGGGGAAACAAGATTAGTTAAACTATTTTATTCGAAACTTTACAGGAGTACTCCTATCAATAAATGAGTAAACAAGTGTTTCAGGCTCTTTCAGAATTCAACCCTAAAAGGTGGAAAAGGGGTGACAAATTCTGAAAATCGATAACCATGTTGGGTATCGTTTTTATGGTTTATCGGGTCGCTGATTACGACAACAACAACAATTTCAAAATCCAACGTAGCACACGGGAAATACCTACCATCATCCCCTGTGGGGGTGCGATGTGGTTGAAATGTCAATATGGGTGTCGTTTTATGATTTTTTGGGACGTTAATTACGAAAATGGCATCGATTTTGGTTTGAAACCAAGATGGATGGAAGGATGGATGGATGTATGTTCGTATGTAAAAATCATCATGGGTTGGGTGACTTGGGTGTCATTTTTAAGGTTTTTGGGTCGTAAATAAGTAATTGATAAATATTTTAAACTTAATTTATTAGAATAGAATATAATATACTTTTATTGCACAAAAACATAAAACAAAATAGACAAGAAGATTTGTACTAAAAATTTGCACAAAATTACACCTGAACAAAAAAATACTAATTTAAAAATTAAAAAACAATGAAAATAAACAACCAAACCAAATATATTTTTTTATAAATTAATAAAATGGCAAAACCAAAAAAAAAACTTAGGTACCTACCTATTTTGTATTGACCTTAAAGTTCCAATCCCTACCAATAGATGGCGTTGGTATCGTTTTAGAACGCGGCAACGTTGTGTTTTTTCGAACTAATATAAAGTGTATGGTGAATGAGCGCTTCAACCTGTACCACATACCGTACCTATTCACTGTTAACGGATATTTGACTAGACTTCGACTTTGTTTGCTTGCTTACGGTTTAAGATTTGCTTCGTGTTTCGGATTAGTTGCTTGATTTTGACTTTCTTACAAACACTGTTCAAACTTGGAATTCGATTTGCTTTGTGATTAGGTATTGTTGATAGAAGTATTTTTTCTCACTGAAAAAATGACTACAGAAACTCTTAATATTAAAGAAAAAAATGGAAGAACATACTGTCGTCCCCATTATAAGTGACGGCGCCTGTTTGTTTCGTCCTTTTTCATTTTTAATGTACGGAATCCAAGAAAATGCGATGGTGGTGCGTCCACAAATTGTTAGATTTGTGGTAAATGATTGGCCTAGGTTTTCAGTTATCACCCACGACAGAAATGGCGATAATTATTCAATAGCAAATGAATATTCAGCCGATATGTTAAGAAATGAAACTTACGGTGGACTTTGCGAATTGTTAGCTGCAGCATTAATATTTCCGTTTCGGTTTGAAGTATATCGAAACGGTCTGCTATACAGAACAGATATCTGTCCAGTAAGGCGATTACGAATTAGCCATGATTTATCTAATGGATATTTTGACGCCTATCTGTCTATTGTTGCGAAGAAAATTACACAGCGTCGCATGGAGGTACCTGTCGAAGAGCGTGATCCTTTATCAGAGCTTGACCATTTAACTGTTACATCATTTGTAAAAAGTGAAATATCATCTCCAACCAGCGGAACAGATCAATCTGTATCGTCGACATTAAAATATGAAAAAAAGAAAAATAAACGAAGGTCGAGATTTACTAATTACACAAGGAAAAGAAGAAGTTAAAAAGTGCACAAGAAAGATATAGGCAGAGCAACCCAGATTCAAATCGTAAAGCTGTGTCCGCTTATCAGAAAAAAAATCCCGATGTATACAGGCAAGCTGTTGCAAATTACCAAACTGCGAATCCACAAGCATAGAGCAATTCAGTCAGGAAAACATTACTCTTCGTTTCTGGAAAAACAAGGTCCATTCCGCTATGGAGTATGACCCTGATATTGCTTATAGAACTGACAGCAGTGTAGCTTTGGTTCTATGACATACAAGTGTCAGTGGTGCAATGCGCTGAAATGGAAGGATGAGACACCTAGTATGTGTTGCAGCGCTGGAAAAGTGACACTTGATCGATTGAAACAACTGCATGAACCACTCTTTAGTTTGATTAATGATCTACACCCAGATCATGACCATTTTATATTAAGAAAATCAACATGGGTATCGTTTATGGTTTATCGGGTCGCTGATTACGACAACAACAACTATTTCAAAATCCAACGTAGGTAGTATATAACCCGTATATAAAATATCTGAAAAGTGCCATTGATAAAGCCCCTCCTTCAGAGTCATACAAAGTTGTCATACATGCTGATAAAAAACCACCAGAAGAACATAGAGGTAGGTACAATGCACCAACTACAAATAAAGTGGCTTTAGTGTTAGTGGATCAACAATTTGATCGAAGGGACATCATCCTCGAGAGCCGAAGTAATTCACTTCAGCGTATTAGTGAGATACATCGAGCATATGATGCGCTACAGTATCCATTGATGTTTTGCTGGGGGGATGATGGGTATTCAATCAACATACCACAACGCGATCCCACAACTAAGTTGCCGCTTAATAAAACTGTCTCTTCTGCAAGTTTCTATTCGTATAGAATAATAATTAAAGAAGGAGAAGATAACTATTTAGTAAACTATCGCGCCTTTTTTAGTCAATATTTGGTGGATGAATACGCCAAAATATAAACAGAGAGATTAAATTATATCAAAAATAATCAAGCCAAATTACGTGCTGATAGCTACATCCATTTGAAAGATGCTATTGGGCGACAAGACGCAGAAGCCAACCAACTAGGACAAATGGTTGTCCTTCCATCATCTTTTACGGGGGGCCTAGGTATATGCACGAAAGAACACAGGCCGCTATGACCTAAGTTAAGAATTACGGCCAGCCTGATCTTTTTATCACTTTCACATGCCATCCTCGCTGGGACGAGATAAAAGAGCAATTGCTTCTAGGACAACAATCTCATGATAGACACAATATGATTTCGAGGGTGTTTCGACCATAGGTGAAAAAGATCATGAACTTACTGACAAAGGGCAAAATATTTGGTGAAGTGCGATGCTATATGTACTCAACGGAATGGCAAAAGAGAGGTCTTCCACATATTCATATTCTTTTATGGCTTCACAAACGTATAACTCCGGATCAAAACGACAATATAATTTGTGCTGAAATACCGGATCCCAAACGCCAGAGCTTCACGAAATCGTTAAATGTAATATTATACTTTAAATCGAAAGTCACCATATATGAAAGATAACATGTGCAGCAAACGATACCCCAGGGCTCTCATAAGGGAAACTCAAACTGGTGAAGACGGTTATCCGCAGTATAAGAGATGTTTACTAGATGACGGTGGGTTCTCTGTTGATATCAAAGGCACAACCATAGATAATCGCTGGGTAGTTCTTTATAATCCAGTATTATTAAAAACATTTAACGCTCACTTAAATATGGAATATTGTCATTCGGTGAAATCAATAAAATACGTCTGTAAATAGGTAAATAAAGGTTCAGACCAGGCATCGTTTGCTTTAGAGAATGAGAAGGATGAAGTTAAAATCTACACAAGTGGAAAATATATAAGTTCATCGGAGGCAGTATGGCGAATCCTTGAATTTCCCATTCACGAGCGTTTCCCTCCCGTAGTCCACCTCGCTGTTCATTTGGAAAATGGGCAAAGGGTTTATTTTAATGAGCAAAATCTGAGTGAAAGAATGAATAGTCCTCCAACAACCACACTCCTCATCATCATTATTATCATCATCATTACAGCCCTTCACAAGTCCACTGCTGAACATAGGCCTCCCCCACGGAATGCCACAAAGCACGGTCCCGAGCCACCTGCATCCATTGACTTCCTGCATGTCTTACCAGGTCGTCACTCCATCTAGTGGGGGGACGCCCTACACTTCGCCTGCCGGTACGAGGCTGCCACTCGAGAACCTTTTTCCCCCATCGGTTGTCGGTTCTTCGAGCTATATGACCGGCTCATTGCTACTTCAGCTTACTAATCCTTTGGGCTATGTCGGTTACTCTGGTTCTACTGCGGATATCCTCATTTCTAAGTTTATCACGCAGAGAAACCCCGAGCATAGCCCTCTCCATAGCTCGCTGAGCGACCTTGAGCTTCCTCATACGGCCAGCAGTGAAGGACCACGTCTCAGTTCCGTATGTCATCACTGGCAACACGCACTGGTTGTACAACTTAGTTTTGAGGTTTTGAGGTATGCCTGACGAGAAGATGGGTCGTAATCTCCCGAACGCTGCCCAGCCGAGTTGAATCCGTTGATTGACCTCTCGGTCGAAGTTGGACTTACCTAGTCGGACTATTTGTCCCAGGTAAACATATTCGTCAACAACTTCGAGCTTAGTGCTCCCAACAACTACCGGCATAGGTGTGACATGGACATTAAACATGGTTTTTGTTTTGTCCATGTTCATCTTGAGACCTATCCGTTGGAAGACACTATTGGGTCATTGAGCATAGTGCTTAGGTCCTCCAGCGATTCTGCCATAAGGACTATATCGTCGGCAAATCGAAGGTGAGTGATGTACTCGCCATTGATGTTAATACCGTATCCTTTCCAGTCCAGTAGCTTGAAAACGTCTTCCAATGCAGCGGTGAAGAGTTTCGGGGATATTACGTCACCCTGTCTTACACCTCTCTGCAGTTGGATAGGTTTCGTACTCTGGTTCTGTACTCGGATAGCCATCGTAGCCCTACTGTACAAACACTTCAGCACCTCGATATACCGACAGTCCACTTGGCACCGCTGAAGGACTGCAGCACCATAAATTTCGACGGAATCAAAGGCTTTCTCATAGTCCATACGCAAGGCAAAGTGGCAGATTGTACTCGTCGGTCTTCTGTACAATTTGCCGAAGAGTATGTATGTGGTCTATGGTGCTAAAGCCTTTTCGGAAACCGGCTTGTTCGGGAGGCTGGAAGTCGTCGAGTCTGCATGCGAGACGATTCGTAATGACTCTCGAAAACAGCACGTAGACGCGGCTCAGAAGGAAATCGGTCTGTAGTTCTTCAAAGAGCGTTGTCGCCTTTCTTGAAGAACAAGACCACCGCACTTCTGCTCCACGCCCCGGTGTAATGCCACCATGGAGGACGGAATTAAAGAGCTTCTGAAGGACTTCAAGTACCGGTTTTCCACCGCTTTCAGAAGCTCCGCTGTAATTCCATCCTCGCCTGGGGCCTGCCGTTTTAAGGTGCTGGAGCCATTCTAATCTCGCTCAGACTGACGTCCGGGATATCATCGGAATAGTGTCGGATAAGAGTTGCTCTTGGATCGTTACTCACACTTGCGCGTGGCTCCAACGATGACGTGTACAGCTGCCCATAGAACCTCTCAACCTCACTCAAAATCTCTGGTGTCCCGGAAACGACGCTGCCACACTCGGTCTTCAGCTTCGACAGTTGGCTCTTTCTGGCAGACAGATCTCTAGCAAAGACTTTGGAGCCCTGGTTCCGCTCGATCGCTTCTTCAATACGAGCAGTATTAAAGTTGCGTAAGTCCCGCCGCAGGCATTTGGAGATCTGTCTGTTCAGTTGCCTGTATTCTGTCAAATCTACTGAAAACTGCAGCTTCATATGCCGTCTAACAGCCATGAGATTAAGAGTGTGATCGGAGAGTTTTTCTGTTCTTCTGCGGCGGGTCTTGCAAAACTTAGCTCCGACCGCATGGACAGTTTCCACGAGCATGTCATTCATATCGTCCACTGCATTGCAATCTTCTAGGCACTGAAAACGGTTTCGTAGCTCGAGCTGAAAGGTTTCGGGACTTTGGATTAGAGCACGAGGTCCCCCGAGAGAGGTCCCCCCCCCCGAGGAGCGTTGACTTCATTAGACGTGACCTCTCCAACTTAACGTTTAGGTTCAGTGTGCCTCTCACCATTCGGTGATCGCTGCCGGTTTTTTTTTTTTTTTTTTTTTATAGGAGAGGGGGCAAACGAGCCTGCGGTTCACCTGATGTTAGTGACTACCGCCGCCATGAACAACTGCAACACCAGGGAATTGCAGATGCGTTGCCGGTCTTTTAAAAAGGAGTAGGCTCTTTTCTTGAAGGTCCCTAAGTCGTATCGGTCCGGAAAAATCGCTGATGGTAATCGGTTCCACAAGGAAGTTGTGCGAGGAAGAAAACATCTTCTAAATCGCACAGTGGTGGACCGCCAATCATCCAGATGGTATGGATGGTATCGCGAGTTTTGTCGCGATGTGCGATGGTCAAATTGAGCGGCTGGAATTAGTCCGAACAATTCCTCAGAGCACTCCCGTTGGTACATGCGATAAAATACGCAAAGAGATGCAACATCTCTACGCAGTGCTAGTGAGTCAAGCCGATCGGAAAGAACTCGGTCGTCGACGATTCGATCCGCTCTGCGCTGAATGCGGTCAAGTGGAAGGAGCTGGCACTGGGGAGCCCCTGCCCAGAGATGGGAACAGTATTCCATGTGAGGCCGAACCTGCGCCTTGTAAAGTTGCAGGCGGTGCGCCGGCATGAAATACTGCCCCGCTCTACTGAGCACGCCAAGCTTTTTAGAGGCTAATTTTGCCTTCTCTTCCAAGTGACCACGAAACTGCACGCCACTCGATATGTCAACGCCGAGGATTCCGATACTGGCTGAGGCAACAAGGGAGTGCCTTGAAACTGAGGTGATACGACAAAGGGTTCCTTTTAGCGGTAAACGCGCAAACTTGTGTCTTCTGGGGATTGAACTGGACTAGATTTAGTCGTTTCAATCCGAGACTTTGTCCAACAAAGTCTCGACTTCAGACACAAGTTTGTTCCGGTACTGGCGACGTTTTCCCGAGAAATATTGGCTTGGCTGGTGTATAGAGCATCACCAGTGCTGTCATCCGCATAGCAATGAATGTTACCGGTTTGCAACATATCATTGATATGCAGAAGAAACAGCGTTGGTGATAGCACGCAGCCTTGTGGAACACCAGCGTTAATAATCTTGTAATCGGAGCACGCACCGTCTACTACGACCTTGATGCTCCGATCAGCCAGAAAACTGGTGATCCAATTGCACAATTTCTCCAGGAAGCCCATAGGAAGGAAGCTTCGAAAGAAGCGCTTTGTGCCAGACCCGATCGAAGGCCTTCGCTATGTCCAAACTAACGGCCAATGCCTCCCTTGACTCGATCGCCTGCGCCCATCTATGTGTTAGGTAAACAAGAAGATCACCAGCTGAGCGACCCGACGGAAACCGTACTGGCAGTCACTAATCAGCTGGTGCTCCTCAAGTACCGCATGAGCTGGCAGTTAATAATTGACTCCATTATTTTCGAGAACAAGGAGGTGATGGCGATAGGCCTGTAATTGGACGGATCAGAGCGGTTACCTTTTTAGGATCGGGTGCACGAAAGCTGTCTTCCATGAATTCGGGACAACGCCTAGGAGTAGGAGTACCGAAAAGACGCGTTAGAACCGGTGCCAACTCTGGAGCGCACGTCCTCAGCACAATTGGCGGGATTCCATCAGGCCCACTGACTTGTGGATGTCCAGGAGAGGAGTGCTTTGCGTACTGAGCACTGTGTGAATCGCACATCAGGCATAGAGCACTCACACTGCGGGATGGTCGGCGGTGTGTTCCCCCTGTCATCAAGAGTCGAGTTGGACACAAAAAGGGAGCCTAAAAGGTCGGCTTTCTCTTTTGCGTCGTGGGCCAGTGAGTCATCCTTCCTGTGCAGAGATGGTAGTGATGGCTTACAGAAATTTCCTTGGACAGCCTTGGCGAGAGACCAGAATGCACGGTTCCCGAAGGAAGGCGAACTAGTTTCTCGCCAATTCTGCCTATGTGCTCTGACTTTGCCTTGGCAATAACTCTTTGAAGGACCTGGAGGCGAAGTTATACTTTTAAGGATGCTGGTGTTTACATCCCGAGCCGCCGAAGCCTCAGCCCAGGCCTGATAACACTCCTGCTTACTGCGTAATGCAGTCTTACAGGAGCGACCAAACCAGGCTGCGATCTGCCTCCGATGGGTACCACAGATGATGGAATAAATAGTTCCATTCCTGTAGCACCACATCGGTGACAGAGTCAGCAACAGCGCTGGGATCATCCGGCGAGAAGCAAACCCGCCCCATGGGTAGAATGCAAAGAAAGACCGCATTCCATCCCAATCCGCCGACCTGTAATGCCAAACACGGCGGCAACCTGCAGAACGCAACCGCGAGGAGAGCGTGAGTGGCACCACACTCCGGATCAGACAATGGTCCGAAGAGCCAAGAAGGGCATCGACGGAAACCTGATATCCGTCCGGATGAGAGGTCAGCAGAAGGTCCAACAGGAAGGTGTGTGATCCTCCACATCTGGAATCCGTGTAGGCGAAGTAATCAGTTGTGTCAGACCATATGCCAAGGCAAAGTCATAAACAGATCTCCCGCATGATCGGTTAAACGAACCGAGCCATTCAGCGTGGTGGGCGTTAAAATCGCCAAGTATCACGATCTCTACGGATGGGATCTGTTGTAGCAAGAAATCTGTAGCCGTTTGGACGTGGTCGATGAGTCGGTCTGTGTCGACATTACCGCTATGGGACCTATACAGGCACCCGTAGACGCGGGGATGGTCGTCACTGTCTACGCGCAGCCATAGGATGGACAGGTCCGTACCTTCAAGACTGCCGAGGCGTCGAGAACAGATATCCTCTCTGACGTATACGCAAACTCCAGCCCGGGGCACAAAGAAGTGTTCTAATTTGTACCCCGGGTAGGACAGGTACGAAGTATCAGCCGGAGAGGACACCTGCGTTTCGGTCAAAAAGAGCAAGGCCGGCTTCGCCGTCTCTAGATGGTAGTGGACGGCGTTAAGGTTCGAGTGAAGTCCTCTGATGTTGCAGAAGTCCACGGATAGCGTGGCAGGGGTCGCCATGGTTTTATTGCTCTGTTTGCCCCGTGCAGTGTTAGTATAGAGCGGGATTTTGCCCCCAGAATACGCGGGGCAGCCTGAGCACCCACGCTCAGGAAGAGGTAGCTTGACCGTGGATGCTCAGTGAGGGATTCTCCATTACCAGGGGTGCTGGTACCCTCCTGGGGTAGTTCTTTCTTTTTAAATTCCGCTACCATGTTATGGGGAATTGGGCCTCCGGCCACCTGCACTAACCAAGCGAAACGCAGAAGCAAAGCTCCTACTTTACGTTGGTATTCTGTGAGGTCGAAGTACCGCCCCGGTTCGAGCCGGCCCATCCATGCTACAGCAGAAGCTGCAGCGCGGCTCTACCGCGGTTTTCACGCGATCATCGAGACATCACTGAACAGTTGTCGTCTGGTCGTCATAATGAAGTCAATCTCATTTTTTGTCGAACCGTCAGGGCTCGACCAGGTCCACTTTCTGTGGGGCCGCTTTTGGAAGAAAGAGTTCATCATAAAGAGTCCTCTTTCTCCATAAAGTCGGCCAGCTGCTATTATGGTTCCGTTGCCCTATTCCGAATTTCCCCACTTTCAGCTCACCGCACTCTCTTGTGCCTAGTTTTGCGTTGAAGTCTCCATTAACACCGTATAGTGGGTTTTGGAGGAATGCATGGCTCTAGAGATATCCTCACATTTCCTCCACCTCCTCATCGGGGTGTGCCGAGGTTGGTGCGTAAACCTGTATGACCTACAGCGAATACCGTTTGGTGATTCTGAGTATAAGGTACGCAACCCTCGTCGACACACTCCTGATCTTTAACGTTATTAACGAGACTTGTGGACGATAAATGCGACACCTCCTTGGGACAGATGGTCGCCCTCCCGGTGATAGAACAAGTTGCCGGATTCGAGGATTACCGTGTCCTCCCCTCTCTTCGGACCTCGGATAGTCCTATTATATTCCAGCGTAACTTATCTATCTCTTCTTCCAGCTCCAGGATCTTCTCGTCAGTCCTCAGGGTACGTGCGTTATATGTTGCCAGGTCGAGTCGTCGTAGGTGGCAACCGAACCTCCACCGGAGATTCTTAGCACCCCCTGCCCCGCCGTTACCATGGTTGCCACCGTAGCCAGGAATAGCGGGGCCGCCGGGGACTGGGGGCCGTTTCTTTGTGTCGTCGCTCATGGGGGGTATATTGCCATAGTTGCCACGCTTGGCGAGCGGGTTGGCAACCGCAGTTTTTTATTGTTTTTTGGCTTTTATCAGAAAGATGCTGCTGCCCATCTTCTGTATCAGTTTCCCTTTGTCGCCTCTTACGACACCCACGGAAAGATATGGGGTAGTGGGTATTCTTACCCGCCACTACACGGGGTTCAACCACACTCCTATCCATTTTAAATTTGTGTAAAGTGGATAACTGCAAAAACATTGCTCTACCTAGAAGTACCTGCATACTACGTTTGGGATAAAAGAAAGTTCCAAAGGAGAAAGAGAGGAGCAAACGTTGAAGGCTGGCCAGGGGTCAACAAAGAGCACGTTCTGGGCAGGGTTTATACTGTGCATCCGAACAATACAGAATGCTATCACCTTCGCATGTTTCTTCATGAGATCCGGGGCCCAATATCGTTTGAAGCGTTATAAACTGTAGATGGTCATGTATATTCCACGTTCCAATCAGCGTGCAAAGCTCTCGGCTTGCTTGAAGATGATCAGCATTTGTTCGCAGCAATGGAAGAGGCAGCACTTTGCCAATCACCCCAAATGATTCGGGATCTTTTTACGATTATTTTAGTGTTCTGCCCTTTAAGCCTTTGGGAGAAATTCAAAGAATACCTATCTGAAGATTTTAAAAGGCAATTAGAAAGACAGGGAGATGTGGATGTAGAGCACATAACAGATTTGCTATTTAACAAAAGCCTTTCGGTAACAGAAGATGCCGTATTATCGTTGGGTGGTCGGCTACTAAAAGAGTATGGGTTACCTCAGCCAAGCAAAGAACAACAATTTGAAAATAGAGAGTTTCTTAAAGAGACAAATTACAACTTAGCATCGTCAGAAAACCCAGTTAAAAATAATGAAGGATCACTGAATGACGAAAAAAAAAGCAGTTTACAATCAAATTAACACAAAAATTGAATCAAATGAGGGTGGAATATTCTTTTTAGATGCTCCCGATGGAACAGGCAAAACATTCCTCATAAATTTGCTATTAGCAAAAGTTAGAAGTACTCGCGTAATTGCATTGGCAGTGACTTCTTCTGGGATGGCAGCTACATTACTTGAGGGTGGACGAACTGCTCATGCTACCTTCAAGTTACCACTCAATTTAACAACAGCTGATACTCCCATTTGTAATATATCGAAACAAAGTAATTTTGCTGAAGTATTAAAACATACAAAAATGATAGTGTGGGATGAAATAACCATGGCTCATAAGGGTGGCGTAGAGGCTTTAAACAGAACTCTACAAGATATAAGAGAAAATAAGAAGTTAATGGGTGGTGTAATGGTTTTGCTGGCTGGAGATTTTAGACAGACTCTACCAGTAATGCCATAAGGAACTAGAGCAGATGAAATTAAGGCGTGTCTTAAGAGATCCAATTTATGGCCTCTAATTAAAATCCTCAAGCTCTCGAAAAATATGCGGGTACACTTAGGAGAAATAGAGTCTGCTGGTGGATTTGCGAATCTCCTACTTGAAATCGGCAACGATGATTACCCGATAAATGACGGAATAATAATCATCCCTGATAATTTGTGCACAGTTGTATTTACGTTACAGGAGTTAATATCCAAAATTTACGCAAATATTGCTCATATCCACGATAAGCCAATGGAATGGTTGTGTGAACGTGCCATTCTAACCGAAAACCCCGAAAAACGATCAAGCAGCGGCAATTAACGATATACTGTTAATATCTTTTGAGGGGGAAGAAATGGTGTACACGTCAATAGACTCTGTGGTCAACACAGATGACGCAATTAACTACCCTGACGAATTTCTTAATTCACTGAAACCATCGGGTCTTCCACATCATAAGCTTATTCTGCGCGTGGTCACTCTTGTTATATTGTTGCGAAATTTAAAACCTCCTCAACTGTGCAACGGAACCAGACTAAAAGTAAAAGCGTTACATCGCAATGTAGTGGAAGCCACAATTATAACTGGATGTGCGCAAGGGGAAACTGTATTTGTACCAAGAATTACCTTGATCCCGAATGATCTTCCCTTTCAATTCAAACGAATACAGTTTCCCCTCAAAGTCTGCTTTGCAATGACCATAAACAAATCACAAGGGCAGACATTAAAGTTTGCGGATATAGACTTGAGAGAAAATTGTTTTTCACACGGGCAATTCTATGTGGCTTGCTCGCGCGTAATCTCGCCAAGTAGTCTGATAATTTTGGCACACAGTAATAGATTAGCAAAGAATGTGGTGTATAAAGAAGTTTTGTAGTTTACTAGCTTTTATAATTGTGGTTTGTACCAGCAGACTCTTTTTCTCACATGGGCGCGATATATCCGCACTCCACGCGGACGAAGTCGCGGGCAAAAGCTATACAGGTAAGTCATACAGGTTTACGCACCAACCTCGGCACATCCCGATGAGGAGGTGGAGGAAATGTATGAGGATATCTCTAAAGCCATGCATTTCTCCAAAACCCACTACACGGTGTTGATGGGAGACTTCAACGCAAAACTAAGCACAAGAGAAAACGGTGAGCTGAGAGTAGGGAAATGACATTGTTCTGCGTCCATACAATGTTCGCCTAAGAACCAACAGTGAAAAAAAAAACCATTTTAAGTCCGAAATTACACATAAATGTATGTAAGAACAATAACTCCTGACGGACACTTCTGAAAACATATATATTAGCAGTTATCATAGAGATTTTGAGGTTATGTTTTATTTTTATGAAACACCTGTCTTAGCCACCGGGAGCATCTAAAAATGTAATGTAAGCAGTTCAGTCAGTTCCACAGGGAGCGTCTAAAAATAATATTTCACCCTCATTTGATGCAATTTTTGTGTTAATTTTATTGTAAACTGCTTTTTTTTCATCATTCAGTGATCCTTCATTATTTTTAACTGTGTTTTCTAATGATGCTTAGTCGTAACTTGTCTCTTTAAGAAACTCTCTATTTTCAAATTGTTGTTCTTTGCTTGGCTGAGGTAACCCATACTCTTTTAGTAGCCGACCACCCAACGCTAATACGGCATCTTCTATTACCGAAAGGCATTTGTTGAATACCACATCTGTTATGTGCTCTACATCCACATCTTCCTGTCTTTCTAATTGCCTTTTAAAATCTTCAGATAGCCAATTTCTCCCAAAGGCTTAAAGGGTCTGATACTTGACAGAACACTAAAATAATCGTACAAAGATCCCGAATCATTTGCAGTGATTGGCAAAGTGCTGCCTCTTCCATTGCTGCGAACAAATGCTGATCATCTTCAAGCAAGCCGTGAGCTTTGCACGCTGATTGAAACGTGGAATATAAATGACCATCTACAGTTTTTAACGCTTCAAACGAAATTGGGCCCCGGATCTTATGAAGAAGCATGCGAAGGTGATAGCATTCTGTATTGTTCGGATGCACAGTATAAACCCTGCCCAGAACGTGCTCTTTTTTTACCCCTGGCCAGCCTTCAACGTTTGCTCCTCTCTTTCTCCCTTGGAACTTTCTTTTATCCCAAACGTAGTATGCAGGTACTTCTAGGTAGAGCAATGTTTTTGCAAAGTTATCCACTTTTCACAAATCGAAAAAGGATAGGAGTGTGGTTGTTGGAGGACTATTCACTCTTTCACTCGGATTTTGCTCATTAAAATAAACCCTTTGCCCATTTTCCAAATGAAATGTGATGGGAAATTCAAGGATTCACCATACTGACTCCGATGAACTTATATATTTTCCACTTGTGTAGATTTTAACTTCATCCTTCTCATTCTCTAAAGCAAACGATGCCTGGTCTGAACCTTTATTTACTTATTTACAGACGTATTTTATTGATTTCACCGAATGACAATATTCCATATTTAAGTGAGCGTTAAATGTTTTTAATAATACTGGATTATAAGGGACTACCCAGCGATTATCTATGGTTGTGCCTTTGATATCAACAGAGAACCCACTGTTATCTAGTAAACATCTCTTGTACTGCGGATAACCGTCTTCACCAGTTTGAGATTCCCTTATGAGAGCCCTGGGGTATTGTTTTCTGCACATGTTATCTTTCATACATGGTGACTTTCGATTTAAAGTTCCACATGGACCATGTATCATATTACATTTAACGATTTCGTGAAGCTCTGGCGTTTGGGATCCGGTATTTCAGCACAAATTGTACATTAATAATAACAACGTGAACGTCTTTGAAACTATAATTTACCTACTTACCATTTTTAACCGACTTTAAATAAAGGAGGAGGTACTCAATTCGACTGTTTTTTTTTAATATGTGTTACCTCAGAACTTTATTTATAGGTGAATCGATTTTGATGATACTATTTTTACTTGGAAGCCGGTGCTTATAATTTATACATCCCATATAAATTTGATCAAGATCCGACCAGCAGTTTTGGAGTTATCCTTAATAATGCCTATTAATATTGAAGTCGGTTGTACAAAATTTTTAATTTCATTAGTTGTCTCTCTTCCTCTCTTTTTAAAAAACGTTACCTCCACACTAGGATTTTCTCCTGTTTAAACATATAGAACCATGTCCTGTCCAGTTAAAATACATAGAACAGACCCAGAACAATTATTTGTAGGCCATACAAATACTTGTTCCGTCCGGGTTTCGAACCCGAGGCCCTTAGCTAACTAAGCCACTGCGCCACGGAGCCGTCACTTGTCTGTGTCACATTTTTTGCTAATTACAAACATGCGACACCCGACTTCTTTTTTTTAATCGACCAAGTGTTAAACTAATATCCAGTATATGCTAATCTTGCATTAGTAGGCAGTCACTAGTACTGGGAGGTCTACTTACACTGAACGAATTTTTATCATTGGCATTATACGCGAAATAATCGAAAACTGCGAAGCTGTGGTCGGGTCACTATAAAGCACCCGCATGTACCTTTTGACTTTTTGAGAGGCCATACTTGAATAAAAACTCAAAAATAAATATCAAAAATTGCTGCATTTGATTTATGAACGTCTTTCTTACCTTATTACTCTAACGAAGTAGTCTACTGGGTTCTCTGTCACACGCAGAACGCGACGTTGTCGCTTTGTGTTCGAGTACCTATTCGTCAATTTTGGCTCCGGATCCACTTAGTCTAAGTAAATGTCGCATATAAATTAAATATACTCTGGATCTAAGAAATCATATTCAGTATGATTTTTTCGACCGTTGATGGATCAAAAAATGTTGGTCAAATCGCTGACGAGTATGTTGAAAACCTGTAAGTGCAGATCCACCGACGTCACACGCGCATCAAGGATGGATCAAAGAATATCAGTTTGCGCGACGCAGAGCCGAGTAGACACGTAAAATAGGCGGATCAACAATTGTTCTCACTGGATCAACAATTACCGTTAAAGGTTGATTATATATATATATATTAATAGATAGGAAATAATTATAAATAATATTAAATAATATTTAGATATTATTAAATATCATTTCTTATCTATTTATTTATTTTAAATTAGTAATATTTAATAATATCAATAAATTATATTTTATAATATCTATTAATATATATATATATATATATATATATATATATATATATATATATATATATATATATATATATATATATTATATATTAATACATAGGAAATAATATTTTTATTTTATAGGAGTCACGCCAACCAAACACGCCCGACTGCGGCTCCGTCGATCGAGAATTGAAATTCGTTCCGTTTGAACTAGGACTGTTGATAAAATATCGATATATCGAAAAGTCGATATTATTATTTACAAATTTAGATATTTATTTCTAATATTTTTTGTATTGAAATCGATATATAGATATCGACAGTCGATATTTTTTTTTAAATAATAAGTTTTAATTTTTTAATTTTTCACCTAAATAATTTAATCTACAACACCATCGTAAACTTAAATCCTAATCCTTGTTGGACCCAATCCACTGTACTTTATTTACACTATATTATGCTTTTCATTTTCCCCCAGTTTATTTATTTGCTTATTATCTTAAAGAGAAATGTAATTTTGTTTAGCATATATCTGTGGTATTAAATTGACTATAATCTATGAAACTTAGTACTACTTTACTTACTGTGAGTTTTGGCAGGAATTAAATTAAACAATAATTACTAAGAACTATAACCTAACATTTTCATACATTTATAATTTAATTTTTTTAATAAATATGTATACTAAATTATTAACCGTGTAAATAATTACTGAGATGACATACGATTGTTTTCTTTTAAATAAAGCCGATAAATCGCTATGTTTTCCATATATAAAACTCCGATATTAATATATTTATTATTGATATTTGATATATTGAAAATCCGATATTTTAGAAAAATATTAACAGTCCTAGTTTGAACTGATCAGTTGGACTGATCAGTTGAACTGACCGTGTGTGTCGAACTTTTTTTGGATTAAATCCGTTTGTACTGATCAGTTGAACTGATGTCAGTTTAACTAACCGTGTGTGGCCACCTTTATACTTCGTAATGTCTAAGTAATATCTTGCGCAGGTGATACAGCGATTTCATATTAAACATGAGATCAAGGGTATCGCCTTGAGGAGCACCGACTGCCGACAGTGGCCGATGCTCTTAAAAAAAAGCTACATACTAATCCTAAATGTAAAAAAACGTCATCACCTTTTTTAAATTCAACCGTGAAAACAGAATAAAACTAATTTTACGGATTTACCACGTTTAATATAACTTATTTTCTTATTGTATCAACTAAGAAAGGTTGGGAAAAATAAGTAAGTAAAATAAGTTAAAATAAACGCAATAAAATCCGTAAAATTAGTATTATTCCATGTAAAGTATTCGCGTAAGTAAAATATAAGAAATCAAACTGTTACCAACCAAAATGTGACACTGTCCGAAACACTTCACCCATTTATTGCGCCGCACCGGTCCGACCATAGAACGAACATCTTAAATGTTTAGGTTGCATGATAGACGAAAACTTATCTTTTATACCACACGTTCGAAATATATCTGGCAAGTAAGAAAATTAATTCATATTATGAAAAAGTTTGGAGACTGTATACTTCTAAATATACCGCGCTCAGTTTTTCACACCATCTGTCAATGTTATCTTACACGACGGAATTTTAGTGTGGGGCGGCGCTGGAAAAAATATTTTCAATGAAATCGAAAGAGCCCAAAGAGAGGTTATCAAGGGAACGCTAAAAAAGCGTTTCAATGATTTAACTGGCGCAATTTATAAAGATTTCCCGTTCCTTCGCGGGAAAAGGATGTTTATCTCTAAGAAGTCTTTCAAATTCTACTAAATCTAAAGCACTTAAAAAGAGACCTGACCACCTGTCCTTGACTTCAAAGAGGCTCTTTTATATCTCTTGCAAGATGCTCTCCACCATACCTACTCCCAAAAATATACAATGGATTCAATAAACATTATATAATCACCTAACTCAGAAACTTCAAATCATAGTTTGTCTCTCAGAAATCGCTACTAAGGTAGGTAAGTATGAATTATCTTATGAGGCGACTGAAAATATTGTTTTTGGGTAGTTGGCAAATGAAGAGTTATTTATTAGCACTCACTAACAACTCAAGATTTGCACACACACACACACATTCACACGTACACGCTTACTCGCACGTACACAAATACATATTCACATGCTCAAGTACTGTTCTCAATTGAAAGTAATTAGTAGCACAAACGCTTTACGGCGGGGGGTGGGTGCCTGTTACTGAATATTTGTAGCGAACGCACTTCCAACGTAGTATTCAATGTAAAGGAGTCAATCGTTTTTGGGCCCACTAGAAATTTTCGCGACCCTTAATGGTATTATATACAAAAAAAGATACCAATTTATTATTGTAAATAGCATAAAGATTATATGAAAATCTAGACGGAATCAAGAAATCTGAAAAAAAGAATTGTTTTGATATTTGTGTTCATGTCATTGGTTCAGATAACGTAATATTAAAAAAAATTGTAGTAGAGATGTTCCAACTCGTAAGAAACTCGACTCGAGTTAACTCGAGTTGAATTTCAGGTAACTCGAATAGTACTCGAGTTACGCAACTCAAATTGGCGGAACGAAGCTGTGTCAGTTTGTTACAAATTATTTTTATATTTGTTCCTCCATCCAAGATAATTATTATTACTTAACTTAATAGGTAGTTATATTTTATTGGTTGGCGTATAGACAATTTTAATAAAATAGTATCACTCTAACTTTATGACGTAGCCTATAATTAATGTTATTATATCAATAAATTCTTCGAATTAGTAAGATACGACTTGAGTAGAATTTTGTGACTCGAGTCACTCGGGTTTTATCATGTCACTGTAGTTGTACTCGAGTTTTTGAGTTATGCGAATTAACTATTTACAGTCCCTGCATCGATTGAAGTTTATCACTCGAGTTGAGGATGGCGATTACCTTAGTTAAAGCATTTTTAAATAGGTACCTTTATTAAATAAGTAATGAAATCTATGAAATAAAATACAAATATTAATTATTTATTTATTTGTAGTATTTCCATGTTTCTTTTATTTACTACACACATGTGTAGTATTTCAAAATCTATAAACTGATTTTCGCATACCTTACAAATCGCTTCCATTTTTCAAAATAATGCCACACTGACGATTTTTGTTTTGTTGTTTCATTGTTATCATTCATACTTTAAACAAACAAGTATATTTAAATCACCTTTTATGTTATGCACTACTTATACGATGTAACAAGAAATAACAAAGATAGCACAATCACGATATTATAAATCAAACTAAGTTCATATTTGACTACAACATGCCAGATGCAAGTTTCACGCCCGCGGCGCCTTATACTATGTGAATTAGTTGATTAGATGATAGAATTAATGAATTAGTGAACTGAAATATATCTAGCGCTCTACGAATCCACACGGTGCGTCGAGTTGACTCCGTAACTCGAGTGCAAGCGGACTCGAGTAAAATTTATTTTCACTCGAGTACCGAGTTACACAGATTCACTCTAAGGTATGTAATACATATGTAATACAAGAGTTTACTTTTACACCTAGAATTTTGGAAAATCTAAATAAGATCTATAATTTGTGATGAATTACTAAAAAAAAAAGGACAAACACAGTTCTTAGAACCTTATTAGTATGTTAAAAGTGACAAAGTATTAAAGTTTTATGTTATTAGTAAAATCTAAATTAAATAATAGATAGAATAAATACATAAATTAAGTTTTTTTGTATATTATAAGAAAATTAGAATCTATGGGTCGAGGGATTCAAAGATTTCTCTATTTGATGTAGCTTCATCGGCTTTGAAGAGCGATTCATTTAACTGCATTTAGGTATAAATACCTTATGTATTCAGCAAGTTGCTCCATAAACTTGACAATATCAAATTGCATCAAACATGGATCCTGAATTTATGCCAGCCATAGTAGATAGACAGTATAGATAGTACATATACATAAATATATGTACTATCTATACTGTCTATATAAATAAGTACTTATTACTTGTACTAGAAGCAAATATACAGTTTGCATAAGTATTGTAACTTAGTTAAGCCATTTTTACTATTATATACAATATTAATAACTATAATTTAAAAAAAACTAAACCTAGTAATTTAATTATCAAACAGTCCTACTCCACGCGGTATCGTGCCAAGAACGCTGGCTGCGTTTCCCCGCTGAATGGCTATACTTAGCCTTTGAGCGAGAAAAGAGTCAGCCCTCTTATCACCAGCAGCAACGACCAGCCGCGGATGGAGTTCCTTTAAGAACTTCACCGCACGTGGACCCCACGGACCGATAGTCTCTACAGCAAATTTTTACTTGTGTAATGGTTATATCCTTGTTGATCAGATGCTTCTATTATCCTTAGACTGATGTGTAGTTAACTCTGCAGAAAGGAATATTATTTTGTCATCTACTATCAGATAATTAATATAAAAATAATATCCTTTTCCCCTACATGAAACTAGTGAAAATAAGAAATCAGACAACTTTTACAAAGTCAAATATTGTTGATGTAAATCCATAACTACTATTTGTGTATTTGATTATATGGAGCTAATTAATGGAGTATATTTTATAATAATTTCTTATTTATTTAACATGGAAATGTAGTTTATTGACATTGAAGTATAGTATATATATAGTCTTATATAATATTCATTAACTTTTTTCAGGTGGATCGCTTAGAATAAATGTGTATGTCTTGTAGGCTGAAATCTTGCAGAGCTGCTCGTAGGCAGAGACAAAAGTATATGGATATTGAATACAACAGTCTTATATCATATCTCATAACATTGAAAATATCCTTCTGATTCATGTTATTATCAAGTTATTTTGAAAATATCTTTTGAAATGATAATGACTGACAATAATAAATACGATTAAATTATACATGTGTTTTTGTTATCCTTACACAACCAGTTTAAAACATCTTACTTCATGTTTATCAGTGTGTAATAACATAGATAAACATGATATTACCTAGTTATTTTGGCTTTAATTGTGTTTGGGGTATGATAACTAATCAGTTAATATATTTTAAAACAAAGTTTACACACTGCACTTTTACTAATCAACCAAAACATATTAAAACAAAGTCTTGACACCGCACCTCTCTGTCTGTCTATTCCACTATTAATAGACTGCTTTGGAAATAATTACAACAATATATGCAGTGGCATTTTACTTTGTGTTTTATCCTTATACAACCAGTTCAAAACAGTTTTACTATATAGCATTTAAAGCTAATATTATAAATAGACATATTATCCGTTATTCATCTTTGCTTTAATCATATTTATTTAATTGTAATGGTGTTTGTGATGTATATTCACTAATCAATTAATACCTGTAAAACATAGTCTCCACACCACGTTTGTTTGTCTGTGCACTGTTTTGCCGGAACTGCTAAAAGGATTTTCCATCTATCTTAAAATATCTATAATTGCTGAATGTACCTACAACTTTGTTTAATACTATTAATTATTAAGCTATTCTATTCTATATACACTATTCTAACTCATAATATCGGTGAAAACTACTAGAAAATCGCTTTTAGTTTGTTTTAAGGTTATTGCGATATTCATATTTTAATTTTTAATTTCTCAGAATTCCCGTTAAATGCGATAAAACTAATATAAATTTTGTAATCTATAGATTATAAGGAATAAATCAACATACATTTCATTGAGGTTCACTAAAATTCGTGGTGGGCCCATTCTCCATACAAAAAGAAACTGTCTCCTTTTGTGCCTGCTGACAAACACAGTGCATATTCACATATGCACAGCCATGACGAAAACTTGCACAAAATTAGAGTTGTATGTCGGAGAGAAGAGTTACTTATGAACTACTATTATTACCGCACAATGAAATAATTATTGGAATGTTAACGAACCAATATTTAGTCGATCTATCTATATACAAAATTTGAATCAGAGGGATTAGCTTACATCCGTAACATCTACCGAAAATTACGTTAATTTGCAGAATGCCTTATAGCTATACCACCTTCATCATTCATATTTGGGCCTCGCGATTTACGAGTAAATGAAAAATCGCAGGACGCAATCACTTATAAACCGTGTAGTGGCCGTGTAAGAATATCCACTACCCCATATCATGCCGTGGGTGTCGTAAGAGGGAAATAAATCAGGAGATAGGCAGCAGCACTTTCCTTATAACAACTAAAAATAAAAAACTGCGGAATATCACACGGCAAACGTGATCTCTTTATAATCTCCAGGCAAATTTAACTCCACAAGGTTTCCAAAATAGAAAATAGAGTATTTCAAAAGTTTAGAAATTCCTATTGCTCATAAACAAGGCACACATATTTGATACATTTCAATGCTACACATGTTACTATTGGATGGCAGAAACGTGGTTTACCACAACATGTCCGTCTGTTGGCATGGTTAATACCTACATAAGATTAGATTAAACGAAATCGATAGCGTCATTTCAGCGAAGGTGGAGTTACCGAATAAATAAGAAGATCTAACCCTGTACAAAATTGTAAAAAAATACAAGGTATACGGCCCAAACAGATTTTTAAATTTTAATTCTCAAAGGGTTAGATAGCTGGGTGCTACCATCTGCTTGGGATCCCATAATTAATAAAATTTAATCCAAACCCAAGCAAGACTTCAAGTTACTGTAAGCTCGTTCTGCGTAAATCGGACTAAAAATTAATAATTAAAAGTTGAAGGTAGCTTTCGTTAGCTATGACATTTTTAAACACATTTTATCGCGTTTAATTGTAAATTAAAAAAGTTACAATTAAACGCGATAAAATCCGTAAAATTAGTTTATTCTGTGTGTATGTAGTATTTATCGTGTAAATATAAGAAATCATTACCAGCAAATAGTTTATCAGGATTGTTTCTAGAGTATATAGGCTAATAAATACACAAAATCGCACCACGTTTCTCTTTCAAACTGTCATAATTCAACCTTACACCATTTTTGTTAAACGTTAGACATTTTATAAAAAGTGAAACAACAAAAAATAAATAATTTCGGCATTATAGCTTCAGAAATCGGTGCTAAGACATATAAGATTACATCCTATATATCAGTCCCATTCTTGGGTACATGCTTCCTCTCATTTTTGAGAGGGTTTAAGGGCAAGAAAGTGACAACCGCGCTGCCTCAATGCGTGATGGTGGGCTTCACATGCCTTAGATGTATTTTTTTAATTTTTTAGGCATGCAGCTTTCTTCACAATATTTTCCTTCACCGCCGAGCATGTGATAAATCAGCACTTAACAATTTCATTTTTGCCGGCGGGGATCGAACCCAAGTTGATCGCGTATTGTGAAATAAACGGCGAGCGCTTTTGACCTGAGTTACCAAGGTACGTTTAGTAGAGTATTCAATTTACTTTAGAGGACTGCACAGCTCAACGTTGATATGAGCGTTGAAAGTTTTTAAAAGTACAATCAGTTAAATGGCAAAATCTTGGAATTAATACACATCGGTTATCAATTTCATGATTTTGCACAGCGGCAATTTGCCCGTATTCTTCGGGCAACTGTTGACGATATTTAGGTCATGCGTCATCTCCAGTAGATATTTGGCCCTGGAATGATTTGAGTGCACCTACCCTCCCGCATACATGAAGAATCAAGATATTATGTACTATAATTTTTTTTTTACGATTTTTACAGAATTAGATCTTATTTGTTCAATGACTCCACTTCCGCTGAGATGACGCTATCAATTTGGGCCAATCTAATATTATGAATTAATCATACCACAGAGGCGGACCACGAATTAGTGGGGCCCTGGGCTAACTCTTCTTCCGAATTAATCAAACTAAAGGCCATTTTGTCAAAAAATCCATTTTCTATATTGATGTATACTGATGTATCTCTTTTCGAAAATTAACTTTCTCATCCTCATTTTCACTAAAACTTATGAAATTTTCATAATATCATCATAATTATTTTTGAAGCTTTGATAGCCATTGTCTTCAATGGCTGGGGGCCCTTTATATCCATGGGGCCCTGGGCTGCAGCCCAAAAAGCCCAAATATAGATCTGCCCCTGTCATACCAGCAGACCCAGTACCTCCATTAGGGGTAGAATCATTACATCAAATTTATTTGAGACAGCCTCTGAAGTATATTTTATGTAAAAAAAAGAATCTTTAAAACTGGTTTACAATTAACGACGATATCGCCTAACATTCAAATCAGGGGTGACTGCGCATCTTCAGGCTTCTTTCTTTGAAGTTAGTTCAAGGTGTCCATGGGCTTTTGTGGCCACTTACCATTAAGTGGACTGATACCACATTTATTACTCAAGCAAAGTAAGGCAAAGGCAAGAGATTAAATGCCTTACAGAATATCATTATGCTGGCTTTTCAAATCCTTAAAAACGATACACAATAATGTATGCACTGCTGCTCAGTAGTTGAAATAAGTAAAAGTGTGATACTTATCAAATTTACATATAATAGACGCTGTTAGAGAATCCACTATTTCATATCATACCCTGGGCACAGAACATATGTATATTATTACTACGTACCGTGGGTGTCGTAAAAGGTGTCGCACTGAATGAAACAGAAGATGGGCAGCAGTATCTTGTTTCTTATAGAGTAAGGGTGACAAGCGAGCACACGGTCCACCTGATGGTAAGTGGATGCTGTGGGGCTTAGACATCTCCACTCATCCTCGATTAAGAATCAAAATGCAGATGCGTTGTCACCCCTGAGAACTAAGATGGAACGTCTCGTTTCCAGTAAAAAGGGTCGCCGGTTCTCTACGCTCGCCATACGAAACACAGCAACATCAAGCTGCTATTTTACGCTGGTATTCTGTTTTTTTTATAGGATAAGGGTGACAAACGAGCACACAGTCCACCTGATGGTAAGTGGTTGCTGTGGCCCATAGACATCTACATCTATCCTCGATTACGAATCAAAATGCAAATGCGTTGTCACCCGTGAGGACTAAGATGGAATGCCTCCTTTCCAGTAAAAAGGGTCTCCGGTTCTCTACACTCACCATACGAAACACAGCAACATCAAGCTGCTGTTTTACGCTGGTATTCTGTGAGAGCGTGGTCCTACCCCGGTCGAGCCGACCCATTCGTGCTACAACCATAATATAGCTGCAGCACGGCTCTTCCATGTAATACGTATCTTCTTCATAACAGCTCAAAATAACCAAAACTGTTACCAACCTGCCTGTCAAGTGTGGCAACTATGGAAATTATAAGTTATTATGCAAATAGCATGAATTGTAATTGTTCAGTTTTTTTAATTAAAAAAAAAATTTATTAAAAAATTTTAATTTACGTGGTAGAGCCATGCTATATTAATAGTATAGTTGTAGCACGAATGGGTCGGCTCGACCGGGGAAGGACCACGCTCTCACAGAATACCAGCGTAAAATAGCAGCTTAATGCTGCTGTGTTTCGTATGGTGAGTGTGAGAACCGGAGACCCTTTTAGTGGAAAAGAGGCATTCTATCTTAGTCCTCACGGCTGACAACGCATCTGCATTTAAATTCGCAAACGAAGATAGATGTAGATGTCTATATGCCACAGCAACCACTTACCATCAGGTGGACTGTGTGCTCGTTTGTCACCCTTATTCTATAAAAAAAAAAATGTCAGTTGTAATTTGTTTCGGGACGATATCATCATTTTTTACTCAAGATACGTTGACTGGTAGAGACCTACTACAAATAGACCGCCTTCTCTAACCACCTACAATAAAGGATAAATAAATATGGCATACTTCCTTGTTTAAACAGTGGAATCGGTCCCCAAGGACCACCAAATGTGGAAATACGTTGAAATTATAATTTTTAAATATCGGATCAATGACGATGATCAGGAACATCTGCATGTTCCTGATCATCGTCATTGCAGCCAATCAAAAATATACTGCAGAACATAGAACACCCCAATAGATTGCCTCATAGGGGCGATACTTTCAAGATTTGCCACACCTGGCAGACGGGTAGGTAACCGTATAGTGGCAGTGTAAGGACATCAACTACCCCATATCGTCTCGTGGGTGACGTAAAAGGCGACAGAGGGAAAATAAATGAGAAGGTGGGCAGCAATATGTTCCTGATAATAACTCAAATTAATAAACTGCGGTTGCCAACCCATATGCCAAGCGTGGCAATTATGGCAAAATCCTCCCTATTTATGTGGACTTTATAGGCTGTAATGGATGGATAATGACAGACGGGTTGGCAAACCCAGTTTTATATTATTTTGAGTTGGTATAAGGAAGGTACTGCTGCCCATCTGCTGTATCTTTCTCCACCATCGTTTTTTATGACATCCACGGGATGACATGGAATAGTAGATTGATAGTTAATTTTTATAAGGGTGGTTACCACACCAATCGATCGGTGCCATTGATCGACAATAATCGATGTCGTTCTTTTGGTGTGGTAGCTTTTGTTTAATTATCGATCGACGTCGATCGACAATTAATCGATGTGGTTGTGGGCTCCGTAATATCTCGAACGAGAACCACATACAACTGAACACAGGTTAGGTAGCTAGCGCGCGGGGCGCAGCCGGCGGCGGGTGACGATGGGAGCGGTCGGTGGAGCGGGACGGGTTCTCGAATAATCAAGCAGCTCGATCGTCGCCGACTAATCCATGCCACCATCGAACGATGCCATCGATCAATCGGTGTTGTAGAGACTATCGATGGACGTCGACTAATCCATTCCAGCATCGATCGATTGGCGTGGTAACACCCTAAAAAAACTTACTAGATTTGTCTGTATTTGACGATAAAGATACTAAATAATACGGGTCCGCCATTTCCTCACCTTATCTACTTCTATTTTACGACCTACCTCTTAAGTTTACGTCTAAAATACTAAGGAGCTAGCAATTAAAAGTTGTTTGACCCGCCTCTATGTGAGTTAATTAGTAGATAATCTTTTTCTACGTTAAATTTTATTACTACAGTTTAATGACGTTTGATATACATAGTTTATATAGATAGGACATAATAAATTGTATATATTGATATGTACACAGAATATTCATAATAACATTTTTACGTGGTAGAGCCATGCTGCAGCTATATTAATAGTATAGTTGTAGCACGAATGGGTCGGCTCGACCGGGGAAGGACCACGCTCTCACAGAATACCAGCGTAAAATAGCAGCCTAATGCTGCTGTGTTTCGTATGGTGAGTGTAGAGAACCGGAGACCCTTTTTACTGGAAAAGAGGCATTCTATCTTGGTCCTCACGGCTGACAACGCATCTACATTTAAATTCGCAAACGAAGATAGATGTAGATGTCTATGGGCCACAGCAACCACTTACCATCAGGTGGACTGTGTGCTCGTTTGTCACCCTTATTCTATAAAAAAAAAAAAAGTTAACATTTGAAAATTTTAAAAGTAAAGGTCAATGTGTTTTTGATAAATCTAATTTCATGTACTTTATTGCGGTTAATGTAACTTATTAACCGGGTTAAGTACAAGGAGGTTCTATATTCGACGCGTGTGATTTTAATGTACTTGTAAGCCGATTTCTCGGAAACGGCTGATTTCCGATTAATGGACATTACTGGATATTTCAACATAATTTATGATTATAATGTTACAATTTTTATATCTATCATTTAGTACAAAATAGACAATGGTGATAAATAAAGAATAAAAAATAAATAAAAATAAATACTTCCTGTTTTGATGTAACGAGCGGAAATGCGTTACTTTCAGATATCTCTGACACCCAGAGTTTTAGTCGTACTAAATTTACAGTCCGGAATTTAAATATTAAGCGGTAATTTATTCCACTGCATTCTGTACCTATTTGAGTTTGAGTTTTTAGCGGCTTTTCATTATGATTTGTGCGGAAAAACTTTTAACTTTAAATTTTAAGTACATAGTTGAATGTAATCTTCGCAAGAATGGTGCCTGACCACGCGTTGCTGAGGGTCAAAAACTTTTCTTAAAAGTATAGAAAACACATGCGTATATATATATATATATTCGATTGCAAAGTTTTGTCAAAATTTCAAAGCAATCAGTAAATAACATTTGAAGATTTAATATTGTGAACAAACGAACATTTACATTTTTATTGATTTTAGTAGTTTGATATGTCTTTTTATAATCAATATATATAACTTTATAAGTTGAACTTTTCCTGACTACTACATAAACTTTCAGTAGCATCGCTAACTAACGAACAAACATAATTGCTGTAATAAAAAATTCAATTTCCATTTATACAATAGTTCGACTATTTAAATAATTAACACACCACAGAAACAAAGTTTTTTTTGATATAGTATTGATAGAATGGTCAGAATATTAATTAAAATCTTAAAAATAATATCTTGTTACTTTATTTAAAACTAGCGATCCTCCGCTGCTTCGAACGGGTGATTTCTGGATCTCGACAACAGCGCCACCTACCGGGTCCAATTGTGAATCTAAGCCATCCAGGGACCCACTCAAACACACACAAAAAATTCATCAGAATTGGTCGAGCCAGTTTCGAGTTTTAGAGAAACTAACGGACAGCAATTGATTTTTATATAAAGAGACTAGCATGTTATGTCCTTTTCCACATAATATGAGTATTAAGCTGTCTATAAAAAATATGAAAACTGTTTTGTTTCTAGTTTAGTTCTAAAAACGTAACGGATAGACAGATATTATGTTGAATAAAAACTATAATATAATTGGAAACAATTTATTACTCATTTTATAGTAAATTTTTTGCACCTGAAACATTTCCTCAAATCATTGAGGGTTGAATGGTAGGGAATGCCATAAGGCATTAAGTCCGCCCTTTATATCCCTTGTTATAAGGTGTATAATAGGAATAAATAAATAAACAACTAAGACAGATTTTCGCATTCGGGTTTATAATATTAGTAAGGATCTTATATCAAGTAATTTCATTTAATTACATTTCCTTATACGAGGTGGATTGAAAGTACTCGGCCTAACCAAGAAAATAAACACATACTAAATCAGTAATATTTTTATTTTCTACATAATCACCATCAAGTTCAATACACTTTGCCACCTCCTTCCAAGCATTTAGACCGTTGAAAAAAATGATTCTTCCTTAGAGTCAAAATATGCGTCTACAGCTGCTTTGACCTCGTCGTTTTTCTAAAATATTTTACCTACCAAGTGGTTATTTTAGGTGACGGAACAGTAACAAGTCTGATGGTTCCAGATCAGGTGAATACAGCGGATGCGGTAAAAGTTCAAAACCACACTTGTGAATTTCAGCCATTGACTGTACTGACGTGTGAACACGGGCGTTATCTTGATGAAACAGGACTTTTCTTCTGAGCATTCCTCGACGTTTTCTTTTATTTCCTCTCGTAAACGACGTAGTAAGGTGCAGTAGTAATCTGAGTTTATAGTCTGACCCTTTCAAGATAATCAATCATAATCACACCTTTCGAGTCCCAGAATACTGAAGCCATCACCTTATTTGCCGACAAAATCGACTTAGCCTTTTTAGGGGTGGTGAACCAGGTCTTCTCCACTGTTTTGATTGTTGTTTTGTTTCGGTGTACAGTAATGAACCCATGTTTCGTCCATAGTAACAAAACGATTCAAAAATCATCTGCATCGGCTTCAAATAACTCCAAACAGTCGCGTGAAATAGTCAATCGCGTCCTTTTGTTCAACTGAAAGCAGTCGCGGAACCCACCTCGCAGACACCTTGTGGAAACCCAACTCGTTGACAATGATGTTTTGAGTTCGTTCATAAGAGATGCCTATAATCTCGGCTATCTCTAATTTTTAATCTGCGGTCTCCCATTATTAAATCAAGTACTTTTTAATATTTTCGTCAGTAGTTGACGTCGAAGGCCTTCCAGAGCGGGGTTCATCTTTCACACTCTCTACCACGCTTAAATTCTGCTATCCATTTTTGACGGATGAATATGACAGAGCACAATCGCCTAATGTACTGACCATGTCATCATGGATGGCTTTTGATGATAGCCCTTCTTATGGAGGTACTTAATGACGGCACGCTGCTCGATTTGCTCCATTCGCGGAAATTATGTCCGATTACTTTGTTAATAAATTTATAAAATCACAACTAATTATCGCACACGTTTCGAACTTCACACAATGAACTAGTCTGAACTGAACTAAATAATGTGGGTAGATTTGATTTTTGAATTGAATGGATCTGTGTTAGGCCGAGTACTTTTCAATCCACCCTCGTAATAACACAATATTTTTTGCACTAATAAATACTAAAAACTTTGATATTTTATTAAAATTAAAGATAAAAGTTAAAGTTAAAGCTACAACCTATATACGTCCCACTGATGGGCACAGGCCTCCTCTCATTTCTGAGAGGGTTTTAGGGCAAGGAAATGTCCGTCGCGCAGCCCCAATGCGTGTTGGCGAACTTCACCTGTCTTCGAAATATTTTTTTTCTTATTTCTTAGACATTCAGTTTTCCTCACGATGTTTTCCTTCACCGCTGAGCAGATGGTAAATCAGCACTTAAAATTGCAATTAACAATTTCATTGGTGCCGGCGGGATCGAACCGGTTTGCTCGCGGACTGTAATTCACAGCGAGCGTTTAGCCCCTCAGCTACCACGGCTATTGAAATTAGTATGAACAACAATTTTTGCATATCTATCTATGTTTTTCAATGGCCGAGGCTGCATATTGATGGGAGTGGAATCTTCCGGATGATAGCGGAATACGGTTAGATAAGATTACAATGCTTGCAAAAATAATGTAATAAAGACGTAACGTATCTTATCTTTGTTTCATAAACTGTTAAGTTCAGTAATTACGTTATAAGACCGATTCAGTAACTTAAAACATTTTAATTTATAAATTTATACCAAAATTATTTATACGTGTAATAAAATAATAGTTAATTTTATATTTAGCAGTGTATTTAAGTAATTTTAAATAAAGAACTATTTAAAATATCAACACTAAAGAATAACTATGGTTTCAATTTAAACTTTAATTAACTTTAACTTCCTTACAAACTAAAACCACATGAGTAAAGAAACCGTACCGTACAGAGGCAAAGCTTCATACAACCGCGCTATGATAATTAAATTACTACAAACATGAGGCGCATGTGTGCGTGAGCACAGGCGGCTCGTCACGTACAGAGAGAAACTGCTTTAAATCGGCTCGGCCTGTGCTCAAACTCAGGGTTGTGTAAAGAATAATACGTGTAAAATTCTATTTTTTAAAGAGTTATTCGTGTTCAATGAAATATAAAAAAGTGTAAATATGGTTTAATATACTTGTTTGTATGAACAATAATAGAATAAATATAAATAAATAATTTTTTAAGACTCCACTAGGTAAGTATATATAGTATATATACTTGACTATAATTTATTATTTTTAATGTGGTAGATAGATAACTCACATATATATTATGTGTGAGGTATCTATTAAAAGAAAACGTACCATTGAAAGAAAACGTACGTAGTATCTACTAGTTATTTTTATTACATAATGTTTATAATTGAATAATTACGTTTATAAGTTAAATACATAGGTTCATGTTTTTTTTTAAATTATTTTAGACGACAAGAGTTGTTAAAAGCTGTCGGACGAAAATATATCCTTTCAAAAGTTTTTGATTATAAAAATTGTGAGGATCACTTCGAAAAATCATGTATTAAATTTTAAAAAAAGGATCGTAAAATATTTATTTGGAAATGCTTTTCCAACACTCTACTTGCCGACAAGTGACGATGCTTGTTCGAGTTCCAGTCAATGTAAGAATATATCTGAAATAAATGTATGAATTGCTTGAGCAGAAATTTCGCGAATATCTTCATCTCTAAAGAAACATTGTAAATATTGGTAATGAAATATTAAAACGTGTGCAAGATTGTATATTTATTATGTCATGTGAGTGCTTTTCAATAGATTATTTAAAAAAAAAACGACATTAGATTTAGAATTTACCATTTAATTAAAAGGCGCAACAAATTTTTGAAGAACACAAATTATAAAAATAAAATATTTAGAATAAAAATAGTTTGTAAAAAAATATAATACATATAGTATTATAATAAAAGCTGATAAACGTTTTGTTATTTAATTTTATTCTCCTGTGCCAACCCTACAAAAATATTTTAAAATTTTGACAGCTCCTTAGAAGCTTTGCCTCTGTACGGTTTCTTTACTCATGTGCTAAAACTCTCCTTTTCAAAACTGCCATAACAGCCTATAAATGTCATATAGATAGCCTTATCGCGGGATTTTGCCATAGTTGCCACGCTTGGCACACGGTTTGGAAACCGCAGTTTTTGGAACGAAGTTCCTTATCGCACGGTACGAATTTGACGGATGGGGGCTAGGCGAGAAAAAGTGTAAGATTTTTCCGTCACGACCCCCTTTCTATAGTGCGAGCGAGATGGAATAATATCCATCTCCCTCGCACTTTTTCTTATCTTGCCATGAAAGAAATATTATTTTATTTTAAATGACGCTTCATTTTAATAGACGCTATTAATTCATTTATTTGTATTTGTTAATCAATAATATAATACGTTTATCAATAATAATATACTACGAAAGGAACTTCGTTCCAACCGAGTGTTCCACGACACTCACGTATGTTTTTATTATTTTGAGTTATCAGGAAAATGTTGCTGTTTCAGTTTTCCTCTGTCGCCTCTTACGACATCCACGCGACGATATGGGGTAGTGGATATTCTTACACCGCCACTACACGGTAAGGTTTCAACTCAATGTATGACTGACCTCTTCGTCCCTAGTCTTATTATACGAGTAAAATTGGTATAATTTGGTAAAATGTTCTTTAACATTATACCAATTTCGTTCCTTTATAGAATAAGTGTGAAAAACGAGAACACAGTCCACCTGATGGTAAGTGAATGCTGAGGCCATAGACATATGCATCTATCCTCGATTAAGAATCGAAATGCAGATGCGTTGTCACCACAAAAAGGGTCTCCGGTTCTTTGCACTCACCATACGAAACAAAACAGCATTAAGCTGCTATTTTACGTTGGTATTATGTGAGAGCGTGATCCTTCCCCGGTCGAGCCGACCCATTCGTGCTAAAATCATAATATAGCTGCAGAAAGGCTGTACTAAAATAGGTATAGTTATTGTGCAAAATTATTTTAACAATAAAAATAAACACGTTTTGTACAACCGACTTCAATATAAATACAAGTGGTAAGATTAAAAATTTTGTACAACCGACTTCAATATAAATAAAATGAGAGCATCATCAATGTAGTTGAAGTCAATTAAATACGCACTATTAAGGATAACTCAAAAACTACTGATCAGATCTTGATCTAATTTATATGGGACCACATGAGAAGCACCAGACTTCAAATAAAAAAATAATCATCAAAATCGGTTAACCTAGAAGAAAGTTCTGAGGTAACACACATAAAAAAACATTCCAGAAAGACTCCAGCATTCCAATACAGACATTACAGATTTAGCTTCTGGTGTTGTACCTGGCAGTAAGTTGATTCATTCGTGAGATAATTTTCGTGACAATTCGGAGAAAATGCCAAAAGGCGTTAAGTTCGTCATTTGTAATCGTTTTTCTCAATATAGGACTCTTTTACTAAGTGGTAGTACTCCTTTTCTACCGAGGAGCCCGTCTGGGTACGAACCACCCACCTACCTTTTTTTTCATGGGGAAATGCCTACGCATCCCCGTCTCGCGGGAGCAAGGACGGGTTATGTCGGACTCGCACCGACTAAAACCCCATGGTGTTCCACCTTCGTCGCATATTGGTAGGGCCACGGGAATGGTTTCGCACACACCCGCGGCCCCACCAGCGCCGGCCGCCCCATGGCAGCCCCTCCTCGGGGAGGACTTCTCCTCCCCCCTTCCTTCTCAGGTTCGGCGCACCAGGAACACAAGGCGCGCCTTCCTCCACGGCCTCCTACTGCAACTGCGAAACAGACTCCCCCGAGTCCGATAAGCGGAGGCCATGGGGCCAGGAAAACCGAGCACTTGGAAGCACTAGCTTTCCCGACCCCAGCGGCGGATCTGGTCTATGGCTCCGCCGCCAACCAAGATTCGGCAGCGGAGGGTAGGGAGAGCGGCGCCTCGCAATACGGACACTCCTCTCTCCGCGGCCCCACCACCACCGCATCAACGGTGCGGCCCCGTCAGAGTCGCGGAGGATAGGGCGAGTGCAGCACATCGCCATACCAACATTCCTCTTCCTCCGCGACTCCACCTCGGCTGCAGCGGTAGAGGACACCCCTCGCTGCAGTCCACCAACACACATCTGGAGTGGGCTCGCCTAGCCAACTCGGAGTGGGCACCTCAGGCCGGCCCTACACCACGAGCCAGCCAAGTGGGTTCCTCTTTGTTACCCCGGGTGAGCAAGCCGCGGCTACTAAGCTCACCCGCCACGACAAGGCGGGAACCCGTTCGAGTGGGAAACACCCACTTATCTATTACTACCGCCAAACACTAGTGTGCACTGCTGCGGTCCGGTCTGAAGAGTGTAGTGATCCAGTATAATTACAGGCTATGAAGCATTCCAACATAGTCCTCAAAGTTGACAACGCATCTGTAGTTTTAATTGTTTGAAGTTGGTTGCCGGTGTCCGTAGGCTGTAACTTCGTTTGTCACTTTAGTTTTATAAAAAGTAAATAAAGCAGGCTTACATCGGGATTTTTTCTATTGCTACGCTAGGTGCCAATGCAGTATCTCTGAATGAAATATACTTTAATATGTCTGTCTTATAATTTAAACAAAGTTATGATTATTTTAAATGGCTTATTTATAATTTGGCTGATATCCGAAAGTAAAATTTTTGTAATTGTATTTGGTAAAATTAAAACAAAATTATGGTTGTCAAATCAAACAATGATACAGTCATCAGTTAAATAACAGAAAATCTACATGATTTTGCGTTTTAATGAAATATCAGAGTGAATAAACATCATGATAAAAGAAACGAAAGTACTGAAACGCCAAGGTTTGCGTTATCGATTCACTTAAATTTCAGTTAGTACATCCTGTATCAGGAAGTAGGAGTAAACGAACCTTGTCGACGATAATAATCTTTGTTATGTGTGTTTACCCTATGACAGGTCCTCGCGTTTCCTATATAAGGTACACGTTCGATGTTTCTTGTCACATACATTCAAGTGCTTTCTGATTGCCTAGTACTCATTTGCTAAAATTTTTTGCGTTTTTAATTTATTTTTGGTTTAATTTTACTAACCTAAGTTTCACAATGCGATATCTGTGTTTCTATATTCTTTCTTTTAATATCCGGTTCCGACCTTTTGCCGGTAGATGATAAGGATATAGATATTTTGAATCCAGATGATTTAGATCTCAATAGCATAGACGGAGGAGACGACGGTATAGATTTATCTAGCTTAGGTCCAGATGCTTATGGATCACCTAATAATAACAGCGGTAAGTAAATATTTTACAAGTATATTTGTTGATCAAATTGATATGATACCAGTAACTGCTGATGTTTAGCAGGATCCGATAAAAAGCATACTGTTTGCTGCTCACATAGATAATTTATGAAACGAAAAATTTTAACGCGTAAAATGAAAGGAAATATTTCTAAGGGATTTTTTTACCCAAAATTATATTTTTACCTTAAAATACAATTAAGTAGTGGGGGTAATAAAATATAATCGTATTTAGAAAAACGGTTTCGATTTCTTACACGATAAGTGTACTACTTATCGACGCATACGCAACGACTTAAATTTCCTGTGGATGAAGATCGATTAATTTCCTTACCTTTATGGTCTCTTTCACTGGTTCTTCAAACAGGTGCTCTAAAAATATCTTCCCTATGCGGCAATCTATCGGGGTATATGTTCAGCAGTTGACTTTGACAGGCTGATAAATTAGTTAATGAAAAAAATTAATATTTAAGTGAATTAGAATTTTATACAATAATGGCTTTTTAATCTTATGGTTAATAAGTTTTCGTAAAAATAATTCTAACTAGAAATTTATATAATGTAATTAAATTTTAAAAAAAAACGACTTTAAAAACATAAAAGAAAATAATTTCCATATGATAGCTTCTGAAGTCTTTGTTAAGGCCATAGTATAGAAAAAAATTAAATCCAAAGAATTAAAACCCGAAAAACCACATAATATCATGTGGAATTGTAATATTATTTTTTGTTTTTGAAGTCGGTTTTATTGTTTTATTTTTATTTTAAGTTTTATTTATTTTATTTCTTGAGTGGAATAAGGAATATCACAAATTCAGGGTAACTACTAGAATCTCGTTCAAATAGTAACATTAAAAATGTCATCCCATATTTTATCACCGGTAGGGGTGAAATGTTTTGTTAAAATTTGTAAGGGACCACTATAAAAGTCGTTGCCGAGAAATCGGTAAACACACACAAAAGAACGTATGAGTCGACTATAAAAAACCTTCTCGGTTAAAAAAGTTAATGTAGCAGTGCCTAACGAAGCATAAACCCAAATCTTTTTCTTCACACATTAACATGTGAAAATGCAGTGTGGGCTGCTGATGGATAGAATAGAATAGAATTATTTTTTATTCAATATTGATTATTACATAATACTTGAGTCATTTTTTTTTATTTACCACTGGCTTGGCAAGAAACTTAGCGGGATTTTTTTTAACACTTTACAATAATTTTGTTTGTACAAATTTTAAATGAATTTTCATAGAACCAGCATGGTGGCGATGACCTCATTCCCAGGGGTTATTTTCATTCATGTATTACTTGATATTATAATAACCCTTTTTGTACAGTTTTTCTTTAATAAAACTTTTAAACTTGTTTATTGACAAACTTTGAACATGTTCTAGGATTTTGTTGTAAAAGCGTATACATTGTCCCATAAATTAATTACTGATTCTGTGGAGTCTAGTAACTGGCATTACAAGCTTTATGTTTGTTCCTAGTGTTTAAAGTATGAACATCCTTATTCTTATTGAAGCTATTTATGTTTTTATGTACATACATTACATTTTCATAAATATATTGCGAAGCCAAAGTGAATATGTTTATTTCTTTAAATTTTTCTAATCGATGATAGTGCAATATCCATCCAAAACTGCATAACTAATGCGAAGCTAGTCCAAGCACGGAATCCGAGGGTTTACCACCTCGCCTGTCCAGTTCTGAGAGTGGGTAATTTTTTTAATTAGAGCATGCCTCAGCAGCTTGTTGTTGTATAAGCGATGTAATTGCTATTTTTATGTGTAATTTTTTGTCAATGAAATGTTAAAGGTGATGCTCTAGCAACATGGAGTGAGTCATCATTAATGAATCCTGAAGAAATGGGAAGTTATGGACAGGGAGACATTTTAATGCCTTCATTTCGGACCCGGAATGGAATGAAAGACCAATCCTCTCGCTGGCCGAACGGCATAATTCCTTACGTAATTGAGGGACGTTTCAGTAAGTATTTATGGGATTAATTCTCAACTAAATTTTTACTAAAATAATGGATTGTGTATAATAGCGTTTCCATGGTTATGCTTTTTGTAACGTTGTTATTGTAGGATTATCTAAGATATATAAGTCTGAATTATTAGTAAATATAAATACGATATGACATCATATAATATCATTTTAGTGAGAGCTTTCCCAAATTTCAACGTAAATTATTTTCATCGGGGTTACCTAAAGAGAACGATTATTCACCTCTCACATTTTATTATCTTAACAGCAATATTGTTGTTTTCTTTAATTATTTCACTTAGAAATGTTTTGGTTTAGTGCTTGTAAAATGTATGTATTGTGTTTTTCTTTTATAAATTTACAATACTACTCTAAGGTTACTCCCAATATTTAAAAAGTGAAATAACATTTTAAAAACCCTGCTAGGCATACGCTAGAAAGATTATTAAAAGATCACAGCGCTGATTCTTTGCATTTTGACGCCCTGGAAATGATTTTAATTTCTCGGACACGTAACTTGCCCAGAACCTCGTAATTTGTAGAGATGGGCCGAATATGGATTTCACCGAATACGAATATTCGGCCGAAAGTTCGGTAAAACTTTTACCGAACCGAATATTGTTGCATGTTGCAGAAACATCGATGATAACATCGATGTTGGCATCGATAGCTCAACAACGATGTTTGATGTTTATCCTACTCAAAACATCGATGTTAGGCATTATCGATGTTTTTTGCACATGTATTTAATAGGTTAGAATTAGATGAATAAAAAAATAGTCATGTTGTTTATGGTTTATAATTAATGAAATAAAATAAATTAATAATCAATGTAGTGTAAAACTATAATAACTCAAAAACTGTTGGCCATACTTTGATCAAATTTATATGGGACCACGTGAGAAGCACCAGCTTTCAAATAAAAAAAGAATCATCGAAATCGGTTCACCTAAAAAAAAGCTATGAGGTAACACACATAAAAAAAGAACATACAGTCAAATTGAATACCTCCTCCTTTTTGAAGTCGGTAGATAAATTATTTTTTTATAGAAAGTATTTTTTCGCAAATCGTACATTTCACTTTACTTTGGTCGTCAGTTTCATTCCTGCCACTCATTTTTATCATATAATTATCAATTTTCACTAAGAATAACACAACGAAACACTTTTTTTCTCACAAAAACATTCGTCGCGTTTAAATTATTTCCAAATGGCGAATCGACGACCCCAGATCACTTCCAATTACGAATTCAATTGCTGAAATGATAGCAATAGATAACCAGGCAACTTCTATAGTCGAAGATAAAGGCTTTAATCGGCTCATGCAGTTGGCAAAGCCCAAATACCAAATACTGAGCCGAAAATGTATAGGTGATAGATACAGTGATTCCACAACAGTGTGAAAAATTTAAAAGCACTATTCAAGGTGAGCTATCTAAGGCCAAATGTCTATCGGCTACATCTGACATGTGGACAAACATGTTCGTACATTTCAATACAGTGGATACTTTGAGTAACACTTTAACAAATGTTCGGTGATTTAGCCGAATATTCTGCCGAATACGAATATTCGGTAATGCTGCAGAATATGCCGAATACCGAATATAAAACGAATATACGGCCCATCTCTAGTAATTTGTGAAATTTAAAAATATAATATGTCATATTCTTACCAGTATCGAATTATTATGTATATTATTTAAAGTACTAAGCTATTAAACAAGTAAATTATGGATAGGTACGTAGATAATTGTTTGAAAAGTTGACGGTGTTAGTTTTAATCGTTTTTCTAACACCTTTAATATCGTTGACCATGATAATCTCACCGCCATCTTGTCCCCTACATAGGTTTTTCCTTATTAGCACGGAATCGGGTATCCTCATATCTTCATGGTCACCAGCAGGTGGTCCATGTCGAAGGTATGGTTTCCAATTGGTGTGACTTAACCACTGGTGTTCCGCAAGGCGGAATTCTCTCTCCATTACTTTTCTCTATATTTATTTAAATGATTTAATGAGCTTATGCTTATGCCGATGTTACTAACATGAATAATGCTGTAACTGTGATTAACTCCGATCTTAGTTGATTTCTTAATTGTTCAAGTGATACGGGGTCACTGTTAATCCTAGCAAATATCAAGCTATAGTCTTAGGCAGCGCACGTCAATTAGGTAAGACATCATTAGATCCACTGATTTATAATGGCGAGGCAATTCCGTTCAGCACTCGTGTTAAGGACTTAGGATTAACCTTGGATTGTTCTCTTACTTGGCGCAGTCATGTTGAGGAAGTTAGTCGTTAAGTTTGTGCTACTTTGAAACAATTGTACAGATTTAAAAATGTCTTACCGTCTTGTACGAAGAAACTTCTAATTCAATCTCATATTCTTCCTATGTTTGATTATGTCGATGTGTGTTACTTAGACGCAGACAATTACTTAGTCAATAAATTGGATCAACTTCTCAATAGCTGTATTCGTTTCATTTTCGGTCTTCGAAAGTATGATCACGTCTCTTTCTATCGCTCTCAACTTAAATGGTTCAATATCCCACAACGTAGGAATCTAAGAACTAGAAATATATAGCCCGAAATATAAAGCACTGCTTCAGTGGCAGTTGAGCGAAAAATGATACTACATATCTTCCATAGTACGAGTATACTATACTTTAATGACTGCTTTTAAATATTTCAGACCAGGATCAAAGAGATATGATTATGAAAGCCATTGCTGACTACCATCGCCTGACATGCCTGCGCTTCGTGGCCTACAATGGACAATCGGACTACATAACCATAACAAGCACAAACACTGGTTGTTGGTCTAGTGTCGGACGGACAGGTATTTTTTTGTGATTGTACATTATTAATAAGAGAATTAATCATAGATATAAATTCAGATTTTACTGTTTAAAATGGACGCGCACGCGCATTTGTATGTGTGTTTGTATGTGTTCACAGTGTAGTGGCTTTGTAAGAATATTCACTACCCCATGGCGTTTCGTGGGTGTCGTAAGAGGCGACAAAGGGAAACAAACAGGAGATGGGTAGCAGCATCTTTCTGATAACAACTAAAAGTAATAAAAAACTCCGGTGCCAACCTGCTAAGCGTGGCAACAAAAGCAACAATGACAAAATCCCCCTATGAGGCAACCTATAGGAGAGGCCTATGTTCAGCAGTGGATTTTTATAGGCTGTAATGGAATAGATAATGGATGTGTGTGAGCGCGCTTGCGTGTGCGCGTGCACATGCATGTGGATGTAAACTTAACTTTTCATTAAAATCAATTTAAATTTAGACACCAATTGGGAAGTTCAGTGAGGGTAGAACGAATCGTCCCAATAATCATTTTTATACTATATATTGCTGCCATTTATCAATTTAGGCGGCCGTCAAGAAGTAAACCTGCAGATTCCTGGCTGCGTTTCCAAGAAAGGCACAGTGCTGCACGAACTCCTTCACGCGGTTGGTTTCACGCACGAGCAGAGCCGATATGAGCGGGACAACTATGTCAGAATTAATTATAATAATGTTAAACCAGGTATGTCAGTTAGTTTTCGGATGTAACTAGGTTAGGCAGGTAAGTCGTTCATTGTTTATTACTTTTTAAGGACTTCATTATACAATTAATGTTATCTGGGCTTGACGCATCCAATTGCTGTTTGCCTCTTGGTAAGAAACATACTACTATAATATTTTCTAAAATGCGGTCTCCACATATGAGGGCTTAATCACTTCAGTAACTAAAACTGTCTCTACATCAGAATACATCTATTCCGGCAGCGGCAATGCTGCCAGCATTTTTTTTGCAATTATTAATTTTAAATACCAGGGAGAGCCGTAGTAACTCAGGTTAGAGCCGTAGTAGGTTAGGAGCTAAGCGCTCGCTGTAAATTTCAAAATATACGAGTAACCCAGATTCGATCCCAGCCGGCGCTAATGACATTATTAATTGTAATTTTAAGTGCTGATTTACCACGTGCTCGACTGTGAAGGAAAACATCGTGAGGAAATCTTCATGTCTGAGAAATAAAAAATATTTCGAAGACATGTGAAGTGCGCCATATTGGGGTAGAGCGACGAACATTTCTTTACCCTAAAACCTTAGAGTAATTACATACATACGTACTAAAGCCCTCTCAAAAAGACGGCCAGTGTCGGCCTAGCCGAGGGACGAATATAGATTGTAAATTTACTTTTACTTTACTTTCAAATACCAGGCAAACAGGAACAATCAAGGGAATAATGAAGTCGTTTCATTGCAGGTACAGAGACCAACTTCAAGAAGGCAGATAGCGAATACACTAGCGGCTTTGGAGTGTCGTACGACTACAACAGTGTGATGCATTATTCAGAGTATGCCTTTTCCAAAAACTCAAAGAAGACTATTGAACCCAAAGTAATTTTTAATATTCTATACAACACTTGTATGAATGGCTTAAAGTCTTTTTAAAGAATTAAGCGTAGCAAAGAAGCATATACTTCACCTAATAGTAAGTGTATGATATGGCCCATAGATACGTTTTTATCCCCGAGAACTAAGATAAATGCCTCGTTACCAGTAAAAAGGGCCTCCGGTTCTCATCATCATGCACCATACTTTTTAAAAACAATTAGGGTGACAAACGAGCACACAGCTGACCTGACTGTAAGTGGATGTTATAGCCCGTAGACACCTACATCTATCTTTGATTAAGAATAAAATGCATTTTTGTCGCCCCTGACTAAGATAGAATGCCTCGTTACCAGTACAGAGTCTCCTGCTCTCGCTATCATACACCATACAGTAGCACAATGGTGCTATTTCTCGGCATTATTATGGAGAGCGTACACCTTCCTCTGTCGACAAGGTGGAAGGGCTTCCTTTTTACTACGGAGTCCATTTCGATTAGTACTGTGCACTACTGTATTCCGGTTTGAAGACCAAGAGACAAAGTATAATTCTGGGTCTGAGACACTTTGTTTTTGTCCTCAGAAGTCACGCCTATCCTAAACACAGGAGAATTGCCAAGTATTCTGATCATTAGGCTCTGTGGCCATCACTAAGAGCTGTGCGCCACGAAGCTATGAGCCGTGTAGTATATAACATCCCGTGGGTGTCGTAACAGGTGACAAGGGGAAATTAAGCAGGAGTTGGGCAGCAGCATCTTCTTGATTACAATTTAAAATAATTAAAACTGTGTTTGCCAACCCGCCTGCCAAGCGTGACAACTATGACAAATATGAGGCAATGTTGCTCTTCACAAACAAACATTTAAAATTTTTTTGATGGTGTTTTACTTTATCGCTAGATACGTAGTAAATCAGTACTTAAAACTGCAATTAACAATTTAACCGATGCCGGCGGAAATCGAACCTAACCCGGTTCGCGTACTGTGAAATGTACAGCGAGCACTTAGTACCTAAGCTTCCACGGCCCTAAATAATAATCCTATAAAATTATGTAATAATATTTCTATCTTTACCTGAATTTTACTATCTAATTTATATAGGTTGAAGGTGTAAAACTAGGCCAGAGAGAAGGACTCAGCCGAGGAGACGTGAAGAAGGTCAACAACATGTACAATTGTAAAAAACAGTAAGTATCGCATAGCATTATGTTATTATTATTATATAAAGTTATAAGGTATAAGTGCCGTGTAGTGGCGGTTAAGAATATCCACTACCCCGTGTCTGCCCGTGGGTGTCGTAAGAGGCGACAATGGGAAACATGCAGGAGATGGGCAGCAGCATCTTTCTGATAACATACATACATATACATTTAATCACGCCTATTTCCCGTAGGGTAGGCAGAGACCACTTCTTTCCACCTTATATCCTTACATACTTGTTCCTTCGTCCACTTTCATTATTCCTTCATACATGCTCTTCGGTTTAGGGTACTCTTGACATGGCCTTTTTCAAGACGTCCCTGATTTGGTCGAGAAACGTCCTCCTAGGTCTACCTTCAACACTTTCATTCACACTCGCCTTTATACATTTTTTCGTTAATCGTTCTTCATTCATTCTCTCGACATGGCCAAACCATCTCAGTATACCTTTCTCAATTTTGTCACTACATCTTCTTTCAATATATACATATACATAACAGCAATATTAAAATAAAAACTGCGGTTGCCAACCCGCTCGCCAAGCGTGGCAACTATGGCAAATATCCCCCATGATGAGAGTTACGAAGAGACGGCCCCCAGTCCCCGGTGGCCCCGCTATTCCTGGCTACGGTGGCGACCATGGTAACGGCGGGGCAGGGGGTGCTAAGAATCTCCGGTGGAGGTTCGGTTGCCACCTAAGACGACTCGACCTGGCAACATACAACGCACGCACCCTGAGGACTGACGAGAAGATCCTGGAGCTGGAAGAAGAGATAGACAAGTTACGCTGACATATTATAGGATTATCCGAGATCCGAAGAGAGGGGGAGGACACGGTAATCCTCGAATCCGGCAACTTGTTCTATCACCGGGAGGGCGACCATCTGTCCCAAGGAGGTGTCGGATTTATCGTCCATAAGTCTCTCGTTAACAACGTTGTAAAGATTGTGAGTGTGTCGACGAGGGTTGCGTACCTTATACTCAGAATCACCAAACGGTATTCGTTGAAGGTCATACAGGTTTACGCACCAACCTCGGCACATCCCGATGAGGAGGTGGAGGAAATGTATGAGGATATCTCTAAAGCCATGCATTCCTCCAAAACCCACTATACGGTGTTAATGGGAGACTTCAATGCAAAACTAGGCACAAGAGAGAACGGTGAGCTGAAGGTAGGGAAATTTGGAATAGGGCAACGGAACCCAAGGGACCAGCAGCTGGCCGACTTCATGGAGAAAGAGGGACTCTTTATGATGAACTCTTTCTTCCAGAAGCGGCCCCACAGGAAGTGGACATGGTCGAGCCCCGACGGTTCGACAAAAAATGAGATTGACTTCATTATGACGACCAGACGACAACTGTTGAGTGATGTCTCAGTGATCGCGAGGGTGAAAACTGGTACCAATCACCGAATGGTTAGAGGCACACTGAACCTAAATGTTAAGTTGGAGAGGTCTCGTCTAATGAAGTCAACGCTTCGTCCCCTTCGTGCTCAGCTCAACCTTTCAGCTCGAGTTACAAAACCGTTTTCAGTACCTAGAAGACTGCAATGAAGTGGACGATATAAATAATAAGCTCGTGGAAACTGTCCATGCGGTCACAAAAGAACACAAAAGCTCTCCGATCATACTTTTAATCTCATGGCTGTTAGACATACAGGCAACTTGATTGTTGACAGCATACAGGCAACTGAATAGACAGATCTCCAAATGCATGCGGCGGGACTTACGCAACTACAATACAGCTTGTATTGAAGAAGCGATCGAGCGGAACCAAGGCTCCAATGTCTTTGCCAGAGATCTGTCTGCCAGAAAGAGCCAACTGTCAAAGCTGAAGACGGAGTGTGGCAGCATCGTTTCCGGGACACCTGAGATTTTGAGTGAGATTGAGAGGTTCTATGGGCAGCTGTACACGTCATCGTTGGAGCCACACGCAAGTGTGAGTAACGATCCAAGAGCAAGTCTTATCCGACACTATTCCGATGATATCCCGGACGTCAGTCTGAGCGAGATTAGAATGGCTCTCCAGCACCTTAAAAACGGCAAGGCCTCAGGTGAGGATGGAATTACAGCGGAGCTTATGAAAGCGGGTGGAAAACCGGTACTTGAAGTCCTTCAGTTCTCTCAAGCTCTTTAATTCCGGCCTCCATGGTGGCACTACTCCGGAGGCGTGGAGCAGAAGTGCGGTGGTCTTGTTCTTCAAGAAAGGCGACAACGCTCTCTTGAAAAACTACAGACCGATTTTCCTTCTGAGCCGCGTCTACGTGCTGTTTTCGAGAGTCATTACGAATCGTCTCGCACGCAGACTCGACGACTTCCAGCCTCCCGAACAAGCCGGTTGCCGAAGAGGTTTTAGTACCATAGAGCACATACACACCCTTCGGCAAATTGCACAGAAGACAGAAGAGTACAATCTGCCACTTTGCCTTGCGTATGTGGACTATGAGAAAGCCTTTGATTCCGTCGAAATTTGGGCGGTGCTACAGTCCCTTCAGCGGTGCCAAGTTGACTGTCGGTATATCGAAGTGCTGAAGTGTTTGTACAGTAGGACTACGATGGCTATCCGAGTACAGAATCAGAGTACGAAACCTATCCAACTGCAGAGAGGTGTAAGACAGGGTGACATTATATCCCCGAAACTCTTCACCGCTGCATTGGAAGACGTTTTCAAGCTACTGGACTGGAAAGGATACAGTAGTAACATCAATGGCGAGTATATCACTCACCTTCGATTTGCCGACAATATAGTCTTTATGGCAGAATCGCTGGAGGACCTAAGCGCTATGCTCAATGACCTCAATAGTGTCTCCCAACGGATATGTCTTAAGATGAACATGGACAAAATAAAGATCATGTTTAAAGTCCATGTCACACCAATACCAGTAGTTGTTGGAAGCACTAAGCTCGAAGTTGTTGACGAGTATGTTTACATGGGACAATCGACGGATTCAACTCGGCTGGGCAGTGTTCGGGAAATTACGACACATCTTCTCGTCAGGTATACCTCAAAACCTGAAAACTAGATTGTACAACCAGTGCGTGTTGCCGGTGATGACTTATGGATCTGAGACATGGTCCTTCACTGCTGGCCGTATGAGGACGCTCAAGGTCGCTCAGCGAGCTATGGAGAGGGCTATGCTCGGGATTTCTCTGCGTGATAAACTTAGAAATGAGGATATCCGCAGTAGAACTAGAGTGACCGACATAGCTCAAAGGATTGCTAAGCTGAAGTGGCAATGGGCCGGCCATATAGTTCGAAGAACCGACAACCGGTGGGGAAAAAAGGTTCTCGAGTGGCAGCCTCGTACCGGTAGGCGAAGTGTAGGGCGACCCCCCACTAGATGGAGTGACGACCTGGTAAGACATGCAGGAAGTCGATGGATGCAGGTGGCTCAGGACCGTGCTTTGTGGCATTCCTTGGGGGAAGCCTATGTTCAGCAGTGGACTTGTGAAGGGCTGTAATAATGATGAATGATGATGATAAAGTAAAAAGAAAACTAAATATTAAAATTATCCTACTCTTCACGGTATAGTGCAAAGAACGTTGCCTGTGTTTTCTCGCTGAATGACTTTACTTAGCTTTTAGACGAGAAAAGAACCAGCCCTCTAACCCTCTTAGTCTTTAGTACTACAACTATTAAATAGTATTTAAGATAATTGCACACACTTAAAAGAAATTCTTCTTATTTATTTTAAAAAAACCTTACTCCCACTTCACATAAATTGCATATGACAAACATTCAGACAAGGAATAATTTTTAGTAGGCGAGTTGTTAGTTTTTTTAATGGGATAAGGATGATAAATGAGCATACAGTCCACCTGATGGTAAGTGGTTGCTGTGGCGCAAAGACATCTACATCTATCCTCGATTACGAATAAAAATGAAGATGCGTTGTCACCCGTGAGGACTAAGATGGAATGCCTCGTTTCCAGTAAAAAGGGTCTCCGATTCCTCTACACTCACCATATGAAACACAGCAGCGTTAAGCTGTTAAGAGTTCAAACACTTGTTCCATGCAGGTTATGAACCTGCGGCCCGCATCGTAATAGCTAATCTTTTAGCTACTACGCTAGATCAGCCTATCAAAAGACCGCTGCTGAACATATAGGCATCCATCATTACTTGCCTTGTAGCGATATTTTTTGCTTTAGATGCCACGCTTAGCAGGCGGGTTGGCAACCGCGGCTTTTATTATTGAAGCTGTTATCAGGAAGATAATCCTACCCATTTCCTGTTTTAATTCCTTTTGTCGCGTGGTGTACGCACGGGATGATACGGTGTAGTGAAGTTAAGAGAAACGTTAAGCTGCGCTGGAACTACACGGCAACATATACAGGGTTATTTTGCAATAACCGGCCAAATTTGCAGAGAAGGTTCAGAATAAGTAAAATAGCCAAATAGTGAAGAAAAATTAATTTAAAAAAATCTCAAACATTCCGTTCTTTTTATCTTTTAAATTCAAAATGCGTGGTAATGCATTATTTAAACTGATTGTCATTCATAAATATCTAACGCTACCCACGCACACATTCGTAAGGGTCGATCGGTCGGCAAAAACGTTGTGAATTGAATCGCACACAGAGGAGTGCGCGTACGCGTAGTTGTTGCCCATAAATCACATTCAATTTGGGATAATTTCAAATAAAAATAGAAGCCTTATTTACTCGTATTTTCAAAAACTACAATAACGGTATATCATTATTTATATATTTGAAATTAAGTTTAAAATTTGGCTACTCTTTGAAAAATAACCTCTGTATATTTCGACCCGTCTTGGCTTCGCCTGGGTAGAATCTATTAATGTGATGTTATTTAGATTTAAAATAATGAAAACCATTTTTTAAAGAAAATCATTCAAGTAGACAGACGAACAAAAATTTCAAAAATTAATGCCAAATAATTCAAGTCTTAATGCCATGCAAATTACCCTCTCAGTTCAATATCTGGCAGTTATTTTGATATTAGAGACACACTTCAATTTAATTTATAGATGTATTAAACGTATTTTTTTACTGATGAATTTACTATTGTTTATTAATATGTTAAATTCATAGGGAACCCCAATCCGGTTGGCTGGCTGGAGTATGGCAGAACTACTTCGGAGATGGAGGCAAAAAGTCTTTGTAAGATAATTGTTTAACAAAGGTTAAGTTTTTTTATTATCGGAGTGTTTCATCTATAGATCTTATTAACTTTGTATTTTTATTAATTTTGTACTAGTCTTCTATGTATTTACTTTGAAAAAGTCAATAAAATATATTTTTTTTAATTTATTTTTTTGTTTTATTGTTATCCTTTGATAGCAATCCATGACGTCTCGGGGTTGTTTCCGTACAGGTGGTGAAAATGCCAATCGAATATAGCTTCATCATCGACACGTAAAATTCCACTCCTGGACATGGCCGCTCCCGTTATAGGTAGGACTTGTCTTATTCGTATTGCTTGTCAGGCAGATTGACAATAACAGTATTCAGACGTATCGTTTTGACGCTGCTTGCCGGTCTGGGTTTTACGTCTGGTGTAAATGAAATGGTTACACCGCCATCTGTCGGAAGCCATAAGATTTTTCTGGCGGTTCATTCCATATCAAAAGAACATATGAGTACGAAACGAGAAATAAAAATACATTTTGTGATGCTCTTTATTAAGTTTAAATTTTCATTGACAAATTTTACAGAGTAAATAAATTCATACAGTATAGTTTAATACATTTCGCGCCAGTTCAATGGAATGGACCTATTTGGGTTTCTCTAACTTTTCTACTTCCTTCTCCATTAAACACTTGATGAATTGGTATGACCTCTCGCATTTACAAGTTTCTCCTGTAAAGAAAATATACCTTAACAGTGTAAAGTTATATATCGTGATAAAATTTTAAATGAGATTAAGTCTAAGTTCATATGACCGCGCGGTACCGCGCGGAACTATTGACCGCGCGGTACAAGATCAAAGTAGATGATGGTTATCGTCTACATCACCGCGCGGTACAGTCATATGAACTTAGCCTAAGTATTAGGTCTGGCTGGTTTCAAATTCAAGGGCCACGCCTGATTTATCATTAAGCCACATAAAACAATATGTTTTTATTGTAAACTTTTAGCAATCGTTGTGAAACTGTAGCAAATATGAATAAGTATAAATAACTCATCGATGAGAAAAGTTAATTTTTAACACTAGATTATAAATGTCTTAAATGACGATGGTTAAATCTACAACTTACTTCTCTCCAAACAACTAGCTGCAAACTCTTCAAGTTCATTCGAGTCGCCACCGCCTCTAACATCTGCAACTACAAGAGCCGCTAGCGCAGGGTCGAACTGGCCGTCTTCTGTAGCGACACCGCTCGTCTCCAGCACGCATCGAATGTAGCACTATGATTTCAAAATGGTGTAAAATAATCAAATATATGATGATATTGCTATATTAGGTGATTTGGACTTGGACTATGAAGTCCTCTTTTGACAGTACATAAATACTTTACTAAATATAAAAAATATTGATATAATTAGACATTGTATTGATTTTTACGTGGTAGAGCCAAACAAAGGAAAAATATTCTAGATTTTATCGTAAAAGAACTAAGAAATTATATAAGACAGTCAACAATTTGAAATTATATTTTTTAGTTAATAAAGTACGCAAATATAGTTTGTTCTTGCACATGTTTCTAGTTGCCGATAGGTACTAAACGTGATTTCAGTTTTAATTAAATGATGAAAAAGCTTAAATGACTTTCAATAAGTAATCTATATTTCTCGTAATCTATTTCTTGTAATCTATATCGAATAAAAAAGATTTCATTCTATTCTATTATTATACTGGAGATAGATGATTAAAGTGATTTCAGTTTTATATTGACTTTATAACTATAAACTTGCAATTGCAAATGTGCTATTTGCCAATCGATTTGGAATGAGTAATTTTTTACCTTAGGTGTTCGGTCAGTCTCATCGGGAAAACTTCCACTGTTGTTCAGCTGCTCTAGATACGCTAAAACAGAATTTTAAACATTTAAATATATTCTTTTGTTCTCGAAAAATGTCTCCTTATTTGAATTCACTAGAATGAAACCCCTAAAATAAAATGTTTAAAATACATAAATGTCTAAAGATCTGTATATAATAATAGAAAGCTTGGACTACAAATTCATTTTTTATTTTTGCTGTTTATCAGTACTGGCCGAGAGGAAACTGCCCGCTAAAGAAGTACCTAAAAAAAGGAAAAGAATAAAAAAGAACGATCGACGCTATCGGTTGCGTGCATACCTACTTAATAATTTAATACTCAAAATTAAACGTACAATTTTGAAAAAATAAAAATGCTGTTTTTGGATATTATATCATCATGCTATCGAGTTTGAAATTTTTTTGAAGTCCTAGTACGCTACCGTAAGAAAGGAGAGACGCTTCGATTTTAAGAATAATTTTCGACGGAAGTAATTTAATCTTAGATTCCATCTGAATGATTCCAAAAATTTGAACTGTATGGCTTGAATAGGCAAACAAAATGCCCTATCTTTGGCGTATGGCATAGGTATCTACATCTGTTATTCGACCTGTATGAAAACGGCAGTTTAAGTGTACATGTGGAAAAGATAGGCTTACTTTACGTTATAATTATTAAACATCGTCCAGAGACCTTTTATATGGGGAAATGTCAACGCATACCCCATGGTGTTCCGCCTTCGCCCCATATTGGCATATGATTAAGAAAATATTTGGCGCAAATCATCAATCTAAGAAATGGATGATATCTGTGCCATTTGCTGTAGTAACTATCGGTCCGTGGGGTCCACGAGGAATACCCGCGACTAATCGTGCCGAAAAGAGGGTTAGTTCTTTTCTCGCTAAAAGCTAAGCATAGCCGTTCAGGAAGGAAAAGCAGGCAGCATTTTGGCACCATGAATACTACAAGGAGTAGTACTTTATGTTATGTAGACAAATACACATTATATTCAAGTTTAATCTATTATTTTATAATTCTAGACCCATTTGTGGGTCACAGGACAGTAAAGTGTTAAATATAAGTTTGCATTAAAAAGGGTCAAAAGTAAAGGGGCGTTTGTGGTAATTTTAAGTAATGGCGGATTAGCAAGCACATTGTTAATCACAGTATCACAAGCGTCACTGTTATGTACCTAAGCAATAGTGCTTATATTTGCAGATACGGTATTTTATATGATTAGTATTAAATGTTTCTGATGATCATAATATATAGGAGTAAAAATTAATCGGTTAAGCCTTTAATTAACTTTTGGTACTTACATATTTCTATTCGAAAGGTCTCGTTACAGTCCTTCATAATGTTCATCATATCTATAATATTTCTTTCATCCTGCTCTTTAGACGTCGGAGTCACAGTAGTGGTAGATGAAATATCTTTTGTGTTAACATCGTTTGTTTTTGGTTTTTTGCATTTTATAAAGGAAAATGTTAGTAGCACTAGAACGTAAACAAGCACTGTTTTTGACATGTTGCTTTAGTACCAGTGATGTGTTTCATGGTGTCACTGTTTTTATGCAAGATTAGATTGACAGAGTTGAGTAACAATTTAAAACAAAATGATTAAAAAATATTACATTGTTTATTTATAACAGTAAATGTATAGGTATAGGATTTAAGTTTAAATGAAACACATTTAAAGATAAGTAAAATTTCACTATCTAAGGCAGGCCTAATTATAGCAGAGGTTATACATTTCACAAGATAATGTTTCTGGTCAATAGAATCAAAAAACTGTTTTAACCCCGACGTAAAAGAGGGGTGTTATATGTTTAACGTGTGTGTGTGTGTGTGTGTGTGTGTGTGTGTGTATACGTGTGTGTGTATGTGTGTGTGTATGAATGTGTATTATGTGTCGCGTGCGTAATATGTGTCTGTTCTGTAGCAAATCAGAAATTACTTCAAGCCAAATTATTTACTTATTTGAATTTAAATAGGTATTTACAATTTGACTGTCCACTGTCAAGTAATATTTTCTAGTAACTTTTATGTGTCAGCGTAGCTGAGGGATTTTAACCATTACCATTGTGTGAGAGTTTTTTGCAGTCATAAATATAGAATATTTGATTGGGGATACAGATGAAACCACCACAAATAACGCACTGTAACCCTATGACACACACAGCGATGTTCACAAATCTTCCGACATTCATATGCGGGCACGTGTACCTAAAATAAACTGTTTGTTAATGATCTTATCTTTTTCTATATTTATATTTATACTTGCCACATCCGTAGACGCTGCTGAATTTATGTTTGTATAATTTAAAATGTGCAGATAGCGATAGAAATAGATATAATATCAACGACCAATGCAAAATTGTTTTTTTAAATTGGTAAGTAATCGAACTTTATCTCGAAAATACCATTAAGAATTTAAGAACTTAGCTCCGACCGCATGAATAGTTTCCACGAGCTTGTCATTCATATCGTCCACTGCATTCCAATCTTCTAGGCACTGAAACGACTTTGTAACTCGGGCTGAATGTTCTCGGGACTTTGTATCAGAGCACGAGGGAGACGGAGCGTTGACTTCATTAGACGTGACCTCTCCAACTTAACGTTTAGGTTCAGTGTGCCTCTCACCATTCGGTGATCGCTGCCGGTTTTCACTCTTGCGATAACTGAGACATCACTGAGCAGTTGCCGTCTAGTCGTCATAATGAAGTCAATCTCATTTTTTGTCGTTTTAGTTTTGGATTATTTTTTTGACAATTTAGCTGACTTAAATGATTATATTGGAATAACAACTAATAAAGTAATTTATAATTAAAATTTTATATATAAATAAAGATAAAGATGTACAAGTAATATGTGTGGTTTTCAAATTCTCATCTTCCAAGTAGTTTTTCTGTTTCAAAATTTATGATTCTAACTAGCTGTGCCCGCGACTTCATTTGCTTGTAATCTTTTCTACATTAGCATTACATTTTTGAACATTAGCTACTTCGTGAAAAAGGCTAAAATGGATCAAATTTTGGTTAGCTGTTAGATCAAATATGATGTACATTTTAAGAAAACGTAATGCACGCTACCTACAACTAATTAATTCATTTCTAGTTTATGAATGATAACAAGGACTGACAAAACAAAACGCTTAATAAATACGAAGCAAGGAGTCAGAAAGGGCATATTAATATGTGATTTTATTTTATGATCCCGTATTAATTCAGGCCCTTGTGCTTCCAAACGACGATTTCATACAGAGGAATAGAGAAACAAATAGCGATGTCCGCCATAAGGGTTGTGTTAGAACTTCAAAATAAAAAATGTGAAAAAACATTATATTCATTTAACAAAGGACCTTTCATGAACAACATTAGCCGTTTTATTGTGTGGTGCTAAAATAAACAAATTAGTAGGATCGCTGTTACGCGACATTGCCGCATAGAGCTGCCGGTGAGAAAAGCAGCTGTTCGTAAGGTCAACGCCTGCTCTACGTAGCGTTTGGCCCTGTGCCTTGCAGGCGCGTTCGCAGCCTGAAATTTTGGAGGGGGTCACTAATAATAAAATATGTCGAGTAAATTAGACTTTATTGCACAATACACAACTTTATAAAACAAATGGAAGTCTTCGATTTTTATTGGCAAATCGGGTGATAATATTTGAGACGTCTGAGGCTATCTCTGGATGAATATTTAGAAGAGTTAAACCTGTCAGCCTCTCTTCTAGCATGTTTGCTCTCAACCAAATTTTTACATTCCTTAGCGTAGAAAATGATCTCTCTGATGTCGCACCGCTTGTAGGAAGAGTTGCCAGAATTTTCAGCATCTTTATTTTTTTTATAGGATAATGGTGACAAGCGAGCACACATTTCACCTGATCGTAAGTGGTTGCTGTGGCCTATAGACATCTACATCTATCCTCGTTTGCGAATAAAATGCAGATGCATTGTCAGCCGTGAGGACTAAGATGGAATGCCTCTTTTCTAGTGATGCAACGAATACGAATACTAATATTCGTATTCGCCGAATAGTAGACATTTACCGAATATTCGTATTCGGCGAATACTAATCACGAATATTTAAAAACTAATATTTTTGTACGCAACTCTTTCATCGTCATTGTTCAATGCGGTTGAAACGTGTGTACATGAAGATTGAACGATGACTCATTTCGCGCACCGCGACACCTAGTTGCGTGCACATGGATTTTCGAAAATGGTTTTTTCAAGTGGCGTGAAAATGGGTTTTAAGAAGTTCATTATATTGACTTTCTGTTATTTTTTTTATAGGAGAGGGGCAAACGAGCATACGGCTCACCTGATGGTAAATGATTACCGCCGCCCATGAACAACTGCAACACCAGGGGGATTGCAGATGCGTTGCCGGCCTTTTAAAAAGGAGTACGCTCTTTTCTTGAAGGTCCCTAAGACGTATCGGTCCGGAAAAATCTCTGGTAGTAGTCGATTCCACAAGGAAGTTGTGCGGGAAGAAAACTTCTTTTAAATCGCACAGTGGTGGACCGCCAGTCATCCAGATGGTATGGATGGTATCGCGAGTTTTGTCGCGATGTGCGATGGTGAAATTGTGCGGCGGAATTAGTCCGAACAATTCCTCAGAGCAATCCCCGTGGTAAATGCGATAAAATACGCAAAGAGATGCAACATCTCTTCACAGTGCTAGTGAATCAAGCTGATCGGAAAGAGTTCGGTCGCCGACGATTCGCTGGATGCGATCAAATGGAAGGAGCTGGCACTGGGGAGCCCCAGCCCAGAGATAGGAACAGTATTCAATGTGCGGCCGAATCTGCGCCTTGTAAAGTTGTAAGCGGTGTGCCGGCATGAAATACTGTCCCGCTCTGCTGAGCACGCCAAGCTTTTTAGAGGCCAATTTGGCCTTCTCTTTCAAGTGACCACGAAACTACACATCACTCGATATGTCGACGCCAAAGATTCTGATACTGGCTGAGGCAACCGGGGAGTGCCTTGAAACTGAGTAAATACGACGAAGGGGTTCTTTTTAGCGGTAAACGCGTAAACTTGTGTCTTCCGGAGATTGAACTGGACTAGATTTAGTCGCCCCCAGTCCGAGACTTTGTCCAAAAAGTCTCGAATTCAGACACAAGTTTGTTCCGGTACTAGGCGACGTTTTCCCGAAAAATATTGGCACGGCCGGTGTATAGAGCATCACACCAGTCGCAAATGGTTCAAATAAGAATTTGGATCTTCTTCTGCCAATTCTTCTAATAAGGTGCTTGAGGTTCCTTTAGTTGTCCTTCTCGAAATCCACGGGCGTAGCCACCTACGCCAAGATTTTTTTTTAATTATGCAACTCATTTATTAAATAGTCGCAGTTTAACGAAATTCCCGCACGTACGAGTTGGCGCGAAATCTCATTGCGCTGTAAACATTGAATGTCATTTAAATTATTTACGTGTATATTGGTAAAGCCGTTCAATGTGCAATGTTCAATGCTTTTTAATGAAATTGTTTCAATTTGGTTTAATTGATTGTAATATCGCCTTTAGCCTCAACGACGGGGACTTCCGGCTCCGGGAGTTTCCTATCATTAAGGTGAAATTACACGGTTCAATCAAATTGAATCACTTTGTTGAATGGAGCAGAAATGAAAGGAATACTGTTACACGGTATCTGGAAAATGAACTGTTCAACACATATTCTCCGAAAGATGTCGTCGAATGAGGTCGTACGTTTAGGAGTTGCAATAATATGTGATCATTTAATAAAGAATTATCAAAAAGAAGCTAAGGAAACGCCGTCGTTGGTGGGTGCGATCATGGTATTAAGAAGGCAAGCCTTAGGAGCGTCAAACCGTCTATTGAGAGAATTGGCAGAAGAGGATCCAGATGCATACCTCAATCATCTTCGCATGAATGAAGCAAAATTTGATGAACTTCTTACAATGGTTACACCGTTAATTCAGAAAGAAAATACTATGATGAGGGATGCTTTGCCCGCAAGAGTGAAATTGCAAATCATTCTCAGTCATCTTGCTACTGGGGATTGTTTTGGATCATTGGAAGCATTATACAGAGTACCGAGATGCTCAATATCATCTTTTTTCGAAGCAGTGTGTGAAGCGATATGGATAGTACTACGAGATATTATTAAGGTCAGTAAAATATAGTGTAAATAAAACAAATGAATTAAGTAAATTTAGTGTATTCTTTAATATTTCACAATATGTTTCTCATAGGTGTTTGGAGCAAGTCCGAAGTATTATTTTCTTGAGTTGTGGGCAGTATCTCACTAATTTGTTGAGTGTTTATGGGTGTTTGGACCTCATGATGATCATAAGTTTGAATAGGTGCCAATTGGAACTGAGAAATGGACGAAGGATATTTCTCATGTTGATAAGTATCTGGAGACATTACATAGGTATAAGAACTATGTGACAACGATGATGAACGCGTAGAATCATGAGGGATGTATTAATGAACTGCAGCCGTTCCTGCACCATGACTTCTTGTAATTTCTGTTGACAAATCAAAGCTCGATGTAGTAGCATTCGCTTTAACTGCACAGCCAAACTTCTACAGAATAAGTCAAATTCATCTTCGGTGTTATTTTAGCATCATCGCTAATGATTTTCAACTGCTTTATAGCCTTGTCTATTGGTGTATCACTGCATCTTTTCCGGTTTCTCGGCGCATGAGATATATTCGCGAGAGGCTGTTCATCTTTTGAGGTCTGAGAATGTCCGCTATCTTTTGCTTGAGGAGTTTCCTGACTCTTCTCTGTGTTTTCATATTCTGTCACCTGTGACTGCTGCTCTGGGATGTCCTGTAAATAAAATTATGATTTTGTTTCAGGTTCCACAAAGCGAAAGTGAATGGAGAAAGATAATGAATAGTTTTTACAAGACGTGGAATTTTCCAAACTGCTGTGGAGCCATGGATGGAAAGCTAGTAAAGATAAGATGCCCGCCAAATAGTGCTTCTGAGTATTTTGATTACAAAAAAAATTTCAGTATTATTTTATTCGCTGTCGTAGACGCCAATTATAATTTCATTTACATAGATGTGGGAACTAATGGAAGAGCAAATGATGCTTGCGTTTTTGAAAAATCAACATTGAATGAAGCGATAACCGCAAATCTATTAAACATACCAAATGAAGGTGTTTTCGTAGCAGATGATGCATTTCCTCTGAAAACAAATATTTTGAAACCCTATAATACAAGAGAATTCAACGAAAACGCAAAGTTTTCAACTATCGGCTATCCAGAGCAAGACGCGTAGTCGAAAATGCATTTGGCATATTAGTAGCAAAATTTAGAATATTTGAAAACCCATCCCACTCACTGTGTCAAAAGTTGAACAGTTAGTAAAAACAACGTGCGCTCTTCATAACTGGCTTAGAAAACAACCCCAATATTAACTTACAACATTCACTTGAGAGAGAGGATTGGGAAAAGGGATGTATTATCCCAGGAGAATGGCGACAAGTACCATCCGAAGCGATTGTGGGCATACCGCAAACCAGGCTAGGAAATCATACTGAAAACGCCCGCAGAGTGCGAAATATGTTTGCAGAAAAATTCATCACTACTGAGTACTGACATTGTACCGTGGCAATTGCAAATGATAAGAAGAGTAGAATAATTTTCAATCTGTTTTATGTATTTGTGTAAGATTGTTTAAAAGCTTGTAATAACTATTGTGTTTTATTTAAATACTAGCTTTTAACCGCGGCTCCGCCCGCGTGGATGTCGGCTATCGCAACAAGTATGAACACATTACCCTCCTGTTGGACTCCATCGTAGTCGGTTAAAAAGTAGCCTATGTTACTCAGGGTTAGTGTAGCATTCTAAAAGTGAAAAAAATTTTGAAATCAGCCCAGTAGTTTCGGAGCCTATTCAATACAAACAAACAACTAATCGAATCTTTCCTCTTTATAATATTAGTGTAGAGTAGCGGTTCGCTCCAGCTTCGCATGGGTTTAATATATTAATTTAAATAGTAGGTACTCACGAAGTTAGATGTGCCTTCCCTTGGAACACATACAGCATTCAAAAACTCATCCGCTTGTTTAAACCAAAACAACTTTGGAACATAAATATCATCTGTGGAACAACCGCTTTTGGTCGATCGTTTTATTTTCGCTAATTCACAAGTATAACGGGTACGTTTACTTTTAATTTTAATTTTATGTCTTCTTCGGTTACACCGCTAATGTTCAAATCTTCAATTAGCCATTTAATAGCATTTCCACGACAATCTCGGTTTTATAACCCTCCGTTTTATAATTCCATAGACGCGTATACTTTTAAAATGTTCCAAGAACAGAGGCGTGTGTTCTTCCTTCCACTTGAAAACCATTTCGTAGGTATGTAGTAGGTAGGTACGTATTGTCCAAAAATACGCCCTTCCTCGACACTGTGGCGCGCGACTGACTGTAAAAGTGAATCGTTCAATTCTTGTGTTTACATTCATTTCTCATTCATCCGCGTTGAAGATTGAACGCTAAAAGTGAAAATATTGAGCATGTTCAATTCTTTCAAGGCCGTAGAACGACAACATTCAATGACATTGAATGATTCACTTATAAGTTTACATGGATCAATTTGGTTGCTTCATCCAAATTGAAAGACAAAAGTGAACCGTGTAATTTCACCTTAACGAAACGTGGATTGATTCATTCATTTCATTTGACAGTCCTTTCAAATAGATTTGCGTTTATGGAAATTGATGAAACTTATCTATTAGCAACGATCTTTGACCTACGATTCAAAACAAGGATTTTCAGCACATCAGTGGTCGCTGAAACCGCTCGATTAGAAATGAAATCTTCAGCTAAAATTTGCTGGTAATCAACTCAAAGCTGATTAGCATCTGCAAGACCACAAAATATTAACACGGCGGGCTGTCGCTAACAGATGCTTCAGCGAGGCTGTTGTTCCAGTGCTGATCGTCGTCTAATAATCCTCGGGCCCGGCAAGCAGCTTGAAAAGAGGGATATTGAGTGTTGTTGAACATTTTCAAAGCCCAAAAATGATGTGGGTCCTCGTACAGTATACAAAAGTAAACGTACGAAAACATTCGGAGTTATTGGGATGAACGGTGTACACTCTGCCGAGCACATTTTATTTAAAAAGGTTGGGAAAAACTTCAACAGGAATACCACATCTAAGGCGATTAAAAATCCTGTGTTGCTCATCGTATGTATAATACGCTGAAACTTCGTTATAAACCTAAGTTCTTGCAAAATCGTCAGATTCGCGTAATCGAAAGAACGCCAGTATAGTTGTTTGTCTAGAATTCTCTATCTAGGAATGTTGTCCACCTTGCACGTGAACGTCTAAATCATTACCAGGGGATTACGCTCACTTATTGGGAAACTGAATATTCGCCATGGTGCCTCCGAAGAACTTATGTATCGCTGATTGGAATCTTGTAATTTCGTGAAATCAGTCGTTGCTCATTGCAAGTGTTGCCTGATCCATCCCTTTATTAACATACTTAAAAATGTATTTAATTTATTCAACACTGTTACACATTTCTACTGTGATGTATGTTTAAATAATACTACTCTATGTTGATACTCTACATTAGATTACTCTATATTTTTCCAATTGAAATCCTTTATATAAGATGTTTTGCAATATATTATTCAGTACTAGCTATTCCCCGCGACGTCGCGCGCGTGTTATTTGGGGTTTTAATTTTTTTGCGCGGAACCTTAATTCTTTTTCTAAAATAAAAGTAGATTAAATTACTCCTTATGACATCAGCTATCTGCCAGTGAAAGTCCCGTCAAAATCCAGTTGTTTCGGAGATTAGCCGGAACAAACAGACAGACAAAAATTTAAAAAATTGTATTTTGTTATACGTACCGTATATTATACTTTCATATGCATTTAGTAAAAAGCTGTAATTTTGACATTACAAACAGACTCTTCAATTTTATTTATTTGTATAGATTATTCGTGCATTCGATCGTTTCATTTTACCTAACACCACACTTTTGGGTTAACGTATTCTTTTATGGCGTTGACAAGGTCTACTTCCATTTCCGGTTGTCTTATCTGTACAGCTGTTCGAGTATGTGTATCAAAAGTTTTGGTCACTATTGGTCGTCTTTTATGTCGCCTAAAATTGTTAATATTAACTGTCTGTGGAATTTATTAAGAGGTTCGTCGGTGATGGGAATTTCGAGGATCGGATTTTCTTGGCTTGTGTGGGCCGTTTGAGTAGTCGAGCCAGTGCTAGGGGCTGTTTTTACTGATGGGTTAGCTAACATAGAACATGATTCTTTGTTATGTATTTTCACCCGGGAAAGCGCATCGGCATTGGTGTTATTTTTTCCTTTTTTTGTATAGGACAGAAAAATCGTATTCGCTTAATTTTAATTTCCACCTAGTAAGTCGCGAGTTCGGTTCCTTATGATTCATTACCCACTGAAGGGGTTTATGATCAGTTAATATTTTAAAATACGGCCAAATAGATAGGGTCTAAAGTACTTAGACCACACAATGGCTAGGAGTTCTTTCTCTATAGTGCTGTAGTTCTCTTCGCTCTCATTTAGAGTTCTAGAAGCGTAACATACAGGTTCGCCTGATCCTATGGGTTCCTGAGATAGGATGGATCCTATCGCTACATTGGATGCGTCAGTGGTTAGGATGAATTCTTTATTGAAGTCAGGATATTGGAGGTCTGTGTCGAGGCCTACCCCGCGGTATGCCCGAGTGTCTAGCACTTTCTTCCTCAGTCTTTCATCCACAATTACAAAATCAATCATACTTCTAGACTCACCCTCATCTTGTATACAAATGGATCTTTTGTGGTCAAACAATTGTGTTGGCCACGCACAGATTCCATTCAAGCATAATTCAAGCAGGCTTCTCCATTGTCATTCACTCTCTCGTCCCCAAACGTACCCAGAACTCCTTCATACCCATCACGCTTAACTCCAACCCACCCATTAAAGTCCCTAACATCACGATCCGTTCATTTTCTCCGCATTTATTCAAGACCTCTCTCATGCTATCCCAAAATTCTCTCTCTTGTTGGGCTTTCAATGACCCACCTCCGCGCAGATCCGTCGGTGCATAGACCCCAAGGATAAACAAGGAGTGAGTCCGACTTTAACCTAATCCAGAGGTCTTGGGCTCTCATTCCTGCTCCATCACATTCCACTATTCGAGATGAAAGAATCACACCAACTCCTGACTACCTCGGCTGGTTTGGGAGACTCCCGACTAGTATGCCGTGAAGCCATGAAACGTGGTGTCACATCCTTTCCTCTTGGTTTCGTTCACGCACAAAATATCTATGCATCGTTCATCCATCATCTGACATACTTCATCTATCTTACCATCCATTCCTCCTCTTACATTCAACGTAGCGAAGCGGCTCTCCGTGGGCCGCTTTCGCCCCGCGAGTAACGAGACGTGATGGGTGGCGAACCACATCGCCGCCATTTTGGTTAATTAAATTATTTTTATTATTCTCCATTGCGTTCCCACGAATAGCGAGGAAAGGTTTGTCCCCAGCAGAGCCCCGCATGCCGGGGTAAGGCTGGCCTAATTCTGGGGTCGCCCGGTCCCAGGGCAGTGTGGCACGCTAACGACTAGGCTTGCCCCTAGCCATGCATCCATCCGCGCGGCAGACGTTAGATTGGCGGAGAGGGTAGGAATAGGAAAGGAAGGATAGGTGGTGTGACAAGGAAGATTGGTAAGTTAGAGTGGGAAATAGAAATGTAGGATATTACCGTCCAGGAGGCAAGGATAGGACAGTAATAGCTAGGAAGCCGGGTCGCATACCCGTATATTATACCACAACTACCGGACAGGTAGATTGGAATGAGTATCCCATGACTATGCTGAGATGGTTTGGCCATGTCGAGAGAATGAATGAAGAACGATTGACGAAAAAAGTGTATAAGGCGAGTGTGAATGAAAGTGTTGGAAGGGTAGACCTAGAGTACGTTTCTCGACCAAATCAGGGACGTCTTGAAAAAGGCCAGGTCAAGAGTACCTAAACCGAAGAGCATGTATGAAGGAATAATGAAAGTGGACGAAGCGAAACAAGTATGTAAGGATCGTAGCAAGTGGAAAGAAGTGGTCTCTGCCTACTCCCTACGGAAAGAGGCGTGATTATATGTATGTATGTATGTATGTATATTGGAGGACTGGGTCGTTGGTCGAGAGAGTTTTGCACTTTTCGAAGCAGTTAATACAGTCTGTGTCAAGAGTTATTTTTCGTCCTTTTTAGACATTGTGTCAGAGGTTTAGTAATTCTAGCAAAGTCTGGGATCAACTTCCGATGATAACCTATAAGGCCTAAAACTGTTTAATTTCTTTTGCGGTTTTGGGTACTTTTCTATAGCGGATATTTTGCTAGTATTTGGCTTAATGCCATCTTTACTTTTGCTTTACTTTTATGATATGTGTTCTAAATAAGCGGTTTCCAATTTAAGAAACTCGGATTTATCCATTTGTATTTTAAAATTGGATTCCCGTAGTTTCTGAAATACTTTCTCAAGAATTACCATGTGCTCTTGCAAAGAAGTGCTAAACACAATAATATCATCTAAGAACACTAGACAAACTGTATTTTGGAGGTCCCGGAGCACGTTATCCATGACACGCTGAAATGTAGATGGCGAGTTCTTTAAGCCCATGGGCATCCGTAAGAACTCGAAATGACCATGTTCAACGTTGAATGCGGTTTTCGGGATGTCACTAGGGTTCATTTCGACCTGGTAAAATTCACTGGCTAAATCCAAGGTTGTGAAGTATTGGCAAATGGCAATTTCCTAACTTACCTAGTACATCCGATATATTCGGGATTGGGTATTTATCATTAATGGTTTTTTCATTTAGCTTCCTAAAGCCGACTACGAGCCGCCATTTAGTCTTCCCAGAAGCGTCAACTTTTTTTAGGAACTATCCAGATGGGAGAGCTCCATGTAGATTCGGATGGGCGAATTATACCTTGCTCTAACATTTTACTGATTTGTTGTTTAACTTCGTCTCTATGATTGTAAGGGTACCGATAGCTTTTAGTATATATCGGTATCTCATCAGTGGTCCGGATGCTATGCTTTATTTTAGTAAATGTTAGTTGCTCGCCTTCTATATAAAAAACGTCAGCGTATTTGGCACATAATATTTCTAAATTAGCGCGTTATTCGACATTTAGATGGTGGTTGAACGTTGTGAGACGTTTCGATGTTATACGTGTCGGCACATATTGGGCGATCTAGGGAGAAAATCATATCGTACAGAGTCGGGTTAAATACCTCTATAATACTGCGGTTATTTGACACTAATGTTAGACATTCGTTTATGACGCAATTAACCCGAAAGATGTCGCTTGGTGACTGTAGTCACCATGGACAGGTGAGATAAGAATTTTTGGGAACTGTAGTCACCGTGGACGGTTGAGTAGCTAACTAACTTTTGAGTATCCTACCGACTGCGCCAATTACGTTAACTGCAGCCGAAGGTCCAAAAAAAACAAAACTAATTTAAATACTTTATTATAATATAAAATTACAATATAATTACTACAACTAAAATAAAAGTGAATCAGACCGATGCTCTAGAATGAATTTTAATTATTACATTAAAAATAAAGTAAAGGTATATTGCAGAGCTCCGATTGCATCCGTTGACCTCAATGCTAACGTTCTGCTGAGTTGCGCCTCGTATCAGGGTCGCTGCTGTGTGAGCTCTTTACCTATGAGGCTATGTTATAACTTGTATTAATAAAACCATGAACTTTAATTATGAATATTATGTAAATAACGCATTTCTGATTCCAGTGCAATTTACCCTTCATAAAGCCACTGGAAAGGATACGGTATTAACATCAATGGCGAGTACATCACTCACCTTCGATTTGCCGACGATATAGTCCTTATGGCAGAATCGCTGGAGGACCTAAGCACTATGCTCAATGACCTCAATAGTGCCTCCCAACGGATAGGTCTTAAGATGAACATGGACAAAACAAAGATCATGTTTAATGTCCATGTCACACCTATGCCGGTAGTTGTTGGGGCACTAAGCTCGAAGTTGTTGACGAGTATGTTTACCTGGGGCAAATAGTCCGACTAGGTAAGTCCAACTTCGACCGAGAGGTCAATCGACGGATTCAACTCGGCTGGGCAGCGTTCGGAAATTACGGCACATCTTCTCGTCAGGTATACCTTAAAACTTGAAAACGAGGCTGTACAACCAGTGCGTGTTGCCAGTGATGACATACGGAACTGAGACGTGGTCCTTCACTGCTGGCCGGATGAGGAAGCTCAAGGTCGCTCAGCGAGCTATGGAGAGGCTATGCTCGGAGTCTTACTGCGTGATAAACTTAGAAATGAGGTTATCCGCAGTAGAACCAACGTGACCGACATAGCCCAACGGATTAGTAAGCTGAAGTGGCAATGGGCCGGCCATATAGCTCGAAGAACCGACAACCGATGGGGAAAAAGGTTCTCGAGTGGCGGCCTCGTACCGGCGGACGAAGTGTAGGGCGTCCCCACTAGATGGAGTGACGACCTGGTAAGACATGCAGGAAGTCGATGGATGCAGGTGGCTCGGGACCGTGCTTTGTGGCATTTTTGGGTAGGCCTATGTTCAGCAGTGGACTTGTGAAGGCTGTAATGATGATGATGATGAAAGCCACATCGGAAGACATGTCCGATATAAACAAAGTGTTGTTAAACGTATCTTATTAATGCATTTTTGATAAACTCATGTGATTCTGTAGCATATTATATTGCCGAATTTCAATCACTTACGTCCAATATAGATACAGATACCGAAGTGTCTCTACAAGTGATCCAATTTTGCTAACTTTGGCACGGAATGATATTAATGATGTGTCTAAATTGAAGCCCACGCGAGCAAAGCGGCGGGTAAAAAGCTAGTTAATAATATAGACGATAGGCGAGTCATTTTAAATGATTTACATTTCATACCAAGTAGTGGCCATGCTGGTATGACACGGATATCGAACAATATAAAAAAGTACTGTTATTGGCTTGGCATTGAAAATTATGAAAATGTTGTGATCAATGTCAACGGCAGAAATATTCGTTACCAAAGAAAGAACCAATGTTAGTAACTAGCACAGCGTGTACTGCATTTGAAAAGATATATTTAGATATCATTGGTCCCTTAGAAATTGATAGTAATAATTTTACGTTACTAACATTAAAGTGTGAGCTAACGAAGAACGTAGAGGCGTATCCTTTAATTTCTAACTGAGGAATTAGCGAGAGCATTTGGTAATAATTTTATTCTCAGATACGGTGTGCCGAGAGAAATAGCAACAGACAGGGAAACAATTTCTATCGGAAATATTTCAAGAGTGTAAACTATTCAATATTAGACAACTTAATTCCACAGCATGCTCTAAAGCCCTAGAGGTACACAAAATTTTGAATGCGTTTTTGCGTTAACCGATAGCCACTCTGAGTTATGGGGTAAGTGGATTCCTTTTTAGTATTTTGCATACAACATGACAGTACACTCAGAAACAGGATTTACACCGTACGGATTGGTGTTTAGTAAGAAATGTTCTCTACCCGATAATTTGTCAAAACAATTAGATCCGTTATATAATTTTGAAAATTATCCTTGTGAACTAAAATGCAGTTTGCTACTTTCTCAAAAAGAGGTACGAGATAGTCTGTTAAAAATGATTTAATTCTTGTCAAAAATAAAACGCCTATAGTCTTTGCGTTATAGCATGGTGCGGGTGACAGCTCACGCCTATGAAGTTTCGTATTTTTTTTAGATAAACTGTCATACAGATATTGTTGTACTTCATGGATGGTACCGCCCACTTACGACAGTGATGTGCCACGCTAAACTATACCATGCCATAACGAACAACCAAAGACTGTCAAAAATCGGTTTTGAAATAAATCAAATATATAAAATCACGTAAATATGTATTGGAATCGGAACTAATTCAGAACAAATTCTGATTTACGGAAACAAAACTCACATAGACGAATATGCAGTGTTGCCGATGCATGGACGATAAATTATTCGTTGGTCAGGTTCAGGCAAAAAATTAATTATAAAGCAAATTACGCATTGTGTCAAAAAGACTTTATCATAACTCATGGCGGCCAAAATGGCTACAATAAACCTATTTTTTATTTTTATTTCATTAGATTTATAAACCAAATTCTCGATTATTTTTACCTTCCGTCCCGATATTTGGCTCATTGGACCTGGCAAAACTAATACACATATAGCAAAAGGCGCTAGTACTCGTACATTGAAAAGCTGCCGGTGCAGTCTACGCCGTACTGAAAATTACAGTATGCTTGCAGCCATTTTATTTGTTTAAATGTCAATATGAATGTGTAAATCAACATGAAATAGAAGATGATTTTTATTTTCAAATGAATACATAGTATAATCTATACATTGAAGTGTCTGTTTGTAATATCAAAATAACAGCCTTTTACTAAATACATATGAAAGTATATACGGTATTTATAACAAAAAAAAAACAAAAACAATTTTTAAAATGTTTGTCTTACTGTCTATTTTTTCCGGCTTATAGCTAGCACTGACAGATAGCTGATATTATAAGGAGTAACACAGGCTAATTATATTTTAGAAAAAATAGGATTCCGCAAAAACATTAAAACCCATGAAATCCGGTATTCTCCGCGTAAAATTGCAGCTCAATGCTGCTGTGTTTCGAATAAAACACATAAAATTGAATGTGATGTGTGAAAAATTTATTATGAACCGAAAGAACAATTGATACCATTTATAAAAATTATTTCATTCAAATGTTGGCCGTAGCTACACTGGTGGTCCATTCTATAGGTCCAATATTGAACCACTTGTTCGAGCATTACGACTGGAATCTGGTCAATAACGCGAGAAATGTTTGCTTCAAGGCATCTATCGTGGTGGCTATCCACGTTGACTTTAGACTTCACGTAAGCCCAAAGAAAATAATCCAGAGGTGTGATATCACACAATCTAGGTGGCCAATTCACAAGTCCAAACGTTAAATCAGCTGCTCACCGAAATGATTTCTCAACATGTCCATTGTTTTACGCGCTGTATGGCTAGTAGCATCGTCTTGTTGAAACCAGATATCACCGACAGTACGGGCTTGAATTTCATGTATCAAATACTCCGTTATCATGGCGCGATAGCGGGTGCCATTGACGGTTCCGTTACGGCCATCCTCATTTTTGAAGAAATATGGACCGATGATTCCGCCAGTCCATAAACCACCCCAAACTGTGCATTTCTTTGGATGTAACGGTAGCTCTTGATATTCTTCGGGTTTGTTCATCAGCCCAAATACGGCAATTTTGCTTATTGACGTATCCATTGAACCAGAAGTGGGCCTCATCACTAAACGAAATTCTGCGATAAAACAGCGGATTATTATTAAGCTGTTCAAGAGCCCATTCACTGAAAACACGACGCAAATTAAGGTCTTGCGGCTTTAATTCTTGCACAAGTTGGATTTTGTATGCTATAAAACCAAGATCCTTACGTAAGTTGTTGCATACGACAAACTAAGCTGTTGAGAACGGCGTCGAATCGATTGCTCACGGTCATCACGCACACTCTCAGCTACCGCCGCTATATTCTCTTCGCTACGTCCTGGATGTGGTCTATTTGGTCTCTTGTCAAAAAAAGAAAATTAGGTTTGAAATTTTTCGATGGTAAAGGCAAAATAGTGCGTTCGGCGGGTCGATTATTCCGACCGTAAGTTGCTCTAAGTGCACGAAAAACTTGTTTCACAGAGCGCAGATTTTCGTAATACAGCTCCACAATTTGGTGATGCTGTGCCGGTGTAAGTCTTTCCATGATGAAATGGTATTCAATACTGAATGAAACTGCACTGACAGCTTGACACTCACGCGTGAAAAATCCCTATTGAAAAAAGTACATCGCTATGAATCACCCGTTATAAGTTATCCAAATTTAATGAAAAACTGTGTATCAGTAAAGGAGCATGATCTGCAAAGTAGGTAGATGATGGAGAGTTATTTAACTTGATTAAACTTTCTTATTAATATGACTTTGCACCCCACCACACGTTATTTACACATATTTTTTATAAGAGATGTGTAGTCTTGTAGGTCACAGTACTAGGATATCATAACTTAGAACAGTCACGTCGCGGCGTACTCATACATGAATACATGAATGATGTTAATAATTATTATCTTCCACTTCAACACAATGAAATATATCAGAATTATATTATCACATGAGTAAAGAAACAGACAATTAAAGTTGTAAATATTTACTTTGCAAATATCCGCTTAATAAAATAAAATGATGTGTCTTACCTAGTTTGAAGAGCACCTCCCGCCCTCCCTCAATTGCGTGCACTATCCCCGTCACCACTAATCCCAGCACCACTACTCCCACCACCACTACACTAGGAAAGACACACCACCGATGACAATACGACACGTGTTTCGCCTCTACACGAGGCATCTTCAGGTGTAGTAGACTCTACGGTGGCTGACCTCTTCCTCTTCAAACTAGGTAAGACACATCATTTTATTTTATTAAGCGGATATTTACAACGTAAATATTTACAACTTTAATATGATGGATTTCCGCAAAGTAATGCCTGATTCTATTAATTAGAAACAGACATATTATCTTACGCATGTGTACTCGTGTTATGAATAAATTGACTCTGTTGATACGCGCACTGTTTGTGTAATCTATACATATCATAATAAAAGTTTCACATAAAAATATAAAACATTCTACATCACTTCTTCTTTAGCCCACATAAGTCCACTCCTTGACATAGACTTCTCCGTCAAAGGGGGGATTTTTCATAATCGCCAGCCACGCTTAGCAGGCAGGTTGGTGATGTACATCCTCATCATCATCATCACAAATCCATAATCGTCCATTCTGGACCAGGACCTCTCCTCTTGTAGGAGTGTAGAAGGTCCTTATTTACTGTACAATCGGTACGGCTGTGTATTTTATTTGGCTGTCTTAAGTCTTATGGATCGTCGATTAGCTTAACAAGTAAAATAACTAGTTTATTTAAAATGTTATGTTAAACAATAAAATGTTTAAACGCATAAATTCATACACATCTAACTTACTATTATACAAAAGACTTCATTTCTACTTAGAAGTCTGTCTGTTAGGTACCAAACCCCTATATAATTTATTTCTGCCTGCAGTGTATAAGAACACCTATTGTGATTCACCAATGCGTTGACACCATGTCTTCACTCTGCTGATCAAAGCATCCATACTGATAGAATAGAATAGAATAGAATAGTTTTTATTCAATATAGATTACAAGAATATTTATTAAAAGTAATTTATGCTTTTACTGGTAGTTCGAATAAACCTCTGTCCTGGGAAGAACCTGAAAGAAACCTAGCGAGAATATTTTTTAAAGTATGAATTAAAAATATATTGAAAATATTTAGACACATCTTTTTTTTATAGGATAAAAGTGACAAACGAGCACACAGTCCACCTGATGGTAAGTGGTTGCTGTGGCCCATAGACATCTACATCTATCCTGGATTACGAATTAAAATGCAGATACCCGTGAGGACTAAATGGAATGCCTCGTTTCCAGTAAAAAGGGTCTCCGGTTCTCTTACACTGACCATACGAAACACAGCAGCGTAAAGCTGTTATTTTACGCTGGTATTCTGTGAGAGCGTGGTCCTTCCCCGGACGAGCCGACCCGTTCGTGCTACAACTATACCAGTAATATAGCCGCAGCATGGCTCTATGACATAATATTCATGGTAGCGATCACCTCATTCTATGCGGTTATTTTTTATTATGTATTCTTTAAGTATAATAATCCTTATTAATCAAGTTTTACCTTATAAAATTTTTAAGCTTTGATCTGACTTTGTTGATACAGCGTATACATTGGCCCATGAAGAAATTCTTGACTCTTTGGAGTCCAATAACTGATATTATTAGCGTGTGCGTGTGTACAAAATGTTTATCTATATATATTTTTAAGTGAAAACTTCTTTAGAATCGTTGTGATTTGAAACTCGATGACACGAAAAAGCGACACTAAAAAGAGGCAAACTTATACATCTATAGTATTTATCATGCGAGAGAATGAGATAGAATACAGTGTAGTAATCGACAGTAGCCTAATGGCAGGGTGCAAACTGCGAACTCAAAATGTTGTGGATTCGAATCCGCCATTCGACTACTGTGGTGAACCACTCCTAACACAACCATTTTGAGCTTACGAATAATAGTTAAAGGGAATAATTATTATTAGTAATGTAAATAGCATTGCTAGTGTTAAAAAAAATACAGTGTTTCCTATTGTCTCTGTCTCCTTTTTGTGCGGTGCTATAAAGATCGTTAATATAACTTTTTAAATAAACTAAAATTTAGCATATTATATAAAATTATTCATAACCAATCCGTTCATAACAATCCGCGTTTTCATAATTTATCGATTTATATTAAAATAGTCGTGTTTAAGCCACATACCGCCTTGCGAGTCAATCGATTTTTGTTAGATTTTTTTAATAGAAATAGTAGAACTTTATCTATAGAAAATGTAGATGGCGCTATTACAAAGCAATTTCACTCGCAAGTTATTTCACTTCTGCAGCGTATGAACTGCACACATGTTTTTTTTTGTGTAGTACAGGCTGTGAGGCATTCAATCTCGCAGTCTAGGTTTTACATTTTACGTCTGGTGTAAAAGAGATAGATAGATAGCTATATATCGGAAACCAAAGAAATCTTTCTGGCATATCCTATTTTGGTATATGCAAGAGTTTTTGGCACATAGCATATAGATTGAAAACTAACATTTGAAATACACAACAGTAAACACAACCTATAACTGATTACTAGAATTATTTGCACGCTGGTAGGGCTCGTTTTATGTCTAGTAGTCTGTCTTGATCAGAACCATCTTCTTGCCTATTATTGCCGCCAAGTAAAAATGCACCTAGTGTTATGTTCCGGTTAGAGGTTATGAACCAGCATAATTGCTGGCAGTGAGGCGTTGTATTTTAGTTCTCAGTGAAGAAGGACACGTATGTGTTTATGGACTGTTGCTTGTCTGTCACTCTTACATTATAAAAAGTGATAGGAAATTTTAAAATATTATAAAAAACGACAGAACATTTAAAAAATAATATTTTATTATTTTTAACACTTCTAAATTCGTTTATAAACGTCAGATCTTAAAAATGGTGTAAAGTGCCTGCTTGAGAACGAATGCAACGCGTCGAACATGCATGTGAACAATCACAGCTTCTTCTCGGCTACTGAACCTATCGTCAATTCGCTAATCTGTAAAAAAACAAATGCTTAGGCCGGTATTCAGAGACTAGAGCTTAAACTCATACTTTACAACCTCAAAATTTGTGTAGCATAGTACAATCTAGACTAAAATGTTGACACTGTGGAGTGTATGTTTTCAAACTCGAAATGGCCTTATAGTCGTATTATTAAGATGAGCATGTAAATTCACATTAAGTTGAAGTGTGTTGACTGTATAGGAGAATCTACTTACACATGAGAGCCAAGTGTTGTCGGTCGTTACAAACATGTAAGGACCGCACTCGCATAAGCAGAATCACCGCAGAATACCAGCGTAAAATATCAGCATAATGTTACTGTGCTTGGTGACATGAGTGACGAGAAACGGAACTTCTTTTCACTAGTAACGAGGCATTCCAGCTTAGTTTGCAAGTGTAACAACTAATTCTTAATCGAATATAGATGTAGGTGTCTATGGGGCGCAGCATCCATTAGCAACAGGTGGACTGTGTGCTCATTTCTTACACTTGTTTCTATAAGAAATTAGCGGAAATCGGATCTAAGCAAATTTTTATGTCATTAGTAATAATGCAATATGTTAAAATGATCTTAAGAAGAACACACACAAAAGGAAAACCGTGTCTAAAGTCCATGTCACAGCTATACCGGTCGCAACTGTGTCGTTGCTTACCGTCGACGGTCTGGAAATTTTACTTCTGGCTAATATTAGATGTTGATCACATCATGGTCTCATCTTTTAAGACACCCAAATAGTAGTAGATTCTCTTAAACTGCCACCTTACGCCTACACTTTAATGATTTACAGTAAAATATTGAAACTAATGTTTACTGACGTTAACATTCGCGGGAGTCGACAATACGTAAAGTACAGCATCAGCAATGTCGGTCGGTTGCAGCATCGGTACTCCTGCATCGATGAGATTTTTATTCACAATATTTGTGTTCACTAGGCCAGGAGAAATGCTCTGAAAACAACACAATGAACTTATATAGTATTATCTTATAACTTAAATTAAAAGATTAAAAAATCCCCGAAACAAAAAGAGCTGATGATCTTCAAACGGCGGAACAGATTTTTTTGAATCATAGCTAAGAACATGCTCGATCATGCGGGTGTTTTTTTAGATACACACACACACATTCAGAAAAGGAGAATAGGAAACACTATACTGTATTCTATCGCATTCCCTCGCAGGCTAAATCCTATAGATGTACATGTTTGTCTCTTTTTGTGTCTCTTTTTCGTTTCATCGAATTTCAAATCACAACGACCAAAACAAACTAAATCAAAATCGGTTCATCCTATTGGGTGCTACGATGCCACAAACACACAGACACACTCGTTAAACATATAACAGGGGCTGTTTTCGTCGGGGGTTAAAAATGAGAGGATGTGAAATTAAGAATGCAAATCTAAAAATTTTGTAATACTATTACGAAACTATATAAATTTTACTTATTTTATCAATGTTTAAAATATAATATTCTATTTCACTAAAAAGGGTTATGTATTTCCACAGAAGTGAGTATTATCTCCAAGGATAATTTACAACATAAAGCGGGTATAAAGCTGCGGTTTTATGTAAAGCCATTTTATGTGTTGGACACGAAACGAAATATGATTTTGACGTTACCTGAATTTCAGTTCTGCTGTATCGAGTTTAACAGGCTCTTTCGTCGTAGGTACCTAATAGAAATTAGGAGTTAAAATATTAGTATTTTTGTGAGATTACGGCGGAGTTTAAAAGGAAGAAAGGAGCTTAGCTTTGGCTAATATATTGCAGCATATAAGAGGGTACTATATTATCGATGCGCGGTCTGACGCTCACCCGAGTTGGGCTCATTGCAATAAACGACGTATAGAGAAACGGCTCTCTTATTTTAACGCTCTCCCAGTTCGAGTACACTACAATTGGCGACGAGGAAATTACGGACTACGTGACTTACGGCGATATATTATCGTAATGGCACGGGCAGTTACGGGAGGAAGTCTGTCGTTTGATCATCGGTTCCAAGATTGGAATAATTTCAAACTAAGATTGACACAATACTGCATTGTAATGGCGTCGCAGATTCCGATACTAAGTATACGAAGCAGAGAGCATTATTAATTACTGCTTTAAGCGAAGAAACTTTCAGCTTAGTTGTCGATCTGTTATATCCAGACACACTGGATACGTGTGATTATAAAAAGTTGATTTCAATGATATTGCAGAAATTCACGGATAGCGTGGCAGGGGTCGCCTTGGTCTTGTTGCTCAGTTTGCCCCGAACAGTTATTGTTTTGAGCGGAATTTTGCCCCCCCCCCAGAATACGCGGGGCAGCCTGAGCACCCACGCTCAGGAGTGGAGTAACATAGTCGTGGATGCTCAACGAGGGATTCTCCAGGGGTGCTGGTACCCTCCTGGGGTAGCCTATGATTTAATTCCGCTACCATGTTGATGGGGGAGGGGGGGAGAATTGGGCCTCCGGTCACCTTCACTCACCAAACAAAACGCAAAAGCAGAGCTTCCACTTCACGCCGGTATTCTATGAGGTCGTGGTACTAACCCGGCTCGAGCCGGCCCATACTTGCCACAGCAAAAGCTGCTGCGTGGCTCTACCACCGTAAAAAGTTTAAATCTCTTTGAGTACTAAGCGCCATAGCTATTGTCATCAGCTTATACAACCTATAGGACATGTTTCGCTACCGGTATCCTATAATGAAATAAATGAAACCGTTAATATTTGTGTTATTCCTTATCGCGGAAATTTCTCGCCTATTCCGATTTTAGGTCGAGATTTCATGAATAAGTTCAATATCAATTTATATATTTCACATTTTTTGGATGATAAGCAAATTTCATACTTAGCAAATAAATATGACAAGGTTTTTTCGGACAAATTAGGTACATTTAGGAATGATGAAGTTAAAAAAGTTAAAGTTAAAGTTACAGCCTATATACGTCCCACTGCTGGTACAGGCCTCCTCTCATTTCTGAGAGGGTTTTTTAGGGCAAGGAAATGTCCACATGCAGGTTTCCTCACGATGTTTTCCTTTACCGCCGAGCACGTGGTAAATCAGCACTTAAAATTGCAATTAACAATTTCATTGGTGCCGGCGGGGATCGAACCCGGGTTGCTCGTGTACTATGAAATTTACAGCGAGCGCTAACCATCTGAGCAACCACGGCTCTATGAAGTTAAGTTATCATTAAAATCGGATACTAAACTTATTTTTTAAAGCGAGATTTATCTATAGCCTACTTGCAATTATTATTTTCAGAAGAGTCACAACTTCTGACCACAATAAATACACACGAAGGGTTTTTAAGTTTAAATACAAGCGGTCAGTTTTTGGATTGTCTTTAGCACCGGGTATTTTTCAGAAAACTAAAAAAAAGTTATTAGCGGTCATTGATGGCGTCTGTATATTTTTAGATGATTTATTAATTACGGGAAAACGCATTTAGAACGTTTAGAGACGGTATTGAAGAGGGTACAAAACGTAGGTCTCACAGTGCGTAAAGTCAGTCGAATACTTAGGATACGTTATAGATAATAGAGCATTGCATATATCGCACGAAAAAATTCGAGCTATAATTAACGCTAAGCCACCTCAGAATTTTTCCAAAATTAAATCGTTTTTAGAAATGGTTAATTATTAATTATTACCGTGTTGTGTTTTCGTTCCATAGAAATGGTCAATAGAACAACAAAAAGCGTTTGATATTATTAAAAATTATTTAGCATCCGTAGCACGCAGTTAAAACAATTCTAACTGTAGGCGCTGGGCCGCAAGGGTTAGGTGCAATATTGGCACAAATTCAATCGGATCAAAAACTGAACGCGTTGTCGCGTACGCGTCGAGAGCATTAACTAAAAGTGAGATGGCATACTCGCAAATACAAAAAGAAGCTACTACAATTATTTTCGGTATTAAAAAATTCCACCAATATTTATACGGCAGGTCGGATTTTTTTTTTGAGAACGGATCATAAACCCTTATCTATACATTTTAATATAATAAAGCGGAAGAGTTTTTTGTTTTTTTGTTTGTTTAAACACGCTAATCTGTAGAACTACCAGTCCGATTTGAAAAATTATTTTGTATGTCATAGCCAGATTCATGGGGAATAGTATAGGCTATCTAGCATGAGGCTACACTTCTCAGCTAGCCTTAAATATTGCTTTTTGTTAGCCCGTCAAGCGCCTGGCCATTTTTCCGCGCCAATCGTCCGGGCCTGTACGGACGGTCGCCCGATACTGGCAGGGGCTAGTGTAAACAATGATATCTCTTTAATTTTGTATGCCAGCTATATTTAAAACTTAAACGTGTCGAATCGTTATGAATTAAGCTATTTAATTGTATATGAATCAGTGCAATGCTACTTTCATAAATATTATCAATCTCATTTCAAAATTGTGTGACAAAATTGTGCGAACGACGCACAAACGCTAGCCGCGCGATGGGAACCGAGAGAAACCAGCAGGGGACGCTTCTATTAGTTCAAATATTCTAGATAGCAATGTATGGAAAATTTTGCAAAATTAATGGAGGACTTTTACCTATCGGTATATAATAAAGCGGAAGAGGTTTTTTGTTTGCTTAAACACGCTAATCTCTGGACTACCAGTCATTATTTTTATATTATAGCCACATTCATGAGGAATAGTATAGGCTATCTAGCATGAGACTACACCTCTCAGCTAGCCTTAAATATTGCGATAAGAACCGAGAGAAACCAGCAGTGGACGCTTCAATTAGTTTAAACATTCTAGATAGCAAGGTATGGAAAAATTAGCATAATTAATGGAGTACTTTTATCTATCGGCATATGTACATTATAGAACGAATTTAAATTTTATCCACTCTCTCTTCCCCTCCCTGGTGAGCGTAACCCACTTAAGCCCTAGAAAATGTCCCGAGGCGCGGTTTTTTCCACTTTTAAAGAAAACCATAGGCGATACTTAAGAAATAAATTATACCTCTTTTTAAAGAGCATATTCTATTATTACTTTAGTCATGCATATCTTGGCGGTAAAGTGGGAAATTTTAAGAAAACTAAAGTTTGAGCAAAAAAATCGATAAATGTTAAAAAGTGTTCATATTTCGTGGCAGATGGTGCGGAAACTGTAAGTTATATCGTTTTGTGTGTTCGCGACAGCGAAAAGTGTTTTAAACATAGTGATTCAAAGACAATATTAAAAGTGTAATTAGGAAAAATATTAGTGACAAACCTAAGTAAAAGGTGCAAATAGTGTAATTTTACAACATGTTTACAACCCTTAGAATTATAGTATAGAACATCGTTTTGTAATAGTTAAGAAAATAACTCTTTTAAATAATTAACGCGACACGTTATAGAACATTCTAGACATTTCGTAATATTTAGACCCGAAAATGATGGAAATAATTTTTATGCTCTAGAAGAATTGTAAACATAGTATTTAATTAGATTAAGGTTTATAGATTAAGGAAATAAAAGAATATTTAGCGTGATGAAACTCATTTCCTACTTATAGTAAAATTAAAGAATTAATGTACCCAAATATTGTGAAAATTTGGGATATTTTTGTTACTTACTATAACTTTTTACATTGTTAATATATTAAGAAACTTTCATGGTGTGCTAATAGACAACTGAATTACCGATTTAACAATGTATAGTACATTAGCGTAAGAATTAATCGTGTATAGAAAAAATTGTAATTTAAGACAATTGTACAGTGAAAATGTTAAACAATAAAGAGGCAAAACGGACAATGACAAGCGGCTCACTTTAAAGTAAAGCTCGAATCTACCTTAGGGCCTCGGGGCCCAGTAACATTGTGGCTCTGTGCCACCGCTGCCAGGCTTTCGGACACGCATCGACGAACTGTTTAAGGCCAGTGAAGTGTGTCCGCTGCGGAGGAAACCATCAAGCAAAAGCATGCCCAAGGGATAGAGATGAGGAGCTTAAATGTGCAAATTGTGGCCAAAACTACACAGCCAATGATCGCCGCTGCCCAGTCCTGAGGAGGATTGCAAGGAAACAAGAGATCACCTAACCGGGGCTACTATCGGAAGCCCCCAAGAGGGTCCCTCAGAGTCGGCCTAATGCAGTAGAAATACAGGAAGACGGGTGGGCAACAGTTAGAGGGAGGGGGAGACAAGCTCCCCCCACCCCCGGCACCCCCCGCACCACAACCGCAACAAATAGAAACGGTGGAGCCCGCTCCCACTAAGGCGACCACCGGGGCGACTCTGCAGCCACCCGCCAATGATGCCATAGAGAGGTAACCCTCCAAAAAGAGGAATAGGGTAAGCAGGAAGAAGAAGGAGCAGCCTCCTCAGCCTGTGACCTCTACCTCTACCCCAGCGGTAATGATAGCCCAGGCGAAGGTTATCGAACTACAGAGAACCAATGTGGGTAGAGCTCCAGGAAGGGCTCTATCAGGAAATAGAACCCACTCTACACATAGAGCGTGCTCTACGCAAAGGAAAACAGAAGCACCTAAACCACACCCGAGACCAGTAGCTGCAACCTATACAAGAACACCAACAGCCGCCCCCGCCCCCGATATGACAGATGCCATCCAGAGGCTTGTGGGCATCGCAATTGAAGTCGGCAGTCAATTCCTGGCAGACATTAGAGCCGGGACTGACCCCATAACCGCCATTATGAAAGCGTTGGCGCAGCTACTGGCTCAGCACTACGGTGGTGTCTAATCCGGATAACCTGCGCCTCCTATATTGGAACCCGGATGGAATCCAGCAGAAGCTGCATGAATTCCGCACTATCGCTCAACAGCAAGACATACATGTAATACTGCTGGGCGAAACGAAGTTAAGACCAACTACGCGCATAAAGCTGCCAAATTATTATATATACAGGAGCGACGAGGTCAACGCTCAAGGAGCCGCCTATAGAGGCACGGCGGCTCTGGTGAGAAGAGACATCGTCCACCTAGAGCTAGAACCACCCCAATATCAAACTGTGCGCTCAATCGGCATAAAAATGGAGGCGGCGGGCGAGGAACTAAGAATCTACGCAGCATACCGCCCGCCAGGGACTCCATTTTGCTCCTCAGACATCCGAAAAATAATGGAAGGTGAAAAACCTACCATTATAGCAGGGGCCCTAAACGGCGTGGGGATCTAGACTGATCAACCCGCCGGGTCGTGCATTTTATGATGATGTGGAGATGAACACCTACGACGTATTAGGTCCCGAAGAACCGACGCACATTCCAGCCGATCACCGAAGGAGTCCGGATGTGCTGGACATCGTGCTCACTACGAACATCAACTGCCCGATAGTGGTAGAGGTGCTGTACGATTTGAACACACAGCACTTCCCGATATTAATCACCTTAGGTCTCAGGGCAGTGACGTCGCCTCCCAGAGCTTTCAAAACCAAGATCAACTAGAGGCTCTACCAACAACATCTACTGGAGAGACCTCCAGTAACTACTTTAATTGTTGGAATTAGAATTAGGAGGAAGAGAGCGCTGAGAAAGCTCTGGGCGCGCTCGCGCTGCTCCAGAGTTAAAACGCAACTTAATAGATTAACGGACGAACTGTCGGTTGCAATCCGGGCCCACAGAGGAGAGGCCTGGGAGCGGCGCATATGGAAAGCAGAGGTGGAGGATGCGTCGCTCTACAAATTGAACCGACAGCTAACGAAAACAAGACCATCCGTTTGCCCGCTGATCAACAGTGCGGTCGAACGATGCTATGAGGCCAAAGGTAGAGCGGATATCCTAGTTGAGCACTTCGAGGTGTATGCCGAACCCAGCAAGTGGAGCTTCATGCCGAAAAAGAGAGCCTCGTACAGGAGTTTCTGTCGTCGCCCGCGCCACCGCTTGCAGGAGAGTGGTTCATCTCCCCCGCTGAACTGCGGAGGACAGTAACCCGCCTGCAACCGAGGAAGGCGCCGGGGCACGACCGGATCACGAACGCAGCACTTCGACAGCTGCCCAACAGAACAATTGTAGAGCTAGGAAGGCTCTACAATGGTATTCTGCGGACTTTCTACTTCCCGGAGAACTGGAAAATTGGCAAAATTATCGTCTTGCCTAAATCCGGGAAGGACAGGCGTAGAGCAATTAGTTACAGGCCGATAACGCTGCTACCGCACATAGCCAAACTATTCGAACGAATTGTCTTGAGAAGAGTCCGCCAGTGCATACATAACTTCGGGCGGAACAACATGGATTTCGGAAGGGACACTCTACAGCTACACAGCTGACCAGAGTACTGCACCACCTATCGGCCGAGCACAACTGGGAGAAGACTTTGTACATGTACACGTATGGTTGCGTACTAATCGGAGTATCAATAAAACTTCAGGAGCCCGATATACGTGTGTTTATTATGATATACAGATTGATACTGCTTAAATATTGATTAAACATAATGTAGGCAGTACACCCCCTTTATAAAAAAATAATAGCTATATGCTATAAAATTAAATGTATTTATTCTATCCCCTTTATAAAAAATAAAATGTAGAAAAAAAATAGTTACATGAAAAATATTACTATCTATAATGCCGTAGGACGCACTATTCTTTTTTTACTTTTACCACACTATCACTTTATCACTACACTATAACGTGCTGTGGGGGGCGGCTGTCGCAGCCCGGCTCCCCCGCGCCGCCCGTGCGCAGCTCCAGCCGCGGCAGCTCCATCAGCTCCGCCGCAGGTACCTGGCGTACCCGTCTTACAGTAGCGCCACACTACGTACAGTATGGCCAGCAGGATGCATGTAATTATTATGAGGGTATGTCTCCTGCCGCACATGCACCGGTAAGTGAGTTTCGCTCTGCGCCGTGGCGGCGCTATTCCCGGCGCCGTTCTGCGCGATGATCACCTCTTCAACTTTTTTGCTCTGATGTGTACCCATCTTAGCAGTTAATTGACTGTCACACACACGTATTTACACAGCGAAACGAACAACAGGTTTAATTACTCGTCCGAATCTCGACACCTTGCTATTACTGCTTACGTTCGGAGTTCCCTTATTAGGAGCATCTGTGCATTCTTGTGATATGATCGTATACGCTGGCTTTAGCCGATCGATGCCACAACTTTCGGCGTATCCGATTGCATAATTTTAAAATATTTCTCTTTCTTGTTAATTACTTTGAAGGGACCCATGTATGGTTGAGTAAGTGGTTTGGACACCTTGTCAACCCGTACAAATACATGTATGCAGTCTTTTAAGTCAGGGTTTATGAAAATTTTTCCTTGATGTAACTCTTTTCTTGGAACGGAAGCCAAATGCGATATTTTCTACGCAGCTCTTGCACAAACAAAATATTGTCGGAGGTTTCTAGCCTTAGCGGCTGAAAAATCTCCAGGCAATCGTAGTGCTTCTCTAATACCATCTCTGCAGCGCTGGTTTGCGTATCGTCTCTCAGACATGCTCTTAATCCTAATAAGACTGTTGGTAACTCCGAAACCCATTGGTCAGTGTTGCCTCTGCACATAAGCGCAGCCTTCAAGGATCGATGCCATCTCTCCACGATGCCATTCGACTGGGGTGATAAGCCGTTGTTCTAAAATTCTGATACCCATCCTCTTGGCTAAGTGCCTAAACAAGTGCGATAAGAAAGTAGAGCCTTGATCTGTAGTTAAATTTAAAGGACATCCGAATCGTGATATCCACCCAGAGTACATGATATCCGCTACTGTCTCGGCTGTGATATCCTTGACTGGGTAGGCTTCCGGCATCCAGTTTTCCTATCCACCATTGTCACAACATATCGATGGCCTTGACAATATGTAAGTGGTCCCACTATATCCATGTGTAGATGATCAAATCGGTCGCTATTACAAAATGTCCATGGGGTGACATCGTATGTCTTTGTATTTTTGATTTTTGGCAGCCTACACAACCTTTGACCCATTCAGTCACGTCTTTGTTCATGCCATGCCATATATATCTATCTTGCATCATTTTTCTCGTTGCACGCGTGCCCGGGTGACTAATTCCGTGCACCGCGTTGAAAGCTGATACGCGAAATTCCTTAGGCAAATATGGACGTGCTCGGTTCAACGACACATCGCAATGAATTGCTTTGTTACAATTTGGTACTAATATTTTCTTAAAAGATAACGACTTTGATTTCATTAGACTATGCAGCTCAAAATCATTATTCTGTGCTTCGGCTAACTTTTCATAATCTAGCGGTGATGGCATGTCAATTTCTGATATTCTTGATAAACAGTCAGCAACAGTATTTTCCAAGCCTGAAATATGCCTTATTTCTGTACAAAATTGCATTATGAAGTCAAGTTGCCGTATTCTGCGTGGTGTGTCATTTTTACTAACTGTGTTTTTACGTAACGAGTAAACTATTGGTTTGTGATCGGTGTATACTATAAGAGGTCTGCCTTCAATAAAAGGTCGAAAATGCTTATAGCAATATAAATAGCCAACAACTCTCTATCATACGTTGAGTAACGTTGTTGTGTCTCCTCAATTTCGATGAAAAAATCCTAATGGTTTCCATGCCTGGCCTTCTTTTGCTGCAACACAGCACCTGCATGTGCTGGAGCAGTCCGTCATGAGAGCAATCGGTGCATCCGGTGACAGGAATGACAGTGTAACTGCGCTTTTAAGGCTTTGTTTACACTGTTCAAACGCCTCAATACTTTCATCCGTCCATGGAATCGAACTCTTGTCTTTCTTTTTACAATTATGGAAATACGTTTAATTTGGCTTGGATTCCGGCGGCCTTCGGTAAATGTCTTCTATAAAAGTTGATCATTCCGAGAAACGACGAAGTTCTTCCACTGTCTTTGGCCTTGGATATTCAGAAATGACCTTGACTTGATCGTCCAATGGCTTCATGCCTTCCTTGACATCCGGAATCCCAAAAATCTATTTCAGTCTTGCCAAATTCGCACTTTGCTAAATTTATTGTAATACCATATTTATCCAATCTCTGTAATACCTCTCTTATGTGTTGCCTATGCTCATTTTTCGTTGATGACGCTATAATAACGTCGTCAATATATATAAATACAAAGTTAAGATTCCGTAACACCTCGTCTTGCATAAAACGTTGAAATGTTTGCGCCGCCGTACGGAACCCGAAACCAAGGCGTAAAAATTCAAACAAACCGAATGGCGTTGTTATAGCCGTCTTCGGAATGTCGTCCTTATGTATAGGAATGTTATGGTAGGCCCGTTGAATATAAATTTTCGTAAATATACTTTTCCCGTGCAATAAATAACTACAATCTTGGATGCGCGGTATCGGATATCGATCCGGCTTGCTGATCGCGTTCAATGCTCGATAATCGCCGCACGGTCTTAGCTCGCCGTTCTTTTCGTAACGACATGAAGAGGACTCGCCCAGTTGCTCTTAGAGGGTCTACATATTCCCATCTCTTGCATGCGTTGGAACTCAGCTTTAACCTTATAGTATTTATCGGGTGGTAAAGGCCTTGGACGTGCGAATACAGGGGCCCGAAGTCTCTATACGATGTACCACCGAGTGACAAGGAGCTCCTTAAAACACATTGGCTTCGTTACGTTGGGAAATTCGCCTAATATATCGCTATATTCATTCATACAGTCAATTGTTCTCACGGACGGTTCATTTTGCACAGTCACAGACGCAATAGTTTTAAACTAGTCACTGAGTCGATAAGTTTTTATTGTTCACATCCACTAATAGTTTATAATGGGCTAAGAAATCAGCACCGAGTATTGGTTGCTGACGTCTGCCACCACAAATGACCAACGCAATGGTCGTCGTAACTTAAGGTCTAAGTCCAATGTTTTAACACCAAAAGTCTTAATTTCACTCCCGTTCGCAGCGTACAGCTTATAGTCTTCACATTTTGCACTTGATACGCGATTTTTATTCACCGGTAGCACTGAAATGTTCGCACCAGTGTCCACTAAAATCGGAGTCCACTGCTATTGTCCGTGATACATAATCGGGGAACAGGAGCTATGGTGCAAATCTCCACCTGCGATTGCACCAGATCTAGTTTTCCTTCTTGTCTGTTTTAGGCCAGGCGCACGGTTCTACACATTTCGTAGCTCTATGGTGATATTTATAATGATAACTACAGCCAGTCCGGACTATCAGGTGAGCGCCGTGTCGTATTACGAGTACGGCCGCGTGAGTTAGATCGCGGTCTGGAGCGATATTGATAATTATTTCTACGATAATCACGATGTCTATCTCTCCAAATCCCTAATTTTTAGGCTTAATTTGGCAATCTCCGCCAGAATTAACGCAGTCTCTGTGTTCGTACTACTTGTGTAGCTTGCACTTCTGTCACTTGTAAGGGTCGCGCAGTCTCCACAACCTTGTCCGCGATTGCTGATAAATGCTCCAGGTCTTTTACTTCACACACTGCTAATACACTTCTCACAGACGCCGGCAGATGACCTTGCCACATTATCCGAAGTGTTTCGTCGGGTATCTTTTCTCGAGCCAATTCCTTCATCCGCCTAAGGAGTTGAGAGGGTTTTTGATCTCCCAACTCCATCTCACTCAAAAGTTTTTGAAACTGTCGAATCTCGGACTCTTCGTAGACCTTTAACAATCGCTCTTTCAAAGTATCGAATTTCCTTCCCTCGGGCGGCTTGATAAGAATGTCGCTGACTTGCTGGATTACATCCTTCCCCAATTTAGTGACTACCATGTTGTATCTCGCTTCATCGCTCATCTTCTGCGGTGCAAGGACAGCTTCGCACTGGATGAACCAGAGCCGCGGCTGATCGGCCCAAAATTCGGGTATTCTCGAGGAAACACTAACAACTGCTACTTCTGCTGACCCGCTAGTACTTGCTTTATTTTGGCCGTCTTGCTGCGAAGTCATTGTGGTTCTTCTTTCCTTTGTCAGGTTAGTGAAACGCACTTTGATTCTCGAACGTGTTCGCGTAACTTGAGATCACGTCGGGGTCACCACTGTACATGTACACGTATGGTTGCGTACTAATCGGAGAGTATCAATAAAACTTCAGGAGCCCGATATACGTGTGTTTATTATGATACACAGATTGATACTGCTTAAATATTGATTAAACATACGTAACAACTTCGTTGGGCGTCTTCTTGGATATCGAGAAGGCGTTCGACAGGGTGTGGCACTCTGCACTACTCTAAAAGATGGAACATCAAACGAGTGTCCCTCCTAATATGCTGCGGCTAGTGGCGTCATTTCTAGCTGACCGGAAGTTCTACGTCTGTGTCGAGGATGCCGAGTCCGCAGTCAAACCTATAAGAGCCGGCGTACCACAGGGCAGCTGTCTCTCGCCGATCCTGTACACGGCGTATACCAATGATATACCAACGCTCGCTGGACATCTGGTCTATACGCGGACGGTAGCGCCTACTTTACCTCGTCCAGAAGAGCCCATCTCGCTGTCGCCAAGATGCAGCGCCTGCTGGACCTGCTGCCAGCGTGGCCGAATGAGTGGAGGATGGCCGTGAACGTGGGGAAAACGGCCGCTCTCCTCACCCGCCGCTATAAAAACTTCCCACCACCACTGAAGCTAAGAGGCCAAGAGATCGCGTATCTTCTGATGATGATGAAGGCTGTAACATACCTTGGGTACCGGATTGATAGGATGTTGCGCATGACCGCGCACGTCGACATCCTCGTCCGCAATGCCAGATGTGCGCGGGCGATCCTGGCATCCAAATTACCGAGAAAGACCAAAATCAAAATTTACGAACTATATATTAGACCAAAACTTATATACGCCGCTCCGGCCTGTTACGCGCTCTTGAGCAACAGACAGAGGCAGCGGCTGCAGGCCCAGCAGAACCTAACCCTACGGACCATCGTTGGTGCAGGTCGCTACATCCGGTATGACGTCATAGCGGCCAACCTCAAGATGGAGACAATAGAAGAGTTTGTGGTCCGGCTGTCGCGCGGTATGTTCAACCGCGCCGACAACGGGCCGCACCCACACCTTAATAACTTCGCGCCGCTACACGCCCGACCTCCGGACGGGCGACCTCTACCAAGAGAACTCCTCCCTATATAGAATAGGGAGTCGAGTAATAGCCCACAATGTCACAGATTGACCAACACAGACCTTAAATTTTGATACCATTATGCAGCGACCGGGGAATCGAACCCCGACTGCTGCTCATACTAACAATGCCGAAGAAATCGGCTCCCAGGACCGGCCCATAGAAGTGGGCTGTGAGGAACACCCGGGCAATGGGGGAGATGCCCCGAGGCCCGAAACCTGACAGGTGTTCACACCAGCAGATGACATCGTAGTAACATTGTAGTAGCTGAAGTGACTAGTAGCAGAACCAAGAAGTAGCTAAATATAGAACATAGTGAATAGTAGCTAGCAACATGTAGCTAATAATAGCAGCTAGTAACCAGTGATAGTAATAGCTAGTTGTACAACATAGTAACTGATAATAGCAGCTAGTAACAAGTGATAGTAGTAGCATAGTACAACGTAGTAGCTGATAATAGCGGCTAGTAAACAGTGATAATAATAGCAGATAGCACTAGTAAGAGTAATTTACTACCGAACAATTTGAAGAAATAGTCAACTGAAGACATCATTTGAAGAATATAGTAACCAACCGATAGTGAACAACTGATATAGAACAACCGTAGTTGAACAACCATATTCAACAACCGTAGTCGATAACCAATAGTCAGAAGATTTCCGCCGAACAGTTGAGCAGTCGAACCGCTAGCTACTGCCTTGCCATTTGTATTCTAAAGTCCGTTCATTTTGATTTGACGTCAGTCCACAGTGCCCCAGCTGCACCCACAAAGACGGCAGTAGAAATATCCACCAGAACCTATAGGTGTAGGACGAGCGACTCGCAGAGTATCTTCGACAACAGTTACTCCCGAGTTTCGCCCGTTCAGCACATTCGTTGTTCCTTCGAGCTGGATACATCCGTTGATCCTTCGGAACCAGATAAATTCGTTGGTCCTTCGGAACCGGATACATAGTCGCTGCCGTATTGAAAAGCCGCTGGATTTCGCCGAATCAAGATGCCGATCACTCGCTCGCAAGGAAGGGCAGCCAAAGCGTCAATCTGGAAGGAGGTTCATCGGACAATGCCGCCGCCATCCACCACCAGATGCCGCCACGCTCACCGTCAACAATATAGGCGCCAAGACGCCATGTTACTCTCCTGAGGGGGTACCCTGCCCGCGCCGGCCTATAAAGCAGAGGAACAGAGAGAAGGCAACGAGGACATTCGCCGTGCATCATCGCCGACCGCCCGGAAGACACCTGCACCGAAGAGCCACCAAGGCCACACCGCTTACAGTACGAAGTCACAGAAGACTATTCGACTCAATAGGAGAATTTTGAAGGCTCGTGAACAACTATTGAAGATCAAACTGGAACTCGCACAGATCTCCTTACTCCTGATAGATGGCTGAAGAAGAAGAATCGGACGACTACGATGAAGATGGTTACTCCAAAGATAAGTACGTTCGATGGCTGGAAGATTCCGCAACCAAAAAAGCAGCCAACTCAAGACGCATCCACTGGAGGGAAGGCCCCACTTATTAAAACAGTACCAAAGCCACCCCCGGAAGTTGTCGATCTCAGTGAGCTCACACACCAGGGTCTCTATCCAGCAGATGTACCCAAGAATCCCATGCCACAGAAGCTCAACCCGGAACCCACCACCAATGAAGACAGGGGGCTCCGACCATTTATAGCAGAGCTCACATCCGCAATCGCCGCACTCGCTGACAAACCAAAACCAGAGAGTGCATCACTATCGTCGCATACCTTCGCAGCGTCGAAAGCTATAATGACACTCCCAAGCTTCAGCGGAGTACACACCGAGTGGCTTTCATTCCGTGCCATCTACGAGACAACCCGAGGCTACTTCAATGATATTGAAAACACAGCGAGACTAAGAAGAAGTCTACAAGGAAGAGCCTTGGAAACAGTCAGCTCAGAACTCATCGGGCATGCTAAGCCAGATGTGATCATGCATGAGCTGGAGCTGCAATTTGATGTGGGCGTTTTAAGTTGTTGCAGACGTTAGAAACGGATAACTCTACAAATTTTACATCGGCAATATTTAAAAGTTTTGTGATTCGAACGGCATAAAACATATCACATTCTGCTTCCAAGGTGCAGGCGGAAAACTCAGTAAAACCGTTAAAAGGTGATTAAAACATTAAAATGGAAAATCGTACACAATTTTTTTATTTTAATAAATTTTTATGAATTATAGAAAATGTACCATTGCAGCACAGGAGTTTCTCCAGCACAACTAATGCTAGGTCGCCCTTTACGAAACAGATTAGATCTAATCTAAAAATAAAGTTAAAAATTGGATTAAACACACCTAGATTAAAGGAATAATTAAAGAAAAAATAGGGTCACGCATGTTCAAAATATGGATTCCATCGCTTGAGTTAATGGTGAAGAAGCACGTTGACCAAGTGGTGTTCTATAAAGGATCGAAGCTTAGCTCAACAAAACCACCATCTACAATCACTGATGTTAATAACAGTGACTCGGATTATAGGTATATTTTATCCCAAGGGAGGAGGAAATGGATAGAAACGTGCCAGATCGACGGGAGGATGGAGATAGGCGATCCTTGTCTCCCATTTCGAGAATGAGTGGCTCTTCTTCAGAGGTCACGCAGAGCGCGGATGAGGCGGACGAATTATGGGAACCAAGCGTAACCCTATCGGGTGATGATGATATGCCACCTAGGGAATATAACCTAAGGCCTCGCAGAGGGCATTATTGTCGAAATAATAAAAAAAATCTTATTGTAGTCTCCTGATTCTTAGTAAATGTTTAGTCATGTAATTTTTATTGTTTATTTAATTTAGTTTGTTTGGTAAATATAGGTGGAGAGATTGTAGTATATAAGAGGGTACTATGTAATCGACGGACTACGAATCGGCGCACCCGAGTTAGGCTCATTTTAATAGACGACTTATAGAGAAACGGATGTTTTATTTTTAACGTTCTCCCAGTTCGAATATACCACATACATATATAGAAATGAAATGAAATCAAAATAAAATATGTATATAAATTTTATCTATGTTCGTTTCTAAGTCCACTTATAGATGAACTAGTAGTTACACATTCATCTATTCATTACAACCTGGCGTGTCAAATATCCCCCTATGGGGGAAGCCTAGTTTAGCAGTGCACCTTTAATGGGGTGCAACGGTAACGGTGCATGGATAACAGATTGTTTTTATTGATTTTTATAATTGACAGAGTGATTGTCCGTTACAAACTTATTTGACTGTAAGTAAGCTTAGATGATATTGAGTACGTTATCCAAAATGAAGATTAGAAGGGAGTAATGTTCCAATCACATAATTCTAAATTATTATAAAATAGCGGGTTTCTGCTTTGCTCTGTGCTGGGTTGAATTAACCTAAAGGCAAAGTAGGGTTTAACAACCCCTCGGTATTAGAAAAAAAACATTTTCACGTGATATAGGAAGTTAGAAATAGTAGCTTAAAATCAATAATTGAGTGGTTACAAAACAATAATTTAATAATGAATATAGATAAAACTAAGATAATGCAATTCAAACAAAAAACTAAACATAGTTTTAATACACAAATTCAGTATAATGACAAAGAAGTCCAAATAACAACAACTACAAAGTTTCTTGGCGTTCACATTGATGAAAATCTGAAATGGCAAAGCCATATAGAATTTGTATGCAAAAAAGTGACACAGTCGTCTTATAACCTATATATGCTAGCAAAAAAGTCAGTCTCCCCACATTACTTGTGGCTTATCATGGTTATGTTGCGTCCAGGCTTAGATATGGAATAATATTTTGGGGAAACGCCACTAACTGGGATAAAGTATTTAAATGTCAAAAATGTGTATACGTGCTATGTGTTCATTTTATTCGATTGATGAATTTTTGTCGAGTGTCAGAGTTAATAAAGGTCTAACGGATACTACATAATTTTATCAAAATTAAGGTTATATATAATTGATAAATATTTCTATAATTTAAATGAATATTTTGATAAAAATATTATTTAATTTGTGTGAACAACTTCTATTGCCTTTTTTCAATTGTTATTTAATTTAATTTTCTATATAATTTTATTATATTTAATTTTCTTTTTAATTATTATAATTATTATTATCATTGTTCGTTCTTTTACTTGACAATGTGATTGTTAGTTGAATTTATTTTATAGAATGTTCAATAATTTATCTAATATTATATCTAATTTGTAATGTAATGTAACTTAATAATGTAATCTAATAATGTAACTTAATAATGTAATCTAATAATGTAACTTAATAATGAAATCTAATAATGTAATTTAGTAATAATATTTAATAATGTAATTTAATATTTTATAATTGCTACGCCCAAACCGGGTTCAAATGCGGACTATTTTAAAAAAAATCACATCTATTGTTACCATTTGATTGCAATAAAGATTATGATTATGATTAGAAAAATAAGAGAGAAACTCGTTTTACCTATGGTCCCTGCATGACTATAGTCTGTCTGTACAAAAAATGGCGTCGCAAGCCGTTATGTGCCCGTCCGTAGACTGTTATCAGCAACAGCAATCTTTCCTTGCGTCTTGCCGTACTGTTTATGAAAAATCGTATGATTTGAAATCAGTTGAATAATTACCGTGATTTTTATTTTGTTCTTGAATTCAGCGAGCTCTTGGAGTAGCGAGGATGTGAAAGCGGTCACTGCATGTTTGGTGCTTGGGTAGACGTTAAAGTAGGCAGCAAAAGGTATGTAATGTCCACCAATACTGTAAACATTGAAAATGTGCAGAGTTGTTAGATTTTCATTAAAAAATATAGTAAGTATTTAAGTTTGTATCAGGATTAGTTTGTTATACATCTAAAATTTGTATTTACTTTTAAAATTTGTAATTATTAGATATTGTATTAGCAATCGTGTTGTGGGTTACAGTCACAGTTGAACAAAACCATCAAAAGTTATAATCTATCAAGGATTGTTTGATTTTTTTGCATAATGCGTAACATAATATAACATAACATAAAACTAAGACACCGACATAGAAACAGTGACATACGAAAAAGAACAAACATCATAGACGCAGCCAAATTGGCGTGCCAACTGAAGTGGAGATGGGCGGGACATGTGGCAAGAGTCAATGATGGGAGATGGACTGAACGGGTGCTTCATTGGTACCCGCGTGATGCGACGCGCTCGCGCGGCCGGCCGCGGGCGCGCTGGTGCGACGACATTGTAGAGGTGGCAGGAGCAACGTGGACCAGGCTAGCGGCAGACAGAACCTCATGGAAAAGGATTGAGGAGGCCTTTACCCGGAAATGGGTATCCCAATAATACTAATAATTAATATAATAAATTATTAAATTATGTCACTATTGTATGTATGTAGTCAAATTCAGTTGATTAATATTAACTTAAATTTTAGTATTTTTAGTTATATATTATGTGACGAAAATCAACTATAAGAAAAAAAATTGACAATTACTTAAATATAAAATGGTTATTTACTGAAACATTATTTATAATCAAAAGTTAATTTTGTAAATTAAATTTGAACTTTTTATTTGAAATTAACACTGATATTGACATGTACACTTAGTAAAGAAAACAAAATTGCATGAATCATACTAATATTGTAAATTGTAAATGATTTCACTAATATTGACTTTAGTATGAAAATTGGGAATTAAATGGCTATTATTATTATTATTATTATTATATAATGCGTATATTTTTTAATAATTTTTATTAAATTTGTGTCCAGCAGTGGACTGTTACGAGTTGATGATGACGAACAAGAAGATTAGATTATGAGATTATTATCAGGTGTTGGCGCATACCACTACTATATAGAGTGTGGTAAAGTTTTCATTCCTACAAACCGTACTACAAACCGTACTAAAATCACCTGTTTATATTCACAACATGGCCGTCGAAGTTGCGTTTCTTCATTGAAGCAATAGCGTAGCGAGTGCACATCACAACTCCTTTCAGGTTAATATCTATTGTTGCTAGTATTTGCTCGTCACTTAAATTTCCTTCGCCCAGATCTGTAAATTAAAGTAGATGATGACCGACCCGACTTTAATTACCACCGGAACTGCTTAAAACTTGCCAACTGTCCCGAATTTTCCAGGACGCCCCACATCTGTACATAATTTGAATAGTCCTGATAAGATGAAAGTCCTCTGCGGGATAACTTTTTCAATGATATCCTGGAAATCATTGAAAATTAATTATTAGAAATTAATTATTAAAAATTAATTACTTAAGTTGTGTTTGTATAATATGTTTGTATGTGAGTATGCTTGAAATGTATGTATTATGTATTATTTAAAAATTATGTATGTTATGTATCAGGTATAGAGTATATTATTTTGTATTTACACGTATGGTATGTATATTTTATATTTACATTCACGTATAGACATTCTCTAGTTTTTATGGCACCTGCTTAAGTTTCTCTGCTTAGCTCGTGGTTGACTGGTAGAGAACGTTTAAAGGCATTAAGTCCGCCAATTGTACATTTTAAGTGCAAAAAGATTTAAAATAAATAAATAAAATCAATCATCTCATTAAAGCAATTATAAAATTAAATTTTTGAAAATGTTTATATTTGTTTTCATATGTCTAGTTGTTGGATAAGAAGACATTTTTTTAGACTTTAGCGTATAGTCTAAAAAATATGCTACAACATGACAACAGAAAGACAACCTAAGGCTATGCTATGACGATACATCGGCCATAAATATTTTATCCTCTATCCGATACCGATGACCGATAATTTGAGTAAAACTCTCATATTGACGCAGTCCAGGCAATCATTTAATCTTAAAAGTTAATCATTACAGCAATTAAATTACTAGAATTTTCGCACTATAGACCCAGCTTACCGATGTGAGATAAAATTTCACATTTCTGAAAGATATTTCGCGATATTAGTAACAATTATTTTTCTCTATTACATTCATGAGAGAGATGGGTTGACAGGCTATACAATAACCCGCCTTATTAGCGTTTAGATGATGTTTTTCATTATCATATTGTCACTGTGTCTTATCCATATAAAACTATACATTTTACTAAGAGGTCATTAAAATAAACAAAATTGGTTTATTAAGTATTTTTCTTAAGATTATCATTTTATAAATCAACGGTTTTTTGCTGTGGACGTTATCATTATTATCGTTACAACCCCTTCATCATCATCATTACAATCCCTCACAAGCTCACTGCTGAATATAAGACACAAAACACAATCCTGAGTCACCAGCATCCATCGACCATCACCTGCAGGTTCTCACCATCTAGTGGGGGGAATTCCTACAATAAGCTAACCGGTATAAGGCTACTAATCGAATACCCTTTTTCAGCATCGGTTGTCGGTTCTCCGAGTTATATTTATGACCGGGTCATTTCCACTTCATCTTATTGATTTGTTGGAATATGTTCTACGTGGTAGAGCCACGCTGCGGCTATATAATGGTTGTAGCACGAATGGGTCGTCTCGACCGGGGTAGGACGCTCACAGAATACCAGCGTAAAATAGCAGCTTGATGGTGCTGTGTTTCGTATGGTGAGTGTAGAGAACCGGAGACCCTTTTACTGGAAACGCGGCATTCCATCTCAGTCCTCAGGGATGAGAATGCATCTGCATTTTGATTCTTAATTGAGGATAAATGTAGATGTCTATGGACCACAGCATCTACTTACCATCAGGTGGACTGTGTGCTCCTTTGTCACCAAAAAATATGTCGCTTATTTCATTTCTACTAAAGATATCTTCATGACGTATTCTATTACGTAGAAAAACTCTGAGCGTAGTCCATAGCTCGTCGTAGACATCAATTTATCAAAATTCTGGTATTGCCATATTATGTGTAATAAATGTATTTATTACACATATGGTATTGTTTCGTAATCTTTATATAATAAATTATATAAAATTTATATAATAAATGAATCTTATATTTCAATAATTTTAATAACTTCAGAATATAATGTTTTGAATACATTTGGTCACATCACAGTTCATTTCCAAAATTTGACAGAGCGTCATGATTCATGAAACACGAAGCATACAGTTGAAGTTTATACATATACATACATAAACACTCACGCCTGTCACCCAGAGGGTAGGCAGAGACTACGGACTTCCATTTGACACGATCCTGGCACACCTCTCTCGCCTCCTTTACATCCATATATCTACGCATACACGCTCGTCGGTTAAGGGTACTCCTAAAGAGTAAGAGGTTTATACACTTTAATTTTTATTTATTTACCAGTTATATGACCCGGGAACGCTACACCAGCATTGTTAATAAGCACGTCCGTCCCATCGAAGTTGTCCTCCACCCATTTGAACGTTGTTTTAATTTCGTATACATTGCTGACGTCACACTTCCTTGAATGTATACTGCCACTTCCCGTTACATCTGCCTTTAAGTTCTAAAATAATAAAAATATGGCGTTATAACTTAAATATGTCAAAACATTTTATGCTTACTTCCAATAATAATAAGAGTGGGCTGCGGCTGCACGAAGCGTGCGAGGTTGGGCTTTACTCGCGTGTTGTCGCCTGCAAAATTACCATAATATGCTCGGTGGTGAAGGAAAACATTGTGAAGCTTTTGAGCAATAAAATATTTCCGTCCACATGCACTGGAGCAGAATAATTGATCCATAATCTCTCAGAAATGAGAGGAGGCAGGCACAAGTCACCTCTCATTTCTGACAGGGACGTACTAACTTTACTAACTTTCCCAATAAAATGTAGAAAACTATTTTATTGGGTTTCAAGTATATACTCATTAAGTAGTCAACTCACTTACAAAATATAGAAATACATATACAAGAGCATAAACAAGTAAGTGAAATAAAGCCTTAACGGAATGAAAATAAGTAGTAATTTTAAATATATGACAATATAGATATTTAGGATTCTAATTTTTATAAATATTGTTGAGAGCCACCATTAATGCCTGGTACATGGCGACACTAGTTATTACTAGCGCCATCTAGTATCGAGTAGCAGACCTAGGAGAGTCAAGATCCTTCCAGAAATTTTCATGGAAGAACTTTCTAGAACTATCGACACCTAGTCAGTCGGGACCGGTATGTACTCGAACATTCTAGATGTTTCTACAGTAGAAGGTTCTAGAAATTATCTGAGGCCCTATATAAGGCCGGTATAGACCGCGACCCGGTCAGACCCTATACTCACTCTACGTAAGTGACATCCCTTCGATATCAGGTACTCATCTTGCACTATACGCAGATGATACAACCATTTATTCCTCTGATTACCACCCTATTATAATATGCAGTGGACTCCAAGCTGCAGCAAACGCATTAGGCGATTGGTGCAGAAAATGGAGAATCGAACTGAACCCCGATAAGAGCAAAGTCATCTTTTTTAACAGAAGGCAGGCTTATAATAAACTATTGCTACAAATTAAAAAACACAAATTAGGTACGATCTACCTCTACGATAGCCCAATTCCGTGGGTCCGAGAGGTAAAATACCTGGGGGTAACGATAGATTGTGCAATGAGATTCTCTCAACACATTCAAACAGTTAGGAATAAGGCTAAATATGTAGTGTATCGTCTTTACGCCTTAATCAATAAAAGCAGTAAGCTGTCCCTGAGACACAAACTGCATCTCTACAACACCTGCGTACGTCCTATTATGACATACGCAGGGTGTCCTGCACATGTCCCAAAACACTCTACAACAACTTCAAGTTGTACAAAACAAATTCCTGCGTCAAATCACAGGAGCTCCCTACTATGTGAGGAACGCGGATCTTCACCGCGACCTCGACATGCCCTCTATCCATTCGTATCTTAAGGAATTATCCTTAAGATACTTCGATTCGATTAAAGAGCACAAAAATCCGTTGGTGAATGCGGCGGGCTCGTACTCCCCAGTGAGGGATGCTGCCCCCGCAGGAGACGTCCTAAGAACGTTCTTCTTGATCCCGACGACGAGATCACTTCCATGAATAGGTCGATCCCGCCCCCCTCAACAGGAGAGGAACCCGTTTAGTTAACACTAACACACACTCAGACACTACTCTAGCACAGAACACTAGGGCACACCGCGTTCGCCGGCGAACGCGAGGTCACAGACGCACCCCGTACACGAGGTTCAACACCCGTGATACGGGGCGTTTCTAATTTTTGCGACCCGTAAACAAAATTGCGATAGTGATTCAAGCCGAGGTTCGTACCTCCTTCTGAGGGGCCCTTGAATCGCATCGAGCCCCCAGCTTGAGGAGCCTCACTGCGAAAGCAGGGGTCGGGATGCCTAGGGACTGCAGTCGGCCGGCAGAATCGTTGCACTCAATAGCTCGTAGGTCCTCGCTTACGAGCCTAAATTCGATGAAGCTGTCAAGGCCGCAGGGCCAACAGCGTACACTTTCAAAAAAAAAAGACCCGGTCAGTATTGAATTGGCGATACAAGCGAATACTTCGAAGCGATACAACTGCGAACTAAAGTGATCAGTAGTAAAATTGTGTTTTGTTATTAGGTGGTTTTAAGTTGTAATTACTGTTCTGTAATTAAAGTGTCAATTTTGGTAATTCACTCGGCAGTTTTAATTGTCTCGAACCCCAAGCTCGTAACAATAAGTATAATGTTAACAACATTTAATCATAAATGATTCGATAAACTTACAGCCATCATTAAACTAATACTGGCTGACGATTTTACCGTCTAGAAAAAAAAGGTGTAATAGGTGAATGAAAAATTCCAGACGGTAATAAAGTCAGCCGTACATGATGATGAGTAGGTTATTTTAGAGATTTGACCGCATTTCAATAACCACTGTAAGATGAAACACATAAAACATATAGTAGATTTTATAGCACATGAGCACCAAATTTCGATCTCCACGTGCACCACTGTAATATTAATTGAAATTTTAAATGCTGATTTAGGTCGAACGTGAACGAAACCACCAAGGACAACAACGTGAAGAAACCTGTTTGCGTGGAAAATAAACTATTATTCGACAATATGTGAATACTAGAGTTGCTAACCGTACTTATATAATATCAATATAACCGTATAATATACTATATTTTGTTACGATAGTGTGCAAAATATATTATTTTAAGCCTGATGAAATGTTTAAAAATTAATTATACTTTTTGCACATCTGCAAGAAGTATACTTAATAGCACTCATCTTGTTTTGCAGACTACTATAATGAAAAGCACATCTGTTCGTGATAAATAGTATTATTTCTCACAATAATAATTGTCAACCCTTGGCGTTGGAGCATCGTGGCGGACTAACTGTTCCATAAAATTATAACATGTTTGTTATTTTACCCCTTTCGATATATTTTATGATCCCTTACTGTTTCTTACTCCATTCTATTTTCCTACGAACTACATTTTTTAACCACGAATATTTTCAAAAATTTGATCAAACAGTATTTTATTATTTTGCATTTATTGATTGTAATACTGTTATTACGGAATGAGAAAGGTCGGCCTTGAGTGTGCACACTGGCTGCGAACTATTCAATATTGAATTGTGGATTACGAAATTGGTTGTTTCAAATTATATTGCCAGGTAGAGTACAGTGAAAGCAATTGGTAATGTACACAGTTTTTAAGGAAATCAAACCATTCCGCATGACTTAGTGTTGTTGACCGATTAGATTTTTTTTAAAACTAAGTGACAAAAGAACACAGTCCTTTGAACTTACAGCCTTTTTCCTGATGATAAGTGGCTTCTGCAACCATATATAAAAACAAAAATAAAGGCTAAAGTTGCGTTGTCATCTCTGATGATTAAAGACGTATTACCTCACAGCCTGTTCGTCGAAATCATTCAGCCGTTTTCAAGAACACAATTACAAATATAGCATGTGAGGGTAATATGGTCATCCGGTTAATATGGTCACTTTCTTATAACTCAAAATTACAGCCTTGTTTGAATGGATGGCTCTGCGATACGATAGCTCTTCATCAGTCAATCAAATAATAAAGGTCAAAAGCACGCTGCTTTATCGACGCCCTTTGACAGTTGACATTAAAGTAAATAATTTAGTTGATTTTAGTATTGTGTAGTGTAGTTAGTTTTTTAAGTTGATTTTCAGTGATCCTAATTGTTGCCAAAGCTTGTTTGCTATTTTTCTTAATATATTAGTTATAGTATACGACTTTGTGTTTTTGTCTCTGCCTCCCCTAGTTTTGGTTTTATAGGGCGACAAAGCTTAATGTGACCATATTACTCACGTACCTTACGTATATAAATATATATATATTTTCGGATACAAAATTGCACGTATAAAGTACCTTATGATTATAAATAGTCTCAAAATTATGAGATTCATTAAATCACAAAATAATAGTTATCAAAATAACAATAATATAAATCAGAGAATTATAAATATCATTACATTAAAATTATTTTCAATATTATATTAAAATTATTGAGATTTAAGCAACTTAAGAATGATAAATTATTACTTCTTCGTCGTGTTAATGATTTTGTCATAACTAATTAAAATAAACCACATTTTAAATTTATTTTACAACTGTTAACTCCTACAACGCGATAAAGGTCCAGCAGTGGACTTTTATGGGCTGAAAAGTAGATGAAGAAAGTAGATTCATACAAATTTCGATATTTAATTGATTTCGAATATTGACATTATGGTGAATTTGTTCCATAATACTAAGTGGTAGGACTTCAGTTTTAACTCAAGAAAGAAAAAAATTAGGAAGAATCGTACCTATTCCTGCCGCCAAGCAGTAAGTGCACTGCTGTATTCAGGTCTAAAGGGTATATAGAGAGTCTCATGGGCTGTGAAGCATTCTGTCTTAGATCTCAGGGTTAACGACGCACCTGTAGCCTTCTTTATTAGAAGTTGATTGCAGGTGTCCAAGGCCACTTACCATCAAGTGAAATGTAAGTACGTTTGTCACCTCGGTGCCTTGGTAGGTCAGGGCTAAGCGCTCGCCGTAAATTTCACAGTACGCGAGCAACCCTGGTTCTATCCCGCCGGCACCAATGAAATTGTTAATTGCAATTTTAGTGCTTATTTAAGTGGTTTCCTTCACCGCTACACGTGGTAATGCTTAGCGGTGAAGGAAAACAATGAGAACCCTGCATGTCTAAGAAATAAGAATAAAAATATTTCGAAGACATGTGAAGTTCGTCATCAGACATTGGGGCAGCGCTGCGGACATTTCCTTGCCCTAAAACCAACTCAGAAATAAGAACAGGCATATAATAACAGCAGTGGAATGTATATAGGCTGTAACTTTAACTTAACTTTCTTCACCTCAATTTTATAAAAATCCTGTTACATCCCAAGTTTCAGTCAGCCATAACAATTTATCGTGGTCTTTAAATTTGTATTGGTTTCTACTTACATCCACAAGTTCTGGCCTTCGGGCTAGTCCAACCACACATAGTCCAGCGTTGGCCAGGCCCACGCAGATGGCCGCTCCAATACCAGCACTGGCACCTGTCACTACTGCTGTTTTGTTCGCCCAACGCTCCATCTGGAATCATGTCAATGTCAATGGTTTACTAAAGCAACCCTTAAATCTTTATCATCATTTTAATTTCAATTTTGAAAACTTCCAGTAGGAAACTGAACGTATAATGAGAGCAGATGAGAGCATTTTTATAGAATCAGGATGACAAACGAGCATATATTCCACCTAATGATAAGCGGATGTGTTGTGGCTCAGCATTATTGGTGTTCTGTATGGATGTCGTCCTTTCTCGGTCGAGCTGACCCATAGTGCTGCAGTTATAATACGATGCAGCGTCTTTACTTAAGGGCGTACACTACACGCGTAGGCCGTACATATATATCTTTTAAATAAAATAATTATAGCGTCAACTTCTTAATCGATATAAATACACATGGTCTTTTTATCGTGGAGAAATCCTCATGGATAACTTCTGCTTCGGCAACAGAAAGGTTATGCCGAACTCCTAACGGCTAAAACTCTACGGTGGTCACCATCAGCGTACTTTGGTCTACTTCTGATTAATGGTGTAAATTCTATAGGTTCCATAATAAAATGGGTGTGCCAAAGAGATCCATTCTTGGTCCGTTCTTGTTTCTTACCTACATTAATTTACCATACTTAGTTAAGAACATTTAGACAAGATTTTATATTGGTCCAACACGAATAATTTAGCGCATAATACTAAAAAATAATAAAAAAACGGTCTTAATAAATTAGACTTAATTGATTAAACGGTATTTTGGGAAAGAAATTGTTTGCAATTGCAACAGACGTGGCTACAGCCTACAGCTAAGTTTGCTTACTGTAGTTACTTTCACAGCATAATCTCTTACGGTATTTTATTGTGGGGACATGCAGCTGATGTAAAGACAGTTTATATTTTGCAAAAGATTGTTTATTATAAATTGCAGGTATGCCACCTGCAATTTATAATTAACAATCTCGTGATTCGTTAAGGGACATTAACATTTTACAATTTAATAATTATATGAAAATGTTATGTATGAAATGATACGTAAACATAAATATCTTATGGCAAGAAATAATAGTCATATGATAGATAGCTTGTAGTTAAAGAAATAATAACAAAATTGATTATCTGAAATTTAGATTAATTAAGCTAAGTAAATTCATCAATGAACACGAATACATTATTTTAAAATTCCTTATAGTATTTACAGAGTTTCCGAAATAAAATTCGATTTTTTAAATTTCGTTTATGCTCTTATGATTACTAGAGTTTAAATGAATAGTTTGATGATAAAGGAGCATGGAACGGTGTTATTCCATAGTTCCATAATTCTAGTAGTTCAACACCAAGCTATATAAATTTGTGGCTCAAGTATTGGCAGTTTTAATACGTAATATATAGCTGCATAGTTGGTTCTTTAGGAGGAATAGTATTAAATGATCCCATGGAAAATTACAAGTGCGTTCGTGTAGTAAACTGCCTTAGTTTTATGTTTTACGGAAATAAATCTTAGTGTGTGACGGACTTGGGCTCGTCTGAAGGACGTTGGGGTTTGTTATTGTTTTCCATTTTGTATAAAAAATTATGTGATGATATTGTAATATTAACCTAAAAATTACAAACAAGGAATAACTGCAAGTTTCTTTCGCCGTTTCTTCTCCGTACGGAAGAACCTCACTTGGAAATGGTATTAGATTTAGTAGAATTAAGAAAACTGGCTTTTGACGAATGAAATTTTTATTTCTTGCGTCAAAAGAAAATTCATTTCTTTTTATTTCATTTATGCTGCAACCATAATATTATAGTTGCAGCGTGGCTCTACCACGTCAAACATTGAAAATGTGTTTTAAATGAAAATATATTTTATTCTTCTTCTTTTATCACCAGTCCGTAAAATCGACTGGACATGGGCCTCTTCCGTTGTATTTGAATTTTACTTAATCGCAGAGCAGAGGATTGACGATCGCAGTACCAGATATTTCGCTGGTATCAGCTGCTGGCCGTCACCAATCTGGGTATTTTACGTCTGGTGTAAACGAGATAGTTATGCCGCTGTTTATAAGAAACTATACGATTTACCTGGTATTTTGCGACGTCTCCTCTTACAAGGCCACTCGTTTAATCAATTTAAAAGAACAAAATTATTTCAAATTCAAAAACACTTAATATGTGAATTCTATTCTGCCACCAAACTGTAGTGTTCCAGTTTAAAGAGTCAGAGAGTAAGTATAGGTGCTCGATTGGGACTCATATTAATAAAAAAAATGTTTGGACACAATGGAGAGTATTAAAGATGTTAAAAATCAATTTGCTAAGATCCTTTAAGAAGAAAATAAAATGATGTGTCTTACCTAGTTTGAAGAGCACCTCCGCCCTCCCTCAATTGCGTTCACTATCCCCGTCACCAATATTCTCAACACCACTACTCCCAACACCACTACACTAGGAAAGACACACTACCGTAGTAAATACGACACGTGTATCGCCTCTACACGAGGAATCCACTGGTGAAGTGTCTACTTAAAGATGAGGAAGCAGAGTCTTCTGCGGTGACTAACCGCTAAGTACTTAACATCGTATAATACCGCCTGATTCTCTTTATCAAAATGGAAAGAAAATCAAAGTATTTATATCCTAGTGAAATATCAAGCAATAACTTTACCTTTTTGATGGTGGAATATTTTTTTAGCACTGTTGTTAGTATACAATTATGTTCGTTTTGAATTAATAATACTGTAAAAATTAACAAAGAACTAAATCTAGTGTTTAATATCAAGTGCGTAAACCGTTCTTTACACCAACTTGAAGTTAAATGACAAGAGACATGAATCGCGTTCCGTTTTTTATTGGTATTACGCCTTGGCCATTGATTCAAGAAACAAGTTGATTGCATGAGTGTGGCAATTTACAATAGTACACTTGTTGACCGCATGATTAAATGACCGGTGTATCTTTTTATAGAGTCGTTTGTGCAGGTTCGAATAAATTTTATTATTGATCATGAGGACTCGACCAAAACATTAAAATACACATACAATATATGTACCAGTGTCACGCCTATTAGCCCCGGATATACACAGAAAATTGTGAAAAAATTATAGGTGGCCAGCCTATCGCCCACACAATTACAAAGCCAATATCCAATTAGTTACTTTCTAGGCATTGATATCATCATTCGTCGTTATCATTACAGCCCCTCACAAGTTCATAAGCTTCCCCCAATACAACATAATCTTGCCCCAAGGAATGCCACAAATCACGGTCCTGAGCCACCTGCATCCGTCGACTTTGTGCATCTCTTACCAGGTCGTCACTCCATCTAGCGGGGGGCCGCTCTACACTTCAAGTCGGCCAATTGTTGAACCTTTTGTTTCGTTGCTTTATTCCGAATTTCCCGATCCTCTGCTCACCGTTCTTTTTTGTACCTGGTCTTGCGTTGAAGTTTTCCATTACCACCGTACAGTGTTTTGGAGGAATGCATGGCCCTAGAGATATTCTCATACATTTCCTCCACGTCCTCATCGGGATGTGTCGATGTGGTGCGTAAACCTGTATAACCTACAACGAATACCGTTTGGTAGTTTTGAGTATAAGGTACGCAACACATGTCGGCACACGACTTGTGGACGATAAATCCAACACCTCCCCGATGAGGTATTCCAAATAAATGGTCGCCCTCCCGGTGATAGTACAAATTGCCGGATTTGAGAATTACCGTGTCATTCTCTCTTCGGACCTCAGATAATCCTATGATATCTCAGCGCAACTTGTCTATCTCTAAGTATAGCTCCAGGAATTTGTCCACAGACTTTAGGGTGCCTGCGTTTAATATTGAAAGGTCGAGTCGTTTAAGGTAGTAACCAGACTTTCACCGGAGATTCTTAGCATAGCCTGCCCGCCGTTACCTTGGTCGTCACCGTAGCCAGGAAAAGCGAGGCCTCGGGGCCGTCTCTTTTTGTACATTTATTCATTGGGGAAAAGAGAGATTTCGTAAACGATACTGTAAATTCACAAACCCGCGAGATGGAATCAAATTTCCAATTGTCAGTCAACGTTGTAATAACCTATCATACGATTTTACAAAGTTATCTGAGAATGGAATGGAATGGAAGATTGATTACAATATAAAAGCTGAATCAAATATTACAAAAATCACAAATATTTCGTGAAATTACATAAAGAATAAGTGTATATCTAAGAAAATGCACCTGGATACTGTGCACAATAAGGAGTAGATACCATTAACCTATTCACCTCTCATTTATCTTCTAATTATGCTAAAGAATATGTTCCACCTCAATATGTTTACAAATTTCCTTTTCTACATTTTTTAAGTGTATACTAAAAGTAAAAAAAATATATACAAAGAACGGCACTGGTATATAACTCAATATCAATACTATCTTGCTTTTACAAACTGTTTGAGACTGCAGTCTATCACCTGAAGTTTAATGGGATTATGAACCACTCCGATTAGCATCACGGTTTAAGATAAGGTCGCTCAACCCAAAAATTGTGCTTCGTTCATTTTTATTTATCTCAAGAAATCGATAAAACAATGCAAATAGATGGCATTTACACGTATTTTCGTAGCGCCTTCAACAAAGTAAACCATTATAAACATTTAATAATCTCGAAGCGTTCAGTTCGAAAGCCAATTTACAGAAATAGTTTAAAATGTAAACGTTAATGGCTACGAATACGATTTATGTGTATTTTTCTCTGAAGCAAGTAAATAGTGAAATGAATAAGCGACGCCAAAACGCAACCAACAACCTTCGAAACTACAACTTCAAATCCTCGTCATCGTTCTCAAGTACCCCATTCATTCGCTCCTGAGCAGATATTGTATGCAGTCTTCACATCCTGCAAAGCCATCTAGCTTTACAAAGGTTTCATCGCAGCACTATAATAATGCTTCCTGTTCCTTCAAGCTACTCTCTGCGCTACAGTGTTCGGCACGGCTCTGAGCCTTACTGCTCGCCTCTGCTTCACGGCACTCGCAGATTACTTGCCTTCTTCTCGACTCACCGCAGACTACAAGGCAAATTCCTGGCACTTGCACATTCGTCGACATGTAGACTGCACTATCGACCTCCGGTCTGAGCAGGGTGATGTGGCGGCGCTGTCGTCGCGCCACAAGCGAAATACATCGAAGCCTAAATCGCGCTATCAAAGTTCCGAATTAAAACAGTATATATACAATAGCTCCGAACTACACACTTGAGCGTTGGCCGCTCCCAGGCAGAACACCTTGCCCGGCGGGAGATCTCCTTTCCTTCCACCGGCCACATAAGTAAATAGTCGAGTAAATAAGCAAGTAAGTAGTGAAATAAATAAGCAACTAAATAAGCAACTAATAAGCAAGTTCATGGTCAAGTAAATAATCAAGTAAATAACAAGTAAATAAGCAAATAAATAACCTGGTAAATAAACAAGCAATTAAACAAGTAACACAGAGCAGCCTCTCAGCAACACCATCTTCCTTGCCTGCACTAGAAGAATTACTACAACGAACAGAAAAATGATACTGTCATTCTACGAGTACGATTCTACGAGTCTTAGCACTCGTCGAAATAGGGAATTCCCGCGCACAGCGTCTACAGTGAACTTTATAGTGTACAAACGAGTGGGGTTACCCGATCTACTCTCAATTCTACCACGCCACCATCGATATGACACACTCGCCAACGATACATACCTCTCGCTCGCTCTCATTCCATCCGATATTTTATAGACGCACCCATATAACTTATATATTCAGACGACTTCATATAGAAATGTATTATTAATAATAATGCACCGCCAGAATATGCAGAAGAAGCCGGGTAGGCAATGCAGTCTTGTGGAATACTAGCATTCGCGGACGTGGAGATATTTTCAAAAACAAGCGTTTATTATTTTAATTTTATTACGACGGCTCCGTGGCGCAGTGGCTTAGCAATGAGTTCCAGCACTGGGGCCGCGGGTTCGAATCCGCACGGAACAAGTATTTGTATGGCCTACAAATGATTGTTCCGGGTCTGGATGTTTGTCCTTGTGCAATTTATGTTTGTAAACTGCCTCTACGATACAGAAGAAAATCCTAGTATGGGGGTAATGTTGTTTTAAAAGAAAACAACTAAAAAATACTAAAAGTTGAAAATAATTTTATTGAGATTGGGAATAAGCCGTTTTATTCATATAACCTTTAAACGACAATGAAGCTCCTTCCTCTATGTCATAATCATGCCATGTCATAATTATATATTTTCAAACCTTGAAACCTTATACCATAAATTAAATCTTTGTACTACTCATCACAGTCTCAAGTTTTCCAACGTTTGGTCCAAACTTACTTATATCTCTTATAGTTTATAATATAATTATCATTAAAACCCATTTATTTTATCAGTCTTTGATTTCACAAAAATCCTCCATATTTTTCGGATAAATCATAGTTTTCATAAACAGATAGATAGCATTACTCCTGGTAATGCTATCTATCTGTTTGTGAAGTTTTACTCTACTCTACTTTCAAGGTACTTCCAGTGACGATGATGAAAATGAAAGTATGTCTGGTGATGAAGATACGGAAAAGCGTTCGCTTCTGATATCGATTCAGATGATGACAGTGATTCACAGGTAAGTCTTTTATATTAGTTCATGTTCTAGGTAGAGTTACCATTAGTTCCCGTTTAGTCCATGCTAGCCCTGCTGCAGAGCTAGCATGGGCAGGAGACAATTTTATCCCCGGGAAAGGAGAAAATATTTATCCCTCGCTTAGTTTTATCCACCCTTAGAGCATGGCACACCGGTGGATATAATATCCACAGTAGATAAAATGGGAGATAGACTTAGACTTAGATAGATTTTTTGTATGAATATAAACTTCAACCCACGTCCAATGAACTAGGATAAAATCATCCGTTTCAAATGTCAAAAAGCATAATTTTTATCTTTCATTTAGCTCCATGCTACGGACGGGGATATATGTCTACTCGTTATGTCAAACGGGATATACTTGTCCCCGTTTGACATAACAAGATAATTTTATCTCTTGTCAGTGGATATAATCGGGGATAAAATTTTGTCCCCGCCCATGCTAGCCGGGCAGGAGGAATATAAGTTATATTTTATCCCAAAAATGGGAGACTGGTTTGAGGTTTACTGGTAAAACCAGTTATTTGCATTTTGTGAAAATGGGTTAATTATACACTTTGACTGGTAAAATATACAATTTTCTGGTAAAACCGACTATTACAATCTGGGCGTCTTCAAGGCAAGAGTGAATAGGCTTTTACGCTAAGACGGTGCGATTTACCATCCAAGGCTGCATCACCACTTACCACTAGGTGGGATTGTGGTCTAGCACTGGCTTATATATAATAAGTTTAAAAAAACGACCATTATTTACGGAGATATTTCGTGGTAATACCGTGTATCAGCATCGTAAGCTTAAAAATGTCCACGTGAAACAGTTTTAAGCCTTTACTGGTTCGAGTTATTTTATTTCTTACTATAAAAACATGTTACAATACTATAACTTATGTTACTGTAAACATAAGTTCCAAAATGCGTACTTGATGAAACAGTTATGCACTTTTAATTGTTATTACTAGAAACTAATCACAAAAGGTTATTTACCATTCTTTAGCAGGAAAAACCGAATAAGTGCTCCTAGTCGTTAAGGCTATTTGTTTCCTTTTAGATAAGCGCTTATAACTGCTTTACATGAGACCTATTACATCAAAAACGTCAAAAAATGTATTTAATTAGTACGCCTATAAGAATATAAATACCAAAATTAAATAATAACAATAAAGAAAAACATGTCACAGGAATAATTAGATTAGTTGCCTCAATTGATAAGATAGAGCAAATTGAAGAGATTGAGATATAGCAGTTTGCTTAAAATTATTTAATAGAGAAGGAGGAACTCTTTATGATGAACTCTTTCTTCCAGAAGCATACCCACAGAAAGTGGGCATGGTCTAGTCCCGACTCTTCGACGAAAAATGAGATTGACTTCATAATGACGACCAAACGCCAACAGTTCTCCGATGTCTTAGTAATCGCGGGAGAGAAAACTGGTAGAGAACACCGAATGGTGAAGGCACCTGAGATTTTAAGTGAGATTGAGAGGTTCTAAGGACAGCTGTACACACCATCGTTGGACGAACATTTCGATTCAAGAACTATCTTTAAATTGATATAATCGGAATCTATTCCGATAATATAGAACCAGTATAGTAAAACCAGTTACGTTTTTTTTGAATATTTTGTGAAACATACTACATTTTGTAAGTTAATAATAGTTGATAATTATATAGACACTAGCTTTTGCCCGCGACTTCGTCCGCGTGGAGTTCGTTTATATCGTATAAAAGAGTCTGCTGGTACAAGCCACAATTATAACTGGATGTCGCGGGCAAAAGCTAGTAAACTACAAAACTTCTTTATACACCACATTTTTGCTAATCTATTACTGTGTGCCAAAATTATCTGACTACTGGGCGAGCTTACGCGTGAGTAAGCCACATAGAATTGCCCGTGTGAAAACAATTTTCTCTCAAGTCTATACCCGCAAATTTTAATGTCTGCCGTTGTGATTTTTTATGGTCATTGCAAAGCAGACTTTAAGGAAACTGTATTCGTTTGAATTCAATGGGAAGATCATTCGGGATCAAGGTAAATCTTGGTACAAATACAGTTTCCTTGCGCACATCCAGTTATAATTGTGGCTTCCGCTACATTGTGATGTAACGCTTTTACTTTTAGTCTGGTTCCGTTGCACAGTTGAGGAGATTTTAAATTTCGCAACAACATAACAGGAGTGCCACGCGCAGAATAAACTTATGATGTGGAAGATCCGATGGTTTCAGTGAATTAAGAAATTCGACAGGGTAGTTAATTGCGTCATCTGTGTTGACCACAGAGTCTATTGACGTGTACACCATTTCTTCCCCCTAAAAGACGTTAACAGTATATCGTTAATTGCCGCTGCTTGGTCATTTTTCGGGGTTAGTATGGCACGTTCACACAACCATTCCATTGGCTTATCGTGGATATGAGCAATATCTGGGTAAATTTTGGATATTAACTCCTGTAACGTAAATACAACTGTGCACAAATTATCAGGGATGGTTATCATTCAATTTACGTATCTACTTGTAATCACGGTTGCCGATTTCAAGTAGATTCGCAAATTCACCAGCACACTCTTTTTCTCCTAAGTGTACTCGCATATTTTCGAGTGCTTGAGGATTTTCATTAGAGGCCATAAAGTGGATCTCTTAAGACACGCCTTAACATCATCTGCTCTATATCATACTACTACTGGTAGAGTCTGTCTAAAATCTCCAGCCAGCAAAACCGTTACACCACTCATTAATTTCTTATTTCTCTTATATCTTATAGAGTTCTGTTTAAAGCCTCTACGCCACCCTTATGAGCCATGGTTATTTCATCCTACACTATCATTTTCGTATGTTTTAATATTTCAGCAAAATTACTTTGTTTCGATATACTACAAATGGGAGTATCAGCTATTGTCAAATTGAGTGGTAACTTGAAGGTAGCATGAGTAGTTTGTCCACCTCAAGCAGTGTAGCTGCGATCCCAGAAGAAGTCACAGCCAAAGCAATTCTGCGAGTACTTCTAACTTTTGCTAATAGCAAATTTATGAGGAATGTTTTGCCTGTTCCACCGGTAGCATCTAAAAAGAATATTCCACCCTTATTTGATTCAATGTTTGTATTAATTTGATTGTAAACTGCTTTTTGTTCGTTATTCAGTGATCCTTCATTATTTTTAACTGTGTTTTCTAATGATGCTAAGTCGTAACTTGTCTCTTTAAGAAACTCTCTATTTTCAAATAGTTGTTCTTTGCTTGGCTGATGTAACCCATATTCTTTTAGTAGCCGACCACCCAACGCTAATACGGCATCTTCTATTACCAAAAGGCATTTGTTAAATACCACATCTGCTATGTGCTCTACATCCACATCTCCCTGTCTTTCTAATAGCCTTTTAAAATCTTCAGATAGGTATTCTTTGAATTTCTCCCAAAGGCTTAAAGGGTCTAATACTTGGCAGAACACTAAAATAATCGTAAAAAGATCCCGAATCATTTGCGGTGATTGGCAAAGTGCTGCCTCTTCCATTGCTGCGAACAAATGCTGATCATCTTCAAGCAAGCCGAGAGCTCTGCACGCTGTTTGGAACGTGGAATATACATGAAGACCTACAATTTTAACGCTTCAAATGAAATTGGGCCCCGGATCTCATGAAGAAGCATGCGAAGGTGATAGCATTCTGTATTGTTCGGATGCACAGTATAAACCCTGCCCAGAACGTGCTCTTTTTGACCCCTGGCCAGCCTTCAACGTTTGCTCCTCTCTTTCTCCTTTGGAACTTTCTTTTATCCCAAACGTAGTATGCAGGTACTTCTAGGTAGAGCAATGTTTTGCAAAGTTATCCACTTTACAAATCGAAAAGGATAGGAGTGTGGTTGTTGGAGGACTATTCACTCTTTCACTCAGATTTTTCGCATTAAAATAAACCCTTTGCCCATTTTCCAAATGAACAGCGAGGTGGACTACAGGATGGAAACGCTCATGAATGGGAAATTCAAGGATTCACCATACTGCCTCTGATGAACTTATATATCTTCCACTTATGTAGGTTTTAACTTCATACTTCTCATTCTCTAAAGCAAACCATGCCTGGTCTGAACCTTTATTTACGTATCTACAGACGTATTTTATTGATTTCATCGAATGACAATATTCCACATTTAAGTGAGCGTTAAATGTTTTAATAATACTGGATTATAAGTGACTATCCAGCGATTATCTATGGTTGTGCTTTTGATATCAACAAAGAACCCACCGTCATCTAGTAAACGTCTCTTGTACTGCGGATAACCGTCTTCACCAGTTTGAGATTCTCTTATGAGAGCCCTCGGGTATCGTTTACTGCACATGTTATCTTTCATACATGGTGACTTTCGATTTAAAGTTCCAAATGGAGCATGTATTATATTGCATTTAACGATTTGGTGAAGCTCTGGGTCACGTTTGGGATCCGGTATTTCAGCACAAATTATATTGTCGATTTGATCCGGAGTAATACGTTTGTGAAGCCATAAAAGAATATGAATATGTGGAAGACCTCTCTTTGCCATTCCGTTGAGTACATATGCATCGCACTTCACTCATATTTTTCATCTTTAGTCGAAACACCCTCGAAATTATATCGTGTCTATCATGAGATTGTTGTCCTTGAAGCAATTGCTTTTATCTTGTCCCAGCGAGGATGGCATGTGAAAGTGATAAAAGATCAGGCCGGCCGTAATTCCTAAGATAGGTCATAGCGTCCTGTGTTTTTCGTGCATGTACCTAGGTTCTCCCGTAAAGATGATGGAAGGACAACCATTTGTCCTAGTTGGTTGGCTACTGCGTCTTGTCTTGTTTTAAATGGATGAAACTATCAGCACGTAATTTGGCTTGATTATTTTTGATATAATTTAATCTCTGTTTCTATTTTGGCGTATTCATCCACCAAATATTGACTAAAAAGGGCACGATAGTTGACTAAATAGTTAACTTCTCCTTCTTTAATCATTATTCTATACGAATAGAAACTTGCAGAAGAGACAGTTTTATTAAGTGGCAACTTATTTGTGGAATTGCGTTGTGGCATGTTAATTGAATACCCATCATCCCCCAGCAAAACATCAATGGATACTGTAGCGCATCATATGCTCGATGTATCTCACTAATACGCTGAAGTGAATTACTTCGGCTCTCGAGGAGGATGTCCTTCGATCAAATTGTTGATCCACTAACACTAAAGCCACTTCATTTGCAGTTGGTGCATTGTACTCACCTCTATGTTCTTCTGGTGGTTTTTATCAGCATGTATGATAACTTTGTTTGACTCTGAAGGAGGGGCTTTATCAATGGCACTTTTCAGATCTTTTATATACGGGTTCACTTGATGCAGCATATTCTGCAATTGTTTGATTAAATTTGGCTTTAAGTTAGGAAATTTAGAACATCGAATCTTTGCTTCTCGATCATCTTCACCTACAAAATATATTTGAAGGTACTGAGCGTCATGTTCGGCTTCTGGTAATATACTTCCAATAAAATGGTAGACCTGGCCTTGTACGTCAAAATGTACATTAGATAAATCATGCCTAAATCGTAATTGCCTTACTGGACAGATATCTGTTCCGGACTCTGTGTATAGCAGACCGTTTGGATATACTTCAAACCGAAACGGATATATTAATCCTGCAGCTATCAATTCACAAAGTCCACCGTAAGTTTCATTTTTAACATATCGGCTGAATATTCATTTGCTGTTGAAAAATTATCACCATTTCTGTCGTGGGTCATAACTGAAAACCAATCATTAGGCTAATCATTTACCACAAATTTAACAATTTGTGAACGCACCATCATCACATTTCTTGGGTTCCGTACAATAAAATGAAAGAGCACAGAACAAACAGGCGCCGTCACCTATAATGGGGACGACAGTATGTTCTTCCATTTTCCTTTAATATTAAGAGTTTCTGTAGTCATTTTTTCAGTGAGAAAAATACTTCTTTCAACAATACCTAATCACAAAGCAAATCGAATTCCAAGCTTGAACAGTGGTTGTAAGAAAGACAAAATCAAGCAATTAATCCGAATCATGAAACAAATCTTAAACCGTAAGCAAGCAAACAAAGTCGAAGTCTAGTCAAACATCCGTTAACAGTGAATAGGTACCGTATGTGGTACAGGTTGAAGCGCTCATTCACCATTAACTTTATATTAGTTCGAAAAACACAACGTTACCGCGTTTTAAAACGATACCAACGCCACCTATTGGTAGGGATTGGAACTTGAAGATCAATACAAAATAGGTAGGCACCTAAGTATTTCTTTTGGTTTTGCCATTTTATTAATTTGTAAAAAATATATTTGGTTTTGTTGTTTATTTTCATTGTTTTAAATTTTTAAATTTGTATTTTTTGTTCAGGTGTAATTTTGTGCAAATTTTTGTACAAATCTTCTTGTTTATTTTGTTTTATGTTCTTGTGAAATAAAAGTATATTCTATTCTATTCTAATAAATTAGGTTTAAGATAAAATCATTTACGTTATTTACGACCCAAAACCTTAAAAATGACACCCAAGTCACCCAACCCATGAAGAGTTTTACATACAAACTATACATCCATCCATCCTTCCATCCATGTTAGTTTCAAACTATAATCGATGCCATTTTCGTAATTAACGTCCCAAAACCATAAAACGACATCCATATTGACATTTCAACCACATCGCACCCCACAAGGGATGAGGTAATTCTCGTCTGCTACGTTGGATTTTGAAATAGTTGTTGTTTTCGTAATCAGCGACCCGATAAACCATAAAAACGATACCCATGTTGATTTTCAGAATTTGTCACCCTTTTCCATTATTTGAAAGAGCCGAAACACTCCAGAATTCTGAAAGGGCCTGAAACACTTGTTTACTCATTTATTGATAGGAGTACTCCTGTGAAGTTTCGAATAAAATAGTTTAACTAATCTTGTTTTCCTATACAAACTTTCAACCCTTTTTCACCCCTTAGGGTTGAATTTTCAAAACCCTAGGACACGTAATTGTTTATTTCTAATCGTTAACCTAAAACAAAGTTTCAGACTTCTAGCTCTAAAATGACGGACTTCCATACAAACTTTTACCCTTTTCACCCCTTAGGGTGATTTAATTAAAAAATCCTTTCTTAGCGGATGCCTACGTCATTACAACTGTCTGTATGCCAAATTTCAGCGAAATCCGTTCAGTAGTTTCAGCTGTGCGTTGATAGATGAGTCAGTCAGGTTTGCCTTTTATATACACATAGAAGACAGATAGAAGATGTTTCACAGATTGTGTAGTGTAATATTCAAAAAGACGTTTAAACACGAGAAAAACAGAATATTAAGATGGTCAGGTAAAACCAATTAACTGCTCGAACTTTCACACTTTTTAAATTTTCTGCAAAAGTTATTACTAAAACTGCTTTTTTCTTTCAAATAGCTCTTCCTTAATAATCAACTTATCATTAAATTTTGTTATCAACGTTGCACGATGTGACTGTATTGTGTTATGAATTTTCAAACTTTTGGAAGCTGTTTTCTCAATTTAGCAAAATTGACAGATAACTGATTTTACCAGTAAACCCTCGAAATGGTCTATAATTATCTTAAATCTAAATAACGCGACATTAATAGAACCTACCCAATTCAGGGCGGGTTGCTAGTCAGGTAGTAGCTAATATTATAGCTTAAATAAAATCTTCAAAACACGCATGGATAATGATGCACGAATAAACTGTGATGGTCCTCATAAACAAGAATTCACTGTATTCATCAGTTCTAAAACATTTACAAATTTTCAAAACATTCAGATGTCTGGAATTATAAAATTCCATTAAATTCATTCATACATATATACATACCGCATACATACATAAAACAAAGATAAGTACGTATAGGTCAAGTAAAAAAAAAAGTGTATAATTAGTCGATCAATACAGAAGTTATGTAGAGTTTTCTATAAAGCAAGAGGAAAAGTTCTTCCAGTGTTTCATTTATATTACGATGCTCGTTAAATCCTTACCGGAATGTTGTGATTACGGAAAACTTTCAGGTTCGTTACAATTGATCTCCTCGAAACTCCCGAGGAGTCCGTGCTTTGATTAATTAATAGATGGGTTTGTTTTTAGTATATAGCTATATTTTTACAAAAACACCCGTTGATACAATTATTGCAATAAACCCACGTGGTTACAAAAATATGAAATATAAGTGAACAAAATTTTAATACGTACAAGTTTAATTCTGGGGCTTTGTCCTTGTGCAATTTATGTATGTAAACTGCCTCCATGATACAGGAAATAATCCTAGTGTGGGGAAAGTATTTTAAAGGAATAATAGAATTAAGTATTTTTCAAAGGAATTAGGAAATGAGACAGCTAATAAATAGCTGTGCCCGCGAACATAGGCCTATATTCAGCAGTGGACTTGTGAAGGGTCTTAATGATGATTATGTTAATGTGCCCGCGACTTCGTTTACATAGAATCTTTGTTAGTAATTTATTTGTTTTGAAGTTTTGTTACTTTGAGCCTCTTTGATTATATTTTATAAACTACACCTCTGATCCTATTTAAACAGTAATAGAATAGTAGATATGTTTATACTTATAAGGAATAATTTCACCATAAATCCGATCAAGTGCACGAATGACTTTAACACCGAGGTTCCAGTATCCGATTTAAAATAAAACTAAGTTACGTTGACTTATACTCAAAAATATGTAAAAGAAACTAAGGAAGAGGTTAACAATTAATCTAATTTATAAAAACATGGGATTTCTTGCATTGCAAGCTTCGATGATAAGGAGGGAACGATAATTCGTTTGCTACGTAGTGGTGGCGTAAATGAATCCACCACCGCTTTGCTAAAGCGTCGGAGGTGTAGTTAGAGGTGAGATGAGAAACGCCAGAAAAATCACTTACTAATATGTAAGGACAATAAATAATGCGACTTGCAGGAGCGGACCTATAGTATGAAGGGGTCAGAGACTGAGGCCTTTTGTCGCATTACTTTTTCACTCAAAAATGTCAAAGTTATTATCTATTCGTCTTCTTGAACATCAGCTTGTAAAAGTCTACTGCAAGACATGGGCCCTCTCAATGTAGCGGTGATTTGCCATAATTTCCACAGTTATGGTCAGTTCACACCGAGACGCTTGAGGAGGCCAGTGATTTCGAATCGCGAAGCACGGCGCCGCGAGACGCACCGCGACGTCACGAGGCGCATCGTGAAGTCCCTGGCAGTGCACCGCTCTTGCACACTGCTCCTACCGATGAAGCACCGCTGCGTCGTGATGCGCCGCGCTACCCCTCAAGATGTCTCGCGTATCGCGACGCCACGGGGCATTTAAGAATTATCTCAATAAAATGTGTATCTTTTCGTGTATTAAATAAAGTTATATTTTATTTCACTATCTTAAAAAGTGCGCGCCGCGTCACGTCGCGTCACGTCTCGGTGTGACCTGACCCTTAGCAGGCAGATTGACGATCGCAATAAAAGACTTCTCGCACTTTTGACGTCGCTACCCATAGCCGTTCTGGGTATTTTATGTCTGCTCTGACTAACCGATATGTTTATACCGCTAAATATCGAAAGCGATTAGATTTTCTAGCGTTTCCCATAGTCACGTATTACTAGATCCCCAAGACGTAAAGTGACAATCGATTCTTACGCGGTAGAGCCATGCTGCAGCTATATTACTGGTATAGTTGTAGAACGAATGGGTCAGCTCGACCGGGGAAAGACCATGCTCTCACAGAATACCAGCGTAAAATAGCAACTAAACGCTGCTGTGTTTCGTATGGTGAATGTAGAGAACCGGAGACCCTTTTTACTGGAAACGAGGCATTCCATCTTATTCCTCACGGGTGATAACGCATCTGCATTTTGATTCGATATCTAGGATAGATGTAGATTTCTATGGGTCACAACTTACCATCAGGTGGACTGTGTGCTCGCTTGCCATCCTTATCATATAAAAAAATTATGGTGTGATGGATTCATTTACGCCGCTACTACACACGCAAACGAATTATCGTTCCGTACTTAACATTGAAGGTTGCAACGCAAGAAATCTTATTTATTTATAAATTGCAGTAATTGATACCCTCCTCCTTACTTTACTTTTCATATTTTCTTAGCGCATTTCTACGTTAGTTAGTTTTATTTTAGACATAACTAGCTGTTCGCCCACGTGGAATTTATTGTGATTGGATTTCATGGGTTTAAATTTTTTGCGCGGAAACCTAATTCTTTTCCTAAAATAAAAGTAGCCTAAGTTACTCCTTATAACATCAGCTATCTTCCAGTGAAGGTCCTATACAAATCGTATATCGTATAGTATAGAAGATATTGAACGGGTACGCCACTCTCGGTTTTTAAGTAATCCGTCGTTTAAAATTTTACAAATATTCAAAACAAACACATTACAGTCAACTCTCGATAATTTGAAACTCAAGAGAGCAGAGAAAAATTTCAAATTACCAAGAGTTCAAAATAACAGGAGTTTAGATAACCAAGAGGGAGGAAAGAAAAAATCAAGTAAACAAGAGTTTAATCAAAAATTCGTGATTTATTATTTTAAACATTAGTACAATTATTCACAAATGTTCATTTTGAAAAGAAGTCTCTATCATTTTTGTAAACAATCGACAGGTCTGTACATGTATGTAAACAAACGACAGGTCTGTGCATCATAAACGCTTTAAATTATCGAGATTTGGGAAGCCCAGACTTCAAATTATTTCATGTTGACGGGCAAGATACTATTCCTTCAACTTCAAATTACCGAGGGGATCAATTAATATTGATTTTATTTAATTTATCGAGTATTTTTTAAGGGACTGGAAAAATAATTCAAATTATCGAGTGATTGAAATTAACTTTTTTCTATAAAAAAAAAACGAGTGTCAAATTATCAAGAGTCGACTGTACTACAAGTCGCGGCACGTAAGTCTAGCGCTGAACGAAACGTGGAGGGGACGCGCACGAATTGAATTACACGAATGCGACTGAAGAGCCAATAAGCGCGTGCGAACGATACGCACGAGCCAATCAGCGCGACTTATGCGCAATAACGGTCACCACTAGACTTTCGTGCCGCTACTTATAACAAAGATTATATGCGAACGAAGTCGCGGGCACAGTTAGTATATAATAAAGTTTACATGTATATGGGTTATTTCACCAATGAGTATTATGAATATCAAAAAGACACATCTACAGGAAAGAAAAACACAACCCGCGTTTTTGCTTTACGTTTGCACAACACCATTTATCATTGACACTGGTTTTAACTATTGTACTTTTTCTAACTAAGATGGTATTATAGTTTTTGTGAGAATATATATATATATATATATATTATATCACTAAGTACAAAAGTCCGTGGCTATTACAAACACTGTACAACGTGGTAGAGCCCCACAGTAGCTATATAGCTATATTATGGTTGTAGTACGAATGGGTCGGCTCGACCGAGGAAGGACCACGCTCTCAGAATACCAGCGTAAAATAGCAGATTGTATATGAGTGTAGAGAAACGGAAACCCTTTTTACTTGAAACGTGACATTCCATCTTAGTCCTTACGGGTGACAACTTATGTGCATTTTGATTCTTAATGAATGTAGGTGTCTATGGGGCTCAGCATCCACTTATCATAAGGTGGACTGTGTGCTCGTTTGTCACCCTTATTTTATTTAAAAAAAACTAACACGGCAGAAACGCAAACTAACAACTTGTACTTCTGCAATGTTATTTTATTTTTTACTCATGAAGCCAGAGCTTTGCTTGACTACTATGCCACCTGACGGTAAAGTGGATGAAATTTGGGACTCAAGCCCGCATAGTAGTAACTATGTACTTTGACTACTAAGGTACACGTACCTTTTAACAGATTCCAAAGAGCAGCAAACTTATAGGACCTCGTTTAGCTAAAAAAATATGGGTCTAGACTAAAAATTGTAAAAGAAGTTGTTGGAGCCAGTAAATAAATGTGGACTGTAATCGATAGGTTTATTCGTTGTGTAATTATAATTATTATTTGATGTGAGCGTTCGCGATTGTGCCGTTGATATGGGGATGGTCGCGGGCACACGGCTTGTGCCCCCGCCCCCGCTGCAGCCCCCGCTGCCCGCCGTCAGTTTCTTTGTGTGTGAACAGAAGTAGTATGAGGCTAGCCCATCGTGTATACTATCACATATCGTTTATTCTATTGGCCAAGGTACACGTTCGCCACTTATTATCTTTGTACTGTTAGTCATTTATAAGTTGCTGCGAACGTAGTTTCCTACTTTCACCGTCTTATGAACAGAGTCGCGCTTGGAGATTGCTATTAGGTTTTCATTTGAGCCCCCGCGGGCAACAATTCAGAAACTAAAGTATGATGGCTTGTTAAACGACGCGAGCTTTCAAGTTCTTACTATTTTCCCTACAATTTTAATAAAATGATAATATCTAAAAAATTATATCTTTAAAGTATGTCTAGGTCAAAATTTGTTTATTCAAAAAGGTTTATTGCAGTCTTATAACCATCAAAATCTACCACCGTTTCGAAAATCAAAACCATTTCATTAAGAAACCGGCCAGAATATCTGGAGATATATTTAGTTTGACCGTGTAGTGGCAGTTAGAATATCCACTACCTCATATCATCCCGTGGGTGTCGTAAGAGCGACAGAGGGAAATTAAAACAGAAGATGGGCAGCAGCATCTTCATGATAATAACTCAAAATATTAAATAACTGCGGTCACCAACCTGACTGTCAAGCGTGGCAACTATGGCAAAATCCTCCCTATGAGGCAATCTATGGGAGTGGCCTATGTTTAGCAGTGGACTTTTAAAGGCTGTTATGGATATTGAGTAAGGTGAAGGTAAAAAAATCAGTTATTGGGTTTTCCTGTCGAGAAATTCCCAGTAGGAGCCTGGAGTCACGAAGTTGGTGATGTTTCACCCCCGTGCCTCGTAAAGCACGCAAAGCCGTTGGTCGTGCGCCTGATCTCCGATTTAGTCAGACAGCTCCGATTATGAGAGTGAGGGAATAGAGAGTGCCAGGTGCACTCTCTATTCCCTCTACTAATATTATTGTTTATTATGTATCACTATACAATAAATAATATATTAATTAATTGATATTACACATTCGTACGTACGTAACTATTAAATTAAATGCAAGAAAATATAAAAAAAGCTTTCCACAAATTCAAAGGAAAGATCTTTAGAAATCGTCTTAGAAGTAAATATTACAAAAATTGTTTTTTTTAATTTTAGTCTATGGGTATAGTCTTCTTGTTATAATCAAACTTTTTCTTTTGAAATATTACTTATTTTGGTAGTAGGGGTGGGAACACTTTAAGTATTATTTGGTTAAAATGTAAGTGCTGTACCGGGGTGCGCAATCCGGAATGAAGAGCCAAATAAATTAGCGGAGGACTCGCAAACTGGCACCAGACTGAGACCGACTCCTACGGCTTTCGGTTAATGCAAGTTTAATTCGTGTCACACACGGACATGTTAAATACTGAGTAAATTTGAATGAATTAGTTAGTTCGTTATATAGATTATTTACAAAAAAGTTACGAGATAATTACTAAAGCAAACATAATAACTGCTCTTTATTATTTGTAACTTTCATAGAGAAGATATACGCCACAGTTGCTACGCTTGCAATCGAGTGTACAACCGCAGTTTTTGTTTTTATCAGGAAGATAGTACTTGTTTAGTTCAGACGTCTGTTGCGTAATAGGATTCATAAGCCTAATACTTTTACGTTTGGCTCGGCTAATTAATAGCAAAATGCCGAAATTGCCATGTAAAAAGTGCAAACAGTTTTTACCAAATACCAAGGACGTCAATGTCGAGTGTAAAAAGAGCAAACATGCCTTTCATAAGAAGTGCGCAAAAGATATAAGTTGTTTTAGTGCTAAAGGCATTTGTGATTCGTGTAAAGAAGTAAAAGCAGGGGGAGGAACGCCACGTTTACGGACGACTAAAGACAATGAGGTTGTACTTGAACAAATTAATAAACGAATGGCTATTGTAGAGGGAATGAGCAAAAAATTGGAATAAATTAACTTACAACTTAAATACTACGCAGAGAAGGACAAAGAAATGTTAGATTTTAAGATGGAAGCAATTAAAAAATTCACAAAGCATTAAAATCGAATTAAGGATTTACAACAACGAAATATTCACCTAGAGAAGTGCAATAAATTGATGGAAGAACGTATATGTGTATTAATAATTCGAGAAAGAGAAAAAAACATCGAGTTGATTGGTGTCAAATACAAAGAAAAAGAGAATATAGTCGAAATTGTGCGAAAATTTTCACATTTGATGGAAATAGAAAATGAAATAGAGAATGCTTGATTTTGAGTGAGGATTTTTCTATCAGGGTTTGTCTATTAACCGATAAGTTTATTTTGTAGTGTAAGCAATGAACCTTTTAGCAGAATATGTATTGATCGATGCGGCTGTATTGCTTATTTACAGGACTTCAAAATAGTACTTGGGCGATAATTTTTAAAAACCTAATAACTTTATATGTAAAGGTTGTATTTCCCGTGTCTATTTTCTTCGTTGTAAACGTATAATATACGTTTGAAATGCACTCATCAATTGATTTATGAGTGCATTTCAAACGTATATTATCACATACCTTCTGACAGTGTATATTAGATCTAGTCAATAAATTTAAGTGTAGATACGAATGTATACTTGTAATTAGCATGTTCTCCGAACTCCATCACTGTGTGTCACATAATAAAATACTTCTCTCATTTGCGGCAGTATTTTACAAGTAGATAGATGCAATAGAGTCTTGTGTGGTTAACTTCCTGCAACTTGAGCATTATCTTTAGAAAATGAATCTTCAAGCTACCTAGGTATATATTGCTTTCTTTGAATATATAAAATTATCGGTAATTTATAAAACAGTGAATTTATTCGTAAATTTTTGTTTATGATGTCATTATCACAAATGCTATTTTTGTTATACCTAATTAATTGATTCGAAATTCGTTCCTTTTTCTTTAATTTATTCTTTATTAATAAGTAGTTAAGAATAAATTAAAGCAATAAATAAGTAAATGCAGGTGTCAAAAACTTATTATTATTCTTGGTCTGGCAAGATTTGGTTAAATATTAACGTACCAGACCAATTTTAATTAAAAGAGGAATACTAAACAAAAATTTTGAAGTTTGTTAAACTTCAAAATTTTTGTTAGTTCTTATATTAGTTCTTATGTTATGTTAGTCTTATGTTAGTTCTTATATTTTAAGTCCTATATAGAAAATTTATCTTTAGAATAAATTAATATTTTAGGCATTTTAGGCGTGATTTCGTGGTCTGGCAAACAGTTGTGTCAAGAATAAGGGTGCCAGACTCGAGTTTTCATTTTTTACTGAGCAAACTCTAACAAATAAAAAAAAATACACTTACATTTTATATATCAATTTTGTAAAAAAAAAAATTTCATAATAAATTAATTCAAAAACATTTTGGGCAAGTTAGAAGCCACCATTGTTACAATTTTTTAAAAATGGAAAATCTTATCAGTACTTGTAAAGGAGCATGACTTTAATAAAGGACTAAGCTCGAGTCATTGGATAAATTATACACATGGTCTTTTCTGTAACTTTTGTGTTGTATTATTCTATGCCACCTATTGGGTCCAATTGTGAATTTAAACCATCCAATGACAGATAGATAGATAATGCGAGAACCGGGGACTATTTTAATGGTAATGAGGCATTCCATCTTAGTCCCAAAAGGGGGTAATCAAGGATAGACGTAGGTATCTAAGAACCACAATATCCACTTACCATCAGGTTGACTGTGTGATCATTTCTTTGATTGTTCATGCTTCATATGTTTGCATAAAACATTAGAAATCTAAGTTACTCTTTAACAAATTTTAGCATATACAATGGCACTACGTACGTATATATTCGTTTAAACATGTAATTATGCAAGAAGTTTTTATTTAAAGCGTGAAAAAGCACATTTTCCAGGTGATAGGACACCTTTTCTGCTTAGGACTCCGTACCCTGCCTACTCTCTACCTACTAGTACCCTCTTTTCTATTTCTGCCGCGAAATAGCTATGCTTGCACTGTGGTGTTCCAGTTTAAAGCGTATACCGAGCCAGTATAGCTACAGGCTGTGACTATCTTATTGTTTGGAGGTGACAACGCCTTTACCGTTACCGTTATAGCCTATTAAAGTCCACTACTGAACACAGGCCTCCCCTATAGATTACCTCATAGGGGAGCATAGTTGCCATGCATGGTAAGCGGGTTGGCAACAGCAGTATTTTATTTTCAGTCGTTATTAGGAAGACACTGCTGCCCATCTCCTGGTTTGTTTCTCTCTGTCTCCTCACGGGATGATATGGCGTATTGGATATTCTTACATCGCTACTACACGGGTAAACAACGCATTTCAGTATAATTACATTCATTTTCTCATTCATTACAGCCCTTCACAAGTCCACTGCTGAACATAGGCCTCCCCCAAGGAATGCCACAAAGCACGGTCCCGAACCACCTGCATTCATTGACTTCCTGTATGTCTTACCAGGTCGTCACTCCATCTCATCATCATCATCATTACAACCCTTCACAAGTCCACTGCTGAACATAGGCCTCCCCCAAGGAATGCCACAAAGCACGGTCCTGAGCCACCTGCATCCATCGACTTCCTGCATGTATTACCAGGTCATCACTTCATCTAGTGGGGGGACGCCCTACACTTCGTCCGCCGGTACGAGGCCGCCACTCGAGAACCCTCTTTCCCCATCGGTTGTCGGTTCTTCGAGCTATATGGCCGGCCCATTGCCACTTCAGCTTACTAATCCGTTGGGCTATGTCAGTTACTCTGGTTCTACTGCGGATATCGTCATTTCTAAGTTTATCACGCAGATAAACTCCGAGCATAGCCCTCTCCATAGCTCGCTGAGCGACCTTGAGCTTCCTCATCCGGCCAGCAGTGAAGGACCACGTCTCAGTTCCATAGGTCATCACTGGCAACACGCACTGGTTGTACAGTTCACTCCATCTAGTGATATATAATTACAGGCTGTGAGTAATTCCAACTTAGTCCCCAGAGGGACAACACATTTATTGCCTTTGTTTAAAGTTGGCTACGTTTTGGAGTCCATGTGCTGCAACAACCAATTACTATAAGGTGGACTGCAAGTTCGTTCGTCATTTCAGTTTTATAAAATAACAGCACCTATTTTTCTATCAAATAACGAAAACTTTATTTAACTACCCCCATAGTTTTGAGAGCTGAACATACATTTTGGGCGACATTTTGCCCCGTGCCCCATTTGTCACCCGGCGATACCGTGTCGTGTTGACAGCTTCATTTGCATGAAACATGGATATAAAACAAATTAAAACTATACAGATTGGTTAGAACAGAGTTGCGGTTTTTAAATATATTGCATTCTATCAAACATTTCTTTTTTACGTACGTTATTACGTATATGTATAAAAAGTATATACAGAGGTATATATTTTTTGACAAAAGGTATCTGTCACCATTCCATTACAGAATGTAAAAGTCCAATGCAGAACATATTCAACCCAATAGATTACTTCATTGAGGTATTTTGCTATGGTTGCCACGCTTGAGTTGGCAATCGCAGTTTTTTATTATTCTGAGTATTATGAGGAAGACGTTGCTGGCCATGTCCTGTTTCGGTTTCCCTGTTTTGCCTCTTACGATACTCACGGGATGACATAGGGTAGTAGACTCTCTCGCAATTACATGGCAACGAAAAGGTATCCTAAATGCAGTTAATTGAATATTAAACATAACTTTAAAGTAGTATTCAACAACTTTAAAGTAGTTGTCATATGAGATGACGACTAGTCGAAAGGAGGCCTTAGTTTACTTTACTTAGGTGTTAGTTTGCATGAGGTCAAACGTAATCTCCTTGCGTATGTGTGTGGGTCCCTAAATGTCCAAAGATAGGGATAGTGTACCTATTCATGCCAGGATGGACGAGCGGACGAATTGGTGACTAATAGTGTTTGTTACAGGAATTCATGAAGACACACGCCCGAGGACGATCGTACGTCAGGATGGCCGTGTCGGCGCGTCTATAAAATACCGGTTGGATCGAGAGTGAACGAGAGGTTGTGTCACTCTAGTGGAGCGTCATATTGATGGTAGCGAGGTGGAATTGAGGGTATATCGAGAAACCCTCACTCGTTTGTACAGTATAAAGTTCACTGTAGGCGCCGTGCGCGAGAGATTCCGCTGAAGTAATTTTACGAGTGAAGTTATTCTACGAGTGCTAAGATAGTGTCGTGGTTCTATCCGTTGTGGTGGTTCTTCTGGTGCAGGCAAGGACGATGATGTTGCTGAGAGGCTGCCCCGTGTTACACTGAGATAAGTAGTGTTGGTTTGCATACATTGGTGTTATTATGTAATTACGGCCCTCAAGGCTGATTTACACGGGGTCAGTAACAGGCGCCAGTGCTGGCGCCGACGACTGACTGCACCGTTTACACGCAGTCAGTAGTCGCGCAGTCAGTGCTGTACTGACTTCAAATCAATTTACATTATGCCAGTAGCGGGCCAGCACTGACTTGCCTCTAATTTGTAATCAGTTACTGTCCCTGTGTAAATCAGCCATTACTTTACACCAGTGTGTGATTGTGACGAGGACATATTACGGTATGTTCGAAGGGTAAGAGCTATTATATACTAAATGTATAGTGCGTTACGCTTTCTTATTACTGATAATGAATAATTGCGTAAGCAGGAGAGCAAGTTGAACATCCGCTCTCACACTTTTATTATTATATTAACAATTAATGCTATCCTTATGTATTTCCCAAATCAGAATTGGGATTTCCTGTTCTATTTTCGAGATATATATATATATATATATATATATATATATATATATGATATCGTCTTTTTTTATAGAATAATGGTGACGAACGAGCACACAGTCCACTTGATGGTAAGTGGATGCTGTGGCCCATAGACGAATCAAAATGCAGATGCATTGTCACCCCTGAGGACCAAGATGGAATGCCTCGTTACCAGTTAAAATAATATCCGGTCCTCTACACTCACCATTCGAAACACAGCAACATTAAGCTGCTATTTTACGCTGGTATTCTGTGAAAGCGTGGTCCTATCCCGATCGAGCCGACTAATTCGTGATACAATCATAATATAGCTGCAGCGTGGCTCTACCACGTTTAAAAACTGGCTCTACCATGTTTTCGTCTCTCAGAGACTCATTATGCGCCATTTACTCGGTTCCACTGTGATTGATGCCGCCCTAGCTCTAAAACAAAATCTACCGACTGCACAGTGGTACCTCTAAAACTACCAGTTTGTAGTTTTAATTGGAATAAAATGATTTAATTATCTGTAGAAAGAAGTACAAAATCTAATAGACAAGTTAATTTTTTTTTTTTAAAACGTTACCCTCACACTAGGATCTTGTCCTGTATCGTGGAGGCAGTTTACAAACATAAATTGCACAAGGACAAACATCCAGACCCGGAACAATTATTTGTAGGCCATACAAATGCGTGTTCCCTAGCACTGCAATTCGTTGCTAAACCACTGCGCCACGGAGCCGTCAAAAATTAGATTAGATATTAGATATTATAGTTCTAGTAACAATTAGTATCACTGGTCTACGAGTAAATAATCTCTAGATAGTATTACAATAGTAAAACAAAGCTTCCCGCCGTCTGTACGAAAATCTTAGATCTTTTAAGCTACCCAACGGATTTTGATACAGTTTCCATCAATAGACAGAATAATTCAAGAGGAAAGTTTATATGCACATGTATACTATATGATATATAATTCTTCTGTCCGTGTGTATGTGACTGAACTCCTTCGAAACGGCTGAACCGATTTTGATGAAATTTTATGTGTGATTAAGTTGATTAGAGAATAGTTTCATTCACAATTGGACCCAGTAGGTGGCGTTATCGTCGAGATTTAGAAATCATCCGTAGGAAGCCGGGGCGGGTCGCTAGTGTTTAATAAAAAAATGATAACTAAGTTTAACAAAGGCGCATACACATTTTGATACTCATAAAACAAAAATAAGGATAATAATTTATACTGAAAGTGCATAATTTATACCCACAATTTAACTTTTTCTCAATTTATAACAGTTTCAAAGCGTTTGCAAAGCTATTTTATTACACAAACTTTCTTTAAATTTGCGGACATTAAACCGAGGCCTTTGAATGTGGTAGATATTAAAAGCACTAAAATTGCGCGGGGAAAAAACGGACTAAAACTTTTCTACATAAGACCCCGTTGGCTTAGTTGGACTTACATTAAACTTTCATAATAATTGTCACAAAAAGTATCCCATGTTCTACTCTACGACATAACCGACTTATATACACAAATTTCTTTCGTGTCCGTCCAGTCATTCAAGCGTGACTGAAGGACTAACGTTCAAGCAAACACTCTTTCATTTTTATAACATACTAGTGATCCTCCCCGGCTTTGCACGTGTGATTTCTGGGTCTCGACAACAACGCCACCTATCGGGTCTAATTGTGAATCGAAACCATCCAAGGAAATCCAACACGCACAAAAATTTTCATCAAAATCGGTTGAACTATTCTCGAGTTATTGCGAGACTAACGCACCGCAATTGATTTTATATATATATTTTATATGAGTAGCTGTTATTCACGACTTAAGTGTTGTTTACCTAAATATCAATACGTACTGAAATGTGAAAATTTTAACGAATTAAATGAATATCACTGCATTATCTTATGTTAACACATTTTTGTAAACAACACTTTTAGTTTTGTTATCCTTTACTAAGATATAAAGATTTCGTGGATTGGATACTCGTGAGCACGCTAAATATAGTTAGCCATGGGAAATAATAATACTTTTTCTAAATGTACACCTGTTACTTTAAGTGTTCGTCCTTACGCTATGGTATTTTTAGAATAAGGATAACAAACGACCACACAGCCCACCTAATGGTAAGTAGATGCTGTGACTCATAGACATCTACATTTATCTTAGATTAAGAATTAAAATGCAGATGCATTGTTACCCCTGAGGACTAAGGTGTAATGCCTCGTTTCCAGTAAAAAAGGGCACCCGTTTATCTACACTCACCATACAACATTAAGCTGCTATTTTACGCTGGTATTCTGTGAGAGTGTGGTCCTTCCCCGGTCAAAACGACCCAGTCGTGCTATAACCATAATATAACTGCAGTGTGGCTCTACCACGTACAATGTTCGTAGTAGTAATTGCGAACGCTTTATACAGAGGGAACTACACACTCTATTGAAACTAAATTGGCAAATCCGTCAGAATATTCGGAATACAGGGAATTAAAATATTGTACCCTTTTACTATTGCGGTCAAAATTGCTCGCAAAATATTTCGCCCCAGGTGTGTAATTTGTAACCGTGTGCCATTGTATATATAGCCTTGGCACATTAACAGGACCGGAACATAAAAATTCCGCCTCAGCTTCTGGAAAGCACGCCTGGTAACTGAGTATGTGTAAATGTACATTGTTTGTAATAATAGCCACTTTTGTACTCAGTAATATTAAGTATTACATTGTAGTCCTTATATTAGGGCAGTATCTAGTCATATTGTGTAACTCCGATATGTCAGAGCGGTGCTTCCAAGCTCGAGAAAGATTATTTGCTTAAAAGGAACCTCCAATTACTTTAAACTTTTGAATTTGGCTGAGTAACCGAAACAAGCTATACATGTATAATATGTATTTGTAACATACTTTCATTATTTTCTAAATTTTTTTTTTTTGGAAAATTTGACGTCTTCGTGGCACAATGGCTTAGAATTGAGTTGCGGCGTTAGGGGACGCGGGTTCATTTCCGCACGGAACAACTACTTGTATGGCCTACAAATAAATTGTTCCGAGTCTGGATGTTTGTCATAATGCAATTTATGTTTGTAAACTCCCTGCGCGATACAGTAATATAACCTAGTGTGGGGTAACGTTTAAAAAAAAATAAAAAAATATTGCGATCTTATTAACTTATTTATTACATACATATATTTATAATATTATGTGAAGTATGATTTTTGTTTACACGCACATAAATACATACCTGTTACCTATATATATATATATATATATATTCATATGTTAGAGTTATATTAATGAGGCGTTTTTTTTAGATTTAAGACAATTAAATACCATTTTTATTATCGAAGTTTTCTTTTTTTTAATCTTCAAGGTTTTGGATAAAATGTGATCTAGGTAGGCTACTACCTCCCCCCCGAACGGGTTCCCGCCTTGTCGTGGCGGGGGGGCTTAGTAGCTGTGGCTTGGCCACCCGCGGTGAACAAAGAGAAATCCCTTGACTGGCCCGTGGTGTAGGGAAGGCCCGAGGTGGCCACTCCGAGTGGGCTTGGCGAGCCCACTTCGGATGTGTGTCGGTGGGCTGCGGCGGGGGGGGTGTCCTCTCCCCCTACCGCTGCAGCCGAGGTGGAGTCGCAGAGGAAAAGGAGTGTTGGTATGGCGATGCGCCACTCGCCCTATCCTCCGCGACTCTGACGGGACTGCACCGTTAATTGATACGGTGGTGGTGGGGCTGAGGGGGGAGAAGAGTTTGGTATTGCGAGGCGCCGCTCTCCCTACCCTCTGCAGCCGAATCTTGGTTGGCGGCGGAGCCATAGACCAGTGCTGGTTTTTCTTGGCCCCATGGCCTTCGCGCATCGGACACGAGGGCGTCTGTTGCGCATGTGAAGATGGAGGCCGCAGAGGAAGGTGTGTCTTGTGTTCCTGATGCGCCTTGCCTGAGAAGGAGAATGGGGAGAAGTCCTCCCCCGAGAAGGAGCTGCCATGGGGCGGCCAGCGCTGATGGGGCCGCGGATGTGTGCGAAAGCGTTCCCGTGGCCCTGCCAATATGCGGCGAAGGTGGAACACCATGGGGTTTTAGTCAGTGGGAGTCCGACATAACACGTCCTTGCCCCCGCGAGGCGGGTATGAGTAGGCATTTCCCCATGTAAAAAAAAATACCTAGATCACTACTTCATTACAATAGGTTGAGCTGTTTCGACAGACAGAAAATTTTAAAAATGATTATTCATGGTTTAATGCTAATTACCCTTTACCACGACAGTAATTTCGATATTACAGACAGACACTTCAATTTTATTTATATTTGTAGATACAAGGCAAGACAATGACCCATTGTATAGCTTATAATACTTTAGTGTAGCCAACAAAGTAAGGAAATTTAAATCTTAAAAGAGAGAATATTAGAGTTTATTTGCAATGTACAGGTGTAGATCTGGAGTAATTGGATGAAATGATATGAATTAAGGCGAAGAAGGTCAATATGTGCCAAGAAAATTAAAGGTATTTGAATTGAGCGTGAGATCTATGTGTAAATGCAATTTGTATAGAGGTTGCATCTAGGGGTGGTTGTCGGCAACCCTCTGAATTTCAGTCTCACCGTGGACGCGGACCCAGTCGAATGTGTCTGCTCTAACGCGGAAAATAATTTCGAAGCGATTCCTTTCAGTTCAAAATATTAAATTAGTGTTTTTAAATTCTCGTCGTCGCTGTATCTGAGCAGACAGAATTCATTTATGGTAAGTGAAATAAATAATTCAAAAAGTGCTTGAAATTCATCGTCTTAAATTCCTTTAGGGAAAGTCTTGTAGTTGTTCAGTGTACGGGGATATTAAAAAAGTTTAATGTTAGATGAACATTCTAAAAGCCTTTGGGGTGTATTTAAATGTTGCGGGGTATAAAGCCCTCTTAACTCATCCTCCCCCATCATTATACGCTTAGCATAGCTTTAGGGAATTAATCTGACTTTCATTCTGATTTAGACCTCTTTTAATGTTTAAAACAGGTACATTTAGACTTTTTTAAGTGTATTTTAAAGCTAAACATTGTAAAGATTACACATACAGCTTTGTAAATAATTGTTAACTTTTAATATTACGTTTAGCACTACGATGAAATATCTACAACAAAAATAATATTTACAAAGATGATTGTGAGTTATTTAAATTTATTTATACAACTCACAATCATCTTTGTAAATATTACAAACGATAAATGATTTTTATTAAAATATACGTTTGGCTTTATTGTTTTGACAAATATTTCTTACTATGACACACTGTCACATCAAAAAATGCAAATCTCGTTGATTGCATTGATTGGTTGTTATAGTTTAATGAAAATTTTAGAGTTAAATTTTTACCCAAAACAGGCAGGTATTTATTTATTAAAATATGTACAATATTGGTGATTTCAAAAGTAATCAAATTAGCTGTGTGTGTGTGTGTGTTGTTATTTTTACTTTACTCTAACGTCATTTTATATTTAGCTGCATATAAGTTCTTATAATTTATATTCGAAACAAATTAAATTTGTAAATGTATTGTCAATTCTAATTCCATACAAATTTAGGCTATGTTTCTAAAATTATCATGGACTTTTATAGGCTTTTACTTTTTATGTAATTTACAAAAAAAATAAAAGTCTATAAAAGTCCATGGCTGGAGATAATCCTCCCCATAAGGAGGGGCTAACCTCTGAAGTTGATGCTTATATAGTAAGATATAGTGTATCATAGCATTAAAATTAGCTTGATTCTTTTTAGCTTACTTTCAGTTTTTCTTATAACTTAAATTTAATTATAATTCTTACTAGTTTTCTTTTATATTTGTGTGCTAAAGATATTTATTTTTTCTCCATTTTTTTAGCTTAGTACGGCTTTCCTATGATGTTTCACGAATCCTTAACTGCCAAGGATGTGATAAAAAAATTATAAGTTACTAAGTAACAGGTTATTTACGTCCTACTCCTGGGCACAGACGTCCTCTCACTTCTGAGAGAGGTTTAGAGCAAGAATCCTACTCCTGGGCGCAGACGTCCTCTCACTTCTGAGAGGTGCTTAGAGTAAGAAAGTGTCCACTGCTCTAATGCGTGTTGGCGGACTTCACATGTCTTCAATATATTTTATTTTTTAGACAAGCAGTTTTACTTACGATGTTTTTCTTGACCGTCGAGCCCATTGTTAATCAACGCTTAAAACTGCATTCAACCATTTCATTAGTGCCAGCGAGCGGCCGGCAGTTCACCGTGTAGTGGCGGTGTAAGAATGTTCACTACACCATATCATCCCGTAGGTATCGTAAGTGGCGACAGAGGGAAACAAACCCAATTTTGGCAACTATGGCAAAATCCTCTCTATAAAGCAATCGATGGGGAGGCGTATGGAGTGGCATATTGTTAGGCTGTAACGGTAGCGGTACGGTGTTGCTGACGAGAATAGAACCTGGGTTGCACGCATTCTATGATATTTACAACGTGGTATCTTAGTTCTTAGCACTAAACCTCTTAGATACCATGGCTCGTTTAAAGACATGACAAGAAACAAAATTTGTAGTTAAAAGTTTTACTAGTGCTCTCTGGGGTTCAAATATATGATATAATACGCGTTTTAATTTTATATCGAGTGTCTGAGCCCAGAGTGTCCACTGCTCTTTCACATGCCACTTATGAGGGACACTTGATTCCATTGGTCTTAATTATCTGAGAATTAGAGCCGTAGCAGCTTAGGGTCTAATGGCTCGCCGTAAACTTTATTCTTCAATCCCCGCCGGCATTAATGAAATTATTAATTGCAGTTTTAGTGCTGATTTACTACGTGTAAACCGGTAAAGAAAAATATAGTGGAGGAACCTGCATTTCAGAAGAATAAATTATTTAGAGGACTAATCCACGACTTTTTCTGCCACCAGGGCGGCACCACTGTGGGATGAGGTGTACTATTTGACAGATTTCATAGCGGGGGAAGTTAATTTTTTTTAGAAAAGTGTAATTAAAGATTAATGCTTCTTTCTGAAATTTTGAGCTATATTTTATATTAATAAGATAATTAGATTTATATGGATGAACCAAACTGCGAATATTCCTAAAAGAAAATGAATTAAAAATAGAGTTAAAAATAAGCAAAATATTAAAGAGCAACCACTGAGGCGTTGTTTTGTGTATTTAGGAGTTGGAAACCGAAAAACTTTTATTCAAAACGCAATTTTTCACGTTTCTCCTCAATCTCAAATAGCGACATCTGGTGAGCTGTAAGCTATTAGCCCTCATTGATCCATAACCTTCTCAGGAATAAGAGGAGATCTGTACCCAGAAGTGGGCTTATATAGGCTGTAGTTTTATCCGAGAAATGTGACATTTCACACTAAGCGTTTAAATTTATACGTGGTAGAGCCACGCTGCAGCTATATTGTGGTTGTAGCTCGAATGGGTCGGCTCGACCGGGGGTAGGACCACGCTCTCACAGAATACCAGCGTAAAATAGCAGCTTAATGCTGCTGTATATCGTATGGTGAGTGTAGAGTGCCGGAGAACCTTTTTACTGGAAATGAGGCATTCCATCTTACTCCTCCGATCATAACACATCTGCATTTTGTTTCTTAAGGACGCGTTTGCAAAATTGATAGGTATAGAATCGAACTATTACATTGGCACGGGTCACACACACAAGTGTACGCACGGTTAGCTGCGGGTGCGGGAATCGTAATCAAGTAAAAACATTTTGATAATTTGAAAGATTGATTTTGTTTCTCATTTCTTATACCTACAAAAATATACTTACATACGAAATATTCGTATTTATTCGTATTTAGCTGCTCCAGAGACTGCTAGGCACTAGAAGCCCACTACTAGCAGTGAGATGGTGGCTGTGGACTTTGGGCTGGTTTTGTTAGTTATGATAATACATTGACTTCGGACTTGGTGTAGTAACTTGAAGGTACTAAGATACTTCGGTGACAGCTACTGGAACTCCTCGACGAGTAGTACTAGGTGTGCCGAGTTTGGGCTCGTTTTGTTAGTTACGATGAGAAATAACCTCCGGGCTTGATGGAGAGACCTGATGTTGTACTTTGGTGACTACTACTGGAACTCCTGGACGAGTAGAACTACATGTGCCGAGTTTGGGCTCGTTTTGTTAGTTACGATGAGACCTAATCTCCGGGCTTGCTGGAGAGACCGGATAAAAATAATAATATTATTTTACCTTGTCAAGTACCTATGTATCAAATTCGAATATTTTGTGTATATACAGCTGCTGCAATCAGGCAGGCGATACAGTATCCACTCACGACGGCGGTCGAGCGCGGACTGTGGTTTCATCGAAATTTTTGTCCAACAAATCAAAACAGGCACGAAAAATAAAATAAACCTTATTGCAATCCATTATGATTCATCCATATTAGCAAAATATGTGAAAAAATAAGCATCAGTTTTTATTTTTTTTACGACTATTTGTGACATTTTGTTAAAAAGTAAACACCACTTTTTTTTATTTAATATGTCTGCCTACTTACAGTATTTTTAGAAATCTTAATATATGTTGATAATAGAACAAAAAATGTACCTAAACATGAGCCGGTATCGTTAATTTTGTAGATAATGGCTAGGGAAGATCGTTTTTACAATATAAAAATCTATTATTTTCAACAAAAAAGTTACCACCATTTGAAGATGAAGAACCATTCTATACGTGGTAGCTATTAGCTATGTTTGATTTGGTTCAGTTTTGTCACAAAATGTACCGAAAAACAGCATAATTTTGCCCGATTTGCAAACGCACCCTTAACCGAGGATAGACGAAGATGTATATGGATAATATAGGCTACAGTATCCACTTACCACCAGGTGGACTGTGTGTTCGTTTGTTACCCTTATTCTATAAAAGTTATTAGATAAACATAAATCAAAATTTATTATCGGAGATAAACCTACATCAGACATTGATGGTAGTTAGCTTAAAGGCTTAACGTACTAGTAACTTTCATGTAGTGAGAATACAATACAGCGAATACAATATTTTCTACTCGACATAGATGCTATATTTTCATTAAATATTTAAACGAGATTCGCTATTAGTTTTTCTTTTTAATCAGCCAGTAACAGTCTACTGCTGGAGATTATTCTCTCCAGTTGTAGTTAGGTATAAAGGCTAGTTTGTTGATCGTCACGCTTGGCAGTCGGATTGACGATCGCAGTGCCAGAGCCAGAAGTCTCGTAACTTCAACGCTGTTCCCCGTCGCGGGTCTGGTTATTTATGTCCGCTGTAAATAATATAGGATTTTCTACGTTAAAAGGCTTTTAGCGAACCCCACTCCGCTGCATGCATATTTGTCCAGCACAATGTAAGCATGCGACATTCGGTGGACAAATAGTTAATTTATTTTTTAAATGTTTTTGCTTATTATCTGGAATTAAAGAAACTAAATAAAATTAAGCCTCATTCTAATTCAATAACATGCCTTTCATATTAACAAAAAAATTTATATGGTTATCGCTAAAAAACGAGAACTCGGACGTAAAAGTTTTTTCCCGGCGATTAAATTATAGCAATAAGTATCAATTAACTTCAAAATCTTGTATAAAATACGATATTTTTGTCCAAACTGGCCTTAAGCCGACATCTAAGTAAAAAAACAAAAATCTATCTTCTAACGATATCCACGGGTCACGGGACAGTGGCGTAAAGGCTCTTTCGGAGGCCATATATGTCATACATGTCTAACGCCTATAAACGGACAAAGACACTATGTTACCGTCTACGGAAAACGATACGTACCGTTCTTTATATTAGGTCCTTACATATGAAATTGGCGTTTTGTACGGGAGGAATATAAAGTCAATTTTTTTGGTAAAATTTATTAATCAAAGTATGCACCGTTGTTATCTATGCACTTTTGCCATCTCATAGGAAGTTCATTGATCCCTTTACTAAAAAAACCATGGGGGCGAGAATCAATAAACTCTTTGAAGGCGGTTTGGACTGCCGCATCGGAGTTGAATTTTTTCCTTGTAAGAAGTTGTCCAAATTCTGGAAAAAATGGTAATCTGTTGGAGCAAGGTCCGGGGAGTACGGTGGATGTCGCAGACATTCCAATTCTAGCTCATCTAACTTAGTGGTTGTTTGTTGTGCAGTGTGTGGTCTTGCGTTGTCGTGAAGCAGCAGTGGCCTAGACCGATTGACCAATCTCGGTTGTTTAGCAGCTAGTTCTTCCTTCATAGTTTGCAGTTGCTGACAATAGATATCTGCCGTAATTGTTTGGCCAGATTTTAGAAAGCTGTAGTAAACGACACCGGCGCTAGTCCACCAAACACTCACAAGTAACTTTTTCTGAGTTAATTTTCGTTTAGGGCAGGATTTATTATTGTGTCGGTTGAGCAAAGTAACAGCAGTCGACGCGTGTTTGCAAGTTCGATTCACTCAATTCATAAGGTACCCATCGTTCAAGTTTTTTTACTTTCCCGATTTGCTTCAAGTGGATTAATACAGTTTTATCACTTACACGAAGCCTGCAGCTATCTCTGAAGTGCTTTGTGATGGATCCGCTTCCACAATAGCCTTTAATTCTTCATTTTCCACTTTGGTCTCCGGCCGTCCACGGGGTTGGTTCTGAAGGTCGAAATTTCCAGAACGAATACGTTGAAACCAAAAACGTACCGTGCTTTCTTTTGCGACACCAGCGCCGTACACATCATTAATTCGTCGAGCTGTTTCTGCAGCACTGGTGCCACGGTAGAACTCGTACTCGTAAATATACCGATATTTCATGTTTTCTATAGTGCAGTAATAAGCGACGCCAAAGAATAGACAGTTTTCAAAACTCAAATGTACCAGCTAAATGAATTTATAAATTTGAATTTGGAATTCTTAACCAAAGATGAGATATTTCAGATCAAAATGGTCAGTACGACAAAACGCTAATTTCATATATAAGGACCTAATATATTTCGTAGTACAGGTTGGGCCACAAGACGCGGTTATTCAAAGATACAAAACCTGTTTTGACATTCATTTACTTTGGCCTCGCATCAATGATCAAAGTTCAAAGAGTTGTGTATGTTTACAACTCTGAACTTGGGTATTTCGGTGTCTTATTTTTGTATTTTACGAACTTTACTAATATGTTTGTCATGCATGTATAACGCCCAAAAACGCACGAAGTCAATATGTTAGCGTCTACGGAAAACGATACGTATTGCTCTTCATATTTCGTAGTACAGGGTGGGCTGCGAGATGCGGTCATTCATAGATAAAAAATATATTTCAAGATTCATTAGTTGAGCCACGCATCAAAGATCAAAGTTTAAAATAATTGTGTATGCTTAGAACTTATTATTAAAATAATTGTGTATGATTTATGCAATCTGATACTTAATTGTTATGTTCTAACAAAGAACGTTACTTCTTCATAATGCTAACAGTAAGTATAGATTAGACAGGGCAGAATAGATAAACGTGGAAAAGCCGCGCGGCAGCTATATTATGGTTCTCGCAGAATTGAGTTGGCTCGACCAGGGAAGAACCACGCTCTCACAGAATACCAACGTAAAGTAACAGCTTAATGCTGCTGTGTTTCGTATGGTGAGTGTCGAGAACCGGAGACCCTGTTTTACTGGGAACGAGGTATTAAATCTTAATCCTCAGGTGTGACAAAACATCTGCATTTTGATTCTCAATCGAGGATAAATGTAGATGGCCACAGCATCAACTTACCATCTGGTAGACTGTGTGCTCGTTTGTCACCCTGATTCATAAAAAAAGCTGTAGGTGAAATTAAAATTCGAGTGGAAACATGCAGAAAGATTGGCTATCCCTACATTAAGCTCAAAGGTCGCTGTCCGTTTTTCCACCTGCCCTAGAAACAAAAAATATGTATATTTACCTACCACAAGGTAATAAATCTGCCCGAGGTATCCTTTACTTAACCATTTTTTTTAATGACTGAATAAATAATACTTAGACAACGAACAGAAACTAAACAAAACGTGAAAATGTTCCAGTTTATACAGCTGAGGTATTTTATTTTATTAAGGGTAGAGTCATTGATCCCGCACCTAAGGGAAATTAAGTTTTCTGTCGTCCAGGTAGATATTGCGTTTTATTGTGTTCTTGGGTGATAAAGGTTATTTTTCCCTGACGTTCGTTGTTTTTGGCCGCAGCATTTATTTACTACTAGTTATTGCCGGCGGTTTCGTCCAATTGGAAATTGAGTGCCCTCTGATTCTTTGCGTGCAGTGTGAAATGTTTTTATATGTCGCAGCCTATATCTAGCTTTCAGCTTCAGCCTAGCCTTTTTACTAATATAACTTTGCACCTATTTTGGGCCACCCTAAAGCCGCGTACATTTATATAACATATTAACATAGCGCATAATTAAGCATAGACCAGTGACATTACATGACATGGTCACCCTATTAATTTCATTCAAAGACGACTAAATTACGATTATAATTCAGGCCGCTAGTTGACTGGCTGAACAGAAAGGCTTATTAAGCTAGTGGATGCGACATCCCGCTAATATGAAGCGTCAGTAGCCTAATGGCAGGGCGCGGACCGCGAACTCGAAAAATCGTGGGTTCGAATCCGCCATTCGACTACTGTCGTGAACCACTTCTAACACAAGCATTTTAAGCTTACCAGAAGTGATTAAAGGGAATATTAGTAAAGTTTAATAGCATTACTAGTATTTAAAAAAAATATTATAAACATGAAAGTTTATGAGGATGCATGGATGTTTGCTACGCTATTTCAACTAAACCGTTACTTTCGTTTTTCATTTTTGAATTATAACTGGTTCTCAAATCCAACCGCCAACCATGAGGTGCGGTGTTCGAATTACATGAAAAAAATATTATAGTGTTAATGGTATAATAGTGATTATGTCTTTGATTACGAAATGATTACGAATCTAAATATTGAATTAATAGTTTTTATCATATATGCTTAATCATAAAATAATGTCGCTTACAAAGTGACTTTTTTAGCGTAAGCTATAATGGTTTATTTGTCCTTAGTAATATCTGTCTCTGAGAGTGACAAATAACAGACGCGCCAAATAATACATAATCATTTAATAAATCTGTAGAAAAGTCGTGTCTGTAATTTTAATATATTCTTTAAAAAAAGAGGCCAGGAACTAAATAAAGGATACTGAAGCCAAATTAGTGGTTTTTAGTAAGATAATATTTGTAATCAATTTACGTTGTAGGACTCCTTTTGTGCTTAGAAGTTGTAGTTTTTGCCGTCGAATATTATAATTATGACTAAATTCAGTGCTTGCACTATTGTGTTCCAGTACGAAGCGTTTTTTTTTTTTTTTTTATAGAATAAGGGTGACAAACGAGCACACAGTCCACCTGATGGTAAGTGGTTGCTGTGGCCCATAGACATCTACATCTATCTTCGTTTGCGAATTTAAATGCAGATGCGTTGTCAGCCGTGAGGACTAAGATAAGTATAGAGAGCCAGCCAGTATAATAACAGACTGTGAGGCATGCCATCTTAGTCTTCAGGGGTGAAAACACACCTGTATGTAGCCTTCTTTGTATGAAGTTGGTTGCAGGTGTCCAAGAACAGCAGTAGCCACTTACCATCGGGTAGTAAATTCATCCGTCACTTCAATTTTTAAAAAATAATCGAATTTTTTTTCTTGCTGATCTTGTCTATAAGATTTCCTTTAAAAAAAATTCAGATAGGTCATACAATTTTTTGCAGCCCTAGTGAGCTAGGTCTTTCAATAGGTGCCACTTGCTAGTAAAAAGGCTTAAATAAAGCATGTCGCATGCTTTATTTGCTTTAAACACAGGTTATCTCTCTTGTGCTTTTGTATGAAGTAAAATGTTTAACGGACACTGTAAACATTTTTTTTAAAACTACAATAAAAAAAACTTAAACTATCATACAGTCCTACTTACTCCCCGTTGTATCGTGCCACACTGTAAATAAAATATGGCGATGAGAAATAACGCTTCAAACAACTTCGGGTAATAAACTTGGAAAACCATTTTTACGTGGTAGAGCCATGCTGCAGCTATATTAGTAGTATAGTTGTAGTACGAATGGGTCAGCTCGACCGGGAAGGACCACGCTCTCACAGAATACCAGCGTAAAATAGCAGCTTAACACTGCTGTGTTTCGTATGGTGAGTGTAGAGAACCGGAGACCCTTTTTACTGGAAAAGAGGCATTCCATCTTAGTCCTCACGGGTGGCAACGCATCTGCATTTTGATTCTTTATTAAAGACAGATGTAGATGTCTATGGGTCACAGCAACCACTTACTATCAGGTGGACTGTGTGCTCGTTTGTCACCCTATCCTATAAAAAAAAAAAAAAATGAACATTTTAAGCAAAATTCGATCAAAAGTTCGTCATCCAGTAAGTCATCTTTCACTCAAACTTGACTATGGCGCGTAGTTCATTTTTTTTTCTAAACCTCTCCATAATATTGACAGGTTTATGAGCTAATAAGTGCTTTGATTTTAATGGAATCCGGCTCAATCGACGCAGAAAAATTTATTTAATTCATTATACCATGAAGTTCACTGCTAAACATAGATGTCTTCGATAGATTGCGTCGTTCAGGGATATTTGGTATAGTTACCACGCTCGGGTTGCCAACCCGCCTGCCGAGTTGCTGGGTACCATGCCAGTATTACGTGACATTGGAGTTAAAATTTATCCAATGTAAAAGTCACTCAAATACCACAAAACATTTTCATTGACTATGGTGTATGATGGCGTATGATGATATGCTATGCAAGGTATCGACGAGGGTTCTGGGGAAGTAGTGAATTAGAGAACCGGACGCTTGGACTGTTTCTAGCGCATAATGTCTCGCCACGTTTTGGCGGGGGAAATCAATGTTTCCGGTAAGCGGTGGCGGGAGCGGTGACGGGAAGTCCCGTTAGCAGTTCATCTTGCCGATGTTTTACGTTTGCGTTGGCAGTACTGTGTGAAAGGTGAACAGCTATTTAAGCCCCTTTTCCCAGATTATCTCTCCTTAAGAAATGCTTTTCTGTCCATGAGTCCACTGGATCAGTACCACCCTCTTACCTGTTTCTGCCGACAAATAGTAGCACTGCACATCGCTGCTGTGTTCCGGTCTAAAGGATATAGAGGGCTAGTATAGTTACAGGATGCGAGGTATTCTATCTTACTCCTCGTTGCAAACTTTATCCCGCAGAGAAATGTAACATAAAACCTTAACCTACGATGACAGCATAAAACAAAAAAAACCGGCCAATGCGAGTAGGACTCGCGCATGAAGGGTTCCGTACCATCGTAAAACACGTTTCTAGTAGGGGAGCCACCTTTAATTTTTAATTTATTTTTATTTTTATTATTTGTTGTTATAGCGGCAACAGAAATACATTCTGTGAAAATTTCAACTGTCTACCTATTACGGATCATGAGATACAGCCCGCTGACAGACAGACGGACGGACAGCGGAGGCTTAGTAATAGGGTCCCGTCGGTTATCCTTTGGGTACGGAACCCTAAAAAGAAGAAAAGCTGTTGTTGCATTAAATAAAACCAAAACTGCATAGACAGTAAACAATACTTAAATCGCTCCGGTTTACTATATAACAAATTAAACAAAGAACTAGAGATCTACAGCAAAACAAATAGGGAATTGGTTACAAATTGTTTAACTCCCTTAAATGATGAAGAAACACAGACATTATTACAATACATATACTAAATGAACATATACACCTACGTACATACACCCACACTCAGTATAAACTCACACACTACTCAAATTAATATACCCACACACTACATCTACCAAAAACACATACATGCTAAATACAACCTAATAATTATTTATGTATTAAGGCTATGTGACCGATTGTAAGATACTAAAGTCATGTTTTTCTTGTCTTTTTTGTTTCCTTTATGTTATTTCGTTAATGTTATTATAATTACTAGCTATGGAAGAGCGAAGTCATCTGATACAGGGATTTTTTTGCTTACTAGGTGACTTCGATCACTGTTCATAAAATAGAATTTTAATATTTGACGAAATAAATAAATAAATTAAAAATTAAATAAAAAAATGTAAGAATATTATTTGTATTTGTAATGTATTCTAAAACTTGTTTACTATCTAGAAATATTTAAAGACGCACGAAGATAAAACTTTTGTAATATATAATTCAATGAAGCCCTACGGATTCCAGCGCCTCTGACGTAGTTAAGGAAAATTTAATATAAGTTTTCTTTTATCCGTACCATTGATCTTGCAAATGTTAAATAGACCGGGGAAATATCTTCGTTGATCAACGCAATTTATTACGAACTTAAAATTATCCTGTCTCTTGAACATCACCTTTATCACAAGTTGCTTGAATTTTAAAATCAAAATACAGAATATTTTTATTTTTGAACTGTATGTATGTACGAATGTACGTATGCATGTATGTAAGTTATTCTTAATCGTGTTGCATTACAAATAATTATAAACTGTAACTATTGTGTAACTTATGAGGGTGACATGATAGTGACTTTTGTTGCAATCATGATAGTGTAATTTGTTGGCCTTCGTGACAGTATTTAGTAGGTGATGCAATATTTGCAAACAAGCCTGAGTAATTTATTTTATTTTAGATATTTTTAACTATTTAACTTATCTTTTAACTAAAGCCTCAAATATAATTTGATATGCTTATATTATTACTTATAGGCATCGACTTACATTATTTATAGGCTTCGCCTGGATACTACGAGTATTAGTGTGACGTAATTTAGATTTAAGGTAATCAAAGGCCGTTTACTTTATCAATTATTCGTTTATTGAAAAAATCTTCAAGTATTGCGAATAAAATGTAGCCTCGATCACTCCTGGAATTGATATCTATCTGTTCGTAAAGTTTCATCACAATAGGTCAGCCGTTCCGAAGTTTAGCCCGGACAGATAGACAATTTTTTAAGTATAGATAAATAACGCAACTTAACCAAAATTCAAACGTAGAAACAAAACTATATGCGAAATTTGAAGACCGACCTCAATAGAAATTAACTGCCGCAAGTAATATTTTCAGTCCGTGTTTGAACGCAGGCGTAGAGTTAGTCTTTGGTACAAGTGGTCATTTTGTGTCTCCTTGACATTGCTTATTATCTTGTTGTGCTCATTCATATTCTCATTTGTAGCGTCGCTTTGACTTGCATGTGGGGGCACAAATATTATAAACAAAGTATATGCGATAAATTTAAATAACAAAGACGCAAAACTAAGCCGAAACCAAGCTTAACTTATTGTAAGAACACGTATTACATCTAAAATCATTTGCAACCAACAACATTGTTTTAGATGCATATGTGTGCGTCCAGCGGTGAACTTTTATGGACTGATAAAAAAGAAGGAATAAAGATGTGTGCGTGAGTGAGTGTCAAGAAGTTGAGCATGGCTTCGGAGTCACTTGAAATGTACGCAGCGCTCTGTCTATCTTCTTTGTTGGTCGAAGGAATTAATATTCAATTTGTATAATATTGAATATGTGACGATAATCCGACATGACTGGAGAGAAACCAGGAAAACAACGGTTTTACGTGCTTTCAGAGACACGGGGGTAAAATACCGTCAACTTCTTAACTCCGAGATGCTACTGTGAATTTTGGCAAGAAAAACCCAATAAATTTTGACCCGATCCGAGATTTAAACCCATGATTAGCAGGCGCGCTTATGAACAGTAGATCAACATTATTGTTGTGGTTGTTGATTCATGTTGGGGAACAATGACGAATATACACTAAACTACAATCAAAACCCAAATCACGCTATCAAAGTTTCGTAACTACTCTGCTATTTATACAAAAGCTCCGTATTACAAGTTGGAGCGTTGGCCGCTTCTCGGGCTGCACATCTTGCGCTCCGTGAGGTCACTCTTTTTCATCCACGCCAAAATTGTATTAGTATTGTTTAAAATTAATAACGGCAAGGCCCCAGCTGAGGATGGAATTACATCGGAGCTTCTGAAAGCGGGTGGAAAACCGGTACTTGAAGTCCTTCAGAGGCTCTTTAATTCCGTCTTCCATGGTGGCACTACTCCGGAGGCGTGGAGTAGAATTGCAGTGGTCTTGTTCTTCAAGAAAGGCTCTCTTGAAGAACTACAGACCGATTTCCCTTCTGAGCCGCGTCTACGTGCTGTTTTCGAGAGTCATTACGAATCGTCTCGCACGCAGATTCGACGACTTCCAGCCTCCCGAACAAGCCGGTTTCCGAAAAGGCTTTAGTACCATAGACCACATACACACCCTTCGGCAAATTGTGCAGAAGACCGAAGAGTACAATCTGCCACTTTGCCTTGCGTATGTGGACTATGAGAAAGCCTTTGATTCCGTCGAAATTTGGGCGGTGCTACAGTCCCTTCAGCGGTGCCAAGTTGACTGTCGGTATATCGAAGTGCTGAAGTGTTTGTACAGTAGGACGATGGCTTTCCGAGTACAGAATTAGAGTATGAAACCTATCCAGCTGCAGAGAGGTGTAAGACAGGGTGACGTTATATCCCGAAATTCTTTCCCGAAATTAACATCAATGGCGAGTATATCACTCACCTTCGATTTGCCGACGATATATTCCTTATGGCGGAATCGCTGGAGGACCTAAGCACTATGCTCAATGACCTCAATAGTGCCTCCCAACGGATAGGTATTAAGATGAACATGGACAAAACAAAGATCATGTTTAATGTCCATGTCACACCTATGCCGGTAGTTGTTGGTAGCACTAAGCTCGAAGTTGTTGACGAGTATATTTACCTGGGACAAATAGTCCGACTAGGTAAATCCAACTTCGAACGAGAGGTCAATCGACGGATTCAACTTGGTTGATGGATATTACGGAACATCTTCTCGTCAGGTATACCTCAAAACTTGAAAACGAAACTTTACAACCAGTGCGTGTTGCCAGTGATGACCTATGGAACTGAGACGTGGTCCTTCACTGTTGGCCAGATGAGGAAGCTCAAGGTCGCTCAGCGAGCTATGGAGATTGCTATGCTCGGGTTTGTCTGCGTGATAAACTTAGAAATGAGGATATCCGCAGTAGAAATAGAGTGACCGACATAGCCCTACGGATTAGTAAGCTGAAGTGGCAATGGGCCGGCCATATAGCTCGAAGAACCGACAACCGATGTGGAAAAAGGTTCTCGAGTGGCAGCCTCGTACCGGCGGATGAAGTGTAGGGCATCCCCTACTAGACGGAGTGACGACCTGGTAAGACATGCAGGAAGTCGATGGATTCAGGTGGCTCAGGACCGTGCTTTGTGTCATTCCTTGGGGGAGGCCTATGTTCAGCAGTGGACTTGTGAAGGGCTGTAATGATGATGATGATGAAAATTAATCGACGTAACGTAATATTATGTACAATATTTACAACAATAACAAGCTTAATGGTTAAAACAGTAGTTAAAAAAAAACAAGACTGCTGCAAGAAAGTTTACTGAAATAACCTTAACCTCCCTTTTGTTGTATTTGCAGATGCAATATTATACAGTTTGTTTGGAAGATGGGTGCAAAGCCTGAAAGGGATGATGCCTTAAGCTATTTAGAACATAACAAGTTAAACTTGTCTTAGACGAAGTCTGCTCTTTTTTTTTAATTTGAATTTTTAAGGTTATTAACAATAAAACCCATTTTTTTTCAATTAACTGCTAATGGTGTCCAATAACAGTAGTTATGTTATTATTTTTTATTTATGTAATGTGTAATTACTCAAACAAAATAGTTTCCAAGCATCTTCATCATCAGAAAAACATTTTACGCATATTTAAGTATAAGAAACCAAAAAAAAAAAAAAAGAAAATATTGTGTTTATGCCATTATAAAAAAAAAATAGCCTTTGTTGTTTAAACCCTTTTTAAAATATGCTTAATTATTGGTCTTTCTTTTGAGGTATTATTTACGTAAATGTCTCTTCAACTCTTGGATTTAGGGTGTACAAACAAACTGCGGACGAATATTTTTATTTTTATAAAATATTTATTTTGAGTTGAATCTAGCCCTAGCTGGAGCATACTGTTCTCCGACTATTTGTGTGATCAATAAACTATGGCTGCGTTTACGAATGAAGAATATGCTGATATCGTCTTCATGTTTGGCAGAGCTGACGGTAATGGATCTTTGGCACGGCGGATGTACCAAGAGCGATATCCGAATCGAAAATTACCAAATGTCAGAGTATTTTGCAGATCCTACTAGGAGCGTCAGAGCAAAACCTCGAAACCGCAACATTTCCGTATGGAAGGTGTGGAATACGATGCACCGAGAAAACAAGTATTCTTTTCACGGCACGGGTGTACAAGGTTTGGAAAATGAAGATCCCCACAAAGGAAACGTGTGGGCAGGAGTAATCGGCCGAACGTTGATTGGTCCCCGCTTCCTACCTGATAATTTAAATGGAGACAATTATCTAGAATTACTCATAAACGATCTGCCAGAGCTTCTGGATGAGGCCGAAATGCCAATATACGAGAAGACCAATAATCTTTCAGCAAGATGGTCGTCCAGCGCATTGGACTCTAAACGTGCGAGAACATTTAAATAATTGTTCTCAGAGAACTGGATCGACAGAGACGGGCCAATCCCTTGGCTACCTCGATCGCCTAATTTAACTCTTGTGGATGTTTTCGTTAGGGGACGGGCCAAGGATCCATAATTGGTCTGTTAAAGTGAAAATCAAGCCGTTTGGGTTACAGAGCGTACCAAAGAATACTAATAATAATACTTACATGGCGTGCGTATTAGCAGACTTCACATATCTTCAAAATATTGTTATCCAGAGACATGCAGGTTTACTTACGTTGTTATCCTTCACAGCCGAGCACGTTGTGTTATTTACAGTTATAAAAACTAAAACTATCATATAAAGAAACAAAAGGCTATTCCGTGTGGTCTATATACCACACGGAATAGCCTTTTGTCTTTTTTTTCAATGTTTTGTTACATAAAAATACAGTCGGTTGTTTCTTAGATTACTTTCGCCAAACTGCAGGGCAGTTTGTTGGCGAATACATCACCGACTTACATTCTATGTACTTACTGTAATTAATATTTTCATCTTGGATTTAAAACTTAAAATAGAAAAATTAAATTTAAACTTAGCAGTGTTATTTACATACCTCATTATCTTTAAATTTTTTAATAATTACACAATATTAATTATTGTACGTGGCAGAGCCAAGCAGGAGCTTATTATACTCGTAGCTACAGCACGTATGGGTCGGCTCAACCGGGAAGGCACTACGTTCTCACAGAATACCAGCGTGAAACAGCAGCTTAATGCTACTGTGTCTCGTATGGTGAGTGTAGAGAACCGGAGACCCTTTTTATTGGAAACGAGGCAATCCATCTTAGTCCTCAGAGATCACAACGCATTTGCATTTTGATTCTTATGACGATATGATAGATGTGTCTATGGGCCACAGCATCAACTTACCATCAGGTGGACTGTATGCTCGTTTCTCATCCTTATTCTATAAAAAGTGCTGATTTATCTCCTGCTGGACGGTATATGAAAACATCATAAGGAAAACCTGTAATTTTTAGAAGGAAGGAAAATAATTCCTACAGTAAAATGCGGATTCGTTATTCAAAATTTCTGCAGCTATGATAATTCAAAAGATGTTTAATTAAAACGGTATGTCGAAAACGTTAATTTCCGTTGCTTGAAACAATTGATTAAAATTGTTTCGAAACTTGTACTGCTACAATCGTTTTCATTCCTGTATAATAAAGTGAGCGTGTCTCGTTGCCTCAAATTTTAATGGATTCTTGATAGGCCCAGAAAGAACAAGAAGGTGGAGATCTTGCGTTAGATTATGCTTATGTCTTCAGAATTCAAAAAAAATAATTTAGAATATAAATCGGTAAAGTGCGAGTTGGGTCTCACTCTATTAGGGTTCCGTACATATTATGACCAATTATGCATTTATAAAACTAGATATTCGATCAAATTGATATATAACAAGAAACTGAGTTATTTATTTATTTGTTATTTATTTTATGCTTTGTCTGCACACGAACGTGTATGAACAGGCGTATCTACTTAATGGCACAGGGCATTCTCTGCCAATTTACCTTCAGGTTAATCAGAAAATTGAAATAGGCACCTTATTAGTGCAAAAGTTTAAAAAAATAAAGATAGAAATAGAATTCTAGATAAAGAAAAAATAACATAATACGTAAACACACTTTATATACCTATAAGCACAAAAATACACATTATACCATACACAATTCGACACATGCTTAAGTAGTTAAAACAAGTTGCGTAAGTAGTAAGATTAACTCTCCTGGATTGCTAAGTAGTGATCTAAAACATATTTATAATAATATATTTATATTATGTAAATATTTATATTAATTAGATCAGAAATTGAGGCATTAATTGAGGCCCACAGTAACCCTTAGATTAAGGTGTATTAAAATGGAGATTAAATAAATAAATAAACCAAACTACAGATATTCCTAAAAGTAGAAGAATTAACAAAGTTAAACATTTGTAAAAAATCAATTTGATTTTTTTTACAAATGTTTGTTTACAAATGTTTGTTTTACACACACTAGAAACCGAAAAACTTATAATTAAATTGAAATCGCTACTTTTCAACGATGATGGCACTGTTACCAGTTGCGTCACAAATAAGTTCATCTTCGTTCCAACTAGCGACATCTGGCGAGCGTAAGATTACTAACCATAATTTGTGACACGATATCAGCTGATTTATATACTCTTTTCACAATTACAATGGTACAATATTTTTTTCAACATTACTTCGTTTAAATTTAAATTTAAATGAAAAAAAAAACAAATTTATACTGCAATTAAGCTTTAAATTACTCAAATATTTTTTGTAGAACAATGGTGAGAAACGAGCACGCGGTCCACCTGATGGAAAGTGGATGCTCCAGCTGTAGAGATCTACTTCTACATTCGATTATGAATTAAAACGAAGATTACTTGTAACCCTTGAGAACTAGATAGATGCCTCGTTTTCAGTAAAAACATGAAGTGTTCTTTACCACCGTACACGATTTAAAAATATGTATGCAAAAAAAATACGTTTCTAGTAGGAGAGCCCTCTCTAATTTTAAAATTATTTTTATTTTTATTATTTGTTGTTATAGCGACAATACATTACATATTTTGTGTATATACATTTTGTGAAAATTTCAACTGTCTACCTATTACGGGTCATGAGATACAACCCAGCTGACAGACAGACGGACGGACAGCGGAGGCTTAGTAATAGGGTCCCGTTGGTAACCCTTCGGGTACGGAACCCTTAAAAGGGTCCAGCTATTTTACGCTGGTATTCTGTAAGAGCGTGGTCCTTTCCCGGTCGAGCCGACCTATTCGTGATACAATCATAATATAGTTGCAGTATGGCCCTACCACGTATAAAATATTTTATGTATTGAACTGTGCTTTAAAATAATATCGCGAACTAGCACTAAGAAGAGGTGGCGGAAGATTGTTTCAGCATTACGTTGCCAAATAACGAAAACTGTCTCTAAAGGCCATGAGCTAAGTGAACACACTTGTTCTTGTACACACTCGTGCACTATGAGCGCTAGTCTCTATGATTGTTGAAACTGGCCTCTGTGACGGGAATTCGGTTTAAAAGTAAAAAGTTACGTACGTAGTTTAACTATTTGATTCTTATACATAATGCAGTTCGGCTTCGCTATTTTTAAATCTATGAAAATTATTATTTTATTGACATACAAAATTGAATCAAGTAGCACACATATCCATAAGTCTACCGTGACTATGAGTTAGTACAGTGTTACAGTATAGTATAATATACGTCCTACTGCTGGGAACTAGCCGCCTCTCATTTCTAAGAAAAGAGCGAGAAATTTTCCACCGCGCTGCCCCAATGCGTGTTGGCGGACTTTACATGGCTTTAAAATATATTTTTTTATTTCTCAGACATGCAGGTTTCTTCACAATTTTTTCCTTCACCACCGAGCATATGGGAAATCAGCACATGAAATTTCAATTACAATTTCATTTCATTAGTGCCGGCGGAGATTGAAACCGGGATGCTCACGTACTGTGAAATTTACTGCGGCCGCTTAGCTCCTGAGTAAACACGGCTCAAATTCGGCTCGGAGGACATTATTACTGCGAACCAATCTTCCTGCTAAGATCTCAATTAAACAGTCAATTCTACATACAACACAGACATTAGAAAAATAAAAACTAGCAAACATATACGTATCACAAATAAAATGCCAATATCGAATTATCAGGAGACAAAAGAATGCAATCCGATAATACTGTGCACTTTGTTTGCCGCGTATTGTCTTCAGTCTCTTTTGTTTTCTCATTTATTGAGAGCAAAAACGTTTTCATTTTAATTGGAATGCATAGACAAACATGATATATCTAATGGCTACATTTCATTTTAAGAAATATGTTTTCTTGTTAAGCCAGTAAGCATCATTGCACCACCAGACGCTCGGCTGGTCACCACCCCTTGTTGACATACCGCGCATATGAACTAAACTGTTTGCTTCATCGTTCATTATGCGTACACTATAGGAGTGAAATAATTTGCCAGCATATGTCTTATCATCTGATTACAATGTAGGTGTTTTTTTATTTGTTATGCTACTTCAGTGCTTTTCCATCTCTATATTTCGCTTAACGGTACAGGGCTGCCACTAGAAAACCTGTCGCCCTCATCGGCTGTCGGTTCTTTGAGCTAGGTAGGGCTATTGCCACTTAAGCTTACTGATCCCTTGAGCTATGTCGGTAAGTCTGGTTGTACTGCGGATATCCACATCACAAGTCCGAACCCAAATAACAAAGTCTATCACGCACATAAACTCCGAGTATAGCCCTCTGTATACATCCCTGAGCGACATTGAGCTTCCTCATATGGCCAGCAGTGAAGGACCATGGGTTTTCGAGCTATTAGCCACTTTAGCTTACTGAACTCTTGAGCTATGTCGGTTACGTTGTTTCTACTGCGGATATCCTCATTAAGAAGTTTATCACGAAGATAAATTAGTACATACAAGTTTACTAATAATTGGAGAAGAAACTCTTTTCGCTTTAACGATTACAATGTTTAATGTGGGTGGTGGAAGCATGAGTCCCGTATCGTTTGTCGAATTATGGGAATAAATTGAGAATTAACGGGGCTCTTATGGTAAATACCAGCAAGGTTTTAGGGCTACCAATAGATGGCAGTACAACTATTATGTTAACACCAGACGTAAAATGCTGGGTATTTCACTAGCAATGGGGAGCAGCGAAAGGGATGCAAGGGAACTCATAAAGAGATTGCCAATCCGTCTACCAAGCAATTAGATTATTGCAAATTTTCCTACAATTAGAAAGGCCGATATTCAGCAGTATATTAGTATAGTATATTATAGTATATTAGTATAGTATTAGTATAGTATATTAGCCGAGGATGTATATGGGTCACAGTATCCACTTACTCTCAGGTTGAAGATGCTGCTGTTCAACTCCTGTTTCAGTTTTTTCTATGACACCCACAGGATGATATGAGGATAACGTGTTTCGTCACCTTTATTTCTTCATGGAAAAATTCTGTGATGTGTATATTCAAAAGGCGACAAAAGTCACCATTTTGAAAATTTTGTCAAAACAATGCATTAGTTTGCATAATATGTCTGTGAGCGGCATAAAAATAAATTACATTGAAATTGAAATTCATACCACAATTTATTACACTTTAAGATACATCCAAATATTGTTACTGTGAGAAAACAAAAACGAAATAAATAAAGCTCGAGGCTCTTCAGCCATCCTCTCGAAATGCATCGCTGCACGCTCACGGCCTAAAAGCATAACTCAGAGCCGAGTACCACTCGACGTGGCAACCGTTCTAGTATCGTGATAACTTCATGTATTGCTTTGTATATAAGTTGCTATGGTTGTGAGATATATTTTTAATAGATCCCTCTTTTGATCTCCATCGGTACCAGTGAAATTATTATTTGCAGCTTTAAGTACTGATTTACCACGTGCTGTCTGTGAAGTATAACATCGTAAGGAATACATGTCAGAAAATTGCAAACGCCAATTCTCATACATATGCAAACGCAGCGCGGCGAACACTTCCCATCCTAAACTCTTCTCAGAAATAAGATTACTTATATTAACTATTATTTATGATATTCAAGCATGGCAAATAATCCCTTTGCCCATGGTGTCATGGCGAGTGAAAAAGTAAGTGTGGGGCAGCCGCCCACTAGATGGAGTGACGACCTGGTAAGACATGCAGGAAGTCGATGTATACAGGTGGCTCAGGACCGTGATTTGTGGCATTCCTTGGGAGGCTTATGTTCAGCAGTGGACTTGTGAAGGGCTGTAATGATATTGATGATGATGATGTGGTGTTTACCTTTAGGAGTTGGTGAAATTAGCTTAGGACGATATGTATTAAATAAATAGATTAATTTATTGTAACTAGCGCTGGTAAACTAAATAAATACTACTACTTTAAGAGTGAAAAAATAAATAAAGATTTAAAGACAAATTAAAACCCTAAGGGTGGTAATATAGTAAATGAAGTTTTTAATATTAAGACGACATTCGTGCTTGTGATATTCTTTAGTCCATTAAAAAGGGTCAAAAAATCAGACTCAATAAAAAGTAAAGATAGACTTCACAGAACTAAAACAAAGTGGTAAAATAAAAAATGACTTCAATATAATTAAAATGCATGCAAATCAAACATAATCAATGTAGTCGAAGTCAATTAATTATGCATTATTAAGGATAACTCAAAAACTACTGGTCAGATCTTGATCAAATTTATGTGGGATTACATGTGAAGCATCAGCTTTCAAATAAAAAGAATCAATCAATATCGGTTTACCTCGAAAAAAGTTCTGAGGTAACACACATAAAAAATACAGTCGAGTTGAGAACCTCCTCCTTTTTTTGATAATAAAAAATAGTATTCAAATAATAACATCTGAAGACGGGACTTTAATACTTCTTTAAACTTTGTCTTATCACTTGCTTCTGAAGCTATTATGTGGAGGTTATTGTATTCTTATTAGTTATTTTAAGTAGCCTTTTACTTTTATTGAAAGTCTATTTTAACCGACTTCAAAAACTGGTTTTCAATTGAGTGCATTTTTTTGTATGAATGTTACGCGATATCTTCGCAGATTATGAACCAATTTTGATGATTCTTTTTTTTATTAAATAGGTTATACTTCAAGGGTGGTTCCATATAAATTTGGAGAAAAAAATTCTACCCCTGAGGGTAACAAATTAATAACTTCTTTTTTAGCAATTTGTAGTCGGTTTTTACTTTTTGTTAAAAGTTATAATTATTGCTTTTATACTGAACATACAAATATTAAGTTTGATGGCAACAGAAAAGAGCTCATTACTCCTTTCGCTTCGTTCGTCTCGCAAGAGGTGAAAAAGAATAATCAAATTCAGGACCGAAGCCACGGTGGCCCAGATGCTAGGTGCTCGACGTGCGTAAGCCACTGGAATTACTTCCCCGTCGGAAGCAATGATATTGTTAACTGCAATTATCAGGTCGGTATTCAGAGGTAGTCTCGAATTTACAATGTCAAAATTTGTGTAATAAAGTATGTGTGTATGTGGAATCAAATTTTGATATTGTGAAATTTGAGCTTACATTCGAAATTGTCTCGGAACTGAATACCGGCTTTAGTATTGACTTACCACGTACTACCGCAGTGAAGGAAAACTTTATAGATAAAAAAATATTCAGGGATATTTGGGTTTTGATTACATTTCTGGGCCATAAATCCCTGCTTGTACCCTCTTAAAATTATGAGTATGCCTGTGCTTTTATAGGGCAAGCAATAATATTTCGTAAATATTCTAAATTTATGTTTGTCCGCCAATCATAACAAATTGCTTCGTAACCCTTTTAGAAATGTGGTGAGGCTTGTGCACTACAGCTAGACGTACATGGACTGTAACTTCCACTATTATATTGCCTTCCTCTTCATTTGCAACGGAAATGGCTCTCTCCTTTTGTAGAGAAAAAACCAATAACGTGTCAGTGAATGGTTGTAGGACGAATGGGTTGACTTGGCCGGAGACGTCACAGAATCCCAGTGTAAAATAGCAGCTCAATGCTGCTGTATTTCGTATGGTGAGTGTAGAGAACCGGATAACCTTTTCACTGGAAACGACGCAGTCCATCTTAGATGTCAGGGGTGACAACACATCTGCATTTTGATTCTTAATCGATGATAAATGTTACTAAAGATGTCTATGGGCCGCAGCATCAACTTACCATCCGGTGGACTGTCTGCTCGTTTGTGTCACTCATATTCTATAAAAAAAATATGGAGAATTTGCCTTTAACGCCATGCTTGACAGGCAGAATGACGTTCACAGTACGAGCAGGTGGATGAACGATCGCGATACGAGAAGTCTCGCATCTTTGATGCCAGTCGCCGGTATAGGTATAGGTACGTCTGGCGTAAAAAAGATGACACAGTGCCATTTATCAGAAACTACGAGAGTTTTCGTTTTCCAAATTCGCTCCATTCTACACCCGCGGGAAGAAATGGGGTGATAAATTCTCTTACGCGGACTCCATGTGGAATATAACAATAATCACATTTTTTTACTATTCCAAGCCAGCGCTTAGCTGCAGTCCCATCTGATGGTAAGTGGTGATGTAGCTGAAGATGGTGGAGCACACTGACTTAACAAAAGCCTATTCACTCTTGCCTTGAAGACACCCACATTGTAATCGGATGGAAAGATGATGGCAACTTATTCCACTCTTTTAGCTGTACGCATGACGAATGATGTAGCTATAACTTCGACTAATTGATTACATTGTTATATCTATTGATTGTTCAATGTAATGTTCATCAAACAACTTTTTGAAGAAATATTTGTTCGACACTTTTCCAATGTTAGTGTAGCCTCAATGTAAAATTAATAAAAAAGTCATAATTATCATCATCATCATCATCAACATCATAATCATCATCATCATCATTATCATAGTCTATCATAGGTCTCCACCCTTTGCAGGCAAGTTGACATTCACAGTTTCTATTATTTTGAGGTATTATAGGAGAGATGCTGCCACCCACGTCCTGTCTCAAATTTTCTCTGTTCTCACAAAAAGATATGAGGTAGTATTTTGTTCAGTAGATTTTCTTACGCCGCCACTACACAGAGTTAGGTCAATCCTAAACTAAATTCTTATTAAAGTCAAACGGCTATAATTTTAATGAATTCGAGGGAAGTTTGAACAGCAAATAGATGTTTGTTTATCAAATAAATTATCTTGTGTGTAACATAATTCACTGGCCACTACTATACTATCCACAGCAAACGCTTTAGTTTCTCGTAACTCATGTGCAATTGTTGATTACATCTCATAAATGCCAGAGCTAAAATACCCAGTACGGCGAAGGGAAGCAACGTCAAAGACTTGAGACGTCTGATGCCGCAAGCGTGAATTAATGAAGAATACCTACATTTATTTGATTTTATTTAGGATAACCAACGAGACATACATGTTATATTTTACAATATTTCTATTCTATTATTAAATCAAAATGTTGCCCATATAATATATTGATATAATCATATAACATAACATAACATAAACACTCACGCCTGTCACCCAGAGGGGTAGGCAGAGACTATGGACTTCCATTTGGCACGATCCTAACACACCTCTCTCGCCTCCTCCACATCCATATACCTACGCATACACGTTAAGGTTTTTTTTTTAAAGGAGAGGGTGACAAACGAGCACACAGTCCACCTGATGGTAAGTGGTTGCTGTGACCCATATACATCTACATCTATCCTCAATAAAGAATCAAAATGCAGATGCGTTGTCACCCGGGAGGACCAAGATGGAATGCCTCCTTTCCAGTAAAAAGGGTCTCCGGTTCTCTACACTCACCATACGAAACACAGCAGTGTTAAGCTGCTATTTAGTATTATAGGGTACTCTTAATTTGGCCCATTTTCAATATATTGCCAATTTGGTCGATAAATTTTCGCCTAGGGCGTCCCTTCCAGACTCTGCCGTTCACCTCTGCCACATAAATTTGCTTTGTCACTCTTTCCTCATTCATTCTTTCTACATGACCAAACCACCGAAGCATTCCTTTCTTAATCCTGGTCACAACATCATATATTAATATAATTATAGAACATTAATATCATTCAACGTGAGGGAGCTAAAAGTAATAGAACATTATTTTACATGATTTCATTACGATTTCTGAAAATATGATAGAATGTACTTAATGACTCAATGCCACCATTCAAAAAATTCGTACTATATTTCAGAATAATAGTCATAACTTTTGATACAATGAACCTATTTCAATATAACAAAGACTAAATTTTACTCGAAAATACGCATTATCATTTTCTTACCCAAATTTAAAAAAAAAACACTTTAGGCGTGATACGTCCATAAACAGACATACAGTTCTAAAAATGATGGAAATCAATTTAATAACTTATTTATAGTCTCTCAATCATTTTTGTCATAAAAATATACAATATTAGGTCTTAACCTATGAAATTGCCGTTTCTTGTAAAATAACGTAATTTTTCTATATTTTTTATTTTTATTAATCAAAGTTATCACAATCAATCGATGTATCTTTGGCAACGCAGTGGCAGTTTATTGATGCCATTCTTGAAGAAATCAGCTGGACGGGAGGCAACAAATTCTTTAAAGGCATTTTGCACTACCTCTCGGGTATTGATTTTTTCCCGCCAAAAAGTTATCCAAATTCTGAAAAAACTAGAAGTCTGTATGCGCAAGGTCTGGTGAATACGGCGAATGACGGAGAGCTTTCAACCCCAGCTCTTGTAACTTGGAGAGCGTCTGTTATTCAGTATGAGGTAGCGCGTTGTCGTGCAGGAGCAGGGGGTATGAGCGATTGACCAAAGCTGGTTGGAGACGTGCGAGCTTCTCCATTATTGTGTTTAGTTCTTCACAGTACACATCTGCAGTAATGCTCATCCCGTTTGGTAAGAAGTTTTGGTGAATCATACCGGCGCTAGACCACCAAACAGTGACCATCACTTTTCTAGGGGTAAGTTTTCTTTTAGGGCATTGTTTAGGTGCTGAACCAGGATCCAACCAACTTGCTGAGCGCTTGTGATTGTCAAACAGAATTCATTTGTCTTCGCAGATAACAATGCGGTTCAAAATTCCTTCGTTTGTGTGCCCGTTAAGCAGTGCAAGGCAAGTCTCGACGCGTACTTCGCGCTGGCGAACATTGAGTCCGTGGGGCATCCATTTGTCAAGCCTTTTTACCTTGCCAATTAGACGTAAATGGACCAATATTATCTTGATGCTAACGTCGAAAGCTGCTGCTAATTCAGCCGTAGATTAAGTATCATCAACTTCCACAATCGCCTTTAATTCGTCATTGTCGACCAACGTTTTCGGACGACCAAAAATTTGAAATTAGAATTTTTAGCCAAACAAAACTTTTTTTATTTGAAATGGCCAGTACTGCAGAAACGGTTTTTCATAGGTAAAGACTTTATAGACACTTGCAATTTACATTTTTATTACAAGTATATAGATATAGATTAACAATATTTTTTACACATAAATGGCATAAAGACACGAGAACAAACTGGTTTCTATAAAGTAAATTAACTTATTTTAAACACGTAGTAATTGACTTTTTACGTCTTTTACAATACATAACATACATGTATATATATATACATAAAAATTAAATTAAAGTATCTGTCCGTAATATCGAAATAACTGTCCTATATTGAGCTGAGGGGATTCTTTGCGTGTTACTAAGATATGATTAACTATTTTTAAAATGTTAGTATGTCTGTCTGTCCGGGCTAATCTTTGGAATGACTGACCCGATTGTAATATAATTAAAAATTAAAAACTTTGTACAACCGACTTCAATGTAAATTATTAAGAATAACTCAAAAACTATTAGTCAGATATTGATCAAATTTATATGGGACCACATATGAGGCATCAGTTTTCAAACAAAAAAAGAATTATCGAAATCGGTTCACCCAGTAAAAAGATATGAGGTAACACACATAAAAAACATATAGTCGAGTTGAATACCTCCTCCTGTTGAAGTCAGGTGAAGGGATTTTGTCACAGTTGCCATGCTTGGCAGGCGGGTTGGCAACCGCAGTTTTTAATTATTTTGAGTTGTTATGCCCATCTCTTGTTTCAGCTTCCCTCTGTCGCCTCTTACGATATTTTCCATAGTTGGCAAGCGGGTTGGCTACCGCAGTTATATATTTACTATTTGTTATTAGGAAGACGCTGCTGCTCATCTTCTGGTTTATTTCCCTCTGTCGCCTCTTACGACACCCACGGAACGATATGGGGTAGTGGATATTCTTACGCCGCTCCTACACGGTAATCCATAGTTGTTTATTCAATGTTCTAGAGTCAGTGTTCGCTATATTTCTCTATATTATATTTTACACAACAATTTTATTCAACTTAAAAATTTTACATATGATTTATTTGTATACATTTTTATTATTTTCTAATAAAGTTAAAAAAAATTTTTTTTGGAATGAAGCATTCCATCTCAGTGTTCAGGCGTTGTTAAATCGAGGATAAATGTAGTTGCTGTAGGCCACAGCATCCACTTAACATCAGGTGGACTGTGGGCACGTTACTCATCTTTTCTTCTTTAAAAAATGTCACCAAGTTAGCTTGGGCTGGCGCAGGGTTTAAGTAATAAATTTCAAAATAAATTTTGCTATAATAAAAATACAAGCGCATTCATATTTTCCAATAGCCTCCATACCTCCATATTGGCCCGTTCGTTCATTTATTATAATTTAACGTCCCGATTTAGCTCGTTTATAACAAGGGCAAATTTTAAACACACCTGTGCCTGCAAAATTCAATACCGTCACATTTTATTCAAGTATAATAAACATGATCATGAATTTTTTAAAGATAAGAATATTTAAAACCTTAAACATACTAAATTGACGCGATCCCAATTTAAAATGTGCAGGGAGCGATAAAACATGTTTTCATTACCACCAGGTGGCATAGTCAATAGTAAAGCACTGGCTTGTAATTGGTAAAAAAAAGATTCTAGTGCATTTCTAACCTTTATTTGTTTTAATTATGCCGCAGTTGCTTATAGTATATGGACTTAATGAGGGTTAATAATATTCCGCTCGCCAGATGTCGCTAGTTGACACAGAGGTGAAGTTTTTTGTTACACAATGTCATTTAATTGAGAAGTTAGTTTTAAAAAAAAGTTTATCAGTTTCTAGAGTATTATAATAATACACGTAATATTAAATTGAAAATTTCAAAAACCTCCGAAACGAAAAAGCTGATGATCTTCAAACGACTGAAAAATTTTTGTTGAATCATAGCTAATAACACTCTCGATGAAGTCACCATTCAAACAAAAAAAAACCGCACCCAAATCGGTTCACCCGTTGAACAGCTACGGTGTCACAGAGAGACACACATACAAATACACATAGCGGTCAAACTTATAACACCTCTCTTTTTGCGTCGGGGTTAAAAACAATTCCTCAGTGGTTTGGTTACATTTTACAGTGGTTACATTTTTACTTTTATTAAATTTTTCTATTTTTATGAATATCTGTGGTTTGGTTCATTTATTTTTAATCTTATTAATATAACATATAACTAATAATACTTACAGAAACATTAACCTTTACATTTTTCGAACAAATTAACTTCCTCGCTATGAAATCTGTCAAATATTACACCTCAGTTTTAAGTGGCGCCGCCCTAGTGGCAGAAAAGTCATGGATGCCCGCATTGAATAGTTATCGTAAGAATTAAAATTCTTTCGTCATTTCATTATTAAAAAAAATATAGTTCTATTACCACGTGGTGGTGGCCTAAGATAATCCATCACCCCATTTTGTCACCTGGCTGTCGTAAGAGGCGACTTTAGGATAGGCCAGAAAGACCTTGTGTGTTCCGATCGATGGTGGATTGGAGGACAGAAGGTCTTTCTAGTCCAGGCTAGAAAGACCTTCTGTCCTCCTTCTACGATTATACCATATACCTAGCCCAGGCTAGAAAGAAGAAGGTCTTTCTGGCCCAAGCTAGAAAGACCTTCTGTCCTTCTTCTACGATTATACCATATACCACATACAACAGTTCTATACCATTAGTACCATTGGTATTACAAACTGGTATATCATCTCATTCATAACAGAAAATCTATACTTATAAGCTACGTTAAGTTTATACAGCTTCTGAAGGAAGCCGTCGTGCCAGAATTTTTCACACGCTTTTGTAACATCGAAGAAGAGAGCGCCAGTGCTAGTGGTCCTACGTCTTTTTTTTTTGAGATGTTCTCAGGAATATCAGGAATTTGAGAAGTTTTCGTAATGTGTGTTTGGGTCTAAAGACGAACTGCTCGTGCGGAAGAAGCTTGTTAGGAAGACGTGTTTACGAAAACGATTCAATATGATTCGCTTGTAAACTTTCCCCAGTGTGCTGAGGAGACTAATGGGTATAGCTGGAGGCTAAGTTGCGCGGTTTCCCTGGTTTCGGGATTCCTATAACGTCCGCCTATTTCCAAGCGTCTGGAAAGGAGCGGCTGGAGAGTAGAGCGTTGAAAATGCCTACTAGGAGCTAGACAAGTAGCGCTGGGAGTAAGTTCAGCACCCTATTGCTAATGTCGCCTGCGCCTGGTGCTAATTTCTTTTTGAGATTTTTGATTGTTTCTGTGACTTCGTCGGCACGTCGACCTAAGGGGTCTCCCGCAGGTGGTAGGGCAGACCTACGCTCGACCTCCGCTTAGACCTCTGTTAGGTTAGCGGGATCTTTAAGTTCAATGGACACCTACAACCAACTTCTAACAAAAAAGGCCTGCCTGTAATTATACTAGCTCTTTTATAATCTTAAATAATTATCCGCCTATTCGTTTACTGTTTACATTCAAATCATCACTTTGCATCGTAAATTTATGGGCAATTGTAGCTTTTATAGAAAAGCAATACAGCATACGATGCAGTGTACACAGTGATTTTCATTTTGAGGTCAACGAACTTAGCGAAGAGCCCTGCTGATCAGCATTGAACGCATTACTAATTAGTGGCAGAAAAAGGTAAGGTTTTCCTCTTTGCCCCATAAAGATATTATCTATTGTACCGTTAGGTTGGTTTAGGAGGTAGGTGGGTTTTTAAAACAGTCAAGATTTGTCGTAAATTATTTTTATTTATCTTACTTCCGCACACGTACCATAATTGAGCTCTAGGACGGGGATCACTGGCCTGACGTTGAGAGGCGAAGTCCAAGCGCTGTTCCTTCAGGGTCGTAGACAGCCAGCTAGCAGATGGAGCCGATGATACACAGGTTTGACGGTGATGATCGGCGTTGGCAGGACGGTAGGCCAACATTCCGTTAGCTCACGGCTCGGCAAGCAAGTAAGCCTTAGGTGGTATATGTATCCTGGAATCCCAGACGGAGGCCAGCATTAGGAAACTTCCAATAGCACTTTATGCGCCCTAGTCAAGTTCCAGCACCCTTCTAGGAAGTTAAAAATTTCTAAACACTAAGCAGCCTCAACAGAAGAGATAGGAATTAAGCAGAACAGTTACAATGTTCGCCATTGTTAAAATAAATAAGAACTCACCCCAGCGGGATCAACTGCACATGAATAATTAAAATTTTTGTAAGTAGGTAATCAGTTACAACGGTCGTTCGTTTAGGGTCACGCGCGTTGCGAACTTCAAGCAGTCTCAGGTACAAATGCCCAAAGAATGGCCCGAATGGGGACTCGTACGCGGCTCCGAATTCTACCGAGTACTTCCGATTTAGAGATCGGTGAACAACGGTTTACGGGTGCGCGAATGAAAATTAACTATTTTAAGCTTCCGTAGAATAGTATTTTAAATTAATAATATGTAGTAATTGATTTGTTTTTATTTTAAGATTAGAATATATTTTAAAGTAAAGTTACAGCCTATATACGTCCCACTGCTGGGCACAGGCCTCCTCTCATTTCTGAGAGGGTTTTAGGGCAAGGAAATGTCCGCCGCGCTGCCCCAATGCGTGTTGGCGAACTTCACATGTCTTCAAAATATTTTTTTTGATTTCTCAGACATGCAGGTTTCCTCACGATGTTTTCCTTCACCGCCGAGCACGTGGTAAATCAGCACTTAAAATTGCAATTAACAATTTCATTGGTGCCGGCGGGAATCGAACCCGGGTTGCTCGCGTACTGTGAAACTTACAGCGAGCGCTAAACATCTGAGCTACCACGGCTAGAATATATTTTATTTAAGATTTATTAATTATTATTATTTGTAAGGGTGCATTCAGATGCACCGTTACACTATAATTAATTTATTAATTACAGCCTATCAAAAGTCCACTGCTGAACATAAGCCTTTTCATAGATTGCCTCATAGGGGGAATACTTGTCATAGTTCCCTCTCTTAGCAAGTAGGTTGGCAACCGCAATTTTTTTATTTTGAATTGTTATCAGGGAGATATTGCTGCCTATCTCCTGTTTCATTTCCGTCTGTCGCATTTTACGATACTCACGGCATGATATGGGATCTTAGAATTTCTAAGTAGGAGGTAGTGAATCCATCTTACGCCGCCGCTATTCGGTATTATCAAGATCCTTCCTTCAATTCATGATATCGAAATATTTTCATCCAAGCAGATATCTTTCTCTATGGTTTTATTTTCCGCTAAGCAAGTGGTAAATCAGCATATAAGATTGGGATTACAAATGGAATCCAACTAGCTTATATACCGTGTGACTGTCAAGACTTAATGTTCATACCTTACTAACTGTTAGTGTTTTAAGTTTGCCACACGAATATTTGCAATACAATATAATCATCATACCACACATCACTTGACTTAGAAAACAATTCACATGATCCCTCGAATAATAATAAGTATTGTCCTATTTTCTTTATATTTTTACACATATTATAATAAAGTAATAAAAAATAAATAAACAAAAACGAGTAATATAAGTACTCGTTTATTTGTTGTTTATTTCTTTTTGTCGATTGTTGAGAACGAAATAATTATAGATTAATGACATCATGTCCTGTAAACTAACATCACAGAAAATACTAATAAAATAGGAATGTCATTTTTCTAGTAAATCAGACGATAAGAGTGTACTCTAGTGTACTTATTCTCATATTTGCTATATTATAAAGAGACCAAAGATGACCACTTGTCTTTAAAGCTCTACACATAAATTATACGCAACATCTTTCAATAGGTTTCTCTTTTTGTCTTATTCGAAAATTAAATTAGAAAAAGTGACACAAGTATAATATATTGACTCAATTTATGTGGAATTGTAGGTTCCCTCTATGCATACATATATGTTTATGTTTGTAATTACTCTAAGGTCTTACTTGTGAGTGTCACGTGTCACTAAAGACGTGACAGCGTGACAGTAATCAAAATTCGATATGGTGCCAACCAAACGCCATATTGTGAAAAAGAAAAAAATGAAAGCCGACGAACTATGTCAAGGGGTATCATTGAATAGGTCTTTGAAAATCATCTTTGAGTTGCTCTAATCATTGTTCATTTTGAATTATCATTTAGGATCAATAATGATTTAAAGTTGACTACCAACCATTCTCACAAAAATTTTGAAAATTGATAAATATATCTTATAATAAAGCTGTGATAAAGTTATATTAGATCAGCTGTGATAATGTTAAAATCGTTTACTAGGTATTATTAGTAATTTTTTACGCAGTCGGTTTTAAGCAATTTAGTATGTAGCTGTTTGTTAACCCAAAAAAAATTGTTTGGAAAATCCAAAAGTGCACTGCACGCCTCATGTGCGTTTCATTTAATTTAGATGAAAAAAATAAATTGTATTCCTGACTTTTAAAGCTTCATTACAGCCCTTCACAAATCCACTGTTGAACATAGGCCTTCCCCAAGGAATGCCACATAGCACGGTCCTGAGCAACCTGCATCCATCGAATTCGTGCATGTCTTACCGGGTCGTCACTCCATCTAGTGGGGGTCGCCCTACACCTCGCCTACCGGTACGAGGCTGCCATTGCCTTTCCAGTCCAGTAGATTGAAAACGTCTTCCAATGAAGCGGTGAAGAGTTTCGGAGATATAACGTCACCCTTTCTTACAACTCTCTGGCAGTTGGATAGGTATCGTACTCTGGTTCTGTACTCGGATAGCCATCGTAGCCCTACTGTACAAATACTTCAGCACTATACGCCAGACATAGTGTCAAATTGTACTCCTCGGTCTTCTATACAACTTGTCGAAGGGTATGTATGTGGCCTTTTCGGAAACCGGCTTGTTCGGGAGGCTGGAAGTCGCGGCTCAGAAGGGAAATCGGTCTGTAGTTCTTCAAGAGAGCATTGTCGCCTTTCTTGAAGAACAAAACCACCGCACTTCTGCTCCACGCCTCCAGAGTAGTGCCACCATGGAGGACGGAATTGAAGAGCTTATGAAGGACTTCAAGTACCGGTTTTCCACCCGCTTTCAGAAGCTCCGCTCTAATTCCATCCTCACCCGGGGACCTGCCGTTTTTAAGGTGCTGGAGCCATTCTAATCTCGCTCAGACTGACGTTCGGTATATCATCGGAATAGTGTCGGATAAGACTCGCTCTTGGATCTTTACTCACACTTGCGTATGGCTTCAACGATGACGTGTAGAGCTGCCGATAGAACCTCTCAATCTCACTCGAAATCTCAGGTGTCCTGAAAACGATGCTGCCACATTCTCGCCGCATGCATTTGGAGATCTGTCTGTTCAGTTGCCGGTATGCTGTCAAATCTGTTGAAGATTACAGCTTCATTTCCCGTCTAACAGCCATGAGATTAAGAGTGTGATCGGAGAGTTTTTGTATTCTTCTGCGGCGGGTCTTACAGAACTTAGCTCCAACCGCATGGACAGTTTTCACGAGCTTGTCATTCATATCGTCCACTGCATTGCAATCTTCTAGGCACTGAAAACGGTTTTTTAACTCGAGTTGAAAGGTTTTGGGACTTTGGATTAGAGCACGAGGGGGACGGAGCGTTGACTTCATTAGACGAGACCGCTCAAACTTAATGTTTAGGTTCAGTGTGCCTCTAGCCATTCGGTGATCGCTACCAGTTTTCACCCTCGCAATCACTGAGACGTCACTGAACAGTTGGTGTCCAGTCGTCATAATGAAGTCAATCTCATTTTTTGTCGACCCGTCGGGGCTCGACCAGGTCCACTTCCTGTGGGGCCGCTTCTAGAAGAAAGAGTTCATCATAAAGAGTCCCTCTTTCTCCATGAAGTCGGCCAGCTGTTGGCCCCTTGGGTTCCGTTGCCCTATTCCAAATTTCCCTACCTTCAGCTCACCGTTCTCTCTTGTGCCTAGTTTTGCGTTGAAGTCTCCCATTAACACCGTATAGTGGGTTTTGGAGAAATGCATGACTTTAGGGATATCCTCATACATTTCCTCCACCTCCTCATCGGGATGTGCCGAGGTTGTTGCGTAAACCTGTATGACCATCAACGAATACCGTTTGATGATTCTGAGTATAAGTTACGCAACCCTCGTTGACATACTCACAATCTTTATAACGTTGTTAACGAGAGACTTGTGGACGATAAATCCGACACCTCCTTGGGACAGATGGTCGCCCTCCCGGTGATAGAACAAGTTGCCGGATTCGAGGATTACCGTGTCCTCTCCTTCTCTTCGGACAATATAATCCTATAATATCCCAGTGCAACTTGTCTATCTCTTCTACCAACTCCAGGATCTTCTCGTCAGTCCTCAGGGTGCGTGCGTTGTTTTTTGCCAGGTCGAGTCGTCTTAGGTGGCAACCGAACCTCCACCGGAGATTCTTAGCACCCTCTGCCGCGCCGTTACCATGGTCGCCACCGTAGCCAGAAATAGCGGGGCCGCCGGGGACTGGGGGCCGTCTCTTCGTAACTTTCGTCATGAGGGGATATCTTATTTCGTAATATATTATTTACGTGTATTAAAATTAGCACTCTATTATTTTAACAGGTAGTGTTACCTACAGGGATTTTTTTATGTTTACCAAAATAAATCGATTACACAAATTATAAAATCAATATAGGCTGTATGGTACAGTTGTCCTTTGTCTATCAAATTCAAATGCAAAAAATATATGATAGCGCCTTTAAATTTTTAATAGCAATAAAACTTATAAACGTTGAAAATTATTTTATTAACAAACTGCGCATACTAAGCTATTGATATGAAATAGAAAAGCAGTTGATGTAACTCTGAAGCTAATAAAAAAACCCGGTCTCGATAAGTTAATTTTTTCGGGAGTTATCGTGACCACATACAAATCAACATGCAGACATCCACGTACATCGATATATATGTACTACGTACTAGATTTGGCATTCCGAACATTCACTATGTTCAAATGAACTGTACTGCAATCCGTACACCTTTAGTGTCATTTAGTGTGGCTTCGATATTCATAGAGTGTGGAGCTGCGCTAATAATACGAGATTTCAAATTAAAGTTTAAACCTGAACGTAATTAATAATTCAGTAGTCAAATAAGTAAAATTATTTGTTGTTCAAGTGAATAAATAGGTAATAATATTACAATAGAAAAAATAAATTTCTTCATTTAAATATGCCACGCTATCTACAATCATAGACTAAAATCTACTATCTCCCGCGCATGCGCGAAAACAGAGTAGTGCACATTTTTTGTTTGGAATAGCTTCTCTAGTACGTAGTACATAGAACTCAATGTCCACGTAACATTTTTTTCAAATCGTTTTTTTTTAATGTAGCAATATAAATTGATTTTTTTAGAAAATATTAGATGGATTAATTAGATTGTTTTCTTGATATACGGCTACTCATATTATCGTATAAGTGCAATATGGTTATGATAGAGGCATTTTAAGAACACAAATTGCTTGACCTTGACGAGTCGAGAGTAGAACATACCTATAACGTTTCGCGTTATGAGGGGTGCAATAAAAAAGTATCTTCTCCGGACAGAGAAGCCCCATTTATAAAAGGTAGTAGATTCAAAAACATGTAGACGTTTGAGAAACGCAATTTTAATTTCTTACGTCGTAAAATAAAGAGTTTTCATTTCATTTCATATTTCACTAAACCAAAGTAATAATAACGTATGTATTTCCTACGTTATTTTGATTTACTATAATTTATACTTATGAATAAAAATGTGTCGGAAATACTTTATTTTTAATATATTAAGCCTCTGCCTACCCCTCTGGGTGTCAGACGTGAGTGTTTATGTTTATGTATTACGCATGGAACGCAATACAAACAGAATAGACTTTAATAAGTGGCAGAGCCTATAACTATAATATGGTTGGAGCACGAGTGGGTCAGCTTGACCGGGGAGGACCACGCTCTCATAGAATACCAGCGTAAATTAGCGTGAGTGTAGAGAACCAGAGACCCTTATTACTGGAAACGGGGCATTCCATCTCAGGCCTTAGGGATGACAACGTTTCTGCATTTTGATTCTTAATCGAGGATAGATACAGATGTATCAGGTGGACTGTGTGCTCGTTTGTCATCCTTATTCTACAAAACAAGTGGTCATATTAAAAGTTTTGAACAACCGACTTCAATATAAATTATTAAGGATAACTCAAAAACTACTGGTCAAACCTTGATCAAATTTATATGGGACCTCATGAGAAGCACCAACTTTTAAACAAAAAATAATTTTCCATATCGGTTCAAGATTCTTCGAGTAATCGTTGTATATACATAAAAAAAAGATTCCGATGAATTGAGACCCTCCTCCTTTATGAAGTCGGTTGAAAAGACTTTCTAATGTAAGTCAAAAACATGATTTCCGAACGAATAATAAGTCAAGTGCTCAATTTGAATTGTATGATGAAGGAAGAGATTTTAGCGATTTTTCTATAAGTGATTCAATCTGTTTTTTATTTCGCTGTTGCAACGAGGAATTCTTTAGCGACGAGCCCTTGGCTAACCCGGCTCAATTTAAATTATGTATGCCTACTGGAATTGTGTTAGCAGGCCATTGTGCTCGCGTTAAATCTCGACATTAATTAAACAATATAAGCACATGTTTCGCAAACGCTTTTAATACTGGCACATAAGTTTATTCAACCAAGCAAAAGGGCCACAACAAATTTCGGCGAGCAAATCATTAAAGTGTTAATTTCGCCTTTGTAATTTATGGGTCGGAAGTAAATGGCATGCGTGCTATATATTTGAGTAAAAATTAATTACGTGTATCACGCCGTGGAGGAAATATAAAAAGTATGTAAGGTAGAGTTTGCTTATAAATTTCGACTCAAATAAAATGAAGAGAATTTTTTTTTATATAAGCGGTAATTATTTTTAATTCAAACTATAAAAATTATTAAGAGTAAAATTTTCGTGGTAGATGAACGCTGCAGCCATGCTAGATATATTTTTTTTTATAGGAGAGGGGGCAAACGAGCATGCGGCTCACCTGATGGTAAGTGACTACCGCCGCCCATGAACAACTGCAACTCCAGGGGAACCAGAGGAATTGTAGATGCGTTGCCGGCCTTTTAAAAAGGAGTAGGCTCTTTTCTTGAAGGTCCCTAAGTCGTATCGGTCCGGAAAAATCGCTGGTGGTAAACTATTCCACAAGGAAGTTGTGCGAGGAAGAAGGCAGTTTTATATTTTCTATTTATTATTACGAAGATTATTCTATTTGTTTGGCCGTGTAGTGGGGTTTAAGAATATCCACTACCCCATATCTTCCCGTGGGAGTCGTAAGAGGTGACTGTGGGAAACAGGCAGGAGATGGGAAGCAGCGTCTTCCTAAGAACAGCAAGATTACATTAAAAAAACTGCAGTTGCCAACCCGCTCGCCAAGCGTGGCAACAATGGCAAATATCCCCCCATGAAATGTAAGTTACGAAGAGACGGCCCCAAGTCCCCGGCGGCCCTGCTGTTCCTGGCTACGGTAGCGACCATGGTAACGACGGGGCAGGGCGTGCTATGAATCTCCGGTGGAGGTTCGGTTGCCACCTAAGACTACTCGACCTGGCAATATAAAACGCACGCACCCTGAGGACTGACGAATAGATCCTGGAGCTGGAAGAAGAGTTAAACAAGTTACGCTGGCATATTATAGGATTATACGAGGTCCGAAAAGAGGGGGAGGACATGGTAATCCTTGAATCCGGCAACTTGTTCTATCACCGGGAGAGCGACCATCTTGTTCCGAGGAGGAGTCGGATTTATCGTCCACAAGTCTCTCGTTGACAACGTTGTAAAGATTGTGAGTGTGTCGACGAGGGTTGCGTACCTTATACTCAGAATCACCAAACGGCATTCGTTGAAGGTCATACAGGTTTACGCACCAACCTCGGCACATCCCGTTGAGGAGGTGGATGAAATGTATGAGGTGTTAATGGGAGACTTCAACTGCAAAACTAGGCACAAGAGAGAACGGTGAGCTGAAGGTAGGGAAATTCGGAATAGGGCAACGGAACCCAAGGAGCCAGCAGCCGGCCGATTTCATGAAGAACGAGGGAGTCTTTATGATGAATTCTTTCTTCCAGAAGCGGCCCCACAGGAAGTGGCCAGGTCGAGCCCAGACGGCTCGATAAAAAATGAGATTGACTTCATTATGACAACCAGATGACAACTGTTCAGTGATGTCTCAGTGATCGCGAGGGTGAAAATTGGTAGTGATCACCGAATGGTTAGAGGCACACTGAACCTAAACGTTAAGTTGAGAGGTCTCGTCTAATAAAGTCAACGCTCCGTCCCCCTCGTGCTCTAATCCAAAGTCCCGAAAGCTTTCAGCTCGAGTTACAAAACTGTTTTCAGTGCCTAGAAGACTGCAATGCAGTGGACGATATAAATCACAAGCTCGTGGAAACTGTCCATGCGGTCGGAGCTAAGTTCTGCAAGACCCGCCGCAGAAGAACACAAAAACTCTCCGAACATACTCTTAATCTCATTGGCTGTTAGACGGGAAATGAAGCTGCAGTCTTCAACAGATTTGACAGCATACAGGCAACTGATCAGACAGATCTCCAGATGTATGCGGCGGGACTTACGCAATTCAATACAGCTCGTATTGAAGAAGCGATCGAGCTTTTGAGTGAGATTGAGAGGTTCTATGGGCCGCTCTACACGTCATCGTTGGAGCCACGTGCACGTGTGAATAACGATCCAAGAGCAAGTCATATCCGACACTATTCCGATGATATCCCGGACGTCAGTCTGAACGAGATTAGAATGGCTCTCCAGCACCTTAAAAATGAAAAGGCCCCAGGCGAGGATGGAATTACAGCGGAGCGTCTGAAAGTGGGTGGAAAACCGGTACTTTAAGTCCCTCAGAAGTTTTTAATTCCGTCCTTCATGGTGGGACTACTCCGGAGGCGTGGCGCAGAAGTGCGGTAGTTCTTTAAGAAAGGCAACAACGCTCTCTTGAAAAACTACAGACCGATTTCCCTTCTGAGCCGCGTCTACGTGCTGATTTCGAGAGTCATTACGAATCGTCTCGAACGCAGACTTGACGACTTCCAGCCTCCCAAACAAGCCGGTTTCCGAAAAGGCTTTAGTACCATAGATCAAATACATACCCTTCGGCAAATTGTATAGAAGACCGAAGAGTATAGTATGCCACTTTTTCTTGCGTATGTGGACTATGAGAAAGCCTTTGAAGCCGTCGAAATTTGGGCGGTGCTACAGTCCCTTCAGCGGTGCCAAGTTTAATTTAATTTAATTTAACAGTGTACATGCTGGCTTACAGTATGCCCAAAACGCCAGCATGCTAATTTACAAATTACAGTTTTATATAATAAATAATAATAGAAGATACATGTCAAAAAGGTCAAATAAATTAAAGAATACATGTCCAATAGATCAAATTAAATAAAAAAAAAAATTAAAATTAAAAAACATGCCAAATAGATTAGATGTCAAATAGATTACATGCAAATAGATTAACCAAAATGTCATTGTCAAATTAACTATCTATGATTAAATTAATATATTACAATATGTCAAAATTGGATGTCAAAAATAGGAGGGCTTTGTTACATAGTTGCCCAAAGCTATCAGCAAATAAGTCAGTCTCGTAATCATGTGCGAGCATATCTCCAAAAAGCCGTATAGCGCGAGTAGTGGGCGCGTGAGCGCCGCACCTGGTGCGTGCTGGCGGCCGCCACAGAAGACGTGGCAGCCGCCGCGGTGCCACCGTCCCCTCCACATCACAGCCCAGCCGCTTCGGAGCCAATAACCCCACTCTACTTAATATCGTCGGGCTATCTATTCTATTATGGATGATTGCTAGGTAGTGTATTATCAACTGCATAATCCGCCTAAGTTTAAGAGTGTCCAAACCCACCATACCAGTAACAAATAAGGACGGATATAGATAGGGATAATAACCGTATTTCTGCTTATATAGCCATCGCGCGAATTTTCGCTGTATTCTCTATCATCAAAATATATTTCTCCTCATAGGATTCCATACTATGGCACCGTATTCAAGCTTACTACGAACATATGCATTGTAAAGTACCAAAGCTACCCCTAATCCGTCGAACTGTGAAGAAGTGCGAATAACAAAGCCAAGCATTTTACTGGCCTTTTTACAAACAGTAGTCACATGGTTATGAAAGTCAAGTTTAGCGTCTAATAATATTCCTAAGTCACAAATTTCACTTACCCTTTCTAAGGGCGTGTCAGATAAATTATAATCTTCATTTAGTGGACAGCGTTTACGCGTGAATGTTATTATTTTACATTTATTTTTATTAAATGGAAGACGATTTAATATACTCCAATCCATAACCGCATCGAAGTTGACTGTCGGTATATCAAAGTGCTGAAGTATTTGTGCAGTAAGGCTACGATGGCTGTCCGAGTACGGAATTAGAGTACGAAACCTATTCAACTGCAGAGAACCTCTTCACCGAAACTCTTCACCGCTGCATTGGAAGACGTTTTCAAGCGACTGGACTGGAAAAGATACGGTATTAACATCAATGGTGAGTACATCACTCACCTTCGATTTGCCGACGATATATTCCTTATGACAGAATTCCTGGAGGACCTAAGCACTATGCTCAACGACCTCAATAGTGTCTCCCAACGGATAGGTCTTAAGATGAACATGGACAAAACAAAGATCATGTTTAATGTCCATGTCACATCTATGCCGGTTGTTGACGAGTATGTTTACCTGGGACAAATGTCCGACTAGGTAAATCCAACTTCGACCGAGAGGTCAATCGACGGATGCAATTTGGCTGAGCAGCGTTCGGGAAATCACAACACATCTTCTCGTCGGGTATACCTCAAAACCTGAAAACGAGATTATACAACCAGTGCTTGTTGCCAGTGACTTATGATGACTTATGGATGATGATAGATGACTTATGGATCTGAGACGTGGTCCTTCACTGCTGGCCATAGGAGGACGCTCAAGGTCGCTCAGCGAGCTATAGAGAGGGTTTCTCTGCGTGATAAGCTTAGAAATGAGGATATCCGCAGTAGAACTAGAGTGACTGACATAGCCCAACGGATTGGTAAGCTGAAGTAGCAATGGGTCGGCCATATAGCTCGAAGACCGACAACCGATGGGGAAAAAAAGGTTCTTGAGTGGCAGCCTCGTACCGGTAGGCGAAGTGTAGGGCGTCCCCCCACTAGATGGAGTGACGACCTGGTAAGACATGCAGGAAGTCGATGGATTCAGGTGACTCAGGACCGTGCTTTGTGGTATTCCTTGGGGGAGGCCTATGTTCAGCAGTGGACTTGTGAAGGGCTGTAATGATGATGATGATTACGAAGACGCTGCTCTTCTACTGGTTTGTTTCCCTCTGTCGCCTCTTACGACACCCACGGGACGATATGAGTAGTGAATATTCTTACACCGCCACTACACGGTCATCTGTATGATGTGTAGCTTTTGAATAAATCTGTTTGTGTAGAAAAGTGTTTGCAGCCCATATACGTGTCGCTGCTGGGCAAAAGCCTCCTTTTATTTCTGAGAAAGCTATGAAGCTGTTATTCCGCCGTGCTTCTCCAGTACATAGTGGTGGATTTCACATGTACGCGAAATACTTTATTCCTCAGACATGTGAGTTTCCTTGCCAAGCAAATGGTAAATCAACATTTAAATTTGCAATTAACAATTTCATTCGTGTCAGCGGGGTTCAAACTCAAATTGCACACAACCGCCTGGGTTTGTTTATTATTCTCTGCAGAGGCAGGTTAATAAGCACATCGTGCGTCTCCTCACTCCGCTCACCGCTCATTGGTAATGATTCTCCCTGTCACAAGTCTGTGTGGTTTGAGTTTGGAATTTTATAATCAGCCATTACTGCCGCGTTCGTATAGGTATACTGACTGCAAAAGACTTAGGCATTTGGGGAAAAATAGGTACAAACCTATAAAGATATTTATCTGTTAGTGTTCGAAGATCTAAATATAATTTTTCGGTTCTGGACGTTTGTTCAAGTGCAACTTATGTTTGTAAAACGCCTCCACAATACAGGAGAAATTTCTAGTAACTTACTATAACTCGTCGTTTAGGCTGTGTAGTGGCGTCGTAACAAAATCTACCCCATATCAGGGCGTGGATGTCGTAAGAGGCAACAGAGTGAAATGAAATAGGAGATGGGCAGCAGTATCTTCCTGATAACAGTTCAAAATAAAATAAAAAATCGGTTGCTAAACCAGCTACCAAACGTGGCAACTATGGTAATTATTACCCATATGAGGCAAACTATGGGAGAGGCCTATGTTAAGCAGTGATTATTTTTAAAATCTCTAATAATGATGATGATGATGATGATTACTTTTAGTTCACAATATAGGAGAAATTTCGAATAATTTTTTAAGAGAAAATACAAAATAGGTATCAAGGATGGGTGGCATTTTTATTCATTTATTTCAGAATATCTAACTGGGTTTGATAATATAGTAAATATATATTTAGCGCTTTTACCAAGTTTTGTTATAAAAGCTTCAGTCAATGTAAACTGAAAGTTATAAACTAAGTACACGAACAACATCTGTACATACTGAAACCAGTCCGCGTGCTACAGTAGAAGTTCGGTTTAGGGATGGACATTTAAAAAAACATCGATGTTTTTTCAATGTATTATGATGATATCAAAGTTAGAATTATATAAAATAATTTAAAACACATCGACATTTGCAATATACGGAGTAGTTTTTGAGTTTAATATGATTATCATGTTTGATAATCATATTAAACTCAGAGAAAGACGTTTATTATGTGGTAGAGCCATGCTGCAGCTATATTAGTAGTACAGTTGTAGTACGAATGGGTCGGCTCGACCGGGGAAGGACCACGCTCTCACAGAATACCAGCGTAAAATAGCATCTTAACACTGCTGTGTTTCGTATGGTGAGTGTAGAGAACCAGAGACCTTTTTTACTGGAAAAGAGGCATTCCATCTTAGTCCTCACGGGTGACAACGCATCTGCATTTTGATTCTTTATTGAAGATAGATGTAGATGTCTATGGGTCACAGTAACCACTTACCATCAGGTGGACTGTGTGCTCGTTTGTCACCCTATCCTATAAAAAAAAAAAGACTAATGAAGCATAATAATAAAATATTAATCAACCAAAGAAAATAAACTTGAATTACATAAAAAATAAGAAATTTCGGCCATAGTAATAATTAGTATATACATATATAATTAATAGTTTCGGCATAATAAAATAATTAAGTAACTATTTCTTTACACGAAGTAAACTAAAATAACAAAGAAGAAATTTTACAATACCCTCGTAATAAAATTGTAACTTTAGAAAATATAAAACTGAAAGCAACAGATAACAAAGTAAATTATCCATTTAATATCATCAATTCTATATCTCGAATGAAAATTATTGATAAATCAAATTTAAAAAGGCGTTAAAACATAGGTTAAATAAGACACATCGACACTGTACACCGAGAGCGAGAGTTTCTATATATTATCCCATCCCTAGTTTGGTTGCTCTATAAATGCAAAGTAGTTGGCAAAATACTTATAATAGCTTGATGTACTAAGGCCTTATTTTTTAGTATATTAAGTTTGACTTCTACCGTTTGCACCTAACTTAAGACATAATAAACGAGTATTTAGAACAGTTTAGTGGTTCGCTTATAAATAATGGCCTTTCTGACCAAATTCTACAAAATTACAATAGAATAGAATATTTTTATTCAATATATATTTATATTGACTACATATTTGTGCCATTTGCTGTAGAGACTATCGGTCCGTGGGGTCCACGTGCGGTGAAGTTCTTAAAGGAACTCCATCCGCGGCTGGTCGTTGCTGCTGGTGATAAGAGGGCTGGCTCTTTTCTCGCTCAAAGGCTAAGTATAGCCATTCAGCGGGGAAACGCAACCAGCCTTCTGATACCGCGTGGAGTAGGACTGTTTGATAATTAAATTACTAGTTTTAGTTTTTTTTATTATAGTTTTAATATTGTATATAATAAAATATTGTATTTAATGTTATGTAATTATTATTTATTTATTTATTTATTTAAATATAAATATATGTTTGTCGTCATGTCGCTAATACAATGAATAGGTTGTTAGTTGTTATCATGCTTAATTTTACCAATTTTACGATGGTAGTTATTAAAAATAATATATTATTTATGCGTATAGACGTCTGCAAGCACCAGTACAAACCGTTTTGCGGTTTAATGGTGCTGAATAGTAACTATGCACTATTGTAATATGTTTTATGTATGATTAAATTAAATTAATTAATTAATTAACTTATCGAAAGTCGTGCAGTACATATACACTACCATGAAGTATATCCACTAGCACATATCGACAAAATCTTCTTCACTGTGCGACTGTTTGACTATGGACTATTAAGTGTTAGGCAATTAACATTGGCAGTATGAACGTAGGCAATAAATATTTTATTTTATTTATTCAATGTATTTGTAACACATAATAAATTGAATTAAACTACTTTTACGGATTATATCGCGTTTAATTAACTTATTTTATTAATTCCCGACGTTACGGGTGCTTTACAGCACCCATAGTCACGGGGGACTGAGGTGATTGACGTCCCTATGTCAGAGTTAATCCGGAGTACCTTCAGCTTTTTAATTATTAATTTTGGTCCGATCTACGCTAAATTAATAATTAAAAAGCTGAAGGTACTCCGGATTAACTCTGACATCGGGACGTCAATCACCTCAGTCCCCCGTGACCATGGGTGCTGTAAAGCACCCGAAACGTCGGGAATTAATAAAATAAGTTAATTAAACGCGATATAATCCGTAAAAGTAGTTTAATTAAATGTGTAGTGTTCGCGTAAATATAAGAAATCATTATGTAAACACATAACAAATATAAATTTTAGCTTTCTGCACTCCTTCTTTATTATATAAACTTTATTAACTATACCAAATCTCACATTCCTCCATGTGCGCCATATGCTTAAAAAAGTTTTCTTTTCACGTATTTAAAATATAAATTAATTATTTTATTATCATTCATATATTTCTTAACTGCTTATGTTTGATTTTCATACTCATATTTGGAAATATTCTAAAAGGTTTAATTTATTAATTTCTTTAAAGAGAGTTCTTAATTCTTTGAGAGAATACAATATTAGTTAAAAACCCTTATGCCACTCTTTTGCAAAACATATAAAGTAGATGTCATACGCGTTACCCATAGCATACCTTTTATGACATTATACTACGAAGATAACTGAAATAAACCAAGCTAGTAATTTAAACATCGCTAGGACTTCTTATTTTTCTTACAGCTTATGGTTCTGAAGTTTGCGTCAAGAGTAACAAGGGCAACAACTTCTGGATACATAGGTACTGTCCGAATATAAAATTATACGTGGTACAGCCACGCTGCAGCTATATTATGGATGTAAGTCGACCGGGGTAGGACCATGCTCTCACAGAATTCTAGTGTATAATAGCAGCGAACTGCTGCTGTGTTTCGTATGGTGAGTGTAGAGAACCGAAGACCCATTTTAATGGAAACGAGGCATTTCATCTGACTCCTCAGAGGTGACAACGCATCTGCATTTTCATTCTTAATTAATGATAAATGTAGATGTCTATGGGCTACAGCATTCATTTACCATCATGTGGACTGTGTGCTCGTTTGTCACCCTTATTCTAGAAAAAAACATGCGTAAGTGTCGTGTAACACTCGGTTGAAACGAAGTTCCTTTCGTAGTATATTATTATTGATAAACGTATTATATCTTTGATTAACAAATAAATGAATTACTAGCGTCTATTAAAATAATATTTCTTTCATGGCAAGATAAGAAAAAGTGCAAGGCAGATGGATATTATTCCATCTCACTCGCACTATAGAAAGGGAGGGGGTCTTGACGGAAAAATCTTCCACTTTTTCTCGCCTAGTCCCCATCCGCCAAATTCGTACCGTGCGATAAAGAACTTCGTTCCAAAAAAGAATATCTACGCAAGAGATAGTATCATATGTATACGCCCTATGCAGAGCTATTCACACAAGAACTGGCGCATCTAATCGAGATTAATATTTCGCCATCAGTTGGATACTACAAGATTTTCCGAGCGTTTCCCTTAGTTGACTTTTTCAACATCCACAGGATGAAAGATAGGTGGGAGGGGGGAGTGATAAATTAGCTTAGGCCGCCATCACGCCATACTAAGTAAGAAAATAAATGTCGCTCTGTAAAAGTACCTTGAATTGCACTTACCAGTGTAATTTGAATTTTTTTAAGCATTAAAAACTAACTCAATCCATCGGCAGCGATCTAGCTAATACTGACATAAGAGATTTATGGAATATACTCTCTATCACGTCGACGAAATTATGACGATTAAGACTTATCCTTCTAAGGATAAGGAAAAAGTGAAATCTTCCGCCTGATAAGGTGTTCAGCTCAGGGAGTGGCCAATGATGTGGCAATACAGTAGTGTGGTAACATAGTCGTACAGAAATTTTTATAGCGTGATTTAAAAGATTGAGTTTACACCCTCTACTCAGACGAGAGGACGATCGTGTAAGACTTAGTTTTCGATGGTGCAAGTATCTATAGTTGCATTTGCGACTGTGGCGAGTCGAAAATAAAACAAATAATCTGCGAGATGTCGTGAAACAGGGGATTCTAGTTGGCAGTAGTCCAGTAGGTACACGTGCCAAACGCTATTCTTTTAAAGAATAAGGGTGACAAACGAGCACACAGTCCACCTGATTGTAAGTAGATGCTATGGCCTATAGACATCTAAATCTATCCTCGATTAAGAATCGAAGTGCAGAATGTGTTGACATCTCTGAGGATTAAGATAGAATGTTTCGTTTCTGTTAAAAGGGCCACCGGTTCTTTGCACTCGCCATACGAAACACAGCAGCTTTAAGCTCCTACACGATGGTATTTGGCTCTACAACATAAGAAAATGTGACACAGAGAGTAGCTTGAAAGAACAGTAAGTGTTATTCCAATGCTGTGATGAACCTTGGCTAAAACTAGGCTAAAATAACTGTAAACAGACGATGTTTACTCGGGAACGAATAGAAGGATCTTCAAGAGTGAAAAATATAAGCTTAATTGCTGAACTTTTCGAAGGGTGCAGGTTGCGTGTTCACCTCACGTTAGGGTTACCACTTTGATCTTCCATGCAAAAGCAGAGAACTCGCGCCTGACGAGGGGTTCAGGTTAAGGGGCTGCCAACGCTCGATGTGATAGCATTGAGCGTCTTTACCGGAGTTGCAGTTAAACTGGTCTCGAGTGTTATTGAGTTCGTTTGCATCATTGTGGAAAGGAGACAGGACTGACAATGAGACATGATCTTTCTCTTGTCGTGTCGGATAACCGTCCCATTGGACTATGAGTGTGAGGGATTAGACAGTGCTCTTCTGTTTGCGCATACACTCGGGCAATATAATCCTGACCTTCGCAGATGGCTAGTCTTCTTTAAGACTGGCCGCCGTGACCGAAACTTGGTCTAGAGGACATTATTATTATTATTGTAATATTGTTGACTGACTATGAGAAGATGTATTAATCACTACAGCACTTTAGATTTCCCTAAGTTGTTGTTTAAGGCCACCTTATTGGTTCCCACTTCAAGATACAACTGAATAAAAAACAAGTTATTTGTAGACATCGAACCTGTTGTACCTTTAATAAAATATTTATGATATAATTTTGTTTAAGCTTTTTAGTTAATATTGCAGATATCGTAATTACTATGAACAATAATTATGAATTAAACTATACAAACAATGTGTGTAGGTAAAGAAACAACTCAACGAATTACTGGAGAAGTTTGGAAACTCTGTAAATACAAACTTTCTGGCAACGTGCCGGCCATTGTTACTAGTGGAAGTTGGTACATTATTATATTTATTGCTTACTTATTTCCCATATGAAACGAAATAAGTTAATATCTTTATCTTCCAACGATAATCAATAAATAAAATTACACGGTTTCGAAGTGAAGTTTCTTTCACTGGAGAAGAAATAGCGAAAGTACCTCTACAGGTATCGCTATCAAAAGTCCCTTGCGTACAGCCTCCTTCCCACAATATGGTTGCATATGTCCATGCATTGCAGTAGTCGCTTACCATCAGACGAACTCTGAGTTCGTTTGTCAAATAATTGTATGAACAATGCTGATAGCTACTGATTCTGATTCTGGTTCTAAAAGTTAAAAGTTCAACGTATGTACAACCCACCGCTGAGCACATACCTCTCATCATTTCGGAGAGAAGATAGGGTATGTAAATCTACGCGTTACACTAATAAATGAAGCGACCAACTTTACTTTACTTGCGTTTAAATTTCTGAAAGCTTCCGGTAACATTTAATATTCTCTTTTTGAAAATCGAACTTGTTTATTCGGAGAGCTCGTCGAAGGTTCACTTTAGCTATTTTATTATGTTATTTCGAATTGAATCGGTATCTCCTCCAGAATGCTTATCTTTAAGCTTTGGCATTGCAAAATGAAATTCTAAATATTTATTTACACAGCCTTTATAAATCCTGTCGCTGGGCGCGGGCTTTCTCTCTCATTTCTGAGATAGATACGGAGCAGTTCCCTCTCTCTGCTCTGCTCTGTCTCTGCTCCAGTGGGTTTGGTGGACTTAACAACATGTCTTCGAAATATTTGATTTCCTAGACATGCATTTGCCGTGTAGTGGTGGCGAACGAGAATCATATCTGAGAGAGTTATAGAGCAGTTTGTCTGCCGTACTTCTCCTGTGCGCGTTGGTGGACTTTGAAACCAAGATCAGACAGCGAAATGCACGCTGTTGGCGGCGTAAGAAAACCCACTCCCCATTTTCATCCCGTGGCTGTTGTAAGAGGCGAAAGCAGAATTTTCCTGATAACAACTGGAAATTACAAAACGTTATTCTACTCTATGTTGCTGATTATAGGCTTTATTAATTAACTAGCTTCGCTAAGATCTTTTTATATGGCGTTGTTTAGATTTAAGATAATCAAAGACCATTTATTTCACAAAAATTTTTTCTTCAAAAAGTCTAGTTTTTGGATATAACCTAGATCCCTCCTGGCATTGCTCTTTATCTGTTCGTAAAGTTTCATCACAATCGGTTCAGCCAGCAATTTGCATAAGCCCAGACAGACAGATAAATATTTAAATAACCAGCCAAGTGCGAGTATCCTCCTTTAATTTTTAATTTATTTTAATTTTAAAATACACATTCTGTGAAAATTTCAACTGTCTACCTATTACGAATCATGAGATACAGCCCACTGACAGACAGACGGACGGACAGACGGACAGCGGAGTCTTAGTAATAGGGTCGCGTTGGTTACTCTTCTGGTACGGAACTCTAAAAATTATTGTTTTTTTTTTTTATAGGATAGGGTGACAAACGAGCACACAGTCCACCTGATGGTAAGTGGTTGCTGTGACCCATAGACATCTACACCTATCTTCAATAAAGAATCAAAATGCAGATGCGTTGTCACCCGTGAGGACTAAGATGGAATGCCTCTTTTCCAGTAAAAAGGGTCTCCGGTTCTCTACACTCACCATACGAAACACAGCAGTGTTAAGCTGCTATTTTACGCTGGTATTCTGTGAGAGCGTGGTCCTTCCCCGGTCGAGCCGACCCATTCGTACTACAACTATACTACTAATATAACTGCAGCATGGCTCTACCACGTAAAGTTTAGAGTTTATGTCTCAATAGCATGCAAACAACTCACTAAGCTTTATATTTTATTTATATGTGTAGATTAATAGACTCTTAGATATTTTCACCATGTAAAAGAGAAATTTTTTACGTATTCCCTCTTCAACTGTCTGAACCTCTGATATTAATATAGAAATACGTGAAATGGTGTAGATAAGAATTTTAATATGGACGCCTTTAATAAAAAGGCTCTTGCACGACGCTGAACGTGACCTGATGAAAACAAATAACTCGAAATTATCGGCACGTCTGCTTGTGATGACCTGGTTCACAGACAAATTGTTGATTACGTTGTATACAAAATGAGTATGCTAATCTCCAGCAATATCTGTTCCCTTATTATTCTAAAATAAGTTACATTATTGTAACTAACTGTTGAATAAATGGCTTTATTATTTAATAATATTATATTATTATTATTATAAGTTACATTATTAAAAAAATTGTGAAAAAAGAAAAACGTTCAATAACCAACATTTTAGAAGGGCTACACTGTAAATATATAGAATATAGTAACGTTAACGGTATGATCATCATCATCATTACAGCCCCTTCACAAGTCCACTGCTGAACATAGGCCTCCCCAAGTAACGCTACAAAGCATGGTCCTGAGACACCTGCATCCATAGACTTTCTAAATGTCTTACCAGGTCGTCACTCCATTTAGTGGGGGGCCGCCCAACACTTCGCCTACCGGTACAAGGTTGCCACTCGAGAACCTCTTCCCCATCGGTTGTCAGTTCTTCGAGCTATATGGCCGGCCCATTGCCACTTCAGCTTACTATGACTATGTCGGTTACTTTGTTTCTACTGCGGATATCCTCATTTCTAAGTTTATCACACAGAGAAACCCCGAACATAGCCCTCTCCATAGCTCGCTGAACGACCTTGAGTTTCCTCATACGGCCAGCAGTGAAGGGAGAAAACACGCACTGGTTGTAGAGTCTTGTTTTCAAGTTTTGAGGTATACCTGACTTGAAAACTGTACTAAGGTTAATGGGATTATAGAATGTATTAATAATATTCATATATTATTAATACATACCAGTTACAGTTTATACGTGGTAGAGCCTAGATAGTTGTAGCACGAATGGGTCGGCTCGACCGGGGAAGGACCACGCTCTCACAGAATACCAGCGTAATGTTTCGTACGGTGAGTGTAGAGATCCAGAGACCCTTTTTACTGGAAACGAGGCATTCCATCTTAGTCCTCACGGATGACAACGCGTCTGAATTTTGATTCGTAATCGAGGATAGATGTAGATGTCTATGGGCCACAGCAACCACTTACCATCAGGTGGACTGTGTGCTCGTTTGTCACCCTTATCCTATAAAAAAAACATTCATTGTTGGTATTGCAATATACCACTCGCACTATCCTGGCCTACGTAAGTTGAGAATTTTGAGATTACAATCGTATCGAGAATGCATTTTCTTTGTCATATTTTTTATTGAATAATTGTGACAAATGAGCACACAGTCCATCTGATGGTAAGTGGATGCTGTGGCCCATAGATATATCTATCTATCCTCGATATATCTATCCCCGATTAAGAATCTAAATGCTGATGCGTTATCATCCCTGAGGAATAAGATGGAATCCAGTAAAAAATGATATCCGGTTCTCTACACTCACCATACGAAACACAGCAGTTTTATAGTTATGCACGTTTATTTCAGCATTATATATATAATGTATAATAGTCATTATATAATATATAACCTAATTAAAAATACACTCATGAAACGTTATCCTCTTTTTATTTTAAAAGAGAAACCCATTGTGAACACAACGTGCTATTGGAAATATCGGGCAACATAAATACAAGCGAGCGATCGGATAATGATGTTCACATTATCTACCCTTATTGTTCTCAGAGTTTCACATTAAATTTTTCTCTTTTGTTTTCATTGATATGAAATTTCTATCTTCTGTAATACGGACAATGAAATCGTGGTATGCTGACTATGTATATATAATAAAAATTAGAGTTTTTTTCGTACACAATACCTAACGGATACCGGAGACCCTTAGCACTGGCACAAAATTATTTCACTACATTTAATACAAATAATAAAATACGTTTTTATAAAACTGAACTGACAAACGAACTTACAGTTCACCTCCCAGTGGCTGCTACAGCCCATGGACACATGAGTAAATAAACGGAACAAAGGCAAAGCTTCCTAAGAACGTGCAAAATTGTTACCTATTATGTATGGGTATGGTAGGGTTGTCACAATAGGTGAAGACAAATTAAACAAAACAATATCTATCATATTATTGTATTGTCACTGAAGTTACGGTATACAAAATTTCAACTCAATCAGACATCGGGAAGTGGTTCAAATTTTACTTACAATATGTGAACTTAACCCACATACCTACTACATACCAACGGTTACCAACCCACCCACATACCCACAAATGTTTAGTAAAAGCTTGTAATAAAAATAAAACGGTAAAAACACACCGTTTAATACCCTCTTATTATTAAAAATAGGATCATACAATAAAATAAAGGTACTTACTTGAAAAAGTAATAATCAAATATTTACTTATCTAGTACTCCTTGAGATATTTAAAGTGTGATGTATTTTTATTTTTTCTAGTATTATTCATACACACAGTACAATAAACAACCATTATTAATAATACCACGTTTTTACATTAAAATATTCAAACTTGCAACTAACCAAACAAACAACGTGCGTCGTACTGACCCTGAGATCGTTGTCCACTGGCTGTGCCAGCGAACCGGTTTTTTCCAGTCTCGCCGCGTAGGCGACAAGCGGCCAGTGGTCATGCACACATGCCCCGCGTGCTTGTAGTTGTGCAACCGACTCGCGCGGTTGTATGAAGTTTTGACTCTGTTCCGTTTATTTACTCATGTGCCATGGACATCTGCAACCGATATCAAACAAAGAGCCTTCTGACAGATGCGTTAGGACAATCTGTGAGGCATTAAATAAATAAATTACATTACGGACTAGGGCACGTGCAATCGATTTAGGATTTACAAATTTACCCATCTTTATTTCTTCTACATCATCAGTCAGTAAAGGTTCACCGGACGTGGGCCTCTCCTGTTTTAAGGAGAATTTGCCTTAATCTTCACACAGGTGGATTGATGTTCACAGTACCAGACTTCTCGCTACTCTAATTTTTCCACTTGTCGCTGACGACGAATTAAGTGACGAACAGACTTACAGTTCACCTGTAGCGATGGCTTCTGCAGCCAATAAACACCTTTTTTTATAGAATTGGGGTGAAAACTGAGCACACAGTCCAAGTGGAATAAGTGGATGCTGTGGCTCCTAGACATCAACATCTATCCTCGATTACGAATCAAAATGCAGATGCGTTGTCACCCGTGAGGACTAAGGTGGAATGCCTCGTTTCCAGTAAAAAAGGGTCTCCGATCCTCTACACTCACCATACGAAACACAGCAGCGTTATGCTGCTATTTTACGCTGGTATTCAATAATAAGCTTGTCCTGCGCTGAGAGCTAGTCAGTTGTGACTGGCCACCATGACCGAAATTTGCTCTGGAGTAGATTGTAATTCAAAATCAATCCTATCCGTTCGTTATTATCTACTAAATGAAAGGTATTTTTGATGCAATAAACCGACATCCGAGTGAATTATCTCACTGCGAATCAGATGGAGCACGATCCGTACTTAATTAAATGAGATCGCTATTCCTGTCCTCGATAGAGCTGACGTTTGGAAACATAGATTGTCTAGGAAAAAAAAAGAAGTAAGTTTGAGAGACAGAGAAAAGGAAATAAACACACACAGACTGAAAGTCTAGGGATCTATTAATTAAAAAAATCCATTTCTTACCAGTTTATCACTCTACCTAGAAGGGGGGACGGTTGCCCTACACTTTTACATTTGCAAAACCATACTCCAGCACGATAAATTCGTCTAGAATAATTCTGCTATGTTTCCTATGGTGAGCGTAAAAACATTGCTATTTGGCGGTAGTAATTGGCAGGAGGATGGTACCATACATATCATACGCAGGAAAGGAGCCCCACAACCTAGTAAATCCTACACGTTGTTGTGTGAAAATGTTTTAAGGACATATGAAGTGACGCGGTGGACAAATTGCTCCATAATCCTCTCGTGAGAGCAGGCCTACAGCAATGGGACGTATTTAGGCTGTGACTTTACTTTACTTTATGCAATAGTAGGTAAATATGCATTTTCAGATATAGTTTGTTTCCCTCTGTCACCTCTTACGACACCAACGGGACGATATGGGGTAGTGGATATTGTTACACCACTATACGGTCGGTCCGATAACCTTAACAAGCCAAAATCGTTGTTATCTAGATGCTCTTGTTTTCAAAATCATTTCAAATCCATTTTTTAAATTCTATTTTATTATTTTTATTAGGTACGTATAATTAAGGTGGAGAATATTGAAGAGGACTACACTACGCTCCGCCTCAATTCAAACAAATCCTTGACTCTAATGCAATTTATCAGAATTTTTTATTGCTATCTTCTCTGAAACCAAATGTTCGATTTCGATGAAACTTAGCCGAATAACACTATTACTCTCTACCGAGAGAACTTAACACAGATAATTTACGTAGTGTTGACCGTGCATAGATTTATTTATTTCATGTTCCAAGCTATTTTCATTGATATAAAAATCGAGATTTTCAAATACAGACTATGTTGGCATTTGGTGACATACGTCAATTAATACTAAACTAAAATACTATACTAAAAGCTAAAATAACTTGGATAATGTATCATACATGATGATTTCTCCAAGTAAAATAACGTAGATGGTTATTAGATGGCAATGGAAGCTATTGTAATCTGATGGCTTAACGCTTGATTTTTTGAACGTGCAACTTAATATTACCGAAACTAAACTTAAAAATTAAATTTTTCTTTGCGCGTTATTTACATGGTAGAGCCATTTTGCAGCTATATTATGGTTGTAGCACAAATGGGTCGGCTCGACCGGGGAAGGCCCACTCTCTCACAGAGCACCAGCCTAAAATAGCAGCTCACTGCTGCTGTGTTTCGTATGGTGAGTGTAGATAACTGGAGACCCTTTTTACTGGATTGGAGGCATCCCATCTTATTCCTCAAGGATAAGCATCTGCATTTTGATTTTTATCGAGTATACATTCGTTTTGATTCTCAATAGATAATAGACGTAGATTCTAGGTGTCTATAGACCACAGGTAAAACCATCAGGTCTCTGTGCTCGCTTGTTACACCTTTTTCAATTAAAAAAAAAAACATATTGTCTCCTTAACATGAAACATAAATTCTGTGCCGTAAAATACGGTTCGTGAGAATCAATACGCTTTATCAAATCCACTTAATGTATTGGAAGTCGCCGAGTGGGTTACGGGAAATGTCTGTGTGTATTTTATTAACCGAATTTAAAAGAAAAACGCGAAGGGTCTATATTCGACGCATATGTTTTTTTTATGTATGTTCATCGATTTCTCAGAAACGGCTCAACTAATTTTATTGATTCTTCTTTAATTAAATAGTTTATAATTCAAGGGTGGTCCCATATAAATTAAATAAATCCATCCATAAAGGTAGAAAAATTGGGGATGAGGATTTTAATGTAACTATTTAGACGCCATTTGGGTTTTGATGTCGACCTTTTGAAGTCGGTTTACACTTGTATTATAAACTAGCTGTTCCCCGCGACTTCACCCGCGTGGATTTTTTTTGCGCGGAACCCTAAAATAAAAGTAGTAGTTACTTCTTATAACATCAGCTGTCTGCAAGTCCCATTCAAATCGGTTCACAGGTTTTTGCGTGATGCGTGTTCAGACGTCGTGTTTGAGTTTTATTATAGTACTAGATGTTCCTCGCGACTTCGCCCGCGTTTTATTTAGGGTTTTAATTATGTTGCGCGGAACCCTAATTATTTTTCTATAATATAAGTAGCCTAAGTTACTCCTTATAACATCAGCTATCTGCCAGTGTAAGTCCCGTCGAAATCGGTCCAGCCGTTTCGGAGATTAGTCGGAACAAACAGACAGACAGACAGCAATTTTAAAAATTGTGTTTTTGTTATAAGTACCGTATATATTTTCATATCCATTTAGTAAAAAGCTGTTATTTTAACATTACAAACAGACACTTTAATTTTATTTATTTGTATAGAATAGATATAGATAGATGGATTAAATTATATTAAACACTAGTGTGTAAAGAGAGAGATTTGTTAGATTTATTGTAAACATGTAGGTATTAGAACAAAGAGATATTGTGTGGGGCATTATTTTAGCAACTTGATCGATTTAAATTGTATTTCTCTGATATTAACATTAACGATTACATAATATGTCCTCGGACTAATAATGCATTAAATGACATTATTATTTCTTCCTATTGACTTACTAATAGCACAGATTAACTAATAGTTAGAGGTTTAATTTTTTTGTTATAATAATAATAATAAAAAACAAAGAACTAGAATTATTAAGAACGCTGGCTGCGTTGTCGGCGCTTCTGACATCATCTTTAATATTCCACAAGGCTCTAAGGCTCCTTATTTTGGACGAGAAAAGAAGCAGCTCTTTTGTCACCAGCAGAAGCAGTCCTTTATAGATAGTACAGTTTCCTAAGAAACTTCACCGCACTTCACCTATAGGACCACTATCTGTACGGGAAACGGCACAATTATACAGTAAAAGTGTTAGCGACTTATATTTGCACCATTTATAATTATTTATAGGCCCCATGTTTATGTTGGACCTATCCATTATCCGTGGCTGCCTATCAAAGTCCACTGTTGAACATAGGCCAGGTCATAGCCATTCCCATAGATGAAATCACAGGGGGGATACTTATTTGCCGTAGTTGCCTCGCTCGGCAAGGGTGTTGGCAACAGCAGTTTTTTTCTTTTGAGTTGTTACCATGAAGCTGCTGCTGTCCATCTCCTGTTTCATTTACCTCTGTCGCATCTTACGACACCCACGGGACGATATGGGTTAGCGGATGTTCTTACATTGCCACTGCACTGTAGTTGGACCTACAACAAAAAAGGATGTGCAAACTGTGTTACTCACCTGACATGTCGTTAAAGGCGACTAATGGTATATTGGGTTTGTGATTGTGTAAGCGATAGGCAAGCCACCTATCACTTCTATCACAGCTATTTGGACTCTGCCTACAGACCTAAGTACTATGCTCAATGACCTCTATAGTGTCTCCCAACGGATAGGTCTTAAAATGAACATGGACAAAACAAAAGTCACGTATAACGTCCATATCATACCTATGCCGAGTATGTTTACCTGGGACAAATAGTCCGACTAGGTAAGTCCAACTTCGACCCAGAGGTCAATCGACGGATTCAACTCGGCTGGCCAGCGTTCGGTAGATTACGACACATCTTCTCGTCAGGCATACCTCAAAACCTCACACAGATAACATGCGTGACGTTAATGTATATGTATTATTCAGTTCAGCCGCCTCCGATGGCGTCCAGTCCTAAATTACCTGTATTCAACAATAACATGGGCATGGATATGGGCGTCTCTTGCAGGGCAATATGAAGTAATTGTTCTACATTAATAAACAATATATATTTTTTTATAATATATTAACATCATCACCATTCATCATCATTACAACCCTTCACAAGTTCACTGCTGAACATGAGCCTATCACAAAGAATGCCACAGAGCACAGTCCTGAGACACCTGCATCCATCGCCTTCCACTCAGACTTAACAGGTCGTCACTCCATTTAGTAGGGGGACGCTATACACTTCGTCTACCGATACGAGGTATTTTAACATATGAATTTATGTATATGTATAGGTATATAGCTCAGTAACATAATTGCCTTTGAGCTTATCTCCTCTAACAGCGTTCCAAAACCAATAAACCATCTCTCAAACTATTTATTTAGGTTTCCCTTGTACACAAACGCGTTTCAGCTATATAATGATTGTTTGAATGATACTGTAAATTAGATGAATATTTAAAAGATAAGAATCCATGAACTTACTGAGCTTTCTCAGTCTTTTTTTCTCATGAATAAATTTTATTAGGTTACTTTGTAACTGTTGATAGCAAAATTGTTTACTTGTGAGTTTCTTGCCGCTTCTTCTCACAAGATCCGAAGTAGAGACTTGGTGAAGCGATGGCGAAGCTTTCTTGACTTCTAAAAGTACTTTGTAAAAGCCAATTTTGAATAAAAATATTATATTTGACTTTGACTTTGAATGAATATAGTGGAAGTAAATTTATTGAACAAACAAAATATGAAGATTTTGAAATGAAACGGTTTTGGAATGCACTCGTGTATTATTTAGTAATTTTAGGGTTCTGCTGCCATAATCTGTATATATAAAAATCTATTTCTGTCCGTTAGTCTAGCTCTCTCTAACTCGAAAACGGCTCGACCAATTTTGATTTTTTTTGTATGTTTGAGTGGGACCCTGGATGATCTAAACAATTCACGATTGGACCCGATAGGTGGCGCTGTTATCGAAATCCAGAAATCACCAGCCGGGGCGGAGCGCTAGTACCTTATAATTTTGTATTCAAGCATCATAGCTTCTATAAGTTGTTTAAGTAAATTTCTTTAAGTTTGAATTACACAAAGATTTCAGAGAACACTTTATTTTTAATTAGAAATGGTGTCTGCGTAGTAGAGCTACGTTGTGTTACATATTAAGACTGCAGCACGAATGGGTCGGCTATTAGATAAGGACAAAGTTCACACAGAATACGAGCGCGTAGTAACAGTATGATGGTAAGTGGATGCTGTGGCCCATTAGCATCTACATCTATCATCAATTAAGAATCAAAATGCAGATGCGTTACCACCCCTGAGGACTAAGATGGAACGCCTCGTATCTAGTAAAAAGGGTCTCCGGTTCTCTACACTCACCATACGAAACACAGCAGCATTAAGCTATTTTACGCTGTTATTCTGTGAGGGCGTGGTCCTACCCCGGTCAAGCCGACCCATTCATGCTACAACCATAATATAGCTACAGCTTGGCTCTACCACGTATCCATCCTATGTATTAAATCCAATTTTTACACACTGACGATTGGCGACAGCAACCCTGCATTTAATTTATTATTTTACGCCAATAATAAGCGAAAAATATTTTTTGTCCAAATCCCCATGTTGTTGTTAATTTTAAAGCATTTATATTGTGTACGTATTTATAATTTAACGCAATGCTTCATAAAATGAATCATTATACGAAAACATACTCAAGTACACAGTATACCTGGTGCTAAATGGATATTTTTTACGTGGTAGAGCCATGCTGCAGCTATATTAATAGTATAGTTATAGCACGAATGGGTCGGCTCGAAGGACCACACTCTCACAGAATACCAGCGTAAAATAGCAGCTTAATGCTGCTGTGTTTCGTATGGTGAGTGTAGAGAACCGGAGACCCTTTTTACTAGAAAAGAGGCATTCTATCTTAGTCCTCACGACTGACAACGCATCTGCATTTAAATTCGCAAACGAAGATAGATGTAGATGTCTATGGGCCACAACAACCACTTACCACTGTGGTGTGGTGGACTGTGTGTTCGTTTGTCACCCTTATTCTATAAATAAAAAAAATAAAAAAATACTATGACCATAGACACCTACAAGTAACATGAATTAAGATCAAAATGTTGCGTTGTCATACCTACGTCAAGACATAATGCCACGTGACCTCTGTGACTTCTCCACGTCTCGTCAGTCACCACACAATACACAACATTATTTAGTAAGCGCGTGGTCGTTACTCATTCGAGCCAACCGATTCGTGCTACAGCTATATTATAGCTAACGCGTGGGTCTACTTCGTAAGAAACTGAACTTTAATAAAAGGAAATAATACTATACCTATCTACATCTAATAGTACACTAGTTAAAAAAAGCAAAACATTGTAAAAATATAATGCGCACTGAAATAAAAATGTTTTAGTCAGCGTAGTAATTATAAAAAGGAAGAATGTCGGAGAGAAGCAAACAAAACATTTCCGGTAAGCGGCTTGGAGTAAAACCGCTTGGGTAAATTTTTAAAGTTCGTATTTGCCTTTGAATATATTGTTTTTAAAGTAAATTTTAGAAAGTTAGATTTATATTAATGTAAGAAACCAGCACAGAATCCACCAGATGGTCAGTGAATGCTGTGGTCCATATACAGTATATCCATCCTCCATTAAGAATGAAATGCTTTACTTTAAAAGGGTTTACGATTCTCTGTAGTCATCATACGAAACACAGCAACATGAATATTTCACGCCGATTGAACGTAGTCCTTCCCCGGTCAAACCGAACCATTTATACTGCGGCTGAGTGGCTCAACTTCCTATACAATTATCCTCAAAAATTATAGCTTTCACAACTGATTTCTTGGTTTTGCAAGATGTTGTGACCAGGATTGTGAAAGGAATTTTTTACGTGGTAGAGCCATGCTGCAGCTATATTAGTAGTATAGTTGTAGTACGAATGGGTCGGCTCGACCGGGGAAGGACCACGCTCTCACAAAATACCAGCGTAAAATAGCAGCTTAACACTGATGTGTTTCGTATGGTGAGTGTAGAGAACCGGAGACCCTTTTTACTGGAACGCATCACGCATACGCATCTGCATTTTGATTCTTTATTGAAGATAGATGTAGATGTCTATGGGTCACAGCAACCACTTACCATCAGGTGGACTGTGTGCTCGTTTGTCATCCTATCCTATAAAAAAATGTCTTGGACACGTAGAAAGATTAAATAAGAAAAAGTGGCAAAAAAAATATGCCGCAATAAAGTGAGTGGCAGAGTTGGCGAGGGATGCCCTAGACGAAGGTTTATCGACCAAATTGGCGATCCATTGAAGATGGACCAAGTCAAGGATACCCTTAACCGACAAGCATGTATGCGTAGGTATATTTTATAGAATAAGAGTGATAAACGAGCACAAGTTCCACAAAAGTGGATGCTGTGGACCATAGATATCTACATCTATCTATCCTCAATTAAAAATAAAATACAGTTGCGTTGTCACCCCAGATGACTAAGATGGAATACGTTTCCAGTAAAAAAATGGGTCTCCGGTTCTCTGCACTTACCATAGAAAACAAAGCAGCATTAAGCTTCTATTTTATGCTGGTATTATGTGAGAGCGTGGTCTTACCCCGTTCGAGCTAACCCATTTCGGATATAATCATAATATTTTAGCTGCATCATGGCCTACCACTTATAAATATCACTTATATTTACTTTTATTTATATATAGTATTATAAATAAATTATAAAATATAAGTAAATAAAAGATGCACATGGTTTTTAATGTTACATTACTTAATAAACTTTCTAAAAAGTTTTTATTTGAAAAAATTTAAACCTTATCGCAAATAAAAAGCGCAATTGGAAGTTTGTATTAAAACGTGCCACAGGAGAGCAAAAATAAAATCACGAATACAATAACGATGTTTCCATTGTCTGCCACCTATTGTGCTCAGACTCTGTCATTGAGTTTTCCCCTCTTTTGTTTTCGTTAATATCAAATTTCGGTGTTCATGTTAAAATATTAATTAATTCATTCCTTACATTTATTCTTTACCGAGAAGTAGCGGTGTAAGAATATCCACAACCTCATGTCGTCCCGTGGCTGTAGTAAGGGCGACAGAGAAACAAACCAGGAAATGAACAGCAGCCTCTTCACAATAACAACTAGAAAATAAAAAACTGACGGTGCTCCAACGCCGAGGCATAATATGTTGAGCTGTGAACTTTTGATAGGCTGTGATGATGATGATGAATACTTATTACAGTCTATCAAAAGTCCACTATTGTACATAGGCCTCCCTCATAAATTGCCTCATTGGGGTGCTCAGAAGGTTGCCAAATAATTGGCAAACGCAGTTCTTGTTTATTTTCAGTTGTTATCAGTGACATTCTGCTGCCCACCTCCTGTTTCAGTTTACCTCAGTCGCTGCTTACGACACCCACGGGATCATATGGATTACCGGGTATTCTATCGCAGCCTGTTCAGAAGGATAACACTGGTAATAAATGGTAAGTTAAAGTACGAGTAACCCGGGCTCAATACCCGCGAGCAACAATGAAATTGTAATTGTTTTATTGTTTTTGTTTCATTACGTATTCTGCTTACGGTTATTTTAAAACTAAAAGCATTTGCATTGTTATAAATAGCTGGCTAGTCCAGAGGTTTCGAATCTCACTCTTAATTAGCGACGCAAAAATTCGAAGTTCCAACTTGAATAATTAATTTGTAACTTCGCCTACGGCATACATATCGGATGTTTTTCAAATATCCCAATTCTATTTTACTTATTTACTTTATTTTTTATCTTTATTGCATTTTCTATAAAGGATACAAACGGTGCACTTAACGCATATGGGCATAAGACATTATAATACTAGCGACCTGCCCCGGCTTCGTCTGCCTTAGATCTATAATTATGGCGTCATTTACAACTCGAAATTCTTCTACCATGGCCCAATTTGCCCTTTATGAAGTCACAGACGAATAAATGTGATGGACTCTTTTATACCACCGCCACATGGTAAATGATTCCAGGTTGAAATGACCCCTTTTCTGCCTAGGAATTCAACCGGGTAGGTACCATGTTCTTATCTATTTCTACCAAGCAGCGGTATAGAGAGTCAGTATAATTACAAGCTGAGGGTCACTCCATTTTAGTTCTAAGTAAGTGACAACAGATCTATTGCCTTTTTGTTTGAAGGCAAGTGTCCATTGACTACACTACCTATTCATTTTTCGTAATTGGAGATTGTTCTACTTTATGTTGCAAAGTATTTTTAAATACCACAATAAAAATATTATTTCCTTTTTATTCAAATGAGCATTTTCATTTAAAAGCAAGATTAAAATAATAGGAGGCTGTATGTAGCTCTTTGCTGGCAGTTTGAGAGGGAGGGTGTACTTCAAAGTTTTCTACGTAAGCTGAAATTCGTTCCTACGCGCCTCCAACTGAGTGTGATTTTATTCGTAGACCGTTGTTTACAAACGCTACGCTGTCTGCATTGTTTTGATTTTTTTTTTAAAAAACGCAATATATAGTAAGCAATATTGAAGTTATTTTTTGTTATAATAGACAGATACATTACTTAAGATACGTTAAACGAGTAGACAAGAATATATAATAATGTCTAAAATGTCTAATAAATAATAATATATTATAATGTCTAATAAATAATGTCTAATGTAATTAAATAATGTCGAATTTCGGTCACGGCGGCCAGTCACAACGGAGACTAGCCATCTGCGCTAGACAGGATTATAGTGCCCAAATGTATGCGCAAGCACAGGTGCACTCTCTATTCCCTCACTCTCATAGTCCGATGGGACGGTAATTCGACCTATCCGAGGTAAAATACATGGGGGTTATGATGTGTATATGTATGTAATAAGTGAGTGATTTACACATAAATATCCTTATATCAAAATCCTAATTTTAATAGGTTTTCTACTTCAATAAATTCTAATGTCTTCAGTTATTCAGGAAGTTTTTGTTTACAGTTTCGATAAGTCATAGGATATAGTATTTTATTAATTCTATTATATAAATGAGAGATGATGTTTATGTACTGATTGCGATTAAATTTAGTGTGGCGACTCTATCTTTTCTTCTTTTAGTTATGTTTTTTCAAAACTACGTGCAATATGTATAGTTTACGAACTGCCATTAAATCTTCATATAAATACAATGAATTTGTTGAAAACTGACTTGTTTTGAAATACATGATTCTTAACAATCCCTTTTGAGCTCGTTCTAATTGTATAAAATGGGTTTTTACAGCACCACCTCATATCGATATACAATAAATCAAAATAGATTGTGCCAACGCAATAATTGATCAGGTCTGATCAAGTAAGTTTTTATTCGAAACTTGTCTTAATGTTTTAAAAATACACATTAATTTACGTTATCTGCCAGCAACCAATTCGACATGAGACAGCTATGAAAGTCTCTGGTCTACTAAGACCCTAAGGTACTTTGTAGAAGTTAGTCTAGTTATAGTGGGGCAGTAGCAATTTTGCTAAATAGCGGCTGACAGCTGCGAATCTTAATATCGCTGGAAAAGTCATCAACATCATCATCATCATCATCATCATCATTACAACCCTTCTCAAGTCCACTGCTGAACGTAGGCCTCCCCCAAGGAATGCCACAAAGCACGGTCCAGAGCCACCTGCATCCATTGACTTCCTGCATGTCTTACCAGGTCGTCACTACATATTTTATGGAAAATAAATAATAATTTGTTTTGCTGGTATTTAACGTTAGTAAGTTCAGACTTAGCCATTGCGAAATCACAGTCAAACCGTGCTCTGTATTGATCTTTAAATTCTTCAAGGAGTCGCCTGTAAACACAATGGCAGTGTCCTCAGCATATGTGAATATCCCGGCATGAGAGATCTTCATGCTGCAGAGTTCGCTTATGTATATTAGAAAAAGGGTGGGCCCCAAGACGCTTACTTGCGGTACACTATAAGTTACACTAGTTTTCTGACTTACATGTGAACCTATTTTTACCCTCTGAGTCCTACCAGGCACATCTCTAATCCTACAATTTTCTAATTTCTGCAACAGAATGGGGGTAGAAACGGTTTCAAATTCCTTTTTAAGGTCAAGAAACACCGCGTGGCGGTTTGATTTTTTATTAAGATTATCAACAACTACAGACGTTAGGTCTTCTACAGCGTCTTCAGTCGATTTTCCTGCTTGAAAGCCAAATTGTGAACTGGATAATATGTTAAGCTTACTGAGGAAACTTATAAGCCTCTAATTAATAAATTTTTACGTAACTTTTGAGATTGCCGGCAATACCGAAATTGATCTGTAGTTGTTGATATCCTTCTCATTTCCACTCTTATGAACTACGAGTATTACGTTACTAGGGACTCCTTGAGCAAGGACGGAAATATACCTTTGTGAAAACAAAGATTGACTAAACAAATGACAGAGAACTGGCACAATTTCTGCTCTTGCAAGTTTTAAGAAACTAGTTGGAACGTTATCCCAGCCTGATGCACTGTTAGAAATATAAATCAAAATGAAGGGTCTGTCTGTAATATTGAAATAACTGGCTTCTATTAAGACCAGGGGTTATATGCATGCTATTAAGACATGAATAACCATTTTTAAAATTTTGTCTATCTTTCGGTCTGTCTGTCTGTCCGGGCTAGTCTTCAAATGACCGATTGTGATGAAACTTTACAAACAGATCAAGGGCAATGCCAAGAGCGATCTAGGTTATATTTTATACGAAAAATTTGAAGATTGCTTTCTAAAGTTGAAAAATTTATAAATAAAAGGTCTTTGACTATCTTAAATCCAAATAACCCACATTAATAGGTATTACCCAGGCGAAGGCGAGACGGATCGCTAGTAATAAATAAATAAAAACAAAGTTGGAGTCCGCATCATTACCCAATAGGCTACTGTTGTTTCATTGATTTTTTTTTCACTAGCCATCAAATGCTCTATGAACACTTTGTATACCTAACTGGTTGCTCGGTTGATGTTGGTCTGCCCTTTCCGGTTTTTAATCTGCGTTAACTCCATAAAATTACAGTATAAATATAAAATGTTTAAATCGACCACTGCGTCACCTATTGTATCCAGGTTTTGTTATATTTTTAATAAACTAACATATAATATAGAATTTGTTTGTAACTTGACTATAGCGCCACCTATCGGATGTGAGCATACTTATAAACCATCGTCTCGACAAAACTAGTTTGGTGTGAACATGACTTTCAGAAGTTACACGATCGCAAACAGACCAACGATTATAAAATAAAGATTAGATAGATTCGATATTTAAAATAAAAATACTAGAATGTCTTTTTTTACTTTAGGATAGCTATATCTTTGGAACTTAAAAGTTAGACTTTAAAGTTCATATTTACCTCCGCTAAAATATTATTCAATAATGAAAATGTAAGAATTTATGATAAAAAATATTAAAACATTGGTGCTACGCTATTTTTTGCCAGCATTTTCATCAAGTTGAAAAGAATGTCGCATGGTTTTCATGTTGCTTTTCCTTTTAAGGGGTAAAGTTTTTCAGGTTAGTATGAAATTGTTAGTGTAACAGCATTATGAAAATAGTTTGCAATTTTGCTATGAGCTTAATGTATCTTTAAGATTTACAAATAGAGCTATGTATGTTTATTTTCATAAACAATATGCGAGATACCGTATTTTAGCCGGCTACAAAGAAAGAGGAGTTGCTCAGTTTGACTGTATGTTTTTTGTAATATTACGTGAATCTTTTTTTATTCTCTTTCTCTAACTAGGTTATACTTCAGGTGTGGTCTCTTATATGAAGAAGAAAATCTTACCCCTAAGAGTGGAAAATAGGGAACGAAATTTCTAATGTAACTATGGTATACATAGAAGAAGAAAATCCTATACTTAAGACTGTTGTGTAATTTTTAATTAAAGTTGTTAAAAATTAATTTGCTTAGATCCGCGTAATAAAATAAAATTATGTGTGTTACATAGTTTGAAGAGCACCTGCCGCCCTCCCTCAATTGCGTTCACTTTCCCAGTCACCACTAATCCCAACACCATTACATTAGGAAAGACACACCACCGTAGATACGATACGTGTTTCGCCGCTACACGAGGCATCCTCAGGTGAAGTAGACTCTGCAGTGGCTTTTTTTTTTTTTAGAAATAGGGTGACAAACGAGCACACAGTCCACCTGATGGTAAGTGGTTCCTGAGGCCCATAGACATCTACATCTCTCCTCGTTTACGAATGAAAATGCAGATGCGTTGTCAGCCTTGAGGACTAAGACGGAATGCCTCTTTTCCAGTAAAAAAGGGTCTCCGGTTCTCTACACTCACCATACGAAACACAACAGCATTAAGCTGCTATTTTACGCTGGTATTCTGTGAGAGCCGACCCATTCGTGCTACAACTATACTATAAATATAACTGCAGCTTGGCTCTACCACGTATGGCCGCAAATTTTTAATGTAACTAGATATTTAGACGACATCCTAGTTCTGATATTCCTTCCACTCAAGAGGGTAAAAAAATTAGACTTTAATAGAATGTAAAAGCCGTCTTCAAAGAACAATAAAAATAAAATAATTTCAATTTATTCTGAAGTCGGATATTTTATTCTTAACACTAGCGCCGACTTCAGAATGTGAAATTATTTCATTCTTTATTGTTCTTTGAAGACGGCTTTTATTAACTACTAACTTTCAGTTTGTTACTAAAGAAAGGATAATATTTTGAAGTGAAACTTCTTTATCGACGTACTGGAAAAATTTAGTACGGTATTAAAAAAACTTCACGTTTTCTTGTAACGTTTCACCGCTGAGGCTGCATGAGCATGCTTTATTTAACCTAATTATGTAAAATGTAATTTATAAGAAGAATAATATGTCGTAAAGAAGTTTGTAACTAAACTTCCGTGTGTACACAATTACACGTACAATTTTTTTGGATACATGAATATATATAAACCAAAACTATTTAAAATTGGATATAGTTTTATACTTGAACGGTTACCTATCGCGCTTAACTTAACTTTTTTACTTTAAAATTTGTAACTCTTTACGATTCAGCACCTATGGTCATGAGTGGACCGAGGTGTTTGACGTCCCGATGTCATAGTGAACGCGAAATGCCATTTAATTATTAATTTTGATTAGATCTAGGCAGAATTAGCTTACTTTATTTACAAGACTTTACTTGCAGTATTATGCATGGATTTGTATTTAATTCTATTAATTACAGGAGTGGTACCTAGTAACTTTCTCTATTAAAATTAGGATGTTTTTAAATTACAAGAGCCTCACGTATCATCCTTGGTAGAAATCGATGTTCTTTCGCGAGGATTTGTATCAGATTTTATGTAATGGCGGGGCCGTCTAGAATACGATCACAGACTGCAGATGTCCCGGAGCAATAGTGTTTCATGTCAGCTTTAGTTTGCCTTATATGTATATCACTTATATATAAGGCAAACTTCATTATTAATAATAGAGTTACATTCTTTTTTATTTGTTATATTACACATATTTATTTGTAACATCTTATTACGATAATTGGTATTATATTTTTTTATCGTGGAGAAATCCTGGAACTACAGTGGCCAAAACATATTTGCGTGTAGCGAACCCGTCACCAGCGGGTATTTTTTTTATTGAACCATTCTCGTTGAAGTTTATGCATTCGCGGTCCGTAGCAGACTAAATGGACGTAATGGACTAAATGGTACGGATGCTCAGCGCTCACAATCTGCGACCGCTGTCTGCCAATGACAAGGCCGGTTATGGTGTTCGACATGCGGCTGTTACCGTTACCGTTACCTTGTTAACGTCACCGTGCTCAGTCTCCTAACTGTAACTAAAGTCGGCAACAATTATATTTGTATTCCTAAAGTTATCAAAAATCCTCATGAGTACCTTTCACTGCGAGAAAAGTAAGACATTTTTGTGAATAATATTTTTACATTAAATAACCTTGTATTGTGTCACTGCACTGCACTAGTTTAGTCACAATCCCAGAATGTTAAAATTGGTGGCATTGCGCCAAAAGCAAGTCCGAGTTGGAACTCGCTAATAGATAAATTGCACAATTGTGGTGCGAGTCGAGTTAGTTTAAACTACAGCTTTGCTTCTGCTAGCCTAGTAGTTTTGAAACATTGTTTAATTTGTCTGTCAATTTTATAGAAGCTTAATTCGATTTTATTACTTAAAACCTCCAAACTGTCACCAACCTTGGAGTCGTTTGGTCTTTTCACATCTCTTGTCTTTTGGATAGCCGGATCTCAATCAGCCCTGATAATGTTCCGATAGAGACATGAAAATCGGTGAGGTTTTTTACAGAACTAAGGGTGACAAAAGGGCATCCTGCTATGCTACCTGCACCTGATGTGAGGCATTCCATCTCAGTCCTCAGGGGTGACGACGCATCTGCATTTTGATTCTTAATTGAGGATAAATGTAGATGTCTATGGGCCACAGCATCCACTTACCATCAGGTGGAATGTGTGCTTCTTTGTTTGATGTTGGCTGCTGGTATCCATGGACTGCAATAATCACTTACCATCAGATGGACTGTAAGTTCGTTTGTCACTTCAGTTTTATAAAAAAAAGCTAAGTATTCAAGCCGGAATCGCAGCAGCTCGTACAAGTCCTCGTGCGGCGGAGTGCCGTTTTAATGAGGGACGAATAAGTGCGCTTTGTTTCTGTAGTCTCTTTGTCTCACGCGTTAAATTATTCCCGTAGAGCACATTACAATGAAGATTGCCAGTTGTTTTGTGCTGAACATTTTTATTTTATTTTGCAAATGCTAGAATTGCTGCTAGGGTTAAAGTAAAGATTTTTCAACCTTATCTTACCTTACTCTTACTAATGTTATAAATGTGAAAATAAGTTTGGATGGTTGGATGTTTGTATATTTAAGGCTCACTCACGTAAAAACTACTAAATGGATTTAATAAAACTTGGCAATAATATAGTTTATAAACTAGAGTAGGACATAGGCTATATTTTTTGTAAAAGTTTAAGTCTATCGCAAATTACAATTAAAAGAATACCAATAAAATTTCTTCTATTGGCGTTTGCTGCGTAAGCTACATTAGATAGAACTATAAAAGTAACTATTAAACTTACTAACAAATTTGACTTCTTAACAATATCTCCAAAAAAGTCATAACATCACAATAACTTCTTCTTTATTTACAAAAGTAAAAAAATCCTGCAAATTAGTAGGATGATAACATCTCATCAAATGTATCTCAGTGATCGCGAGGGTGAAAACCGGCAGCGATCACCGAATGGTGAGAGGCACACTGAATCTAAACGTTAAGTTGGAGAAGTCTCGTCTAATGAAGTCAACGCTCCATCCCCCTCGTGCTCTAATTCAAAATCCCGAAACTTTTCAGCTCGAGCTATAAAACCATTTTTAATGCCTAGAAGATTGCAATGCAGTGGACGATATGAATGACAAGCTCGTGAAAACTGTCCATGCGGTCGGAGCTAAGTTCTGCAAGACCCGCCGCAGAAGAACACAAAAACTCTCCGATCACACTCTTAATCTCATGGCTGTTAGACGGGAAATGAAGTTGCAGTTTTCAGCAGATTTGACAGCATACAGGCAAATGAACAGACAGATCTCCAAATGCATGCGGCGGGACTTATGCAACTTCAATACAGCTCGTATTGAAGAAGCGATCGAGCGGAACCAGGACTCCAAAGTCTGCTAGAGATATGTCTGCCAGGAAGAGCCAACTGTCGAAGCTGAAGACCGAGTGTGGCAGCGTCGTTTCCGGGACACCTGAGATTTTGAGTGAGATTGAGAGGTTCTATGGGCAGCTGTACACATCATCGTTGGAGCCACACGCAAGTGTGAGTAACGATCCAAGAGCAAATCCTATCCGACACTATTACGATGATATTCCGGACGTCAGTCTGAGCGAGATTAGAATGGCTCTCCAGCATCTTAAAAACGGCAAGGCCCCAGGCAAGGATGGAATTACAGCGGAGCTTCGGAAAACGGATGGAAAACCAGTACTGGAAGTCCTTCAGAAGCTGTTTAATTCCGTTCTCCATGGTGGCACTACACCGGAGCGTGAAGCATATGTGCGGTGGTCTTGTTCTTCAAGAAAGGCGACAACACTCTCTTAAAGAACTACAGACCGATTTCCTTCTGAACCGCGTCTACGTGCTGTTCTCGAGAGTAATTACGAATCATCTCGCACGCAGATTCGACGACTTTCAGCCTCCCGAACAAGGCGGTTTCCGAAAAGGCTTTAGCACTATAGACCACATACAGACCCTTCGGCAAATTATACAGAAGTCCGACGAGTACAATTTTCCACTATGTCTGACGTATGTGGACTATGAGAAAGCCTGTGATTCCGTCGAAATTTAGGCGGTGCTATAGTCCCTTCAGTGGTGCCAAGTTCACTGTCGGTATATCGAAGTGCTGAAGTGTTTGAACAGTAGGGCTACGATGGCTATCCGAGTACAGAATCAGAGTACGAAACCTATCCAGCAGAGGTGTAAGACAGGGTGACGTTATATCCCCGAAACTCTTCACCGCTGCATTGGAAGACGTTTTTAAGCAACTGAACTGGAAAGGATACGGTATTCATATCAACGGCAAGTACATCAATCACCTTCGATTTGCCGACGATATAGTCGTTATGGCAGAATTGCTGGAGGACCTAAGCAATATGCTTAATTACCTCAATAGTGCCTCCCAACGGATAGGTCTTAAGATGAACATGGACAAAACAAAGATCATGTTTAATGTCCATGTCACATTTATGCCGGTAGTTGTTGGGAGCACTGAGCTCGAAGTTGTTGACGAGTATGTTTACCTGGGACAAATAGTCCGACTAGGTAAGTCCAACTTCGATCGAGAGGTCAAGAGACGGATTCAACTCGGCTGGGCAGCGTTCGGGAAATTACGGCACATCTTCTCGTCAGGTATACCTCAAAACTTGAAAACGAGACTGTAGGGCCAGAGCGTGTTGCCAGTGATGACCTATGGAACTGAGACGTGCTCCTTTACTGCTGGCCGTATGAGGAAGGTCGGTCAGCGAGCTATGGAGAGGGCTATGCTCGGGGTTTCTCTGCGTGATAAAAAAGGTTCTCGAGTGGCGGCCTCTTACCGGCGGACGAAGTGCAGAGCGTCCTCCCACTAGATAGAGTGAAGACTGGGTAAGACATGCAGGAAGTCGATGGATGCAGGTGGCTCAGGACCATGCTTTGTGGCATTCCTTGGGGGAGGCCTATGTAAATTTCACAGCACGCGAGCAACCCGGTTTGATCCCCGCCAGCACCAATGAAATTGTTAATTGCAATTTTAAGTGGTGACTAACCAGGTGCTGGGCGGTGAAGGAAAACATCGTGAGGAAACCTGCATGTCTGAGAAATAAGAACAAAAAATATTTCGAAGACACGTGAAGTTCGCCAATAGGCATTGGGGCAGCGCGACGACCATTTTCTTGCCCTAAAACCCACTCAGAAATGAAAGGAGGCCTGTGCCAGCCTGTGACCGGCCGGGCTGCTGCGGTGCGGTGCCAGTACCGGCCACCGCTATGACAAGCAGATGGACGTCACGCGGATCGAGACAGCTAACACGGTAACAAGGTTGTTCATCCTATTTCTCATAAAAACAACGCATCCACATTTTGATTCTTAATTGTGGAAAAAGTATCGTTATTTTTTTATTGGATAAGGGTGACAAACTACCACACATTACACCACTAATATAACTGCAGCATGGCTCTACCACGTCTAAATAAAAATCGTGTAGATATTTCAATAATTACAACATGTAAAATCATATAAAATAATTACAACATTTACGCGGGCCAAATAGCATTTATTTTGTAACAAAAAGTACGATGGTGATATAAATAGTAAGTTTTCTTATCCGTTCCTTGACATATTATCGTCATTAACTGTTAGCTGGGTTTAGCAGCTGCCAAAATCTCCCAAGAACTTCTCAATGTGACACATTAGTATTTTGAGAAGTTTTTATTATTATTAGACTAGGTTGTACGATATAAGACCTTTGCCTGTCTTAATTGGCGAATTGTTACAACAACTAGTTAATTTAGTTTTAAATTATGTAAGATGACTTTTTCCAGCCTTCGATAGGCCATAAGCTTGCTTAGATAAAACATAGTAAATTATTTTATTGATATCTGTAACTCACCGTTACAGATATATACATAACCGGCAACTGCAATTCAATTCCTCTGGTTCCCCTGGTGTTGCAGTTGTTCATGGGCGGCGGTAGTCACTTACCATCAGGTGAGCCGCATGCTCGTTTGCCCCCTCTCCTATAAAAAAAAGTAGACGCTTAATAATTCCATCAACATTTTTTTCGCCCTTGTTCTTTAGGGGTGGAGAAAACACAGTCGGCCATTGAATCGAGTGGTGCGCGAAAAGCGCGAGGCGGATGGTGCATGCCTTTTTGTTTTTAGCACGAATATTCGATTATTGTTTTTCGCGGGTTGATTTAATATAGATGACGAGTTTTGATCGCGGGCCGGATTGAATCATGTCGGGAACTGAATACAGCAATTACTCACGGTCAGGTAGACAGTGTGCTCGTTTGTCCCGTATTTCTAAAAAAACGCAAGTGCCTTCGTGCTTGCGCTTTTACTTAAGAATCTTTATGACCTTCCCAAACGAAAAAAATAATTTTAATTTCCATTGTTACAGGTGAACATCCCATACGAGAGCTGTTACAAGGTGTGTTAAATATAATTCTAGATATTAGCTTATGTTTTAACACCATTTACTCATTCTAGTGCTTCGATGTGGTATTTTTCTATGAGTCCTAAAACATCAATAAATAATACTTTCAATATTTAATTATAAAAACACAATCAACATAATAAATACTAAGAACACAAACACAAGCTACTAATACCAATTACTTGACTCCACAGAGTCAGTTACTCATTCTTGGAACAATATATACGCTTTTACAACAAAATCCCGAAAATATATAAAATTTGTCCACAACCAAGTTAAAAACTTTATTACACACACATTGTATAAAATGGTTATTCAGTATGGGGAATTTATGGATTTTAATAACCCCTGGAAATGAGATGATGATTCCAAACCAGTGGTTTAAATATAAGATTGACTTTCAAAAAGTTTTATTTATTATCTATATTAAATTTAAAAAATCTATTTCTATTTCAACTATATACCTATTTATATAATTGCTGCAGTTTAAAAAAATAATATTCAGTAAAATAATCACATAAAAAAATTACTATATTAACTACTACTAAATGCATATAAAATGGTGTTACGCAAAACTAACTTTTGAACTCAAAACTCCATTTGACACTGTCTTTGTCTCCATTCTTCTCTAAAAACTAGAATAACTGGTGCTAGTGGTATTTTATTAACTCTGTTTACATTGATGATCAAAGACAACAGGTTAAACTTGACAAAAAGACTTAAAGTACTGATTTAGTCCTGCCTACTAATGAAGCATCCCACAGGGAAATATCGTTGGACCTACACTTTGTTTGTTTTTTATATAAACGATTTTACGAATTTACAAATTACTAACTTAATATAGTGCATATACAAATTATGTTTTTCTTTAATAGATAATATTTGCCGCATTTGTTTCAGTTATTAATTTAAAAAATACAAAGATATAGCTTTTGCATTTATGCAGCCTAGAAGATACCTAGCTGCATCTGCTCAAATTCATTAATGATAACACTGATATGTATTTATTATATTTACGCGAACACTACACATTTAAATAAAAACCCCCCATGACCATGGGGTACTCGAAACGTCTAAATTAATATACACGATAAAATCCGTAAAACTAGTTTTATTTAACTGATAAATGTAGTTATCTCAAATAAAAATCTCTAATGAGGAAGGCTCTACGCTCTACTTGGCTAACTGTACGAGGCTCCTACTCGAGAACCTTTCTTTCTCATCATTTGCCAGGAGTCTCGCACCTTTGATGCTGCTCATCGTCCCCGGTCTAGATATTTTACGTCTAGCATAAACTAGATGGTTATACCAACATTTATTATAAGCCATTTCGACTGCCAATTTTATTGCCTAGTCTAGAGGTCGCAAGCCCACCTGCGCTCATATGGTTGAAAATTCGAATCCCGGGTCGGACCAAAATTTCTTATTGGATTTTATTTTGTCAAGATCTTCTCAGTAGCAGCCTTGAGTAAGTAAATTGGCGGTGTTTAACTTCTGTGCTTCGGAAAGTAGGTAAAGATGTTGGTCCTGCGCCTGATCTTTTTTCGGTCGTGTCGGATTGCCGTCCCATCGGACTATGAGATAGAGGGAATAAAGAGAGCACCTATGCTTGCACACACAGCATTACAATCATGATCTCGCAGACGGCTAGATTCCGTTGCGCTTAGCAGGCTACTACGGAAATACGGCCTGGAGGACATTATTGGAAGCCGTGAGATCTTTCTGACATTTCCTAAAGTCACCTCTTACAAAAAATATAGTCGATTTAGTAATCCCTCGTTTTTAAGAATGATAAAATTACATAAAGATTATTTAGTAAAATTAAGAAAAATTGGTAAAAAAAATTAAAAGATATTTTTTATTTTTATATTGTTACGATTTTTTGCCTACCAATCGATCCTTACGAATGTGTGCATGCGCAGTTAAATCAGTTAAAATAATGCATTACTACGCATTTTGAATTTAAAAGATAAAAAGGACAGAAAGTTTGAGATTTCTTTTATTCATTTTTCTTCACCATTTGCCTATATTACTTATTCTGAACCTTCTCCGCAAATCTGGCCGGTTATTGCAAAATAACCCTGTATATATATCAGTTCACATACATTCCAGACCCGGAAGAATTATTTGTAGGCCATACAAATACTTGTTCAGTGCGGGATTCGAACCCGCGGCCCTCAGCACCGCAACTCATTGCTAAGCTACTGCGCCATGGAGCCGTCAGAGTTTTTACAATGTTCTGTTTTATAATGTTCTTTAGTTTTATTCAATGTTTTATTTTCCATTTATTTTACACACAATACACGTAATGTACATAAATTATACACGAGAGCTTGTTCGTGGGTGCTATGAATAATAAAGTTTCAACAGCTTTTGTAACCTTTTGAATACATTTTAAAAGTAAATAGAGATAAAAAGTGTATTAGGTATTATATGTACATACATTGCCGTGGGATGGCGGCTTAAGAAAATCCATTATATACCCTTACACTATGTAAAATGCTAGAAATTTTTATAGCTTCCGATAGATGGAACTATACCATCTCTTTTACGCCAGACGTAAAATACCCAGGCCGGTAAAGGCTGATTTACAAAGGGTCAGTTATTGACTCCAAATTCCAGGCAAGTCAGTGCTGACCTGATACTGACATAGTGTAAATTGATTTGGAGTCAGTATAGCGCTGTCGTGTCAGAGCTGACTCTAGCGATATTGACCTTATCTAAATGATCAAGTCAGTTCATTTTTGCCTACTAACGTTAATAACGTGCGTACACCGTGAATAAATTACCACGACTACTGATTGCATGTAAACAATACGAGACAGTTTTCGGCGTCAGCACTGACGCCTGTTACTAACCCTATGTAAATCTGCTTTAATGAGCTGCCTTGTTAAAGTGGCCACGTCGTCAACCGTCTGTCAAGGATGACGATAAAACCATATGCTGACTACAACCGGAAAAGCCTATATTCAGCAGTGGACTTTTACGCGCTAATGAAGAAGGAGAAGAATTTCCCATTTAGTTAAAGCGTTTTCTTCTTTCACCAATATCAACGTTTCCTGCACGTGGTTCATTCCGTTACCCAACAAACTGCCGTGTCTAAGGTGGTCGTCAACCCGCCTGCCGAGGGTGACGATTAAACCAAATACTCACTACAACTTTAAAGGCCTATGTCCAGCAGTTGATTTTATAAGCTAATTAAGAAAAAGGAGAAGAAGTTCCCATTTACGTGAAGCGTCTTTTTCTTTCACCAATATCAACGTTTCCTGCACGTGATTCTTTATGTTACCAAACAAACTGACGTCCTAGTGTATCAATTCTTAAATTTCAAAACCAAATCCCATAGACTGTCACTGGTCACTACAACGGGAAAGGCCAATATCCACATGTAGATTTATGGGCTAATTATAATATACGCTATATACTTGTGACTTAATACATCACTACAGTCGTTATCAGCCTTTACAAAACGACTACTCGAAGCGCCAGGATGCACCATCACACTGGATAGGCGACCTGATCAGGGCAGAGCTACAGTTCCTCGCACTGATAATACTGTTCCCGATTGCATTGTTGGGTGTATTTACCCCGTCGTCACCAGTCTGCTAGGACCCTATCCGTCAAATATTAAGCAGAGTACAACCGTAGGGTAATCAAATTGATACATTATGAGTAAAAGTTTGCGTAAAGCCAATTTCTTTCATAATACGTACAGCAAAGGAGTGGAATAATCTGTCTTTCAATGCGATTACAATGTAGGTGTTTTCAAGGCAAGAAAGGGCTAGGTTATATTTATAAACTTTTGTTAAGCTAATTCAGTGCACTTTACCATATTCGACTGCATTAATACTTACCGTCAGGTGGGGCTTACAATTTTCATTCTCTTTGCACAACACAACTCACAGTAAAGATAGAATTACAGCGCAGCTCAGAAAGTGGGTGGAAAACCTCAAAGCTCTTCAGAAGTTCTTTAAATCCATCCTGCACAGGGGGCCTATATTCAGCTGTGGACTTGTATACAGCGGTTATGATAATTATTTTACAAGACTTGTAAATAGCTATCCTCCAAACGGCTGGATGGATTTCGACAATTAAGGTATCGTTTTATTTGTCTTAGAAACCCAAGTGTTCTTAGATAGCTGTTTGAAAAAAAATAAACAAAATTGCGTTAAAATATGTTAATTTAAAAAATAACCGAACCTATCGAGTAGGGTACTAAAATAAAGGAAATTAAAAGGGGATTACAAAAGTATAAATAAGTTATATGTTTAAATTTAATTAGGAGTAATAAAATGGTTTAAAAAGTTTTTGATAGCGTAAAATGGGCCATGTCTGTGTTGAACCTCGTGCTATCATATGAAATTTAGTTCATAAGAGTGTGTCAGGACACTAAAAAGTCTAAAATAAAATAAATATAAATAATAATGATTTCTTATATTTACGCGAACACTACACATTGAATTAAACTACTTTTACGGATTATATCGCGTTTAATTAACTTATTTTATTAATTCCCGACGTTTCGGGTGCTTTACAGCACCCATGGTCACGGGGGACTGAGGTGATTGCAAAAAAGCTGAAGGTACTCCGGATTAACTTTGACATTGGGACGTCAATCACCTCAATATAAATAATTCTATAATATTGAGAATAGAAAACAAAATTAAAATAAAGTATTAACAAAGTAAACTCTACTTCGGTTTAATAGACTATACTATGAGCCGAAAGCCTAAGTTAAATACCCAAATTAAGCTTAGTAGCAGGCGGGACCCAATTATTATATTAAAAACCCAAAAATTAATGGGTTCCGCTTGCTACTAAACTTAATGCGGGTCTAAATATTTTGTGCAGTCGGGTTTTTGATTTTTTTAATTATTAAAATTTGTCCTTTAGTGTAAAATATTGCGAATCTGCAACTCAAACAATATAGCACTGTTTTAATCATTGTGATTTCACATATACTCAGGTTCAATTAAACTCCAACAACTGCCAACAGTGTAGCTTTTATAATTTTATACGGTGTCGTATTTCCGTCGGCAACGCTAGCTCATTTTGTGACAATTTGAACACCCGTACAAACAGAATTATGTTGACTTTAGTTGAGATGTGTACTGCTTTGAGTCACGGCGTGATACTTAGTCAAAATTAAAACCACACTAATATTCCGCGACATATCAAATGATACTCGCACGTTTAATCTGACGTGCAGAAACACCTATCCATTTGTCTGTGGATCAGACGTGTTTTAACTTACAAATTCCTACAGTCATTAATATTAAATGAACAAAGATTCCAAATGGTAACCAATGGAATTATATAGTTTCATCCACTCCTTGTATTCTACTATACTTACCTATACAAAAGGATGATATTGCGTATCTTCAAGTATATTACTTTTTTTTTTTTTACTAAAGACATTGATGGGCCTGTGTGTTTTATAGCCTCAATACAATTTTTACCTGGTAGAGCCATGCTGTAGTTATATTACTGGTATAGTTGTAGCACGAATGGCACGGCTCGACCGGGGAAGGACCACGCTCTCACAGAATACGAGCGTAAAATAGCAGCTTAACGCTGCTGTTCTTCGTATGGTTAGTGTAGAGAACCGGAGACCCTTTTTACTGGAAACGAAGCATTCAGTCTTAGTCCTCACGGGTTACAACGCATCTGTATTTTGATTCGTAATCGACGATAGATGTAGATGTCTATGGGCAACAGCAACCACTTACCATCAGGTGGACTGTGTACTCGTTTGTCAATCTTATCCTTAAAAAAAATACAACTGAAAGGAGTCAGTCGTTTTTGGGCCAACTAGAAATTTTAACGACCCTTAATGGTATTACATACAAAAAAAAGTTACCAATTTATTATAATAAATGGCCTATACATTTTATGAATATCTAAACGGAATCAAGAAATCTAAAAAAAATGAGTGGGTTTGATATTCCGTGTTCTGGTTAATGTAACATGGGGAAAAATGCGTGTAATGAATCATTTTGCAGTTTCTATTAAAAGAAAATGTATTTTTTACCAAGATAACTTATTATATACATATTATATTTGTACTTATTTGTATATTATATATTTATTACTAAAAGGATACCACTGAGATTTTATCCTATTTCTAAAAGTGTTAGCTTATATCATATAACATGGTTCAAAGACACCGTGGAACGAAACGCTATTTTGTCATTGACTTCGTGCTGGGTAAAACCGACGGCCATATTATCATAATATAAGCATCATATCTATGTCTGTGCCGGCGGCCGGGTATTACTTTACGGCATTGACATTCGTCAGGCTGCTGTTTTTGTATTTACTTACTTATCTGAAAGATCAGCATACACTGAAAACAATTAAATAATATTTGTGGATTTCAACGCACTGTGCGAAGACAATAACTAGGAGACAGGAGCAGATGTGCGCCAACTTTTATATTTGTGGATTTCTCAAGAGGTGAGTATCTTATCTTATTGAATGCGAAGAATTCAACTGTACAAAACCTACAATTGATTTAAAGTTTCAAACTTTTATGTGAAATATATCTTATTGTTGTCACTCGAAGTTCTAGTCCAAAATATTATACTACGGAAACGAAAACTACTAAGTTTCGTTTATAATGTATTACATTTTATTTTATTTTTACTGAATATTGAGATATGGTACGATTTTTTAGAAATAATAATAAACGACCCACACCCACAGACACTTAACGATCTGTATATGTTTTAGTACTTAATTATTTTAAGTTTGTAAAAATACTAATAAATATCCCTTCATATTACTAACAAATTCATATGTCAATGTCTAATCAATGCAACAAGTGTTGGATTATATTATACAGGTTAGCCAAATATTCCACATTATGTATTTAATTCGCCAATGACATTCGAAAATGAAAACTGACGAGTTTAATTAAAAGTATATGTGAGTGTATAATACAAGTTTACTTTTGCTCCTAGAATTTTGGAAAATCTATAATTTATGTTGAATTACCTAAAACATATGACAAACACAATTTTATTAGTATGTTAAAAGTGTCAAAGTATTGAAGTGTTATGTTATTGGTAAAATCTAATTTAATTAATAGAGAAAATAAAATCACACAAAATATACACAAATCTATGTTAAAAGTGTCTGTCAGAGTAACTATATCCACAACCGTTACATCCTATCAAAAGCCCATTGCTGAACATAGACCTTCCCTCAGATTTCCTCAAAGGAGGATACTTGCTATAGTTGCCATGCTTAGTAGACGAGTCGGCAACCACAGTTTTTTATTGGTAGTTGTTAATAGGAAGACGTTGCTTAAATTCAGAAGGAATGTACACATTCCTTCTGAATTTAATATTATAGATATAGATAACATAAAAATAAATGGATGTTATTAGGAATACATATTAGTGTTAATATTTAATTAAATACATCTACTATTTATATTTATTATATTTAAACTCCATCAGGAAGCAAAATTTTGTTTACATTATTTTTATGTTATTTTGTTGATTGTAGGTAATGTACATTCTTTCTGAATTTAATATTTTTTACTTCTTTATTTTTATTTGCATTCCCAATTTTTTCAGTTACATCTACTTGATGCAGTTTGTTGTAACTGCCAAGAATATTGCAAGAAAGTATTGAAACTGCTCATTCCATTAGAAGATTTGTATTCCATGTGGATCTTCAATTTTAAGAGCTCATTTTAAGAACTCAGCAGAAAGCGATATTATTTTGCAGTGGATACCATCACACCAGGTACTTACTTTACTTTAACAGCCTGTAAGTGATCCCCTGCCTGAAATAGGCTTGCCCGGAGGAGTTGGCATAATCGCTTTGGCACACAGATTGATGTTTGTAGTATCATACACCTCGCACTACAAACAATTTGGCTATTCACCACCAGGTTATCTTTAACTTTACAGCCTATCAAAAGTCTACTGCTGAACATAGACCTCCCCCACAGATTGCCTCACAGGGGAGATATTCGATAACCACAGTTTTTTTTCTTTAGTTGCTACTTCTTCCTTACCTTACCCCATATTTGTCTGCCTTTGTACTTAATACACAAGTAATATTTTTTACCTTAAATGAAATTAGTGTAAATGTAAAACGTCTAGGAACTTGTACTTAGTCAAATAATGTTATAATTCTAAAATAACTACTTCACTTGTTTACCTTTCTGATTTGATGTATTTTTATTTCTTTTACCTTAGTGGAATCTGGTTTACTACAAAAGTATTATGAAGGAAACGAGTACATGCTATTTATATATAATTTAAGAGACATTAAGACTTTTATTAGTAATAAAGATTGAAATAAATAAAATATTAATAAATATCATTATTTAGGTGGAAGACACTGTAAAACTATAGTCTGTTCGGTTAGTTGATGAAAAAAACACTTTTCAGGTGGATCATTTAGAATGAGTCTGCAATCTTGTCAGCCGAGAGCTTCTACAACTATATGGAGACACAAATGATAACAGGGATATGGAATTACAATTCATGAATATTGAAGACATCGGTAACATCCAACAAACACCCCTTATGCCTGTAATTGTAACTCCTGCCATTTCCAGAGCGGCATCAACAATTATTATAATATGCAGACCTTTTCTATCAAAAGGTTTAAATTATTTCTTAAGCAAAATTGTCTAGTAAGGGTTATTATACTACTAGAGTAAATGACTGATAATAACCCTGGAATGAGGTGATCGCTACCATGCTGTTTCTAAATGTTTTCAAAACAATTGTATAAAATATTATATTGTAAATGTGCTTTTTTTTTAAAAGTCTCGCTGGGTTTCTTGCTGATTCTTCCCAGGACAGAGGTTTTTATGAACCAATGGTAAAAGTAAAAATGACTTTTAATAAGTATTATGTATTGTAATCTATATTGAATAAAAATGATTCTATTCTATTCTGTGGCTAGTTATAAGCGTGCTGCTTCTACTTCCCGACACTGTATTTTTAAGTTATGTAATCATTTATCTAGATTCTTAATACCTAAACTAAAAAGAACTACTAACCTAAAAGAGAGATTGCTGATTGATAACTCATTTTATGTGCCACTGTGCGCTCGTATTTGTGAATACCACTTAAATGCACCTCACAATGATTGGAATAATTTATACACAAGTAGTAATGATGCATATTTATATAGTAATATAAATATACATCATTACTATATGGTAGTTTTTGCCACAGTTGCTACGCTTGTGGCAACCAAAGCTTTTTGTGGTATTCTATAGGGAGATGTTGCTGCTCATCTCCTGGTATCTTTATTTTACTCTGTTACGACTTTTACTACACCATACGGGACGAAACGCGATGGCAGTTGACGGAAGGGCTATACAATATTTTACATTATATATTTAATTTAGGGAAGACCTATGTTCAGCAGCGAATTGTTGTAATGATGACGAATAATAATCAATAAAACTTGTAATTATTGTTGCTTACTTGACCTGTTTCTACTATGCCTTATTATAAATAAAGCGCCTAATTTATAATAAACGCCGAGCAAGTTGAATAGATGCTCTAGTACCTTTTCGTATCTCTTTCAATTGACAATTTCCTTTTGGTTTTTTATAGAATAAGTGTGACAAACGAGCGCACGGTCCACCTGATGGTAAGTAGATGCTGTGGCTCATAGACATCTACATTTATCCTCGTTTAAGAATCAAAATGCAGATGCATTGTCGCCCTGAGGACTAAGATGGAGTGCTTCGTTTCCAGTAAAAGGACTCCGGTTCTCTACACTCACCATACGAAACACAGGAGCATTGTTACTATTTTACGCTGGTAGCGTTTTCCGTGAGCGTGTCCTACCCCGGTCGAGCCGTATCCGTACACAACTAGTTTAAAACAAGTCCACTGCTGAACATAGGCCTCCCCAAGGAATTATACAAAGCACGGTCCTGAGCCACCTGCATCCATAGACTTTTGAATATCTTACCAGGTCGTCACCCAACTAGAGGATAGCCGTCCCACACTGAGCTTACCGGTACGAGACTGCTACTGAGAATTTTACATTTTAGCTTTAATTGCAGTTGGATGTAAACATGCTAATCAATGAACACATATTAAAAGAATGTCCTAGCACTGCACCTCGCGGCCTGTGATACTTATAATAGACTGCTTTAAGAATATGATGATTTTACAATAATAAACAATAAAAATGCAGTGACACAGTGTTTCTTTTTATCCTAACACAAATAGTTCAAAACACCTTACATGCTATTTATTTTTCGTGGTTAATATCATAAAAATCGGATATGTTACTATCCAGTCATTTTGGTTTTAATGGTGCTTGAAATGTAAACATGTTATTCAATCAATACAAATTAATAACATAACAATGTCCTGACACTGCACCTGGTGGCATGTGTCACTTTTAATACTGCTTTAAGAATGTGATGATTTTACAATAACAAATACAGTGACAATACAGAGTTTTCTTTATCCTTACTCGACCAGTTCAAAACATCTTACGTGCTATTTATTTTCGCAATCGCTGTAGAGGTAAAACTCGCTAAACACCCCTTAATAGTTCACTGTTGGACGCACACATGCACCTAAAACCGTGTTACTGGTTGCAAATGATATTAGATAAATAAGTACATGTGTGCTTGTTTCAATATTCATTAACTTTTTTCAGGTGGGTTGCTTAGAATAAATGTGTATGTCTTGTAGGCTGAAATATTGAAGACAACAGTCTTATATCACATAAAATATCCTTATGATTCCTAACAATTTCATAAATGGACATGTTATTATCAAGTTATTTTGAAAAAATCTTTTGGAATGATAATGACTGACAATAATAAATACAATTAAATTATACATGTGTTTTGTAATCCTTACACAACTAGTTTAAAACATCTCACTTCATATTTATCAACATAAATAAACATGATATTACCTAGTCATTTTGGCTTTAATGGTGTTTGGGGTATAATAACTAATCAGTTAATATATTTTAAAGCAAAGTTTACACACTGCACCTTTACTAACCAACAAAGATATATCAAAATAAAGTCTTAACACCGCGCCTGTCTGTCTGTTCCACTATTAATAGACTACTTTTGAAATGATTACAGTAATAAATACAGGGTATTTTACTTGTGTTTTTATCCTTTACAACCAGATTAAAACATCTTTCTTACTATATAGCATGTAAAGGTAATATTATAAATGAACATATTATCTTTTATTCATTTTGGCTTTAATCATATTTATTTAATTACTGTAATGGTGTTTGTGATGTATATTCACTAATCAATCAATACATGTAAAAATAGCCCACACCATGTTTCTTGGTCAGTGTACTATTTTTGCCGGAACTACTAAAAGGATTTTCCATCAGTCTAAAAGTACCTATAAATGTTAAATGTACCTGCAACTTTGTTTTATGCTATTAATTAATTAGCTGTCCTATTCTATTCTATATACACTATTCTAACTCACAATACTAATAGAAAACAACTTTTAGTTTAGGCTCAGAAGGGCTAGAACCCAGAGCCGTAAAGCCAGATTAAAAAAAAAATAGCGTTTAGTTTCTTTTTAGGTTATTGTGATATTCATATTTTAATTTCTCTGAATTCCCTTTAGATGCGATAAAACTAATATTAATTTTGCAATCTATAGATTATAAGGAATAAATCGACATACATTTCATTAAGTATCCCTAAAATTTGTAGTGGGCCCATTCTCCATACAAAAAGAAATTGTCTCCTTAGAATAGCGCATATTTTCTTAATTTTATCGCCATCTGTTGGAACTCATAATAGAGAACTATGTTCAGCAGTTGACACATGTCGTAATGTTAAATAATGGAATCCTTAAGATGTTTTTACAGAATGAGGATGACAAACGAGCACACAGTACACCTAATAATAAGTGGATATACTGTTGCCCATAGACATCTACATCTATTCTCAATTAAGAATCAAAATTCAGATGCGTTATCATTAAATTTTCATAGGCTTTATGTTATGAATGGGTTTTCATTTTGAACGTATACTTATTGATGCTGTAGCCCATAGACATATACATCTATAATCAAAATTCAGATGCTTTGTCACCCCTGCATAATATATATTCTTTGCCTATGAGGAGTAAAATGGAATGCCTCGTTTCCTGTAAAAAAGGTATCGGGTTCTCTATCCTCGCCATAGGGAACATAGGCTAGTAGCATTCCTCGGGAGATGCCTATATTCACCAGTTGACTTGTGATGGGCTGCAATAATGAAGACGAAGATGATGTAAAAAACGTTTAGGTTGGTTTTTTTTTAGGACAGGGGGCAAACGAGCATGCGGCTCACCTGATGGTGAGTGACTACCGCCACCCATGAACAACTGCAACACCAGGGCAACCAGGGGAATTGTAGATGCGTTGCCGGCCTTTTAAAAAGGAGTAGACTCTTTTCTTGAAGGTCCCTAAGTCGTATCGGTCCGGAAAAATCACTGGTGGTAATCGATTCCACAAGGAAGTTGTGCGAGGAAGAAAAGATCTTCTAAATTGCACAGTGGTGGATCGTCAACCATCCAGATGGTGTGGATGGTATCGGGAGTTCTGCCGCGATGTGCGTTCGTGAAATTTGGCGGCTGGAATTAATCCGAACAATTCCTCAGAGCACTCCCCGTGGTAAATGCGAAAGAAAATGCAAAGGGATACAACATCTCTTCGCAGCGCCAATGAATCGAGCCGATCGGAAAGGACTCGGTCGTCGACGATTCAAGCCGCTCTGCACTGGATGCGGTCAAGTGAAAGGAGCTGGCACTGGGGAGCCCCAGCCCAGAGATGGGAACAGTATTCCATGTGAGGCCGAACGTGCGTTTTTTAAAGTTTCAGGCGTTGTGCCGGCATGGAATACTGTCCCGCTCTGCTGAGCACGCCAACCTCTTTAGAGGCCAATTTGGCCTTCTCTTCCAAGTGACCACGAAACTGCACATCACTCGATATGTGCCGAGGATATACGCCGAGGATTCCGATACTGGCTGAGGCAACAAGGGGAGTGCCTTGAGACTGAGGAGATACGACAAAGCGGTTCTTTTTAGCGGTAAACGCGCAAACTTGTGTCTTCTGAGGATTAAACTGGACTAGATTTAGTCGACCCCAATCCGAAACTTTGTTCAGCAAAGACTCGACTCGACGACAGACACAAGTTTGTTCCGGTACTCGGCGACGTTTTCCCGAAAAATATTGGAATGTCCCGTGTATAGAGCATCATCAGTGCTGTCATCCGCATAGCAATTAATGTTACCGATTTGCAACATATCATTGATATGCAGAAGAAACAGCGTTGGTGATAACACGCAGCCTTGTGGAACACCAGCGTTAATAGGCTTGTAGTCGGAGCATGCACCGTCTACAACGACCTTGATGCTCCGGTCTGCAAGAAAGCTGATGATCCAATTGCACAATTTCTCGGGAAGCCCATAGGAAGGGAGCTTCGAAAGAAGTGCTTTGTGCTTTGTTGTCGAAGGCCTTCGCAATGTCCAAACTAACAGCCAATGCGGGAGGCACTCTACTGCCTTGGACTCTACTGCCTCTGCCCATTTATGAGTCAGGTAGACCAGAAGATCACCAGCTGATCGACTCCGATAAAAACCGTATTGGCGGTCACTAATCAGCTGGTGATCCTCAAGATACCGCATGAGCTGGCAGTTTATAATAGATTCCATTATTTTGGAGAACAAGGAGGTGATGGCGATAGGCCTGTAGTTGGACGGGTCTGAGCAGTCGCCTTTTTTAGGGATCGGGTGGACAAAAGCTGTCTTCCATGATTTCGGGACTACGCCTAGGGAGTAGGAGTACCGGAAAAGACGCGTTAGAACCGGTGCCAACTCCGGAGCACACATCCTCACCACAATTGGGGGGATTCCGTCAGGCCCACTCGACTTGTGGATGTCCAGGGAGATGAGTGCTTTACGAACCGAGCGCTGTGAGAACCGCACATGAGGCATGGAGCACTCATACCGCGGGATGGTCGGCGGTGTATTCCCCCCGTCATCAAGAGTCAAGTTGGACGCAAAAAGTGAGCCTAAAAGGTCGGCTTTCTCTTTTGCGGCGTGGGCCAGTGAGTTGTCCTGCCTGTGCAGAGATGGTAGTGATGGCTTACAGAAATTCCCTTGGACAGCCTTGGCGAGAGACCAGAATGCACGGGTTCCCGAAGGAAGGCGAACTAATTTCTCGCCAATTCTGCCAATATGCTCTGACTTTGCCTTGGCAATAACTCGTTTGAAGGACATGGAGGCGAAGTTATACTTCTTTTTAAGCATGCTGGTGTTTACATCCCAAGCCGCCTAAGCCACAGCCCAGGCCTGATAACACTCCTGCTTACTGCGTAATGCAGTCTTACAGGAGCGACCAAACCAAGGCTGAGATCTGCCTCCGATCGGTACCACAGATGATGGAATAAATAGTTCCATTCTCTGTAGCACCAAATCAGTGACAGAGTCAGCAACAGTGCTGAGATCATCCGGCGAGAAGCAAACCCGCCCCCATGGGTAGGATGAAAGAAAGACCGCATTCCGTCCCAATCCGCCGACTTGTAATGCCAAACACGGCGGCAACCTGCATAACGCAACCGTGAGGAGAGCGTGAGTGGCACCACACTCCAGATCAGACAATGGTCCGAAGAGCCGAGAGGGGCGTCGACGGAAACCTGATATCCGTCCGGATGAGAGGTCAGCAGAAGGTCCAACAGGTAAGGTGTATGATCCTTCACATCTGGAATCCGCGTAGGCGAAGTAACAAGTTGTGTCAGACCATATGCCAGGGCAAATTCATAAACAGATCTCCCCACATGATCGGTTAAACATGAACCGAGCCATTCGGCGTGGTGGGCGTTAAAATTGCCAAGGATCACGATCTCTGAGGATGGGACCTGTTGTAGCAAGGAATCTGTAGCCATTTGGACGTGATCGATAAATCGGTCTGTTTCGGCATTACGGCTATGGGACCAATAGAGGCACCCGTAGATGGTCGTCGCTGTCTACGCGTAGCCAAAGGATGGACAGGTTCGAACCTTCAAGACTGCCGAGGCGTCGAGAACAAAGGAGTGTTCCAATTTGTACCCCGGGTAGGAGAGATACGAAGTATCAGCCGGAGAGGACACCTGCGTCTCGGTCAGAAAGAGCAAGGCCGGCTTCGCCGTCTCGCGATGGTAGTGGAAGGCGTTTAGGTTCGAGTGAAGTCCCCTGATGTTGCAGAAATTCACGGATAGCGTGGCAGGGGTCGTCTTGGTCTTGTTGCTCAGTTTGCCCCGAGCAGTTATTGTGTTGAGCGGAATTCCCCGTTCCCATCAGAATACGCGGGGCAGCCTGAGCACCAACGCTCAGGATGGGGAAGCGTGAAAGAAGAGAGTAGCATGGAGGAGTAGCATGGTCATGGATGCTCAGCGAGGGATTCTCCAGGGGTGCTGGTACCCTCCTGGGGTAGTCTTTGATTTAATTCCGCTACCATGTTGATGGGGAGGGGGGGGGGATTGGACCTCCGGTCACCTGCACTATCCAGACGAAACGCAGAAGCAGAACTTCCACTTCACGCCGGTATTCTGAGGTCGTGGTACCAACCCGGCTCGAGCCTACTCATACGTGCAACAGCAAAAGCTGTCGCGTGGCTCTACCACCGTTAAAAATTGGTTGGTGTGCTTTAATTAAATTTTTTCATACTTTGTCGAATCGCTATTTTGGTTAACACTGTAAAACGTTCCCTCGCTTTGTAACCTGTTGCAAAAACAACGAGTAAAAAATAATTTGCAAAAAGTTCTTTTAAGAGCATGCTCACAAAGGTACGAACATTTTCTATTTTCTCTTCTTTAACAAAAGTTATTGCGTAAATACACTTTTGGTATAGATATATGTAGGTACACGTACGTACGTATATGTACGTACACTATTTGATTTGTTTTATTAATATTTAAGGTGGAAAACTTTCGCCTTTCTTTCAAAGACAGAGGGAAACTCATAGACAGAAAAGGAGTCCTACCACCATGTAGGTGGTCCTTGTTTGTTTGAAGTTGATTGCACGTGGTCACAGGACTATTAGGTGACCGTGTAGTGGCGGTGTAAGAATATCCACTACCCTATATCATTCCGTAGGTGTCGTAAGAGGCAATAGAGGGAAACATATCAATTTCAATTCAATGTTATGTTCAGCAGTGGTTTTAAATAGGCTGTGGCGGTAACGGCAACAAGACTATTAGGTTAGCTGTATATCATTTTCATGTTATAAAAGTGATCACTAGAGAATAATTTATACGATCTATTCACAGTCGAGGACAAAAACAACTTTAATATTCCGCCCCAAACGGTTGTAGCGCAAGCCGCTTAACTGTAATTTTTTGTTTACCTTTCGTCTACCTTCTTACGTTTTATAAACTCGAAGTTATCCACGGAAATTATAAAATAATCTTGATTCAGTGTCTTTTAAATCTAGTATTCACACTTAACAATAAGTTAATAAAAACAAAACTATTTATATAGCTAGCTATATATATATATAGCTTTAATCAGCCATATTTGCTACGCTTGGCAGGTGAGTTGGCAATTGTAATTTCTTTTATTTTCTAATTGTTATTAAGATGACGCTGCTGCCCATCCCCAGGTTTGTTTCTCACTGTCGTCTCTTATGACACCCATGCATGGGACGGTATGGGGTATTGAATATTCTTACACCGCCACTACACAGTGGGTATATAGATTTTATAAAATAAAACATTAGTTAAATATATAGTTAAGGTTTACATAAAGCTTGTTTGTATGAACTGTGGACTTGACAAATCTGTAGAAAAATATTGGAAAAATGCAATGGTTGAATGAAATTTAGCAATATTTGTAACAATTCAAAACTTGACGGCTGCGTAGCGCAGTGGGTAAGATTAGCGGTGGCGAGTCGCTGATTCGAATCCCGCACGAAACAAGAATTTTTATAGCCCACACCTACGCATAATTGTTCCGGAACTGAATGTTGCAGTTGTTAGTTGGTAGTCACTTATCATCAGGTGAGCCGCATGCTCGTTTGCCCCCTCTCCTATTAAACAAAAGGACAATGCTGCTGTCCATCTCCTGTTTCATTTCCTTTAGTTATCTTACAACAGCCAAGTGATCATATTGTGTAGTGTCTCATTAATGTTTGGTCATGCGTAATTTACGTAAAACGCCTCTAAAATTTTACAGAATTTCCTAGTGTGGGATAATAGTTTTTGAACAAACAAACAAAAACATCGGTTGTCGGTTCTTCGAGTTATATGGCCGGCCCATTGCCGCTTCAGCTTACTAATCCGTTGGGCTATGTCGGTCACTCTGGTTCTACTGCGGGTATCCTCACTTCTAAGTTTATCATTTTTATTTATTTATGGGGAAAAAAGGTTTTCAAGTGGCAGCCTACCGGTACGAGGCTGCCACTTGTAGGGCGACCCCCCACTAGATGGAGTAATGACCTGGAAAGACATGCAGGTGGCTCATGGCCATGCTTTGTGGCATTCCTTGGGGAGCCCTATGTTCAGCAGTAGACATGTGAAGGGATGTAATGATGATGATGATGATGAAACAAAAACAGTTCTAGGCGTAATTCTGGTTAAGCATTGACACGGTTCCTATATTTTGTTTTGTTGTTATATGTACACTTCCTACATATTGAATATGGCCATAATGTATATATTTTTATGTAATATTCTATAATACCTCTATTAACTAAGTATATAGTTATTTTATTTCCAACCAAATGGTATTTTCATATAATGCACCTATCACATTATCGCGCTACGCATAGGGCGATAGGTTGACTAACTTGGAGAGAATGCCTACAGGCGTTACGGACAAGTTCGACAAAAAAAAATCGTATTTTAGACACGATTTTGACTCTGGAGAATTGAAACTTGAAACAGTATAATATGCTCGGAATAAAATATGCGCATACATGAAATTCTCAATAAAATTTTTCATCGAATGGATTTTTAAAATACTTTTAATTAATCGAGATAAAAAATTATCATTTAATCACTGGGAAAATACTTAATACCATATGATATTTTACGATAATATGAAAGGCATGTTATTATATTAGATGCTTAGTCGCCCTCATTTTTATTTAGATCCTTAGTTTCCTGAAAATAAGCAAAAATGTTTCAAATAAAGTAACTTTTTGTCCACGTTCATGTCACACGCCTATTTCGTGCTGGACAAATATGCATACAGCGAAGAAGCGAGCGCTAAAAGCCTTTTAACGTAGAAAATCCTCGCCTTATGTCGGCCATTTGTAATCCTTTTTATTTACGTGTATAGAATAAAGTGTAAAAAAGTAAAAATTAAACTTTTAATAAAAGTCAAAACCAACTTTAAAGAAGAAAATAAGAAATAAACCTTTTAAAGTTTTATTTCGGTCTTAGTACCGACTTAAGAAGCTCTTATGTGAAACATTTTATTTTTATAGTTATTTAATGTTGGCTCTTACTTTTTATTAAAAGTTAATTTTTTTACTCTTTTGTGTAGACAAAGGAATAACACAAGCTCAAAGTAAAAATATAAAGTCGTAATAGTTAGTTACATTAAACATTTCATCCCTTCATTTTCCACCATTACGGGTGGAATTTTTGCTATAAATTTATATTAAGGGGCCAACCCTAAAGTATACCCTATTTAATAAAAAAATATCATTAAAATCGGTTCACAGTGTGCAAAGATATTTCGTACAACAAATACAAAAATAAATAAACATTTAGTCAAATTCAGAACCCCTACTTTTTTAGTCTGCAAAAAAAAACACACTAATTTTGCTCATCAATTATGACTAGTTTTGCTGTCACCAAGAAATCTATCGTGTTGCCCAAGGCCGAATTAGCTTTAAGGCAAAGTAGCCAACTGCCTTTAGGCGCCGCGTCGCTTAAAAAGCCCTTGGAAAATTAAAGTTTTTATATAATAAAGAGAAGTCGAAAAGAGAGAAAAGGGAGACGGCGACGCTTGCTTTCTCTTGGGGCCCTATATGGCAAAATTTACCTTTAGGGGATTATATACGTTCATACATACTTCAATTTATTTTAAATATTATAAGCTCAGGTTTGACTATTATCCCACCTGATGGTAAATTGTGACGTAAACGAAGATGGTAAAGCGCACTGGTTGTAGATTAAAATAGAAGTATGACAAACAAAATTTATTTCCTAAATACTAAATAAAAAAATCATTTCACTGACTTAGCTTAAAAAAGTCCATTCACTCTGGCCTTAAAGTACGTACATTGTAATCGGATGGAAAAATAGTAGAACCCTGTATTTGGATATCGCATTTCCATTGATGATAAGATGGCCGATAGCTTTTTACATTATGTTACAACAAACTTTTTTAACCATTAGTTCTGCACAAGGAATTTCTCCTGTATGGCAGAGGTATTTTGCACACATAAATTACTGTATATGGACAACAGCCGGATTCGGAGTATGTAATTACTTTAGGCCAAACCAATATCGCGGTACCGAACCGTCATTATTTGTTAGTTGTGTAATAATATTGTACAAACAATAAATAAATATATAAATATTTATTGTCATATTATAGTGGTGGCGTAAATAAATCTTTTACCCCATTGAGTTACAATACCTATAGAGTCACAATCTCTAACTGACAATACTAAAAATGTCCGAGCGCCGTTCCATATACCTATATATTTGATATTATATAGTTCAAAATGACATTTGCTCGAATTTAGACGTTAACCTGCTTGTATATGTTCAAAGTCGCTCGTATGCAATGTCATCATCATTCACTCAAGGGCTTGCGTACGAGCAGGAACAAGGCATCAGTGGAGACGCTATTTATACTAATATTATTAGGAGTTTATAATAATTGTGAAATATGAGTTTGTGAGTTTATATGTACCTAGGAGAACTAAACAACTGATTTCAAAATTATTACACCAATTTCTTTTTAATTTACTTATCATATTAAAAATCATAACACATTTTATAAGATTTTTATATGATAAGTAAATGAAAAAATTGTGTAATAATTAATAGTATTAATAGCACTAGTAAACCACTAAGGTTTGTGAATTAGGTACTAAAATGCTAAGTATTAATTACTACTTTAGAATGGACATTTAGAATTTAGGATGGACATAATTATATTATTCAACTGGGTGAGTCAGGGCAGTCAGCTAGTCACACTAATATTATGAAGGGTATGTACGTTTTAGTGTGTATGTTTGTATTTTGTCTGTGCTCTAACAGATCGACGGATTCGGATGAAAATGTAAATAGCTTATACCCTAAATTATAACATAAAACTAAAACAAAAAAACATATAAAAATAATAAAACTAAAACAAAAAAACATATTTTAATTATACTTTAAAATAATAAAACTCTTTCGACCTACATTTTGTACGGAAAACTAAAAATAAAACATTTAACAACATTGTAATATTAGTACATTGTTTAAAATCTGTAAAATATTTATTGTATCAATCCACCCATAGAACCGTTAGAACATAATTTGCGAGTCACTCTCGTACGCGTGACTATTTGTTTCTCTTTACTCTTGCATATTTGTCTAACGTGAAAGAGAAACGTTATCGCGGCGCCGCGCGGTCGGCGGTGAGTGTTTTAGTTTGCTAATAAAATGAAAATTATTGAAATTTAAATGAAAACATGCACTGTGGATACATAAATACGTAAATTTGGTATGATACTTACCTAAAATATGAAACACCATCCTTTTTTCGCACGTGTCTGCTGTTATTTGGGCAGGAAATCACCGAACACTTTGGCATCGCGGACGTTGTACGAGGATTGTGGTCGCCTTACAATAAACAAAAACTCTGCGCACTTCGCAGCGTGCGCCGAGTTTTGGCGCGGACATTTTATTTGTCTGTTTGTGACTTATAGGTATTGTAACTCAATGTTTACTCAACTTATTATGTTGTTCAAAATGTTTGTCCAAACCCAGATTTTATAACCCAGATATTAAAAATTGGTTTGGACCAACGCGAACATTTTAGAACGTCTGCGGATGAATTATTTTAGAATTATCGCGTATGGCGATAGGACATGCGTCAAACTTGTGAACATGTGCGTCAAACTTTTGTGTGTATTTTATTTAACTTTATATGCTTTAGTTGTCTATGGATCCATTTATTTTTATTTTTATAAACTACATTTATTGTAGCATTGATTATAAAAATGTTAAAAAAGAAAATACCTACAGAGTAAAACACAACTTTCCCGTTTCTTTTCCGATTAAAGGAAACTAATTTTGCAACGGTAGCAAATTGAAAAAAAAAAAATTTTTCACAAATGAAAAGCTTAATTTCTTTAGGTGATTTTAGACCTTCTGTTCTCAATAAGTCGTTTGTAGTAAATCAAAAAGTATAATCACGTTTATATTGAATGCACATTAGTGCTAGCCGATGAAATATGCATGTTCCTATTAGATAAATACTTTGGTATTTACTTAGTCTGTGCAATGTCCAACAAACATAGGTAGACCAGTGGAAGTATGAACCAGTGGTAGTAGAACTGTGTTAGAGCCATGCTGCAGCTTATAGTTGTAGCATAAATAGGTCGACTCGACCGGGAAGAACCACGCTCGTACAAAATACCTACGTATAATATCAGGATAATGCCGCTGTTTCGTATAGTGTCCTCAGGGGTGACAACGCATATCTCAATCTTATTTTTTTTATAGGATAAGAGTGATTCTTAATCGGGGATAGATATAAATGTCTACGGATCACAGCATTCACTCACCACCAGGTGGCATGTGTACTCGTTTGTCACACATATTCTATAAAAAAAATGTTCATGTAGATATAATAAATTGTGTATGGGAAAATAAAGGTCTTAGACACAAAAAACGAAGGAATGCAATCTGAATTCATTTATTGGTAATTTTTTTGTATTTACATTTATTTTACGAAAATGTATTTCGATCAATTTTTAACGCAACGCGCAAAGGCCATGAGCGATGAACGAACAATTTGATCTCTATTTCATATGGAATAATTGATTGAATTTGAAAGTCAAAAATGAACAGTCTAATGTAGATTTAAACAAATTTAAAAAAAGAGGAAGTTCTCAATTCGACTGTTTGTTCTTTTTTTTGTATCTACGTTAGGCAATATCTTTGTCGACTGTTAACCGATATAATTAATTCTCTTTTAATTAAATAGGTTATTATAATTCAGGGTTGATCCATATAAAGAATATTTTATTTTACATATGAAGATAATTTTTGACCCAAATAAGTGACTTTGAACAAAACGGTCAAAAGATAAACTTAAAAAGAGATAAAAAAACGAATTCAAAAACTAAAAAGAAAAAAATTATTTGCACATAGTAGCTTCCGTCATAATTCTTCGATACACTATGTCTCAGCAGCGACTTGAGAAGCTATTGACCTGATGGTAAGTGGTTGCTGTGGCCATGGGCATCTGCATCTAACCTCGATTACTAATCAAAATGCAGATGCGTTGTCACCCGTGAGGACTTAGATGAAATGCCTCGTTTCCAGTAAAATGGGTCTCCGGTTCTCTACACTCACCATACTAAACACAGCAGCGTTAAGCTGCTATTTAACGTTGGTATTCTGTGAGAGCGTGATCCTTCCCCGGTCGAGGAGACCCATTCGTGCTACAACCATACCAGTAATATAGCTGCAGCATGGCTCTCCCGTGCATAAAGGTAAAAGTTATATTCTAAGTTTTACACACAGTTAGTTTCTTATCCTTTTTCTCAACATGAGTCTTTAACAAGTGGTAAAATTAAAAATTTTGTACAACCGACCTCAATATAAATAAAATGAGAACATCATCAATGTGGTCGCATTAAATACGCATTATTAAGGATAACTCAAAAATACTGGTCAGATCTTGATCAAATCTTTATGGGACTACATGAGAAGCACGAGCTTTCAAATAAAAAAAAATCATCAAAATCGGTTCACCTAGAAAAATTTTCTGAGGTAACACACATAAAATAAAATAAAAAATACAGTCGAATTGAGAACCTCCTCATTTTTTGAAGTCGGTTGAAAAGAATAATATTATTGTTAACACGCTTTGTTACACTATTGATATCATACGTATACCAACCATACACCATAATACAATATTTTGTTATCTCTAATGTACCGGCGCGGCGACTTTTGACTGTGAGGCGAGAGGTGTATTACGTGACAAAGGAAGGATATCGGGCGGAACGTCTCATGAATTCTGACGACAATAGGAAAATGTAACATCTCGAAAGCGGTTTTTAAAAATTTATAAAAATATTGGACTATTTTGAACTAAATAAATAAAAACAAATATGTTATTTTTAAGTTTAAGATTTAAGATTACTATAATATGTAACATTTTCATTATTAATTTTTAGAAAGAAAAAGGTAAAAGAATGAAAATCTTTGTTTTGCCACATAATTTAAAATAAAGAGCTCTATTATAGTCTTAGTGAAAAATTCTTAAATAAATATTATGTATAACTGCTTCCTAAGAAACGGCTTTAAATTTTTAACTCTCCGCTATGAAAATCAATGCTTTTCAAAAAATCGGGAAACTATTATTTTCACCCCAGTTTTCGAAAATCGAGGTTTCATCAGATCTCGACGTTTTGAGGTCCTAGGAAGCTATTCTGACTATTCCTACGAGGATGTCACTATGTCTCTCTCTCTCTCTCTGTGCGCGTGCGTGCGTGTGCGTGAGCGTGTGCGTGTGCATTTGCGTGTACGTGTGCGTGTGCGTGCGCGCATACGTGCGTGCGCGTGCGCGTGGGCGTAAAATATGCTTTAATAAATTATTATTTCTTTGCTACTTATTTAACGATGAAGTGAACAGTCTTCTGCTGGATCTCTGGGATTTGTCGTAATTTTCACGATTAGCAGGTGAATTGATAATCGCTGTACCAGGTGCTCCGTATCCTTGAAATTTCTTCATTCATTACAGCCAATCAAAAGTCCACTGCTGTACATAGGCCTCCTCCGTGATGATTGCCCATGATTATTGCCATAGTTGCCACGCTTGGCAGGTGGGTCGGCAACCGCAACTTTTTTTTTATAGGTTAAGAGTGACAAACGAGCACACAGTCCACCTGATGGTAAGTGGTTGCTGTGGCCCATAGACATCTACATCTATCCTCGATTACGAATCAAAATGCAGATGCGTTGTCACCAGTGGGGACTAAGATGGAATGCCCCGTTTCTAGTAAAAGGATCTCCGGTTCACTATACTCACCATACGAAACACAGCAGCGTTAAGCTGCTAATTTACGCTGGTATTTTGTGAGAGCGTGGTCCTTCCGCGGTCGAGCCGACCCATTCGTGATACAGCCATAATATAAATACCAGGTAAACATTTTTTAATTATTTTACGTGGTAGATTACGTGGAGTATTTTTATAATTATCAGTTGTTATTAATTTTCCGACTACGTAAGTACAAAATGATTTCTTATATTTACGCGAACACTACACATTGAATAAAATTATTTTTACGGATTATATCGCGTTTAATTAACTTTTTTATTTATTCCCGACGTTTCGGGTGCTTACGTGCACCGTAAGCACCCGAAACGGATTACGAAGGATTACGTAAAAATAGTTTTATTCAATAGGTAAGTACAAATTCGACCAAGAGGTCAATCGACGAATCGAACTCCGCTGCTTGTCTGCTATATAATATGCCGAGGAAATGTGAAATAAGGAACACTTAATGCGTACTCAATTGTACACTTAAATTGAATGGAAATAATTAATGACTTAAAACGATAACAGTCGGGGATAAATTGTAAATACAATAAGGGATGAAGAGTATCACCATCGTCGCTACCCGGGATTAATATTCTTATTATAAATTATTCCTCTTAATTACTTAATTATTGCTAAATAATTTCAAAAAGAGTTCAGCTGGGTTTATAGCTGGCCCTTCGCGGGTCAGAGGTATTTTCCAAACCGGTGGTAAAAGTATACATGACTTTCAATATGTATTCTTGTAATCTAATTGAATAAAATTTATTCCATTCTATTCTATTCTTAATGTTTGAATTGAATGATGTAGGCGCAGGTGGACCGAAGTGTATCTTTGTAAGAAAAGCTGCGTCAGAACGTTGTCATGTACCTGAAAAAAAAGAATGAATTATGGAGCTATTTACGACATATTATAATTGAAATCGAAAAGCGATTTTTATATACATTTCGTCGTTATCATTCATCATTATAGCCTATCAAAAGTCCACTGATGAACATAGGCCTAGATTACAGGCCATATATTGCCTCATTGAGAGACATCTGCCACACTTGCTACGCTTGGCTGGCGGGTTGACATCATTCTTAACCCACACTCTTCAACTTTTAAAGTCTCTAAAAACTGTCCATAAATAGATTGAACAGTCACGGGGAAGCTACACAACACTGCATGACACCTTTATGGATGTTAAACCTTCAGGCTTTCCAGGCAATTCAATTATTTTACCCTAAATATTCGTATTTGTTAGTAATTTATAATTTAAAGACGTATTATTACCATTTCTAGAATTTTTTTTATAAAAAATCCAGCTTCAATTTCAGGAGCCAGGGTTAAAGAGATAAGGTTTCTTTCCGGGAAAAAACGACCAAGAAAAATTATATTGTTTAATATAATTTTTCTTGGTCGTTGTTTGTCTGTAAACGAGTTTGTTCTTTTTACTTCGTTACGACATTGAAGATCTTCGTAAAGCACTCTATTATTATTGGACTTGTGAATTTATAATTTGTGATTTTTCTTTACGTGGTAGAGCCATGCTGTAGCTATTTTATGGTTGTAGAACGAATGTTTTGGCTCGATCGGGAAGGACCAAGGAAAATTTTATAACCAAAGGTGTTACAAGTGACACCTTGAACCAGACGATGACACTTAAAACCTGTTGGTGCGGTGAAGACATTCATTAGCATTAAAATTACACATTAAAAAACCGGAGACCCTTTTTCTGGTAACGGAGCATCCCATTGTAGTTCTCAGGGGTGACAGCACTTCTGTATTTTGACCCTTAATCGAGGATAGATGTAAATGTCTAGGCCACAGCATCTACTTACCATTGGGTGGACTGTGTGCTCGTTTTTTATCCTTATTCTATATAAAAAAAAACTAATTGGACTAGTTTCTCAGACAGAAGCTATTATCTACGCAGATGATATAAAACTGTAACTCTCTGTTAGTGCTAGAAATGCATGCGCTAACTGAGGGGCACTCACCCTTGCACAGTGTAATGCATTTATTTAACGAACAATTCCATACAGCGTTATAAATAAATAACTACAAATATTGAATAAGCCTCTAAGAGTTTATTTATATATCTTGGCCGTAACTTATTGTTGTAAACGATATGCTTTTTAGCAATGTATTAATTTTTTGCCCTTTATATATGTATTTTCCTGCAGAGTAACAGATCCTTTACTAACTCCGGATACTCATTAAACCCATTTCCTGTCTCATGTATCACATAATGGCTGACAGTTATTGTCTTCTATTGTGTCTTAAAATCGGAAAGTGATGTGTTCTCTCGGTCGTTTACAGGAAACGAATAAGTAATTGTTATTTTTGTACTAATTATGGCTCTTTGTGGATTTCGATGTTACAGTTATCGTTATCATTAACAACAGATAACCTATACTAGTTTGTCTTACTGCTGGGCACAGGGCACTTATCGTTACTGAGAGGGTAATGGGGCAAGGAATCGTCCGCAACGTTGCTCTTAAACGTGTTAGCGCACTTCACATGTTTCAAGCTATTTTAAAATTTTAAAAGCATGTAAATTTCTTTGAGATACTTTTCTTCATCACTAAGCATGTGGTAAAAGTCACATGAGATTTACCAGTTTTATTGGTGCCTGCGGGAATCAAACTCAGTTTACTCGAATTTTTTGAATGAACTATCACAGTTCTAACTACTCATACTATTGTTGTATTATCAGCAAGTTTTGGGAAACAAAAAGAAATCTATGGTTCTGGAACTTTCCACTAGCATCTATACAAAGTTTAATTTTTTGTAGAAAAGAAGCAAACGATGATGCGGATGACCTTATGGTAATTGTCGACCGCTGCTCATGAACAACTGCAACTCAAGGTAAAATTTCAGGTATGCCGCCTTTTAAAAAAGGAGTAAGCTCATTTATTTCGCCGTTGGTAAAACATTCTACAAAGACGTCGTGCGACGAAGTAAACTCTTAGTAAATCGCACAGTGGTGGACCGCCAAGCATTTTAATGGTGTAAATGGTATTGTGAGTTTTGTCGCGATGTGCGTTGGTGAAATTTGCCAGCTGGTATTAATCCGAACAATTCCTCAGAGCTTTCCCCCTGGATAGAAAATGTTAAGGGATGCAACATCTCTTCGCAATGCCAGTGAATCGAGCCGATCAGAAATAACTCGGTCATCGGCGATTCGAGCCGCTCTTCGCTGGATGCGGTCAAGTGGAAGGAGCTGGCACTGGGGTGCCTCGGCCCAGAGATGTGAACAGTATTCCATGTGAGGCCGAACCTGCGCCTTTTAAAGTTGCAAGCGGTGTGCCGCTCTGCTGAGCACGCCAAACTTTTCAAGCTCAGAGGGCAATTTAACCTTCCATTCCACGGGACCACTAAACTGCACGTCATTCAAAATGTCGACGCTTAGGATTCCAATGCTGGCAGCAAGGGGAATACCCTGAAATTGAGGAGATACGACAAAGGGGTTCTTTTTAGCGGTAAACGAAGATATGTGATATGAAGACATCTGAAAACGGCGGACGCTTTCTTGCCTTTAAACCCTCTCAGAAATGAGAGGAGGCCTGTGCCCAGCAGTGGGATGTGTAAAGGCTGTAACACACTTTTCGTTTTATAAAACTTTGTAAATATCGGGTCTCACTTTACAGAATAAAGTATAATTTAAAAAATAACGATTAACACCGCCTCCATTGTATTATGAATTCCAATTCAAGTATGCAGCTATTATTCATGAGCTTCGGGAAACTGGAGCGTTTGCTGTGGACGGAATTAGGACGTGGCCAGTGAATTATGTTCTACACGAGCTGCTGAATTAACATTAGAGTAGATAGCATCGACCTATTTGTTGTTCTAGATTCCCTCGTCTTAACTAAACTGTTGATTGTATAATGTTAGTTCTCGGGGGTGACAACGTATCTGCGTTTTGATCCTTAATCGAGGGTAGACGTAGGTGTGTATGCGCCACAGCATCCACTTACCATCAGGTGGACTGTGTGATCGTTTGTCACTCTTATTCTATTAAAAAAAATTATATACAAAAATGGAATCATTGCGGTTTATTTGAAATAAAAAATTTCATATTTGTTTTATTTGTTACATATAATAAACATAACATTATTATTTATACATTAATTAGCGACGATTTTACAATTCTCAGATAAAAGTTATTTGAAGGATTATTTATTATACATCTTAGTTAAGCATATAAAAATTACTGTTGTAAGAACTAAATAGTTCAATTGTTTTTTCTTTTATATTCAGTCAGTTTATATTTTACTAGCTGATACCCGCTCGCTGCGCTGGGCGCACGGATGTAAAATATCAAGATATTTTTTTTGATTAGACTATCGTAAAATCCGTTCTTAGTGAGCGTCTACATTGCGTAATGAGTAACTATACTAAATTTCAAGTCAATCGGGTGTATAGCTTTAGAGATCTCGTGATGAGTCAGTAAGTCAGTGGTATTTCGCTTATATAGAGATTAGACGGATAACTTTCGCCTGACAATTGAAAAATCTGTCCTAAACAGCAACAAATAATAAATTAGGTACATAGAAATATTTATTATTAAAAAAAATGATATATAATTATTATTTCCGTGATATACGATTATCATCTTTTCATTATTAACCGTGTTGGTACAAAAAATCACCATTCCTCCTAGGTATAGATATAGTATACAGGTGTACAGTAACTGTCCAGGTAATTATGTTATTAGCGAGTGTGATAAAAGATAGCGATTTTTTAACTCTTCCATTGCTTACATTTAACAGAGTTAATAAAATGGCTTAATAAAAATGCATATATACTTATGGAGCTGGAGATTGCAATATAATATTTTATCCAATTACTGGCACAATTTTCGCTGACAACGCGTTGTGATTAAGATGAGAATACTAACGAGCCTTATCACATTGCACTGAGGAATTGAGCGGGACATTCATATTGATTTTGCCATAATAATTTGATTAAGAATTAGTTCTTTTTTAATTATTTGTTTATTGAATTTATTATTTATAATATTGTTTATATTTTTCTTAAGAAATAAAAGTAAAATCAAAAGTATTGAATTAACATATCTTTTCGTGGGTGTCGTAAGAGGTGACGGAGGGAAACTTAAACAGAAAATGGACAGCAGCGTCTTCTTGATAACGACTGCCAATCTGCATGTCAAGCGTGGCAACTATTGCAAAATGTACCCTATGAGGCTATCTATGGGAGGTTTCTTTACCATGTACTATGGGGGAGGTCTATGTTCAGCAGTGGATTTGTTAGGCTGTAATGGATGGATGGATGAATTTAAAAAGTTAAAAAAAAAACTATTATTTATTTTTTTACTCGTTCTTGCGTGTATCCGATTGACCACGTGAGTATATTCAATATTACTCAAACAGAAAATTCCTTCTAAAGATACTGGGATATGCATCCAGAGAAAAGTTGATAATACAAGCCGAGTCAAACTGAAGACCGCAGATGAAGTTCCGTAAGCAGGTTTATAGCATGTTTTACTATAGTTTAAGTTTATTTTAAATAGGAAGAAAAGTGCATTCATAGAATTTGAGATGTTACTTTATATAGCAACTTGATATGGCCAATGCAAAGTAAAGTTGCAGCTATAAAATAATAAAAATAATTTACGTTCAGTTTTAGCCTACTCCAAAAAAGGACGTTCTTAATTCGAGTGAATGTTTTTCAACCGACTTCATGGAGGAGGTTCTCAATTCGACTGTATTTTTGTATGTGTGTTACCTCAGAACTTTTTTCTAGATTAACCGATTCTGATCATTCTTTTTTTACTTGAAAACTGGTACTTTTCATGTAGTCCCATATAAACTTGATAAAGATCTGACCAGTGGTTTGTTCTGATTGAGTTACCCTTAATAATGCGTATTTAATTGACTTCGACTACATTGATGATGTTCTCATTTTGTTTATATTGAAGTCGGTTGTGCAAAATTTTCACCACTTGTTTAAATAGTACTTATTTTTATAAGTATTTGAAATATATTTTAATTTTTTTAAGTCCTTTGTTGCTCACGTTCTCATGAGCACCAAATAAATTTCATTTTTTCTCTTTTTCTTCCAAATCCAAATATATCCGTGCCAACGTATTGTATTATAATGGCGACGAAAATAGGCAAACTTTATTACATTACACGAAGCTATCTCGGTTTATTTTTGAAGAGCAAGAGGCGAGAAACCCGCATGAATAATGAATGTGTTTTCTAAGAACCATCCCGCCGTCAAAAGTAACTTCTTCATAACTTACGTGCTACAAAATGTCGTTTATAAATTATATTTTCTTTGTACACTCTTATATTTTATTTATTTTATTTGGTAAAGTTAACATAAATATTTAAGCAATGCCTGTTACCGTTACAGGCTATTAAAGTCCACTGCTGAACATAGGCCTCCCCATAGAGACAAATATCCCCATATTTGTCATAGTTGCCACGCTTGGCAAGCGGGTTATATTGTTGTACGCGTTATACAGTTTAGGACTGTTCTTTGACACATTGTTATTTGCAAGCTATGTTTATAGGCTATGTGATAGGCTCAATAATTGAGAGTTGCGTACTGAACGATGTATAATGATGGATGATGTGATATCATGATGTTGATGTGCTCAACTGCGGAATTCTGTTGCAAGCTAGACTGCACAGAAGACATAACAGTATTATTTATGTACACGATAACATCCATCATCTATCCATCCATCACAGCCCTTCATAAGTCCACTGCTGAACATAGATCAAAAATGCAATTTCTTTTTCAATTTTTCATGCATCTATGTCCTAGATGCAGACAAGCGCATGATACTCGTATGTATATTGTATTTTTAATCTTTTCTTTTATTAATAACATTAACAAATATAAAAAAAACTATATAAAAAGAACTCTTAATTATATATAAAAGAACTCTATTTTTAAAGAACTCTATTGAATTATCGTGTGAAAAATAACTTTGCACTGTCTTTTATTTCAGAAAAGCTAAAAGCATTGATGCTATATTCGTGGATACAAAAATAGAAAAAGAGTACACGTCTACTCGTCTTTCGAAGAAAGATGCTCTGCCTTGGGTGAAATTCCTTATGTGTTTTTCTAAGAAAATGTGTTTGTGAAGTGTAAGCGGCTTTCTAGAGCACGACCTTAATTTTTGTTATTACTTGAAATTAGAAGAGCCGTGGTAGCTCAGGGGCTAGTCGCTGTAAATTTCACAGAACGCGAACAAGCTGGGTTCGGTATCTGCTGGAACTAATGAAGATTTTCATTGCTTACCAATGTAATATTTTTAGTACTGGTTTATCAAGCGCGAGGCGGTAAAGGATAACATCGTGAAGAAAACTGCATTTCTGAGAAATTAATAATTATAATTCAAAACGGCAACCATTATTAACCACGTTTCTAGTCCTGAATCATATTTAAAGTTTCAAATCTCTAACTCATCGGGAAATTAGTTTAAAATCGATTGCTAAATTTGTACTGAACAGACAAACAAACAAAAACACAAGAAAATGAGTTAATATTGCCTTGTCATCCAGTTCGGAGGTATGTTTAAAAATTCAAGTCTCTAGCTCATCGAGAAGTTAGTTTAAAATCAATTGCGAAATTTGTGCCGGACACACAAGAAGCCAGTTAATAGAAACGTGGCAAAACAAAGAATATTTCGAAAATTTTAATGTGTGCGGGTAATCCTGCTGCAGCATGGCTTTACGTGGTAGAGCCATGCTGCAGCTATATTAATAGTATAGTTGTAGCACGAATGGGTTGGCTCGACCGGGGAAGGACCACGCTCTCACAGAATACCAGCGTAAAATAGCAGCTTAATGCTGCTGTGTTTCGAATCGTGAGTGTAGAGAACCGGAGACCCTTTTTACTGGAAAAGAGGCATTCTATCTTAGTCCTGACGGCTGACAACGCATCTACATTTAAATTCACAAACGAAGATAGATGCAGATGTGTATGTGCCACAGCAACCACTTACCATCAGGTGGACTGTGTGCTCGTTTGTCACCCTTATTTTATAAAAAAAAAATCCGGCAACACGCATTGGGGTAGTGGGGTAGTGTACTTGTCCTAATACCATCTCAGAAATGAGAGGAGGGAGGAGGCCTGTGCCCAGGAGTAGGACGTATAATATAGATTTTCACTTTATTTTACTTTTACCACTACAGCCTATTAAAGTCCACTGATGAACATAGGTCTCCCCCATAGATTCTCCCTCATTGGGTGGATATTTGCCATAGTTACCACGCTTGGCAAGCGGGTTGGCAACCACAGTTTTTTTTTTAAGTCGTCATTAGAAAGACGCTGCTGTCGATCTCCTGATTTGTCTCCCTTCGTCACCTCTTACGACACCCACAGATCTGATATAACTGATATTCCAAATAAAAGGGGTCAGTAACCGTCTTAGTCATAGTCAGCATTAATAATATAAATTGATATTTCTGTCGAAATTGCAGTTTATTTCTATTAGTACTGTAAAAAATGAAATAGGTATATTTTACCTTTATAAAGTGACAGTTGCTTACTGCTTAAAGGACTACACTACAGTACTACCGTACGACTGCCTCGTTAGTCTAGTGATTGTAACCGCAATTGCTGATCATAAGGTCCCGAGTTCAAATCCCGAATGGGGACAAAAATAAGTTATCGTATTATATTCTTGCAATTGTTGTCGTATAATACTATACTTATTGAACGTGAACTTAAACGCCAAATTGATTTCAAATTAAATGATTCTTTTTATTACTCATCTACTTCTTTGTTCATCATCATCAACTCCTTAAAGTCCACTGCTGAACATGGGCCTCTTGCGTTTTAGGGCTTAATATACACAGCTGCCTTCCGAGGCAGTTGTCGTTTCGCTGCCACGAAGTGCTGGAATGATATACCACCACCGATCAGAAATTGTAAATCAGTTGATACATTCAAAACTTTATCAAAAAAAACTATTCTGCAGTGGCTGAGGGTTCGAATCCCGCACGGAACAAGTATTTGTATGGCCCCCATACGCTAGTAATATATAAGTCAATGCCTCCAAATATTTTTCTGGTTCTGGATGTTTGTCCTTGCGAAATTTATATATTTAAACTGCCTCCACGATACAGGAGAAAATCCTAGTGTAGGTGTAACGTTTTAAAAACAAAGTTTCTGAGTTCAATGCAGAAATCCGGCAAAAAAGTATAATCAGTATGGTTCGTACACTCTCGATGCAAGCACACATACATGCACGCACGGACGCATGCACACACCCACATACACCTACACACACCCCCACACACACACACACACACAATAATTTTTTTTCTCTGCATTATGTCTACAACTTTTTGTTATCTATGTTACGTAGCACTAGTACATTGAATTTTATCATGATAGATTTAATAATTTTATAGTTGTTCCGTATTTATATAGACATATATTATCTATTTTTGCAGTCGTTTGCCATCTGCCTCACACTACTCGCTACACGAAACGAACATCAGCGTTACGAATTTATCCATTCCATCCATCCATCCATTACAGCCTATAAAAGTCCACTGCTGAACTGTCTCTATTTTTGCCATAGTTGCCACACTTGGTATGCGGAATGGCAATGGCAGTTTTTATTATTTTAAGTTGTTATCAGGAAGATGCTGCTGCTCATCTCCTGTTTCAGTTTCCCTCTGTCGCCTCTTACGACACCCACAGGACGATATGGGGTAGTGGATATTCTAACACCGCCACTAAACGGTGTTACGAATTTATGTCTAACATCAATTAGTGACTTAAAGCTGAGTGGAGACCATTTTGGTACATATCAAGTAATTTTTTTATATTTTTTGATAAGATGAATAGTATTTTTTTTCTGTCGTGCCTGTTTTATTTTTTCTTTGTCATAATGTATGTGTCGAATTAATGTATTTTTTTCTATCTTAACAATCACGCTTGGCAAGCGGAATAACTATTACAGCACCAGACGTCTTGCGCCTTTGACGCCCGTCGCCGGTCTGGGTGGGTATTTTATCTCGTTTCCTACCGACTTCAAAAAGGAGGAGGTACTGAATTCAACTGTATGTTTTTTTATGTGCGTTACCTCATAACTTTTTTCTAGGTGGACCGATTTCGATGATTCTTTTTTTATTTGAAATTTGATCAAGGTTTTCCCAATAGTTATTGAGTTATCCTTAATAATTTATATTGAAGTCGGTTGTACAAAAATTTAAATTTTACCAATTGTTTATTTTATTATATATTCGTTGTTCATATCCCATAAGTTAGCTGTTGTAGCTCAAGGGCAAACCGCTCGACGTAATTTTACGGTACGCGAGCAACACGGATCAATTTGTTAATTGCAATTAAATGAAGCTAATTTTACGGATTTATCGCGTTTAATTTTAACTTTTTAATTCCCGACTTAAAAAATTCCGAATTAAAAATTTAAAATCAAACGCGATAAATACGTAAATTCAGTCCGTCGGGCACGTGGTAAATCAGTTCTTAAAATTGCAATAAACAATTTAATTAGTGTCGACGGGGATCGAACCCAGGTTGCTCGCGTACTATAAAATTTACAGCAAGCGCTTTAGTTCTGAGCTAGTGCGGCTCTCGGTACTCACATTTTATTTTATTTAACTATTCAATTCATTAAAAGTCGTTAATATCTCATCTATGATACGGTGCATGATATTGTACATCACAAAACGATTAAAAAAAACACATTACAGGGATTAAAACTTAAGTTGTTTTTTTTTTATATAGGATAAGGGTAACAAACGAGCACACAGTCCACCTGATGGTAAGTGGTTGCTGTGGCCCATAGACAGCTACATCTATCTTCGATTACGAATCAAAATGCAGATGCGTTGTCACCCGTGAAGACTAAGATGGAATGCCTCGTTTCCAGTAAAAAGGGTAAAAGTGGTACAATAAGGCGATCTAAAAAGCGATCTCTTCTAGACAACCTTAAGATTAGGAGAAAATTGTACTACTGGACAGTGGGAGGTGGTGTATATTATAGTAAACTTATATACTAATACCTAAATAAACTAAAATGATACATAATAACAAAATATGTAATACACTAATATATACAATAAAAATATGATAGACATACAAAAGATTAAATAGGTAAATAACATAACATAACATAAACACTCACGCCTGTCACCCAGAGGGGTAGGCAGAGACTACGGACTTCCATTTGGCACGATCCCGGCACACCTCTCTCGCCTTCTTTACATCCATATATCTACGCATACACGCTCGTCGGTTAAGGGTACTCCTATCTGGCCCATTTTCAATATATCGCCAATTTGGTCGATAAACCTTCATCTAGGGCGTCCCTTTCCGACTCTGCCGTTCACTTCTGCAGCATAAATTTGCTTTGTCACTCTTTCTTCGTTCATTCTTTCTACATGACCAAACCACACAATAGGTAAATATATATATATATATAAATTACATAAATAAATACAGAAAGGATACAAAAATAAAAAGTCGCAAATGATGACCAGTGATTCAATGTGTAGTATTCGCGTAAATATAGGTTTTTTTTTATGTTAATTGCAATTTTAAGTGTTGATTTAAAACGCAAAAATTGCTTGGATCTGTAGGAAAACATCGTGAGGAAACCTGCCCGTCTGGAGAATAAAATATTTTGAGAACATGTGAAGACTACCCACGCACTGGGGTAACGTGGCAGACTAATTGCTCCATCATGCTCTCAGAAATGAGAAGAGGGCTGTGCCCAGCAGTGCGACACATTATAGGCTGCAACTTATTTTCTTGGAAACAGCGTCAAAGGTGTCAGGCAGCTTTTTTATAGAATAAGGGCAATAAACGAGCACACAGTTCATACGTGGTAGAGCCACGCTGCAGCTATATTATGGTTGTAGCACGAATGGGTCGGCTCGACCGGGGTAGGACCACGCTCTCACAGAATACCAGCGTAAAATAGCAGCTTCATGCTGCTGTGTTTCGTATGGTGAGTGTAGAGAACCGGAGACCCTTTTTTACTGGAAACGAGGCATTCCATCTTAGTTCTCAAGAGTGACAACGCATCTGCATTTTGATTCTTAATCGAGGATAAATGTAGATGTCTATGGGCCACAGCATCCACCTACCATCAGGTGGACTGTGCGCTCGTTTGTCACCCTATTCTATAAAAAAAAAACCTGATGGTAAATGGTTGCTGTGGCCCATAGACATCTAAATCTACAAGGATTACGAATCAAAATTTACATGCGTTTTTAACCCTGAGGACTAATTTGGAATGCCTTGTTTCCAGTAAAAAAGGGTTCACCATACGAAACACAGCAAAAGCTGCTAGTTTACGCTGGTATTCTGTGAGAGCGTGGTCCTTCCCCGGTCGAGTCAACTCATTCGTGCTTCGATCATAATATAACTGCAACGCGTGGCTCTACCACGTGCAAAAAGCTGGTACTGCTATCGCCATTAGCTTCCCAGCTCAGGCTATGACGGTAAATTCTTCTAATTATGAGAATGATAGAGTTGATGACGAGCAGACGAAGGATAGCGAGTTATAGAGTTAATAAAGATTGCAATAAATGTCAGTCAATAAAAATCAGTGCGATAATAAATCCTTGATTGAATTTCCTTCATAAAAGTAAGTCGGCACTGAACAGTTCGCTTGTAGCCTGAGTAATAAGATTAGGTTCGTTAGTACTTCTCAGTATACCTCTGCGGTTGTGAAAAATAAGTTAGAAAAAGTATTCTTCCATTCTCTTTCTATTTTATTTTTCACTAAAATGCCAGACATTCATATTATGTAGTTAAAAGATGCAATTTCTTTTCTGAATGGAAAATTATAATACTTTTAGGGAAATTATACCATCAAATATAATATAGTCATAAAAACGCAGTGTAAATCATGGTCTTAACTGTGAGAGAGAACTTCTTACACACTGGTCTAAGAAGTTTGCTGTGACGTTGCGGGTTACAGACTCGAATCCCACGGGGAACATACACATGAATCCTCACGATTTTTACCTAGATAGGTAGACAAAAACTACGGACTTCCATGTAGCACGATCCTGGTACACCTCTCTCGCTTCTTTCACATCCTTCTTTCTATTTCAGAATTGCATTAATATCATAGATATTACTTTTTTATATCAGGTATATGTCTTCCGACGAATCCCTATAAAGGATAAATTGTCTTGGAATCAGAATTGCGGTTTCGGTTCACCCGTTTAAGAGCTACAGACTTCCACAGACAGACAGACAGACAAACAGACGGACAGATAGACACAGCGGTCAAACTTATAACCCTTTATTGCGCCGGGGTTAAAAGGTAGTTAAAAGTGGTATTGACCTACGTTCTTAGTCAAATCTACTTTTGCCTGATTTTGCAGTGAAAAGTGGTTTGGACCGGTTTTGAGTTTTGAGTGTAACATATACTTATAATTATTTCCCTAAATTAGTCTTGTAAGATCAAAGTAAAGTAAAGTAAAGTTACAGCCTATGTACGTCCCACTGCTGGGCACAGGCCTCCTCTCATTTCTGAGAGGGTTTTAGGGCAAGGAAATATCCGCCGCGCTGCCCCAAGGCGAACTTCACATGTCTTCAAAATATTTTTTTTTAATTTCTAGGACATGCAGGTTTCCTCACGATGTTTTCCTTCACCGCCGCGCACGTGGTAAATCAGCACTTAAAATTGCAATTAACAATTTCATTGGTGCCGGCGGGGATCGAACCCGAGTTGCTCGCGTACTGTAAAACTTACAGCGAGCGCTAACCATCTGAGCTACCACGGCTCTAAGATCTTATAAGATCAATCAATCAATAAATCTAATTTTTTGTCGAACCGTCGGGGGTCGACCAGGTCCACTTTATGTGGGGCCGCTTCTGGAAGAAAGAATTCGTCATACAGAGTCCCTTTTTCTCGATGAAGTCGGCCAGCTGCTGGCTCCTTGGGTTCCGTTGCCCTATCCCGAATTCCCCTACCTTTAGCTCACCGTTCTCTCTTGTGCCTAGTTTTGCGTTGAAGTCTTAATCTCTATATATAAAAATCAATTGCTGTCCGTCAGTCTCGCAAACACTCGAAAATGGCTGGACCGATTTTGACGAAATTTTTTGTGTGTGTTTGAGTGGGTCCCTGGATCATCAAAATGATTCACAGTTGCACCCGGTAGGTGTCGCTGTTGTCGAGATTCAGAAATCACCCGTGCGAAGCCGGAGCGGATTGCTAGTTTATAATAATAACGAATTGTTATGTATATTATGTTCCACTCCCGGAACAACTTTTTTTCTTTTTTTTATAGGATAGGGTGACAAACGAGCACACAGTCCACCTGATGGTAAGTGGTTGCTGTGACCCATAGACATCTACATCTATCTTCAATAAATAATCAAAATGCAGTTGCGTTGTCACCCGTGAGGACTAAGATGGAATGCCTCTATTCCAGTAAAAAGGGTCTCCGGTTCTCTACGCTGGTATTCTGTGAGAGCGTGGTCCTTCCCCGGTCGAGCCGACCCATTCGTGCTACAACTATACTACTAATATAGCTGCAGCATGGCTCTACCACGTATAATAACTTCAACAGATGTAATGTACCTTTATACGTGAGAATGATAGATAATAAGTAAAATATTTTTGTGGGTTCTAGGACGACTTCTGACGTGTGTCCGTCTGGGTAGGCTCTTGGCTATTTCTGCCGCGAAGCAGCTGTGCGTGTATTGCTGTGATCCGGTCTGAAGGGTATAGAGAGCCAGTATAATTAGAGCTGTGAAGCATTTCATCTTAGACCTCAGCGGTCAGAGGTGACTACGCATCTGTAACCTTCTTAGTTTGAAGTTGGCTGTCGGTGTACATGAACTCTCACTTTTGACAGGGTTCTTGAAGCAGGAACCAATTTGTATTATATGCAGAAACAAATTTTTTAGTTTAAAAAAAAAAGTAATGTACATTCTGTAAATATCAGGGACAGACACAAATTTCATGATAAAACATTTCTGATATGATTTGTATAAATAATTGTACAACATAACACAATTGTAAACTTTTCTATTTTTTAATTAAAAATCTGAGGCTGATTCTTAATAGAAAACATTGAGTTCTATGTACTACGTACTAGAAGCTATTCCAAACAAAGAATGTGGCGCGAGAGATGGTAGATTTTAGTCTATGATTGTAGATAGCGTGGCATATAAATGAAGAAATTTATTTTTCTATTGTAATATTATTACTTATTTATTCACTTGAACAACAAATAATTTTACTTATTTGACTACTGAATTATTAATTACGTTCAGGTTAAAACTTTAATTTGAAATCTCGTATTATTAGCGCAGCTCCACACTCTATGAATATTGAAGCCACACTAAATGACACTAAAGGTGTACGGATTGCAGTACAGTTCATTTTAACATAGTGAATGTTCGGAATACCAAATATAGTACGTAGCACATATATATCGATGATAGAAAAGGTTTCTTACTGGTTCTCCCAACGATAATCAACTTCAAACTAAGAAGGTTACAGATGCGTAGTCACCTCTGACCTCTGAGGCCTAAGATGGAATGCTTCACAGCTCTAATTATACTAGCTCTCTATACTCTTCAGACCGGATCACAGCAATACACAAATATATAGAATAATACAGATTTTTTTTAACTTATTATCTATCATACTCACGTATAAAGGTACATTACATGTGTTGAAGTTGCTCTAAGAATGGAACATAATACATAACAAGTTGTTATTATTAACCAGTGGTAAGTTAAACAAAAAAGATTCAATAATAAATCAATATTGAATAAAAAAAATATTTCTATTTTTGAAGTATAACACTGTGGCAGCGCCTTGTGATAATATCCGGTACTGGAAAGGATATATGGAAAGCGCTCGAGCGTAAAATATATGTTTCCTTTAACATACGTCTAAGTGCTGCATAAATCGTCTCGGCAATATCTGTATGTGTTCCCGCAGGAGCAGCTATTTCTATATAGTAATGCAATACTATTTTTGTTAAAGGCATTTATTTGTGTTTAAGTATGTTTTATCTCTACTGGCACTTCTGTTATATTAAGTAGGTACCGTATTGAGCTTGAATATTGTGATTGCCTCGTTGGTCTAGTGGTTGTAGTAGTGCGACTACTGATCATGAGGTCCTGGGTTCGAATCCCGGGTGGGGCAAAAAAAATCAGTTATTGAGCTTTTCCATCAAGAAATTCTCAGTAGCTGCCCGGAGTCAGGAAGTTGGCGGTGTCTCACCCCCGTGCCTCGGAAAGCACGTAAAGCTGTTGATCCTGCGCCTGATCTCTCTCCGGTCGTGTCGAGTGAGGGAATAGAGAGTGCACCTGTGCTCGCGCATACATTTGGGCACTATAATCCTGTCCTGCGCCGATGGCTAGTCTTCGTTGAAACTGGCCGCCGTGACCGAAATTCGGTCTGGAGGACATTATTATTATTATTATTATTATTGTGATCAAAGAGAATATAATCACTACGTTTAATTGTGATAAGGACGAACAACTGAGCATTAGAATATAATATGTAACCCTTAATTATATGTATAGGTGGTTGTATTGTTAGCAAATATTACGTGTTCCATTATATAATATAGTTAGGGATGTAGTAAGTAATATAACAAAAGATAACAATATGGTGTCCGAGTGTACGCGTATATACTCGTTCGGGTGCTACTCATTTATTCAACTATGTTCAGTATAAAAACACGTTATAGTAACCATTGGGTGCAGTGTCGCTAAAAGATGAAAATAAATAAGTTTATAAATTACTCATTGCTGGGCGAAAACATTTAAAAAATATCGGTAGCATTTTCTTGTATCGTGAAGGCGGTTTACATACTTGCGCTTAGTCCAGGCCCGGGACAGTTATTTGTAGGCCATACAAACACTTGTTCCGTGCGGGGTTCGAGCCCGCGACCCTGCAGCGCCGCAAAACAATTGCTTAGCAACTGCGCTACGGAGCCGTCAATTCTCTCATTCTAGAGTAGGTCTAAGGTCAAGCGGACTGCTTAAATTATTTTTCAGACGGATTTGAAAATGCAATATCAGACGTCTCACACATTTACTCTGATTCATGACGCAACCTATAAATTACCTCGTATATAATTGTCATTGTTGCCACGCTTGGCTGGCGGGTTGGCAACCGCAGTATTTTATTACCGAATTTGAGCTATTATGATGGCTTTTACGACATTCATGGGATGATAAGGGTTAGTGAATTTACTTACGCCGCCACTATAATATGTTAACTAGGTATTAGGCAGTACGTATGTAGTGTAACTTTTCTTTTGTTTATTATGTTAATATAGTTATTTAACAGTGTTAAGTTAATTTTACAGTGGTAGAGCCGCGCTGCAGCTTCTGCTGTAGCATGGATGGGCCGGCTCGAACCGGGGCGGTACCACGACCTCACAGAATACCAACGTAAAGTAGGAGCTTTGCTTCTGCGTTTCGCTTGGTTAGTGCAGGTGGCCGGAGGCTAATCCCCATAACATGGTAGCGGAATTTAAAAAGAAAGAACTACCCCAGGAGGGTACCAGCACCCCTGGTAATGGAGAATCCCTCACTGAGCATCCACGGTCAAGCTACCCTCTTCCTGAGCGTGGGTGCTCAGGCTGCCCCGCGTATTCTGGGGGGGGCAAAATCCCGCTCTATACTAACACTGCACGGGCAAACAGGCAATAAAACCATGGCGACCGCTGCCACGCTATCCGTGGACTTCTGCAACATCAGGGACTTCACTCGAACCTTAACGCCGTCCACTACCATCTAGAGACGGCGAAGCCGGCCTTGCTCTTTTGACCGAGACGCAGGTGTCCTCTCCGGCTGATACTTCACCTTTTCTTACCTTGATTACAACACTTCTTTGTGCCCCGGGCTGGAGTTTGCGTATACGTCAGAGAGGATATCTGTTCTCGACGCCTCGGCAGTCTTGAAGGTACAGACCTGTCCATCCTATGGCTGCGCGTAGACAGCGACGACCATCCCCGCGTCTACGGGTGCCTGTATAGGTCCCACAGCGGTAATGCCGACACAGACCGACTCATCGACCACGTCCAAATGGCTACAGATTTCTTGCTACAACAGATCCCATCCGTAGAGATCGTGATACTTGGCGATTTTAACGCCCACCACGCTGAATGGCTCGGTTCACGTTTAACCGATCATGCGGGAGATCTGTTTATGACTTTGCCTTGGCATATGGTCTGACACAACGTTACTTCGCCTACACGGATTCCAGATGTGGAGGATCATACACCTTCCTGTTGGACCTTCTGCTGACCTCTCATCCGGACGGATATCAGATTTCCGTCGATGCCCCTCTGGCTCTTCGGACCATTGTCTGATCCGGAGTGTGGTGCCACTCACGCTCTTCTCGCGGTTGCGTTCTGCAGGTTGCCGCCGTGTTTGGCATTACAGGTCGGCGGATTGGGATGGCATGCGGTCTTTCTTTGCATCCTACCCATGGGGCGGGTTTGCTTCTCGCCGGATGATCCCAGCGCTGTTGCTGACTCTGTCACCGATGTGGTGCTACAGGGATGGAACTATTTATTCCATCATCTGTGGTACCCATCGGTGGCAGATCGCAGCCTTGGTTTGGTCGCTCCTGTAAGACTGCATTACGCAGTAAGCAGGGTATCAGGCCTGGGCTGAGGCTTCGGCGGCTCGGGATGTAAACACCAGCATGCTTAAAAGAAGTATAACTTCGCCTCCAGGTCCTTCAAAGAGTTATTGCCAAGGCAAAGTCAGAGCATAGGCAGAATTGGCGAGAAACTAGTTCGCCTACTTCGGGAACCCGTGCATTCTGGTCTCTCGCAAGGCTGTCCAAGGAAATTTCTGTAGCCATCACTACCATCTCTGCACAGGAGGATGACTCACTGGCCCACGACGCAAAGAGAAAGCCGACCTTTAGGCTCCCTTTTGCGTCCAAATCGACTCTTGATGACAGGGGAACACACCGCCGACCATCCCGCAGTGTGAGTGCTCTATGCCTGATGTGCGATTCACACAGTGCTCAGTACGCAAAGCACTCCTCTCCTGGACATCCACAAGTCGAATGGGCCTGATGGAATCCCGCCAATTGTGCTGAGGACGTGCGCTCAGAGTTGGCACCGGTTCTAACGCGTCTTTTCGGTACTCCTACCCTAGGCGTTGTCCCGAATTCATGGAAGACAGCTTTCGTGCACCCGATCCTAAAAAGGTAACCGCTCTGATCCGTCCAATTACAGGCCTATCGCCATCACCTCCTTGTTCTCTAAAATAATGGAATCCATTATAAACTGCCAGCTCATGCGGTATCTTGAAGAGCACCAGCTGATTAGTGACTGCCAGTACGGTTTCCGTCGGAGACGCTCAGCTGGTGATCTTCTTGTTTACCTAACACACCAATGTACGCAGGCGGTCGAGTCCAAGGGGGAGGCCTTGGCGGTTAGTTTGGACATAGCGAAGGCCTTCGATCGGGTTTGGCACAAAGCGCTTCTTTCGAAGCTTCCTTCCTATGGGCTTCCCGAGAAATTGTGCAATTGGATCACCAGTTTTCTGGCTGATCGGAGCATCAAGGTCGTAGTAGACGGTGCATGCTCCGATTACAAGCCTATTAACGCTGGTGTTCCACAAGGCTGCGTGCTATCACCAACGCTGTTTCTTCTGCATATCAATGATATGTTGCAAACCGGTAACATTCATTGCTATGCGGATGACAGCACTGGTGATGCTCTATACACCGGCCGTGCCAATATTTCTCGGGAAAACGTCGCCGAATACCGGAACAAACTTGTGTCTGAAGTCGAGACTTTGTTGGACAAAGTCTCGGATTGAAACGACTAAATCTAGTCCAGTTCAATCCCAGAAGACACAAGTTTGCGCGTTTACCGCCAAAGGAACCCTTTGTCGTATCACCTCAGTTTCAAGGCACTCCCTTGTTGCCTCAGCCAGTATCGGAATCCTCGGCGTTGACATATCGAGTGACGTGCAGTTTCGTGGTCACTTGGAAGAAGGCAAAATTAGCCTCTAAAAGCTTGGCGTGCTCAGTAGAGCGGGCAGTATTTCATGCCGGCACACCGCCTGCAACTTTACAAGGTGCAGGTTCGGCCTCACATGGAATACTGTTCCCATCTCTGAGCAGGGCTCCCCAGTGCCAGCTCCTTCCACTTGACCGCATTCAGCGCAGAGCGGATCGAATCGTCGACGACCGAGTTCTTTCCGATCGGCTTGACTCACTAGCACTGCGTAGAGATGTTGCATCTCTTTGCGTATTTTATCGCATGTACCACGGGAGTGCTCTGAGGAATTGTTCGGACTAATTCAGCCGCTCAATTTCACCATCGCACATCGCGGCAAAACTCGCGATACCATCCATACCATCTGGATGATTGGCGGTCCACCACTGCGCGATTTAGAAGATGTTTTCTTCCTCGCACAACTTCCTTGTGGAACCGATTACCACCAGCGATTTTCCGGACCGATACGACTTAGGGACCTTCAAGAAAGAGCCTACCTTTTAAAAGGCCGGCAACGCATCTGCAATTCTGGTGTTGCAGTTGTTCATGGGCGGCGGTAGTCACTTAACATCAGGTGAACCGCAGGCTCGTTTGCCCCTCTCCTATTAAAAAAAAAAAGTTAATACAATAATATATAACGTACAAGTACAATTTTACAATAAATTGGCAACAAGATGTTTAGTGCTAATGAATGCTTAAAAGTACTTAAATATCTTTTTTAATTAGTGGCAAGTTATGATGCAAAATGTCAATGTTTCGGCGCGATCTGGAAGTAAGCGGTTCCTTTATGTCTCATATACATTGCCAGCTTCCGAAAAGACACGCTCGCTATAAACTGTGCTGGCGGGACAACATAGATATACTTTAGCTATACGAGCCATTTCAGGATATCTAAACTGTTCTCATGCCACCACTTAAATGGATCTTCAGTTCGCTTTAAGACTGGCAATGTGCAGTAAGAATGAAGTTCATGAGCTGAACTAGATGTTTCGTTGTCAATACTGTGCACTTTTCGCGTAACCATTTCTTGGTAAACTCCTAAAAGTTGCGATGAGCTGTCATTTTGGAGTTAGGATTTTGGGTATTGGTCTCGTCATTATTTAGGTCGCTGTCATCATCATCACTCATACTGTTCTTTAAGGCTTCTAGCAAAAACTGTGATCTTACTGATACTATATTTTCATTATCAAAAAATTGTAGTTTGTACCTTGGATCGAGCAAAGTTGCAAGTGAAAATAATTTATTCTGTTCCAAATTTCTGAATCTAGTTTTCAAGCCCTTTTGCAATACAGTTTTCATTTCCATTAATTGCTCATTTCCGTCTTCCTCTGTATAGTTTTCCAGATATTTTTAGGTGAGGAATAACTTCAGATATCGAGGAGCAACTGGAACTAATTATCTTCGTCACCTCTTCAAACGGTTTTAGTAGCGTAATGCATTTTTCGAGTAACTTCCACTCCTCGGTCGATAAATTCTCAAAATTAACTGTATTTTCTGTCACGTACAAAGAAACGGATCGTTTTTGCTCTAACAGGCGAAACATCATGTAATAAGAAGAGTTCCTCCTTGTGGAAACATCTTGAACAAGAAGATGTGAAGGTAAATTAAGTTCTTTTTGAATAGCCCTTGTTTTTTTGAGCTGGTGCTGAATGATTGAAATGAGTAACGATACGCCTCGATTTTTGAAGAATTTGTGCTATATAGTCAATTTTAAGTGAGTCGTGGATTGCCAATTGCATAGTATGAATAAAACACGAAAAGAACTGCTTTGAAAATCGATTCATCGATAGCCTTTGCAATGTTCCTCCCATTATCTCGCACAACAGTGTGTATTTTGGCTGCACTTATATTCCATGAGGCAGGAATTTCTTCGAAACACATTTTATATTATGTGCGTCGTGAGACATAGGAAAATGTTTCTGCGTGCGTTTTACTGCGTGACGAAATTTCATATCGTTATCCAACCAGTGTGCTGTAAAGCTTAAAATCTTTCCTTATTGTTTATATTTGTCCACAAATCTGTAGTTACGGATAGCGCAGCAGCGCTGAGCACTCCGTATCGTATTTCAGTTTTAGTTTTCTCATAAATGTTAGGAATGATATTTTCTGACAAATACTTCCTATTAGGTAGTACATTTTGTTTTATAGGAGAGGCAAACGAGCATGCGGCTCACCTGATGGTAGTGACTACCGCCGCCCATGAACAACTGCAACACCAGGGAACCAGAGGAATTGCAGATGCGTTGCCGGCTTTTAAAAGGTAGGCTCTTTTCTTGAAGGTCCCTAAGTCGTATCGGTCCGGAAAAATCGCTGGTGGTAAACTATTCTACAAGGAAGTTGTGCGAGGAAAAACATCTTCTAAATCGCACAGTGGTGGACCGCCAATCATCCAGATAGTGTGGATGGTATCGGAGTTCTGCCGCGATGTGCGTTCGTGGAATTTGGCGGCTGGGATTAATCGAACAATTCCTCAGAGCACTCCCCTGGTAAATGAGAAGAAAATGCAAAGAGATGCAACATCTCTTCGCAGCGCCAATGAATCGAGCCGATCGGAAAGGACTCGATCGTCGACGATTCGAGCCGCTCCGCGCTGGATGCGGTCAAGTGGAAGGAGCTGGCACTGGGGAGCCCCAGCCCAGAGATGGGAACAGTATTCCATGTGAGGCCGAACCTGCGCCTTGTAAAGTCGCAGGCGGTGTGCCGGCATGAAATACTGTCCCGCTCTATTGAGCACGCCAAGCTTTTAGAGGCCAATTTGGCCTTCTCTTCCAAGTGACCACGAAATTGCACGTCACTCGATATGTCGATGCCGAGGATTCCGATACTGGCTGAGGCAACAAAAGTGCTTGAAACTGAGGAGATACGACAAGGTGTTCTTTTCAGCGGTAAACGCGCAAACTTGTGTCTTCTGAGGATTAAACTGGACTAGATTTAGTCGCCCCAATCCGAGACTTTGTTCAGCAAAGACTCGACTGAACACAAGTTTGTTCCGGTACTCGGTGACGTTTTCTCGAGAAATATTGGCACGGCCGGTGTATAGAGCATCACCAGTGCTGTCATCCGCATAGCAATGAATGCTACCGGTTTGCAACATATCATTGATATGCAGAAGAAACAGCGTTGGTGATAGCACGCAGCCTTGTGGAACACCAGCGTTAATAGGCTTGTAGTCGGAGCATGCACCGTCTACAACGACCTTGATGCTCCGATCTGCAAAGCTGGTGATCCAATTGCACAATTTCTCGGAAGCCCATAGGAAGGGAGCTTCGAAAGAAGCGCTTTGTGCCAAACCCGATCGAAAGCCTTCGCAATGTCCAAAGTAACGGCCAATGCCTCCCCTTGGACTCTGCCTCCGCCCATCTATGAGTCAGGTAGAGCAGAAGATCACCAGCTGATCGACCCCGACGAAAACCGTATTGGCGGTCACTAATCAGGTGGTGATCCTCTGGGTACCGCATGAGCTGGCAGTTTAAAATTATTTATATTACTTATTTATATTTTGGTTTAAGCTTCTTCATTAGACTGATAAAACCACTGTTTTCCACAATTGATAGAGGTTGGTTATCCAAGGCAATCATCTTTCCTATAGCAACACTTATTTCTCTTGATCAGGAGTCCTGAAGCGACTACTGGACCATTACACTATCTTGAATAGTTTGTTGTATGTATACTTCGCCTCTCGCTGAAGTTGATGGAACTGACGTCGGTGACAAGGGCTCAGGTTGCGATTGAGAAGGTGAAGACAAATGGACTTCATTCGAACTACTTTTAATAGAACCTGCCAATTGAGGCATCGACTCGTTGTGCTTATATTTTATGTGAGTTGTCATACTTGTCGTATTCGCTTTTCTACTTGACCACCGCGTGAAATGATTCCCTGGCACTGGTTATATTTCACTTTTGTCGGTTTTCCTTCAACATCATCGAAGAATGTCCACACATGCGTTTTTTTCGACATTTTACGACCCCACACATGTTATGTGGCAGAGACAAAAACTCTTTTAAAATAAATTTATTTAATACTATTAAACTAACTTAAAATATAGTCGTTGATACAGAGAACTTGGGAATGAAATTATGTTGAGGATCATAAGATTTGGTTTAAATAGTGTAGGATGCTAGGAGGTGGGGGTAAAGATAAGGAAACAACATTGTTCTTGGTGTTATCGTTAACTTATTCTAAGATACAATTAGGAACGGTAAACTATAAACATTAGCATGTATAATATTACAATCGAATTAGTTTGGCTTAAGAAAGTAAACAATATGATTTAGATTTTAAGTAAATAAACAATATAATGTATACAGGTCTTATAACATAAAGTTAATAGTATCTTATGACATAACATTAGTTTGGCTTCTAAGAAAGTAATTTAGCTTTTAAGTAAATAAACAATTTATAAAGTATACAGGACTTATAACACACAGTTCTTTTATTTATTTTAACTAGGCGACACCTGCAGAGCGAATATACACAAAACTATTAAAAGTAAACAAAACACGTTACAACACGCTCGGCGTGGCGCACGATGGCTCGTACGCACTACGCATTCACGAGGGTGCCGAGTGATGACGACATAGCCCGAATACCTCCGAAGGCTAGCATTAAAATGATCGGCATCGCCGATTAGTCGGCCGACTGATCGGCAATTTGAAAACCGATAAGTCGGCTAGTCGGCTAGTCGGCAAATACCATAGTCGGCCCATCTCTAATTAGTACCTATTACACACTCACACATAAAATATATGTATAATAGATTATATACACATTAACTATCCATATATATTTGTTAAATCGTATTTATGAAATAACCTGCCACTACACGTGAAATAACGATTTTTAAAATTCTAAAAGTTGTTTTTTTTTAACTGAGCCTTAAAACCGTTTAAAGATTTACTTTCCCGTATAGGTGGTGGTAAATTGTGCCAACATTTAGTGGCCATGTACCTAAAACTGCCACGAAACGCGACTGTTCGGTGATATGGGATTGCCAGAATTGGGGTTACCGTTCTGATGCTTCGACCATCATCTTCCCTTCTCCATTTTAATTTCTGGAAGAGGTATTCCGGCCTTTCTGATTTTATGCATCCGAACAGAAGCGTAGTTAAATGTAAATCTCGCCTCAATGACATCCTTAATATGTTCGACTTATTAAGATACGGATGTATATAATGATATCGCGGAATATTAAAGATGTACCTGCACATGCGTTTTGGCCCTTTGTATTGACCTATTTGTTTTAGCAAATAACCTAGGACCATATACAGTATCTGCGTACCCAAGCCTTGAAAGTACGAGTGACTCACATAGGCGTAGGCGAACACTTTCACTGAGATAATTACGCACTGTTTTTATAGGCTCAAAGTAGAGTAGAAACAGTTGCGTGTGATCTCAAGTACATGATTCTCAAAGCGAAGATCCTGGTCCATCAGCAATCCTAGATTACGAGTCTAACACACGTTCCACCGGAAATTGGATTAGCGTGGGTTAAGCATAAGTGTATTGCTTCTGACCATAATGCGATTTGTTGTGATATATATATATATATATATATATATATATATATATATATATATATATAAATTCAGCAGAAGATCCCACTCTGATCTCGGAAATACATCAGGATAGCGTTAATTGTTAAAAATAATAAAAGTGTGAGAGTGGATGTTCAACCTGCCTCTTGCTCACGCAATTAATCATTATCAGTAAAGTATGAAAACCAACAGTAACAATAAACATCTCATTGTAACACAGAGCAGCCTCACAGGAACACCATCTACCTTGCCTGCACCAGAAGAATTACTACAACGAACAGAACCACGACACTATCTTAGCAGTTGTAGAATGACTTCACTCGTAGAATGAATGACTCAAGCGGAATCTCCGCGCACGGCGCCTACAGTGAACTTTATATTGCACAAACGAGTGGGGGTTTCGATATACCCTCAATTCCACCTCATCACCATCGATATGACGCTCCGCTAGAGTGACGCAACCTTTCGATCACTCTCGATCTAACCGGTATTTTAAAGACGCGTCGGCACTGCCAATCCGGACGTATGACCGTCCTCGAGGGTGTATCTTCATGAATTCCTGTGACAAACACTATTAATTACCAATTCGTCCACTCGTCCATCCTGACATGAATAGGTACACTGTCCCTATATTTGAACATATGCAAGGAGATTACGATTGATCTCATGCAAACTGACACTAACTAAGGCATCCTTTCAACCAGAGCAACATCTCCCGTGATGACTTGGAACGGACAACCTAGCCCTTAATTAGTCATTATCTCATATGACAACGTGGACCGGACAAAACTGTCACTGCATACAAACTAAAGTAAACAAACGAAAGTTATCGATGGCTGACGGACGCGGCGTCAGTGTGCTCACGCTTCGACATATATATATTAATATGTTATTAATATACTAATGGTGAAACGTCTGATATTTATCAGCGTCCATGACACTTTTCCTGCGAATCCCATAGTCGAGTCAAACGATAATCACAGGTTAAAGTAATTTTTAGTAAATAGTGAAAGTCGAGTTCAAAGAACTAAAGATAAAATATTGGTAAATCCAATTGGACATGCCCTAAGCGCATTAAAAAAATTACGTATAACATGATTATACGGAATTTTTAAAAGTAGTTTAAATACACACAAGTTTTCACTAATAACCTTATTATACTTCCAATTTTCCGATAATTTTATGTCAAACTTCAATTTAAAAAAGTTGGGAAAATCCAAAAGTGCACGACTCATAATGCTCATATGATCGTCACATCATCATTCAGGTCACTCCATAAAGTCCAAGACGTATTTAAGTATAAATATTACATCCTACTTACTTTTAGTACGTACTACTATTATTTATTCTGTGCTTTTAAAATATTGTGATAAAATCTCTGATTATTATTATAATCAAGTATGTAAGACATTTGGTTTTCGAATATGTGTATTTGTACGATCTTTTGAGCCGCTGCAAACAACCGATACAGTGTCCACTAACGACGGCGATTGACGCCGAACTAACTGAGTGGTGACGCAGTCTCTATTTAGTAAAAATAAATTCATACAAGGCTGCTAAAACACCGAATATTTAGACATTTCGCAGCCGAAAAAATAATTATAACTAAACTAAACAAAATTAAACTGCCATTTACATTCAATAGCTTCCACATGATAGATGGAGGGTTTTAAAAATAAAATGAGTTGAACAATTGATATTTTCAAAAGTTATCGTGTTTACGAAGCCATGTGACTTGATAAATCCACTTCACAAGCCACTAAAACCCTTTTTGTGTAAAAATAGCAATTAATCGATTTAAAAAATATTTATAAGTTCAACAATCATTTATCTTTCTGACAATGTGTTTTTATATCACTTATATTGACAATATGATTGCTAGATACGATTTCATGCGACAAAACGTTGGAATCTTAGTTTTTAGCCCTAGTAGAGCATCCTTAGCGCTTACGGCATGCAATAAAAAAATACTTTCTACATAATACTTAATACTTACTAAAGATGGGGCTTTAATGATTCGTCTGGTGGAATTCTAATTAAATTATGGCATTTTGGCATATACATAATATAATACGAAATACGATGCGTTTATAAGCGTATCCTATTACGTATTATATTATATATACCGAAATAGCAATGATTACAGAATTAACAGAATTAAAAAGCTAAAATTAGGCTGTTGCTAATATACTTTATTTTATATAATGTTGTATATATACCTACTTTATTTTATTCGATTGTCTAAAATTATTAATAATGATTAATAAAATAAATAAATCATACGATAATCGTAAAAATAATACCCTAAAATTAAATGAATGGTTAATTCAATAATTTAAGACATTGAAGTCAGTTTTGTAAAAATAAAGGCCTATAAATATTTTTCGTTTCATGTAAAGCTCTTGTGAAGTGCGTCACAGACGAGCGCTGATTAAACGACCTAAAAAGCACGCTCAGTTGAACATCTAAGCGAGATTGTTACGAGGTAAGGACTACGTTATATCTTACGAGTAAGTAATCTTTATTTATAATTTTATAAGCTAATATTATAACTTTTTGTAACAAATTTACTAGTTGGTAGGACTCTTTTTCTGTCTATGAGCCCTTGTGTGTAGGTACCATCTTCTTACGTATTACTACCATCAAATAACAGTGCATTTTACACGTGTTAGAGCCATGCTACAGCTTTTTTGTGGGTCGATTTAGGAAGGACTACGCTCTCGCGGAATATCAGCGTAAAATAGCAGCTCAATGCTGCTGTGTTTCGTATGGTGAGTGTAGAGAACCAAGACCCTTTTTACTGGAAACAAGTCATTCTATCTTAGTCCTCCAGGGTGACAGCGCATCGGTATTTTGATTCTTAATCGAGGATAGGTTGTCTATGGGCCACAGCAACCATTTACCATCAGGCGGACTGTGTGCGCGTATGTCACCCTTATCCTATAAAAAAGTCTGTGAGGCATTCCATCTTAGTCCTCAAAGGTGACCACGTATCTGTATCCTTGTTTGTTTGGTCTTTGTAGTCGTTCACATAATCGCTTCTTCTTTGACTGTTACCTTAACAATATGTTATGTTTACGGTTGACTGCTTCGTTGATCAAATGCTAGGAGCATTTGCTGATCATGAGGTCCCGGGTTCGAATCCCGGGTCGGTTGAAATTCAGTTATTGGGTTTCACTGTCAAGAAATTTTCATTAGCAGCCCGGAGTCAGGAAGTTGGCGGTATTTCAGCTCGTGCCTCGGAAAACACGTTGCCCTCCTGCGCCTGATCTCCCTCCGGTAGTGATGGATACCGTCCCATCAGACAATGAGAGTAACGGAATATACGGTGCACCTATGTCTGTGCATACGCAGATGGCTAGTCTTCGTTGAGACTGGTTGCCGGGACCAAAATTCAGTGTGCAGGACATTAATTTATTATTGTGTTTAACCGAGACTGTTACAGCGCGTGGAACGCGTGCTTTGCTTGTTATATCATTATGTGTATAAGTATAGGTATCGTTTTTATAAAATTGAATTTAAAAACGAACGTACAGTCCACCTGAAGGTAAGCGGCTACTACACCCCATAGACACCACAACCAACTTCAAAAAAGAACGCGTAGATGCGTTGTGACATCTGAGAACTAAAATAGAATGCCTCAGCATGTAAGAATGTCCCATGGGCTGTAATAATTATACTGACCATCCATACGATCAGACTGGAATACAACAGTACACGCACTGCTATCTAGCGGCAAAAAGGGGTAAGAGAAAGGGTAAGAGAAAAGAGTTTTATTGAAAAAGTCGCATTCCATCTTAGTACTCAGGGGTGACAACGCATCTGCATTTTGATTCTTAATCGAGGATAGATGAAGATGTCTATGGGCCACAGCATCCACTTACCATCAGATAGACTGTGTGCTCGTTTGTCACCGTTATTCTTTTTTTTAAAGTCAGTTTGCTTGCGTACTATGGTACGCAACGGTACGGCAACGGCACGGTGAGCATTAGCCCCTGAGCTACCACAGCTCTTATATTCTATCGTTCATTTATCATCTAGTGATGATGGTGGTAATCCATCACTATTATAACATAGGCCTCCTCCATAAATTGGCTCATAGGGGTGAGTATCGGCCATGGTTCCCACGCTCAGGAGGCGGGTTGTCAACCGAAGTTTGCTTATGAAGACACTGCTGCCACTCATGGGAATTCAATATTTAATATGTGTTATTTATAGAAAATAATATATAAATCAAAATATAGATTAATAAACATGTCGTGAAACACTCGGTTGGAACGAAGTTCCTTTCGTTGTATAGGTATTATTATTGATAAACGTATTATATTATTGATTAACTAATACAAATAAATAAATTACTAGCGTCTATTAAAATGAAGCGTCATTTAAAATAAAATAATATTTCTTTCACGGCAAGATAAGAAAAAGTGCGAGGGAGGTATTTTTCCATCTCGCTTCCTTATAGCCGCCAAGGCCGTCTACACTACGTCAGAAGGGGTCGTAAGTCGTGACGGAAAAATCTTACACTTTTTCTCTCCTAGCCCCCATCCGCCAAATTCGTACCGTCCGATAAAGAACTTCGTTCCAAAACAGGATGAATAAAGAAAACTATAACAGTGAATATAGTGAGTGGAGAGGTAATCTCCGGTACCGGATATTTTGCAAGCGCATTTGAGCGAAAACTGTCTGTTTTCTTTAGAATAAGTACGTTTAAAACCTAGATGATATATCTTTCTGTAATGTAATATGTGGTTCCCTCGCCCGTGTTCTCTTGTATTTCTTAAGAAGTTTGATCTTTTTTCAAAATTAAAAGGAACTATTGTCAGCCCATGTTGCGAGCCATAGTTAAAGTAATTTTTTTATCTATCTATTCTTTTGATTACCGTTACAGCCTATGAAAAGACCACTGCTAAACATAGGCCTCTCCCATACATTGCCCTATAGGGCATATTTGCTTAAGTTGCCACGCTTGGCAGGCGGTTTGGCAACAGCAGTTTATTTTAATTTATTTTGTTATTGTGAAGACGCTGGTGCCCATCTCCTGGTTTGTTTGCCTCTGTCGCCTCGTCTCACCTACGAGACGATACGATACGACAACGCGGATACTCAAACGAGATGATCAAAAGGATTTTGATTATCTTGTTCGTTATAAGCTATCTAATTTGTGATAAATCAGTAACAAGAGGAGGCCTATGCTCAGCAGTGAGACGTATGTAGGTCAGGGAGCAACCATGACCAACAAGCAACAACACAAAAAACGTCATTACATGAATCTTTGTCTTAAAAATCTCATAATAATATTTGTGTTGAGGATAAACATGAAACTGTTAATAAGATCATCATCATCTTCATTATTACAGCCCATCACAAGTCCACTGCTGACCGTAGGCTTCCCCAGGTCCTGAGCCATCTGCATCTATCTACGTCCTGCATCTTTTATCGGGTCGTCGCTCCATCTAGTGGGTGCCGCAGTTACCAGGCTGCCACTCGAGGACTTTTTTGCCCCATCGGTTATCGGTTCTTCGAGCTGTAGCCACTCTAGCTGATTGATCTGTAGTTGAAGGAATGGGGTCATTTTACTAAGTAAACTTGGAAAATTCCCTGCTGACTGAAAGCCTTGTAAAACGAATATACGTATTGTATTGTTAGATGAATATTTTATTCCAAGTAAAAAGAGGAGGTATATATACATCTATCTCACATTTCAACTGAGATGTTTGAATTATAAATTGTATGTCTTATAATACAGTTTATGAAATCGAAAATCAATACGTCTTATCACTTCCACTCAATATGTTGGAAGCCGCCGGGAGGGTTACGGGAAATGGCATGATCATACTCATGATATGCAATCGCTACCGTACCAAATTTATATTATAAGTAAATGTATGAGTTTGTTAATAATAATGTTTTCTTATATTTACGCGAAGACTACACATTAAATGAAACTAATTTTTACGGATTATACAATTATAACAACTCTGGTTGCTCGCGTACCATGGTGAAATGTACGGTGAAGTACTTTTATAAAATAAGGGTGACAAACGAGCACAGTCCACCTGATGGTAAGAGGATGCTGTGGCCCATAGACACCTACATCTGTGCTCGATTAGGTATCCAAATGCAGATGTCTTGTCACCCCTGACGACTAAGATGGAATGCATCGTTTCCAGTAAAAGGGTATCCGGTTCTCTACACTCACCATACAAAACATAGCAGAATTAAGTTACTATTTCACGGTGGTATTCTGTGAGAGCGTGGCCCTTCCCCTGTCGAGCCGACCCATTCGTGCTATAACCATAATAGCGGCAGCATGGCTCTGTCTGGTTTGTTTCCGTCTGTCGCTCTTACGACACCCAAAGGAATTCTATTTTTATTATGCCTAATTTACAAAAATTAAAAATATTAAAAAAATTGAAATTAAAACAGGCTGAATAAAGAAAACTATAACAGTAAATGTAGTGAGTGGAGAGGTAATCTCCGGTATCGGGTACCGGATATATAGAAAGCGCGTTCGAGCGTAAATAGTCTGTTTTCTTTAGTATACGTTTTAAACCTAGATATTATATCTATATGTAATAAATGTAGTTCCTTAGCCCGCGTTCTTAAAGAAGCTTGATGTATTTTAAATTAAAAGGAACTTATAGTTAAAGTAATTTTTTTATATAACTATTCTTTTGATTACTATTACAGCAACATCATACATCAAGCTTCCACTGCTGAACATAGGCCATTTTTTTGTTTATTGATCCACCAACATTTGTATCATTCCTTACATGCTATTTAAATACAATGAACCGATAAGAGCTAAAATGTACAAATAATTACAGGCGGTTACCACATGCAAATAAATATCTCAGCACTGTGTACCTTTATTTCTAGGATAAAAAAAATGATAACGATATACAGTATTAAAAATAAATAGAAGCGGAAAGAAAATGTTTTTTAGAATGCCTTTTCCATAGATTGCCTCATAGGCGAGAATATTTGCCATGGTTGCCACGGTTGGCAGATGAATTGGCAGCTGCATTTTTAAGTAAACTTGGAAAATTCCCTGCTGACTGAAAGTCTTGTAAAATGAGTCTTTTGTTCTAAGTAAAAAGGAGAAGAATTTACTTTTATCTTACATTTGAACTGAGATGTTTGAATTATAAAACAAATAAATTATAATACATTATAAAACTATAATGTATTATAATTTACATTAAATGTAATTCTTATTTACATAACATAATATACAATATTTTATTATATACAATATTAAAAACTATAATAAAAAACTAAAAACTTTCCCGCTGAATGGCTATACTTAGCCTTTGAGCGAGAAAAGAGCCAGCCTCTTATCACCAGCAGCAACGACCAGCCGTAGTTGACCAGATGTAGTTCTTTAAGAACTTCACCGCACGTGGACCCCACGGACCGATAGTCTCTACAGCAAATGGCACAAATATGATGTCATCTCTCAGAGACTCATATTTGCGCCACTTACTCAGTTCAGCCGCCTCTGATGCCACCCCGGCTCTAAACGAGGTACCCCTGAGATGAGAGGCCGCCGAAGTGTCTACGCAAGTAGCATCCCACACTAGGGCTTTACCTCTCTCCCAGGACCAATGTCATACCGTCGGGTCTCCTGCCATCGTCTCTAAATATTCCACAAGGCTCTAAAACCGAGGGAACATTTATAGAGACAAGAGCCCTTCGGATGACATCGTTCAAAGAACCGTGCCGTAAAACCTACCAGCACTTTTCTTACAAGAAAGTCCGTGGAGCCCAAAGCGTGTAACCAGTGACTAGATTCCTTAGTCGAAACAGCTAGAAGGCGTGCCTTATCTTGGTCACTATAGAAATTATGAAACAAAACTTTCTGCACCTCTGTATTCTCCACCCCCCATCAACATGGTAGCGGCATGTTGATGGGGGTGGAGGAGCATCCACGACCATGCTACTCCACTCCTGAGCGTGGGTGCTCAGGCTGCCCCGCGTATTCTGGGGCAAAATTCCGCTCAAAACAATAACTGCTCGGGGCAAATTGAGCAACAAGACCAAGGCGACCCCTGCCACGCTATCCGTGAATATCTGCAAAATATCCGCGAAAATCAGGGGACTTCACTCGAACCTAAACGCCGTCCACTACCATCTCGAGACGGCGAAGCCGGCCGTGCTCTTTCTGACCGAGACGCAGGTGTCCTCTCCGGCTGATACTTCGTATCTCTCCTACCCGGGGTACAAATTGGAACACTCCTTTGTGCCTCGGGCTGGAGTTTGCGTATACGTCAGAGAGGACATCTGTTCTCGACGCCTCGGCAGTCTTGAAGGTTCGAATATGTCCATCCTTTGGCTACGCGTAGACAGCGACGACCATCCGCGCATCTACGGGTACCTCTATTGGTCCCATAGCGGTAATGCCGAAACAGACCGACTCATCGACCACGTCCAAATGGCTACAGATTCCTTGCTACAACCGGTCCCATCCGCAGAGATCGTGATCCTGGCGATTTTAACGCCCACCACGCCGAATGGCTCGGTTCACGTTTAACCGATCATGCGGGAGATCTGTTTATGACTTTGACTTGGCATATGGTCTGACATAACCGGTTACTTCGCCTACGCGGATTCCAGATGTGAAGGATCATACACCTTCCTGTTGGACCTTCTGCTGACCTCTCATGTGTTTGGTGGTGAGTCTCATACCCATCGGAGGCAGATCTCAGCCTTGGTTTGGTCGCCCTGTAAGACTGCATTATGCAGTAAGCAGGAGTGCTATCAGGCCTCGGCTGAGGCTTCGGCGGCTCGGGATCTAAACAACAGCATGCTTAAAAGAAGTATAACTTCGCCTCCAGGTCCTTCAAAGAGTTATTGCCAAGGCAAAGTCAGAGCACATAGGCAGAATTGGCGAGAAACTAGTTCGCCTTCCTTCGGGAACCCGTGCATTCTGGTCTCTCGCCAAGGCTGTCCAAGGAATTTCTGTAAGCCATCACTACCATCTCTGCACAGGAGGACGACACATGGCCCACGCCGCAAAAGAGAAAGCCAACCTTTAGGCTCCCTTTGCGTCTAAGTCGACTCTTGATGACGGGGAACACACCGCCGACCATCCTGCGGTGTGAGTGGTCCATGCCGAATGTGCGATTCTCACAGCGCTCGGTTAGCAAAGCACTCCTCTCCCTGGACATTAACAAGTCGAGTGGGTCTGACGGAATCCCCAATTGTGCTGAGGACGTGTGCTCCGGAGTTGGCACTGGTTCTAACGTGTCTTTTCCGGTACTCCTACTCCTCCCTAGGCGTAGTCCCGAAATCATGGAAGACAGCTTTAGTCCAACCGATCCCTGAAAAGGCGTCCGCTCAGACCCGTCCAACTACAGGCCTATCGCCATCACCCCTTGTTCTCCAAAATAATGGAGTCCATTATAAACTGCCAGCTCATGCGGTACCTTGAAGATCACTAGCTGATTAGTGACCGCCAATACGGTTTTCGTCTGGGTCGATCAGCTGGTGATCTTTTGGTCTACCTGACTCATAGATGGGCGGAGGCAGTAGAGTCCAAGGGTAGGCATTGGCCGTTAGTTTGAACATTGCGAAGGCTTTCGATCGGGTTTGGCATAAGGCGCTTCTTTCGAAGCTCCTTCCTATGGGCTTCCTGAGAAATTGTGCACTTGGATCACCAGCTTTCTTGCAGATCGGAGCATCAAGGTCGTTGTAGACGGTGCATGCTCCGACTACAAGCCTATTAACGCTGGTGTTCCACAAGGCTGCGAGCTATCACCAACGCTGTTTCTTCTGCATATCAATGATATGTTGCAAAACGGTAGCATTCATTGCTATGCTGATGTCAGCACTGGTGATGCTCCATACACCGGCCGTGCCAATATTTTTCTGGAAAACGTCACCGAGTACCGGAACAAACTTGTGTCTGAAGTCGAGTCTTTGCTGAACAAAGTCTCGGATTGGGAGCGACTAAATCTAGTCCAGTTTAATCCACAAAAGACACAAGTTTGCGCGTTTACCGCTAAAAGTAGCCTTTGTCGTGTCTCATCAGTTTCAAGGCACTCCTCTTGTTGCTTCAGCCAGTATCGCAATCTTTGGCGTCGACATATCGAGTGACGTGCAGTTTCGTGGTCACTTGGAAGAGAAGGCCAAATTGGCCTCTAAAAAGCTGGGCGTGCTCAGCACAGCGGGACAGTATTTCATGCACGGCACACCGTCTGTAACTTTACAAGGCGCAGGTTCGGCCTCACATGGAATACTGTTCCCATCTCTGTGCTGGGGCTCTCCAGTGCCAGCTCCTTCCACTTGACCGTATCCAGCGCAGAGCGGCTCGAATCGTCGACGACCGAGTCCTTTCCGATCGGCTCGATTCATTGGCGCTGCGAAGATGTTGCATCTCTTTGCATTTTCTTTCGCATTTACCACGGGAGTGCTCTGAGAAATTGTTCGGATTAATCCCAGCCGCAAAATTTCACGAACGCACATCGCGGCAGAACTCCCGATACCATCCACACCATCTGGATGATTGGCGGTCCACCACTGTGCGATTTAGAAGATGTTTTCTTCCTCGCACAACTTCCTTGTGGAATAGTTTACCATATATACATAATACATGATAATACCATATATACATACATAATACCATATTATATATATACATAATACATAATACCATATATAAAATACCATATATACATAATACATAATAGTTTACGATTTTTCCGGACCGATACGACTTAGGGACCTTCAAGAAAAGAGCCTACTCCTTTTTAAAAGGCCGGCAACGCATCTGCAATTCCTCTGGTTCCCCTGTTGTTGCAGTTGTTCATGGGCGGCGGTAGTCACTTACCATCAGATGAGCCGCATGCTCGTTTGCCCCCTCTACTATAAAAAAAAAATTATTATTGCAAGTCTACAAAATATTTTTATCATTGAGAAACCCTTGTACCAACCAGTAAGCTTAGGGCGGGCTTACACTAGATGAACTGAGGACCTGGTAAGAGATACAGGAAGTAGATATATGATGCATGAATAGATGCAGGTGGCTGAGAACCGTGCTTTACGGCATTCGTTGGGAGATACCTATGTTCAGCAGTGGACTAGTGATGGGTTGTACCGATGATGGAAAGAAAGAAAGAAAGAAAATATTTATTTCGCCACATAAGCACAACGCCATATCGTACATAAACTGTTCTTATATTTTAAGTTATTATTAATAATAATAAAGTATAGACGTTGCCGAACGTGACGAAAAGGGATCGCAGTCAGCATTTGGCGTAGCGAACCACAGCCGCTGTTTTTGAGTGTGGCCCGTTTCATCTCTTTCGAGTAGTTCGAGCAGTGGTATATTTTAATACAATATAAAGAAATCCCAACGGTAAATAAAAAAAAACAATAAAGGCGTGACTAGAATTTACATAAATTGTGTTCTAAATTGTTGATAATGATGATAATTAAATATAAATACTGTAGATTTCAGTCTAAAACCACATCTTATTTCATAGAACGCGAGCAACCATAGTTCGATCATTACCTGCTACACTAAAATGAGTGAAAAGTAATATTATGTTATATGTGAAAGTTTTCTCGTGACGTGTTTACCGTCGACCGAGTTTTTTTTAATAGAATGGGGTGACAAACGAGCACAAAGTTCACCTCATGGTAAATGGATGTTGTGACCCATAGACATCTACATTTATGCTCGATTAAGAATCAAAATGCAGTTGCTTTGTCACCCCTGAGGACTCAGATAGAATTCCTCGTTTCCAGTAAAAAAGTATCCCCGGTTCTCTTCACTCGCCGTACGAAACAGCAGGATTAAGCTATTTTACGCTGGTGTTCTGTGAGAGCGTGGTCCTTCCCCGGTCGAGCCAATCCATTCATGCTACAACCATAATATAGCTGTAGCGTGGCTCTACCAGTAATAAATCTGCTGATTTAGTGTAACTAAATGTAATAATTCAAGGTGTTGTCGGATAGAATTAAAACCTTCTTCTTCTTTGTGTGTTTATTTTTTAAATATTGATAAAATTGTTGAATGTTTTATGCTGTACAAAACAAAAGTCGTCTTCTCAATTATGTTATGTGATTTCTTTTAAAACAAACAATATACACATACATTTAACTAATAATGAGTTTTAATACTTTATTTTAAATTATTAAAACTCATTTTAAAAATTAAAATTGTTTATTTCTTTAACTTAGGTCTACAAGCATTATTCTGTGGCCAGAGAAGCCCAGGAAGCATGTATATTACTAATAAAGATAATTTTTATATAAACTGAACACTAAATTCAAAAATATTTCCCAAGCATCTGAAGTTACACACACAGCGCGGTGGAGTTCAAAACCTTCTCAGAAACTGTTTTTTTTTTCTCTACCAAGAGCGCAAAAACCAATGTCACGCAAAGTAAAACTGTATTTACCCGACAGCCCCAGAAGGAGATTAATGTTTTTCTAGAGTTTGTATGTATGTATGTAACAAATGGGATGTCGTTAGAGTCGTCTTAATTGTGGAAGTAAGATAGGCTATATAATTATATATTGCCTCTGTAAATACAAAAAGGGAGGGGAAGGTTTTTTTAAAAATAATACATAAACTCTCATGCCTGTCACCCAGAGGGGTAGGCAAAGACTATGGACTTCCATTTGGCACGATCTTGACACACGTCTCTCGCCTCCTCCACATCCATATGCCTACGAATACACGCACGTCGGTTAAGGGTACTCTTATTTTGGTCTATTTTCAATATATCGCCAATTTGGTCGATAAATTTTCGCCTAGGGCGTCTCTTCCAGACTCCCACATAAATTTGCTTTGTCACTCTTTCCTCATTCATTATTTCTATATGACCAAACCACCGAAGCATTCCTTTCGTAATCCTGGTCACAACATCATCTTGCAAACCACACTCGTCTCTTATCACACTATTTCTCACTCTGTCATTCAGATTCAGCCCTAACATACTCCTTAATGACCGCATTTCTACAGCATTTATTCTACTCTCGTGCTTCTTCTGCCACACCCAATTTTCACTACCATACATTAAAGTAGGAAGGTAAATTAAAACAATATTGGTATCAAATAAAAGCTAGTAATGAGTTCTCTTTTGAGTAAACTTTTTTAAGCAGTCAGGTTTTTTAAAAACTATTTTAACCTTTGGACTTGTGTACTATAGTAAATCAAATTGAAAACTGAAAACAAAAATATCTAAGGAAAATCTTTGTCAATTGTGAACTGATTTCAATGATTATTTTTTTATTTAATAGATTATTCCTCAGGGGTGGTCTCATATAAATTAAGAGAAAATATTCCATCCCTAAGGGTGGGAATATAGGGGATGAAGTTTTAAATAAAACAATTCAGACGATACTCTAGTAGTTAGTTTGAACTTGTGATATTACTAAGTTCACAAAAACTATCAAAACAATTTAATTTTTAATCAAAACTAAAAACACTACCTGCACCAGGTGTCCCGCATTTTTGAAATTTATTCATCATTGCAGCCTATCAAAAGTCCACTGCTGTACATAGGCCTCGTAAATGATGATTGCCGTAGTTGCCACGCTTGGCAGTTGTTAGTCGCTTGATTTCCGTTGTCGCCTCTTACCGACACCCGTAATCACGTGAACGCACATTATAACTTCTGTGTCAAGTATCCACAACGCTCGAAGCAGTTGTTTACTATGTTTAACTATGCAAAATTTTCCGACTAGGTAAATACAAATTCGACCAAAGGTCAATCGACGGATCCAACTCCGCTGCTTTTGTGAAATATAATATGCCGAGGAAATATTAACCGGGCACACTTAATACTACTCAATTGTACACTTAAATTGAATTTAAAGAATTAATAACTAGAAACGATAACAGTCGAGGATAAATTGTAGATACAGTCATCCATGTCAATCAGACTCCATCTACATGAGTTTGTTTCGCCCTGTTTCGCCAATCAGTCACAATTGCTTCGTTGAGACGGAGGTTGTGTACACTCTTATAGATCTTTACATTTTATTGTTATTATTATTTTCTTGAACAATGTGACTGTTGTTTTTATTACAATCAAAGGGTGGCCAAACCTTTTAAGTATTATGTGTAGTGTATACGGTACAAATACTGTAATCAATATCATAATCATATAATGTATCATTTCCTAATAAAATCTCAGTGTGTGTAATAAACTGCTAAAGTAACAACACGTGTGCTTACTTTAAACGCCAGTCATATTGACGTATTATCGTCTTAAACTAACTTTAAACTACATGACTATAAACTAACTTAATTATCAAAGAAGCCGTACGAGTCGCAAACTGTGGCCCATACATTATGTATACTTGGTACATTTTTAAGTATTATGTATATATGTATTATTGGCGTATTGTCTTTACTTGTAAATAGAGCATTTCATATTATTCATCATTTTATATAGAACTGACGTCATCTACAGTCACGTAGCAATGAAATCTCGTAAGTCACGTCTAACTTTATCAAGAAATATTGCTACTGATTGTCTCAGGGGGAATAAATACGTAGATTTAATATGGATCGCTGAATTTTAGCGTTCAATTTTTAAGTAGATGTAGCGATTTTTATTTTTAAATATGAAAGTAACGAACACAGTAACAATTTACTTCATAGTAAGTATCTTTTGCAACCAATAGACAAACCTGCGAGCACTTCAAACAGAGAGGTGATTTTATACGTGGTAGAGCCATGCTGCAGTTATATTAGTCGTATAGTTGTAGCACGAATGGGTCGGCTCGACCGGGGAAGGACCACGCTCTCACAGAATACCAGCATAAAATAGCAGCTTAACACTGCTGTGTTTCGTATGGTGAGTGTATAGAACCGAAGACCCTTTTTACTGTAAAAGAGGCATTCCATCTTAGTTCTCACGGGTGACAACGCATCTGCATTTTGACTCTTTATTGAGGATAGATGTAGATGTCTATGGGTCCACCTGATGGTAAGCAACCACTTACCATCAGGTGGACTGTGTGCTCGTTTGTCACCCTATCTTATAAAAAAAGAAGGCTATTATAATTTAATACTGTGAAATGGCGTCACCGGTTGGTAGGTACCACTTCCTAATAGTTTATGGTATAATGCTACCGTTACCATGACCGATGCAGACTATCAAAATTCCACTGCTGAACATAAGCCTCCCCCATATATTGCCTCATATATTTACCATAGTTGCTACGCTTGTCAGGCAGGTTGGCAACCGAATTTATTTTTTATTTTTTAGTTGTTATTAGGAAGGGCTACTGCCCATCTCTTGGTTTGTTTCCTTTTGTTTACGACAGCCGCAGGACGATATGGGTTAGTGGATATTCTTACGATGCCACTAGGCGGTTTGTAAGTGGTATATAATTTCTAAATGTTTCAGAACGCACGCCAATTACAAGAGGAGTTTATTATGATCCCTGAATAAAGGCCCAGAAATTGAAAATTATACTAAAATATTTTTCCTTTTCAATATAGGGACAGAAAACGCGCTCTTGACCTCATTGTCCCAAAATATTGCAAGTGGCAATAAATTTCCAAAAATGTAAAAAGAGGTATTTGGAAATAAAATAATCGCTAGGGTCTAAATCGGGAATGTAGGGTGAGTACTCAAATTTCAAAGTCCATTCTTTGTACAGCAGACATCGCAACTTGCACCTCGTGCACGAAAAACTGTCTTCGCCTATTTTCCCTTACAGTGCCTGTCTTCCAGCAAAGTATTCTACATTTATGAAAATATATTTTTCTTATTATCTATCTAAAAGTTTTTTCTGAATCCCAAAAATTTGTTGCCATGATGTTTCCGGCTGACGAGGGCACCTTCACCTTGAGCCCCTTGGGAGATGTTGTGCCTATTGTATGGAGTTCTGCCTTGACTCAGGCTCATGGTGGTACACCCGAATTTCATATCGAGTGACAATCTGACCCAAAACTTCTTCACTATGCTCATTAACAAGTTACGCGTGTTGCTTTTGATGTAGCGTGAGCTTTCTCTGCACCTAATATTGTGCAATCTTTTGGCATGAAAAGACAATTTCAAAATGGTTGCATCAGGTACTCGAACAATTTCTGCCAGTTGTTTATTTTTATGAGACATTCTTACAATTCTAGTTTTTAAATTTGCCGACATTTATAATTGGTTTTAAGTGGTCTCGACTGGCAATCTTGTCCTGATGTCGACTTCAAGCAAATCTCTGTCTTGCTTAAAGGTTTTGTGCTATAATTATGGTTTCCTAGGGTAGTCTGGTATCTTCTAGGTAGTCTTTCGTTTTATTCGTTTTATTCTTTTTTTAAAAAACGTTACCCCCACACTAGGATTTTCTCCTGTATCGTGGAGGCAGTTTACAAACATAAATTGCACAAGGACAAACATCCAGACCCGGAACAATTATTTGCAGGCCATACAAATACTTGTTCCGTGCGGGATTCGAATCCGCGGTCCCCAGCGCAGCAACTCATTGCTAAGCCACTGCGCCACGGAGCCGTAAGGCCGAGTAAAAAGTCTTTGTAGGCCGAGTATATCTTTCCGGGGCGAAACACAATTTTCCTCTTTTAAATAGAAAAAAAAAATCTTACTTGTTTATTCAATAATGTGGTGTAGTGGCGACAGTGAGACCGTGTAGTAGCGGTGTAGGAATATTTACTACCCCATATCATCCCGTGGGTGTCGTAAGAGGAGACAGAGGTAAATAAATCAGGATCAATTGATCAATTAGGGAGGTTTATGTTCAGGCTGTAACGGTATTCAACGATAGCTCAATTAATAATGATAGGGATGTTTTAAAATTTGACATTCATACTTTTAATGAGTAATTTAATTAGTTCAAGTATACAAAATGACCTCAACGTTTTTCATTTCAATCCAGGAACTTATTGACCTGCCCTCGTACTCTCGACCCATAAATTTAATATTAACGCTAAAATTATTTGTTGGCCGCACGTATCTAAGTATATTTTTGTAGGTATAAGAAATGAGAAAAAAAAATCTTTCAAATTATCAAAATGTTTTTACTTGATTACGATTCCCGCACCCGCAGCTAACCGTGCGTACACTTGTGTGTGTGACCCGTGTCAATGTAATAGTTCGATTCTATACCTATCAATTTTGCAAACGCGTCCTTAATTATAGGATCCCAAGCAGATGGCAGCACCCATCCATCTTCTCTATTGAAATTAGGATATTTTTTAATTTCAATAGCCTCGCGCATCATCCTTGGTAGGAATCGGTGTTTTTTTGCGAGAATTTGTGGTCTATCAAATTTGATGTTATGGCGGGGACGTTCAAAAACTTTTGTACAAAAAATTACAAAAATTAATATTCAAAAACTGAAGGTAGCCGGGCTATGACATCAGGACGTCAAACATCTCAGTCCCACCCGAAACGTCGGGAATTAAAATAGTAAATTAAACGCGACAAAATCCTTAAACATAGTTTTATTCAATGTGTAGTATTCGCGTAAATATAAGAAATCATTACGTCGTTCTTATTTTAGGATTCTCTTCAAACACAGTATATTTGTATAGGGGGCGCTGTAGTCTAGTTATTACAAATTCTATATTTGTGAACCAAAATGACTCATATTCACACTATCTGTTGGTTTAGTTTTAGTTAATTTTTTTTATAGAATAAGGGTGACAAACGAGCACACAGTCCACCTGATGGTAAGTGGTTGCTGTGGCCCATAGACATCTACATCTATCTTCGTTTGCGAATTTAAATGCAGATGCGTTGTCAGCCGTGAGGACTAAGATGGAATGCCTCTTTTCAGTAAAAGGGTCTCGGTTCTCTACACTCACCATACGAAACACAGCAGCATTAAGCTGCTATTTTACGCTGGTATTCTGTGAGAGCGTGGTCCTTCCCCGGTCGAGCCGACCCATTCGTGCTACAACTATACTATTAATATAGCAACAGCATGGCTCTAACACGTTTAGTGTAAAAAAACAAAATCTAGAAATCTGGACACGATAATTGACGCTGTGTTTGAGTTATTAATACATTTTATATTTACACTATAAAAAGTAAGAAGGGAAGGTATATTGTTGAGATTCAGATACTGGATGTCTCTGAGAAGACTTTGGTATATGTACCTAGTCAGGCCCACAGACATATATCGAGGTCATAGACTTAGAATATACTAGCGTATAGACCACCTGACAGCCCGAAAACGCGTGACCAATTTTGATTTGTCATTGTGTGCGTTAGCTAGTGATGTATATTTTACTTAAAAGGACTATCGAAAATGATTGTTAAGGAAGCGGTAAAAAGATTATAAAAAATTGTTTAGTGCATGAAGTTGAATAACTTCAAAAATTAACTGAATTTTACCATGATAGTTCTAAAATAATTAAAAAATATTCATATAACATGTTCCTGGGAATAAGCTGAACCTACCTGCCTTTTGTTGGATTTTTTTCAAATGTATAAAATCCCAGGTGACTTACCGAAAAACCTAAAAAAACTCCCCAATAATCAGATCAGAATGTTGTATTTTCGAGCTATGATCTTTGGAGAAAAATGTTTACTGCCGTGGGCAGTTTCCCCGGAATTTATTTTTTAACATATTGTTAATATAAATAGGTAGATACTTAGTTAAGTAAATACCTATTTATATTTTATATATTTTATAAAATGTTTTGATGGGGAAACAAAAACGGTGACACGGAGTACAAAATAATGGCTGCTTTATTTTTCATATAAGTATTACTTGTGATAATTACAAACATTTAATAATTAAATAGATTATAGAAGTTTATTTTAACATTCGACTTAAGTATGAATGTAAACTTAATAATTTAAGGAAGGAAACTTGTAGGAATCAGTTAAATAAGATTGCTCTGTTTAAAGGCCAATATGTTTATGAGGTTTCATCATGCTTCATGTTTATATTCTTTCATCTGTCCCTGAAAAGTATAAAGTAATAATAAAATTATTATCATTTTAGCTGCATGAATTTTAAAAACATAATGATCTTAACACAGTAAAGTGCACTAAGTGTCTGAGGATACAGATGCACTCTCTATTCTCTCAATCTCGGTATGTTAAGAAAATGGTCACTCATTCATGGACTGACCGCGGCAAGTGCAACTTAATTTCGCAGATCTATTGATCTTCGCAGCTATTACTTAACCACGAGTTCCTCTTCTCTACGACTAACGCTGTAGGGGATGAACCACGCTATTTAAGCCCTCGCGACAATGTCGTCGGCCATCAAGCATGAATCGGGCACTGACCGTTGTGAGTATCAAATACTATGGAATTTATACTATCACGTCTCATGCGCGGTCGTCTAGTAGCGCTTGAGGAGCATTACTAAATATCTATACCTAACTACGCTAAAAGTTTTATCGTTATGATTTGGTAATATAATCCGAAGTTCCGAAGCTCCGCTCAACTCCTTGGGGAAAATAGCATGATGCTATGAATATTGTACTAGTGTGACCGTGAGGCTGTGCGGTTGGTTAAGCAAGGTTATACATTTATTTTGGTTGATAAATAGATACTTAGTTGGGTTCATAATGGCTTAAAGAGGATAATCTCAAGATTTTTTGTCTTTAATGTACTACAGTTTTATAATGTATGAAAATCTGTCTCTATATTTATCTAAAGTTTTGAAAGTAATATTTTGAAGTCTTATTATAACAATATTTTACTTACTGGTACAAATAATGTAGAAATGACCTTTTAATAAAATTGTTTTTATTCTACTTTTTCTTTTATACTTCTCAAGAAAATGTTTGCTGCAAATTGTTGAGTTCTTCTTGCATTCCAACCAACCTGTCCAATGAACCTTAACCACTTTTTCTAATTATAGAATCCGAGGGAATCTGTTTGAAAACGGCAAAATAAAATTACATTTTAGAACGCAAACCGAAGATTTATTTTGTTGTGTTGGCAAGTCTATCGATTCATTATAAACATTCAAGATAAATATCGACATTAATTTTGATATAGTTGAGTCAATCCCTAGCGTACATGTAAAATATTTTGTATAAAATGTATTTACCAAATTCATGCAAATTATCAACAACGTGACTTTTTCTTTGCAAAATATCAAAATTAACAAAATAATTGAATATATTCTATATTTTAAACACTATGTAACATAAATTTTAACCAAAAATAAACGCGTCATAACATTGACGACGTCTTGAGAATTTACCTGTGATATGTGAAATTATCAGGATTATTTCTATTATTAACAGCACACTCACTCACGGAACAATTAACCATTTTGGAAAAAGTTACTTACTAAAATAACCACTATTATATTTTAAAAATTATAAAATATCTCGGAGCTATTTCTTGCGTGCCGAATTGTGCCGACCTGTCATTCAAAATCGGTTACAGAGTCATGAGATTTGGTATCCTTTTCTATCTTGCATTTTTGCCATAAGGAATTTTCTTCTCCCTTGCACACTATGTTGGTCTATACGCTAGTATATTCTAAGTCTATGTATCGAGGTGATCCTGAATTTTGGCATGTAACAATAATGATGTTGGTAAAGCGTAGTCCACGCGAGCAAAGCCGCATAAAAATGCGAGGGCTGACTTTGTTGTCGGACCTGTGGTATATTTCAAATTAAGTTTTTAAGAGACATTTTAAATTTAAAAAGTAATTAAAGCCGTTTAAAATACTGAAATTCAAATCTTATGCACCATAATTTTAACGTGACAATTATCAACGAATCTGTGTCATTCTTGACCTCGAAGTTTGGCCGCTAGGTGAAAAGTTTACTTCAAATTGGTAGTATTTAAATATATACATTTTATAATACGACAATAAAAAATAAATAATATCTTTGCGATAGGCTTTTACCTCGTTCATCTGTTATAGGTATATTTTTTTCTCAGACGGTACCAAAACTCAGCCGGTATGAAAGATTAACATTTTTAAAAACAATGTGAACACACAGAGAAGCTACGAATTATGTCGCATCTCTCTCATGAGTAAGAAAGAAAGATGAAAAGAACATGTTTATTCATTGTTACAATTATTTTAACAAAAGATAAGATTATTTATATTAAAATAATTTAATACAAATAAATTTCTTTAATATTTAAAAAATCACAGTGGATTGCAGCTACAAAAAGGCTCGGCATAATGCTACAGTATCAGAATTACCCTAGTGGTGATATTCTGTTGGAGTCCGATAAGGCGACTCGCGAGCAATCGCTGGAGGTGAATTTATTACCTATTAGCAGTCCGACCAGGCTTCGCACGTGTGATTTCTGGATCTCGACAACAGCGCCACCTAACGGGTCCAATTGTGAATCCAGGGACCCATTCAAACATACACAAAAAATTCATCAGAATCGAACCAGTTTCGAGTTGTAGCGAGACTAACGGACAGCAATTAATTTTTATATACGAGTATAGAGATTTATCACAATCCATATCTTGCTATATATATGTAAAGTTCAAATGAAATCTATTAGTTGTATATGTTATGGACGAAGTGATTAATAGGGCATTAATCATGATGTGCAGATAGTTTGAATAATACCCAATATGAGTAGGCAATAAGGTAAAAACTATTGACATAATTAAATTGATCGGGTTTTAAAAATAAAGTTCGTTACTTATTGGCCAGAGTAATAAAAATATAGCTTGGGTTAGGTTATGACCTGACAGTGTGATAAATAATGAATTTTAATATAATATTGCCCGGGCATTATAAATAGCGCCCTGATTAACCACTTGCTACGCTACGTTCCCGTATTCCCGTACTTTGTGATGGTGAGTTTTCTTTAAATTTACTCCGTCAGAAGTGTTCTATGGAATATTGTCTATGGACTAAAGGTGTTAATAATGAGGACTAATAATCTTCCGCTCCCCAGATGTCGCTAGTTGACACCGAGGTGAACTTTTTTGTTACACAATATCATCTAATTGAGAAGTTAGTTTTGAATAAAAGTTTATCAGTTTCTAGAGATTAATACACAAAACAATGCCTCAGTGCTTTAATTTTTTGCACTTTTTAATTATTTTTTAAAGTATTCTACTTTTACGAATATCAGCGGTTTGGTTCATTTATTTTTAATTTAATTAATATAAAATATATCTAATAGTACAGAAAGTAACATTAACCTTTACATTTTCCGAACAAATTAACTTCTCCGCTATGAAATCTGTCAAATATTAAACCTCATTTTTAAGTGGTGCCGCCCTTGTAAATGCCCTCATTAATAATGGATCCGAAAAGCAGCGCCTGATTTTATTAATTATTGTCTATGGCACAAACTAATATGTACTTAACCTATATAACCTAAAAAATAAGTATAGAATATGTTCTGTTTTATATAAACAATGGTAGGAAGCTGATTATTCTACTTAGTAATACAAGAGCATTTCACGTCCTGTGACTATTTATACAGGCATTGTTTAGTGGTTATCAGCTAGCGGCAGCGCTTCAGCTAAATATACTTTACTGCGACGTTAGGAACCTCAACTGTTAACCCACAAGTAAACACAACGTAATATTGCTGAACGTATCTAGTTAGTTTACGGAAAACATCGTGTAGATCTTTATTAGGTAAAGGGTGTTATGACATATCAAATACATGTGTTAAATCACATGGAGGAGGTTTTTTTTTATAGGATAGGGTGACAAACGTGCTCATATTTGTTTGCTGTGACTCATAGACATCTACATCTATCCTCAATAAAGAATCAAAACGCAGATGCGTTGTCACCTCTGAGGACTAAGATAGTATGCTTCGTTTCCAGTACAAGTGGTAAAATTAAAAATTTTGTATAACCCACTTCAATATAAATAAAATAAGAACATGATCAATGTAGTCGAAGGCATAAGAATAACTCAAAAACTACTTGTCAGATATTGATCAAATTTATGTGGGACCACATGCTTTCAAATAAAAAAAGAATCATCAAAACCGATAGACCTAACCTCCGGGCTTGATGGTGAGACCTGATGGTGTACTTTGGTGACTACTACTGGAACTCCTGGACGAGTAGAACTAGGTGTGCCAAGTTTGGGCTCGTTTTGTTAGTTATTATGAGACCTAACCTCCAGGCTTGATGGAGAGACTTGATGGTGTACTTCGGTGACAACTGCTGGAATTCCTGGACGAGTAGAAAGAACTAGGTGTGCCCAGTTTGGGCTCGTTTTGTTAGTTATTATGAGACCTAACCTCCAGGCTTGATGGAGAGACCTGATGGTGTACTTTGGTGACTACTTCTGGAACTCCTGGACGAGTAGAACTAGGTGTGCCAAGTTTGGGCTCGTTTTGTAGTTATGATGAGACCTAACCTCCGGGCTTGATGGAGAGACTTGATGGTGTACTTCGGTGACAACTGCTGGAATTCCTGGACGAGTAGAACTAGGTGTGCCAAGTTTGGGCTCGTTTTGTAGTTATGATGAGACCTAACCTCCGGGCTTGATGGAGAGACCTGATGGTGTACTTTGGTGACTACAAATAATCTAGTAATGTTTTTTACGTACCTTGATTACCTGATATCTGGAAAATAGTCGTCTGGCCAAGCTAGCAGGTAGGCATGCGATCCTAGTACATACTAACACTACTCAATCTTACACATTTCGTTCGTCAGAAAATAAGTGACGTCTGGTGGCCCTGGGATCTTGCTCTATGATGTAATTTTTCGAGTAAATCAGAGGATACAAATGTACTTACTCTCATATTTGGCATAGTATAAAGAGATCAAAAATGACCACTTGTCATTAAAATTCTATGCATAAATTACGCGCAATATCTTTCAATACGTTTCTCTTTTTGCTTTATTTTAAAATTAAATTAGAAAAAGCAAGAAAGTTAGAAAATATATATAAACATAGATACGAACATAAATAGATACCATACATACACCATACAAACATCCAAAAGCATTAATCTCCTTCAAGGGCAGTCAAGTAAACTACATTCCATATTCAAAGATAACTTTCAGAAGAAATAGTTTAACAACTTCAAAATAATTAAAAGAACTATTTCAGCCGAGTTCAGTGTTGGCTAAATAATTTAAATTTCATTAAGGCATCTGTGTTAATTGAGGAAAACTTATACATAAATTAATGAATGTGGGGTGGGACCATCGCATTGCGCTTGGTCGAAGAAATCTAATTCAAACTTTGTTACTCGCAGAGCTTGTGGAGATATTATGCTATAAATATGCACTCTGTACATACTTAGTTTTATGTTTCAAATTGAAAAATAATATTTTGTCTATGTTCATGACGTTATAAATTGGTATGGATTAGCAAAGAATAAATACAGTACAATTTTATTAGACTGTTTATTTTAATTTTTTATTCAATTTATTTTATATTTAAAAAAAAAACTAAAATCTCTGTAATTATTTTCTTCTTTGTTATCAGCTCATACCTAAAACCTTTTCAGATGGGACGTCGGACTGTCGGACTGGACATAGTCCTTACATTAAAATGATAATGATAATGAAAAGTATAATTTTGCCCTAAAATGGGTCTGATTTTACTGGAAACGAGGCATTCCATCTTAGTCCTCACGGGTGACAACGCCTCTGCATTTTGATTTTAACTAAGGATAAATGTAGATTTCTGTGGGCCACAGCATCAACTTACCATAAAGTGAATTGTGTGCTCGTTTGTTACGCAGGGACGTTGGCGATTACAATACCAGATGTCTCGTGTATGTCTTAAACTTTTAATGAATTTAAATTACTAAAAACTAAATTTTTCAAACATTTCGTCTCGTGGATGTCATAGAAAACGACCACGGGAAAGATCTAATGGCTTCACATAGACGGCGGTATTTTTCATGATTGTCATCAGACATTATCATACAGTTTTTATTTTTAGTTGCTATTAGCCAATAACTTAACACCATTTGCTTAATTCATCCTGACGTGAAAATTGTTTTCCAGATTTAAATCGAAGTAACTTTGAGGTAGGAAACCACTAAAGTGTCTACGCATGAAAATCACCATGCAACCTTCGGCTTACCCTCTCCGAAAGGGTAAAATAGGATATAATATTTATGATACAAAATACGTTAAAGTTCCACTTATACGAATTGATTTCCCTCACGGCTCCGTAAACGATATTAACTTTCCCGACTGATTTACGCGATCTACTCGCATCATAATTTAATACGTTGCATGAATATGAAATATATTTTTAAAAGTCAATACAGTAATTCAACAACTACGAGCTGATTTTAACCAATTTTGAATTCTTTAGGATACAGTTATAATATAATTTTTTTTTTAACAGAAGTGACATACGAACTTACAGTCCACCTGATAGTAGTGGCTACTGCCTAGACACCTTATTTCTGGACGGAGAAATGCCTACGCATACCCGCCTCGCAGGGGCAGCAGGGCAGGGTCTCACACCGTCTAAAACCCTATGGTGTTCCCACTTCGCCGCATATTTGCAGAGCTGCGGGAACGGTTTCGCACACACCCGTGGCCCCGCCAGCACCGGCCGCTGGGGCCACGCCTAGGGTGGCCTCTCCTCGGAAGAGTACAATCTCCAACCCTTCTCCTTCTCAGGGAAGTCGGACCAGAACACAAGGCACGCCTTCCTATGCGGTCCTCCAACTCCACCTGCGCATCAGCCCCACCAAGTCCGATACCCGTCCGATATATCATTTTGAAAATTTCTTTAATTAATTACGTGCTAATAAGCTAGCTAATTCAAGCTTCAATGGTACAACAAATAAACAGGTAATTTTAAAGTAAAAATAATACAAATGCTTTCAAAGAATACTTTCACTTTGTCTTTTAAATAAATGTTCCAAAATAAACTAGAAGTGACGTAGACGTTGCACACTGATGTACTAGTAGAAGTTTTGTTGCTCTGTGAATAATAAAGTAGTTCGCAAAATAGCAACAATTGTTTACTAAGTAGCTAAGGCATTACAGCTTACTGCTTTTAATTCGCGTATCCAATATTCAGTATACTTTAGTGTCAGTTTAATGTCAGATAAAATGTTTTAACTTACCTTGAAATTGTTTTGGTTACAAAAACTATGTACCGTTATCGTTACAGCCTACCAAAAGTCCACTGCTGAACATAGACCACGCCCATAGATTGCCGATAGGGGGGGGGCGGGGAGATATTAGCCATAGTTGCCACACTTTACTTTAGTTTTTAGTAGAGCTTGTAAATATAAGAATTCGTTATATATGACTACTTTAGAAAACTGTTAAATCTCCCTAATATTAGAAAGAAGCATTTTGTATACTGCCGGACTTTATAGGAACAATGTAATAAGAAATAATCTAAGATAACGCTCAAACTTCCACCACTCGCGCATGCCGGCACGTTGCCAATAAGCTCGCGTTCACAGAGTAATCTAAACTTCTCCAGCAGCACGCGGGTTTGTTTCATTACAGATAAAGATTGAGTACATACATTTAATAACGATAATAACTTGCTTTAGGAATATGCTAGCATAGCAACGAATTTTGCATTATTTCTTACTACACGTATGTGTTTTGCAAATGGCTTAGATTCTATGTTAAGCAGACATCATATGATGGTCTATAATTATAATAGAGGTAATAAAGTAGTCTTGCTAGGTGGTTTTTTTTATAGAATAAGGGTGACAAACGAGCCCACAGTCCACCTGATGGTAAGTGGTTGCTGTGGCCCATAGACATCTACATCTATCTTCGTTTGCGAATTTAAATGCAGATGCGTTGTCAGCCGTGAGGACTAAGATGGAATGCCTCGTTTCCAGTAAAAAGGGTCTCCGGTTCTCTACACTCACCATACGAAACACAGCAGCATTAAGCTGCTATTTTACGCTGGTATTCTGTGAGAGCGTGGTCCTTCCCCGGTCGAGCCGACCCATTCGTGCTACAACTATACTATTAATATAGCTGCAGCATGGCTCTACCACGTAAAAACGTACGTGGTAGCCTATGGTAGAACTCTTTCTACCTAGGAATCCGTCTGAGTAGGTACCACCTTCAACCTATTTCTGCCGCCAAATGGCCGCCAATATAGCCAGTATAACTTTAGGCTGTGAGACATTCCATAAGTGAAAACGCATCTGTAGCTTTCCATGCTTGAAGTTGGCTGCTGGTGTCCATCGTCTGCAGTAGCCACTTACCATCAAGTAAGTTCGTTTGTCACTTTTTTTTTTAAAGTCGTAATTGAACGAACGCTACTAAACTATAGTAGACAAAAGACAAAAAAGACATCTGCCGCTGTACAATATATGTTTTACGTTCTTGTATATCTTTATATGTATAATTCTTATTTATGTTAGTCGACAAAATTAACAGAATATTAGTACTAATTATATGTAATTATGTAATCATTAAATTACTCTAAATTATACTACTAAATACTACTTTGTGATTTCGTTGATTTAAATAGTTAACGAACTTATTAGGATGTTTGTTTGAATCTTAAAAACAATGTTATTCATATGTTATTCATAATGAATAAATGGTAGGTATTATCTGATCGATCCGTGAGGGTACTTTTAGACATCAATCTATAAAATGCAATATAATATATGTAATCTATTTTAAAGAATAAATAAAAAATACCCCATTAAAAATAATCTTACATTAAATTAAATGGGGAAACTTGAACTTGAAACGCCACACGTTCAAAAATACCGTTAACGACGATGATGTTGCCAGAATATAACAAATTGCTACAAAATTCTTTTCTTAGTAAATTTTCTTACTTTCATCCTTCAGCATTGAAATCGTATTCACAAAATGTTGATTGATCTGTACGGAGCAATTGATCTAAGATTGATTTGTGCAATCACTCATCTTAAATTAAATTCTATGTAAATAAAGCAAAGCGCTTTTCAAATACTTAAGGAATACTTTTTTTTCAGCGCGCCTTTTGGACGGTTTCAGTATATTATAATATTATAATGTCTGAAATTAACCATTTCACTGTCCCGTGAGTCATACGAGTATATGAACATTTCCATTATTTAACTATTGTGTCTTTTTCGTGGACAGATATTTTTCATAGCGCCATGCCTATTTATATTATAACTCTAACTCTAAGGCCATGCCATGCCAAGACATGGATGGTTAATTTTATAAGGGAAGCTATAAAAAGTAAAAATCAAGTAGAAAAAACACACAGAGTAACAACATGTAATAGCAGTTTACTCGCGCAATTTGTATTTTAGGCTCAACTTTTTCGATAATTCACGGAACCCCAGCAAAAAACAACAACTCTATGTATCTGTGTCACGTATGTTGAGTGTAGAGACCCGTTTTACTGGTAACAAGGTGTTCCATCTCAATCCATAGGGGTGACAACGAATCTCTACGGTGGACGCCATCATGCGCGTGAGAGCCTCACGACGGGGATGCAGTGGCCAGGGGTTGTATTGGCGGTGTCTCTCGACATCGCCAACGCCTTCATCCGCCTGGGCTGCATTGGGAGGCACTCGGTTTCACCGGGTGCCGACCTATCTCCGTCATATAGTCGGGGACTATCTGACGGACAGGGCCGTCATCTACCCCAGTCGAAACGGTGAGTGGAACCGGCGAGAGATGTCGTGCGGTGTCCCACAGGGTTCGGTTCTGGGCCGCCCCTGTGGAACATCGGTTACGACTGGTGCTGCGCGCCGACCTCCCTACCGGCGTCAGCGTAGTTTGCTACGCTGACGATACGCTGGTACTGGCACAGGGGTCGTACGAGGCGGCGGCGGAAACTATGACACGCGGGGCTGCGATAGTCGTTGAGAGGATCCGGCAACTGGGTCTCGGTGGCTCTGCACAAGTCCGAGGCCATGCACTTCCATGGTCCTCGGAACAGGCCACCACTGGGATCCTCAGTGATGGTAGGAGGGTATCCGTCGGCGTCGAGTCGACGTTGAAGCACCGGACTCGTCCTCGACGGCCGATGGAACTTCGTTGAGCACTTCCGACGTTTGGCTCCCAAACTGGAACGGACCGGGGCTGCCTTCAGGCGGCTCCTGCCGAACCTGGGGCCAAACGCTTGCCGGAGGCTCTACGCGGGATCGTGAGGTCCATGGCCCTTTACGGGGCCCCGGTGTGGGCGCGTGGTTTGGCGCGGCTTGCCGTCCACCACCTAAACGCGCCCCAAAGGGTGGTTGCCGTAAAGATGGTTCGCGGCTACCGCACGATCTCCCGCGAGGCGGCGAGCCTCCTTGCTGGATTGCCGCCATGGGATCTGGAGGCGATAGTCTCGCGCGCCTGCACGAATGGCGCGCGGAGGCACTATGCCGGGGAAACCCGCTGCCGCGGCAAGTCGTCGCGCAGCGGACAGACTTCCGGCATGATCTCATGGCGACATGGAGAGCGACTGTCGCAACCCCGTGCTGGGCACGCCACTATAGCGGCGATAAGACCCTCTTTGAGGTGGCTTGAGAGACGCCACGGTGTCTCACCTTCCGCCTGACGCAGGTCCTCACCGACACGGTGTGTTCGGGAGGTTCCTGCACCGAATCGGGCGGGAGGAAACGCCCAGGTGCTCCACTGCGAGGATCGACCGGAGGACACGGTGGAGCACACCGTGGAGGTGTGCCCTGCTTGGGCGAACACCGCCGTGTACTCGTAGCGGCGATAGGCGGCGACCTCTCGCGTCCGGCCCTGGTCGAAGCCATGGTCCGGGCGAGACGGAATGGGATGCCGTCACCACCTTCTGCGAAGCAGTGATGCTAGCGAAGGAGGTGGCGGAGCGGGAGAAGGAAAGAGCAACAGCTTTCCTTCCCGGCCGCCGCGGAGACGCCCCGGCGTCGGGGCTACGTCGTGGCCCTGACCACCGTAGGCGCGGACCTGTGGACGGCGAGCAATGGGTAGCTCGCCGTCCGTCCGTCTAACGACGACAGGCCGTGTCGACGGCGCGTTTTGTTCCACGCGCGCCTCAAAGAGCTGTCAGCAGCGTGAAGGGCCCGCAAGGCGACGCCTGCCGGGGCTGCGGGCTGTTCGAAAGAGATACCGCGGCTCCGGAACGTAAGGGCACTGAAGGAACACGGATGGTTTTAGTCAGTAAAGTCGACACCTTCCGCTCCACCCACAGCGAAAGGCGTCATTAGATGATTTTCATCCGCAAAAAAAAAAAAAAGGGTGACAACGAATCTACGTTTTGATTCGGATTGAGGGTAGATGTAGGCGTCTCTTAGCCACAGCATCTACTTACCATCAGGTGGACTGTGTGCTCGTTTTTCACATTTATACTATAAAAATGACTAGCACCAAGCAGCATCATTAGCGCCTATACACATGGTAGAGCTGATTTTTTTTTACTTTAAGTAGTCCGCCTGATGTAGAATAGAAGTGGGGGCAAACGAGTGTGCGGCTGGTAAGTGTCCACAGCCACCCATGAACAACTGCAACACCACTGGAATTGCAAGTGCATTGCCAGTCTTTTAAAAGGGAGTAAGCTAGTTTCATGATATGGCTGCAGTACGAATGTGTTGGCTTGACTAGGGAAGGACCACACACGTACGGAATACCAGCGTAAAATTACTCGATAACACTTTTTATAGGATAGAGTGACAAACGAGCACACAGTCCACCTGATGGTAAGTGGTTGCTGTGGCTCATAGACATCTACATCTATCCTCGTTTGCGAATCAAAATACAGATGCGTTGTCACCCGTGAGGATTAAGATGGAATGCCTCTTTTCCACTAAAAAAGATCTCCAGTTCTCTACACTCACCATACGAAACATAGCAGTGTTAAGCTGCTATTTTGCGCTGGTATTCTGTGAGAGCGTGGTCCTTCCCCGGTCGAGCCGACCCATTCGTGCTACAACTATACTACTAATATAGCTGCAGAATGGCTCTACCACGTATAAAGTTCTGCTGTTACGTGTGGTGAATGACGAGGCTATGTTTTTTAAAAAAATAATGGGCAACTATATTTATTACTGTTAGACAATATTTAGAAGATAACTTGCAATTAATAATAAATTTACCGTGTAGTGGCGGTGTAAAAATATCCACTAACCCATATCATCCCGTGGGTGAAACAGAGGGAAACAAATCAGGAGACGGGCAGCAGCGTTTTCCTAATAACGACTAAAAATAAAAAACTGTGATTACCAACCCGCTTACCAAGCGTGGCAACTATGGATAATATCCCCCTATGAGGCAATCTATGCGGGAGGCCTGTGTTCAGCAGTGGACTTTAATAGGCTGAAACGGTACAATTAATCTTGGTACAGGAAGAAATCGCGAAGCGGACGCGTCGTATCGCATCGCTTTCTTATCGCGTTGAATAACCAAAGAAAGTACCTTGCTTTGTGGCATTCTTTAGGAGTTCCTATGTTCAGCAGTGACCTTGAGAGGGGCTGTAAAGAAAAGAAAGTAAAAAAAGAAATAAAAAAAATGATCTTATTACATTCTACAATAATAAAAACGTTCTATTGTTAACTTACAATAAATGTTTTGAATTTGAATTTGTTGCTTAACATAAGGTCAGTACGCTCAGCATATCACATCGCTGTCGTAAAGAAGAAATGGCTATTTGGTCTAAAGCATTTTGTGCGCTACTTAACTTTAACTTATTTACACGTATATACATATTTCACATAGATTTTTTTTTCAAAAGCCTCTAAAATGTAAAATGTGTAGTGACACAGCCGCATAGCTGAGCAACACGAGTCGTCTCAGTCCGTTGTGAATAGTCGCCATTTGAAACCCCTATTTAGGATATTATAGTCTGTAGCTTGACTTAAAAAGACTGTAATTATGATGATGATGATGATATGTAGCATAATATATTATATTTGCATGGCTGTGGTTTATTCGAAAAATTTAAGTAAATTTATTAATTTGATTTTTTCAATAACAGTTAACAACAGTGACGTTTATTGCTACACTAGATCAATCAACGACATAAACAAACATGAACAAAAATCTGTTAACATTAAAAGAACAAGGTATTCCTAATATGCTAACGGGACGGTATTTTATTAAAAAAGGTTCTTGCATAATAACGTCCAATAGGGCTCAAAGGAACCTAATAAGTCGAAATTGTCCGCTCATCTGCCCGTGATGGCCTGATTTGAAAAGAAATTGTTGATCACATATCTAACTTCTTGAATAAATTTGTCTATTATATTTGTGTATATATACAAAATTACTAATACTCTTTTATAACTGACAGTCCGATACGCACACTGCCCTACTATCTGCGAGACTGATCTGATCTGGTAAACTTTGTGATTGGTGCCACAGAGTGGGGCCACAGGCAAGCAAATAAACAATGAATGTTTTTTTTAAACTGAATTGACAAACGAACTTGCAGTATGCCTGATGGTGAGTGTCCACTGCAGTGCATGAACTAGTGTAGTCTAGCTATGGGCATTATTTCACGTCGCCATTTACCATAACTGGCTACAGCATGGCTCGAATAACTAGTCAAGGAGCAGAAGCGGTGGAGTCGTTTTTAAAAACTAAAACAAGAGGTAAAATTAAAAATTTTGTACAACCGACATCAATATAAATAAAATGAGAACATCATCAATGTAGTCGAAGTCAATTAAATACGCATTATTGAGGATAACTCAAAAACCACTTACTGGTCAGATCTTGATCAAATTTATATGGTTATTTATGTGGTTATTGATTATAAGAAGCACCAGCTTTTAAATAAAAATGAATCATTAAAATCGGTTCTCCTAGAAAAAAGTTCTGAGGTAACACACATAAAAAATACAGTCGAATTGAGTCCCTCCTTTTTTTGAAGTCGGTTAAATATAACTAAGAGATGTCCGTACAAAAGCTCATGTACTCTAATAATTACAAACTTATTATAATACATCTTTCATGCAGACCTAATTACATTTGCTTACTCATGTGTCGCGCTATGTGCCACACACACAGACAAAGTCAGCAGCGGCACTTATACACATACTTGTATCACTCTGTGTGGGTTTGAATCCATGACTAACTAGTTTCAAGTCGAACGATAAACTAGTGATTTTCGTAAAAATGTAACTTTCTTAAGGTAACGTTACTACAACCCATGGACATCTTTTATTTTTGTTTTACTTGGCGAAATGACATGGTGTTCCACCTTCGTCGCATATTGGCAGGCCCGCGGCCCCACCAGCGCTGGCCGCCTCATGGCGGCTCCTCCTCGGGAGAGGACTTCTCCTCCTCCACCTCCTTCTCAGGTAAGGCGCACCAGAACACATGGCGCGCCCTCCTTCGCAGCCTCCAACTTCACATTCGCAACGGATGCGCGTCCGATGTCCCGTCCGACGCGCGAAGGCCATGGGGCCAGGAAAAACGAGCACTCAGAAGCACTAGCCTTCCTCACCTCAGCGGCGGATCTGGTCTATGGCGGAGTAGGAAGAACAGCGCCTCGCAATACCGACACTCATCTCCCCCTGCAGCCGCATCAATTAACGGTGCGGCCCCATCAGAGTCGCGGAGGATAGGGTGAGTGGCGCATAGCCATACCAACACTCATCTTCCTCCGCGACCCCACCTCGGCTGCAGCGGTAAGGGAAGAGGGCGCCCCTATTGCCGGATCCCATCAACACATCTGAAGTGGGCTCACCAAGCCCACTCGGAGTGGCCTCCTCGGGCCAGCCTTACACCTCGGGCCAACCATGTGCCTCAGTTCAGTTCACCGCGGGTGACCAAGCCATGGCTACTAAGCCACGACAAGGCGGGAACCCTTTCGGGAAGAACCCATGGACATCCGCATTCATACTAAGAAGCCTGCAGATGTTTTGTCACCTCTGAAAAGTAATGTCTGGTTAGTTACTATATTTAAACCACAGTTATTAGTAACAAGTGATTTTTTTAAATTTTTGTACTAAAAATTTAATATACCAAGTTTTTTTTTTCGTATTCTTACATTGTCATCTGATTCTGAGCTACTTTTAAAATTTCAAGTCTCTAGCGCATTAGAAAGTGCTCGAAATTTGAGTTGCAAGATTCCACCCGGAACCACAAACAGACAGACAGACAAACAAGAAAGTGACTTAATACAAACGTGGTAAAAAGAGATATTCGTTGTCCTATACGAGTGACGAGATGACATTTCTGTGTCGCACAGCTTTTTAACATCATGGTGATGGTGATGGAAGAATACTTCCAGATCACTAGTATTAGAATTCTGCATTCATTGATTTTATATTAAAATCAATGAACTCTCAATGTCTGAATGCGTATCCCAATAGATTTTTGACTATTAAAAATATATATTAAAAACTTCTCGACTCCACATAGTCAGTAATTCATTATTGGGGCAATGTATACGCTATTACTACAAAGTCTCAGAAAATATACAAGACCTCTCTATTACCAAATTTAAATATTTTATTAAACAAAAATTGTATAAAAAGGATATTATAATGTAAATGAATACATGGTTGATAATAACCCCTGGGAATTAGGTAGTCGCTTCCAAGCTGTTTCTAAAATAAATTTTGTAAATAGTTTGTACAACCTTTCATATTGTATAACTTCCTACTGGGTTTCATTCTCGTGCTTCCCAGGACAAAGGTTTTTATCCAAACCAATAGTAAAAGTAAAAAAAATATACTTTTAATAAGAATGACATGTAATCTATACTTAATAAAAAATTATTCTATTCTATTATATTGTGGTATACTTGGGTTTGGATTTAATTTAATTTAATTAAATCCAAACCCAAGTATACCACTGCTAGACTTCAAGATACTGTAAGCTCATTCTGCGTAGATCGAACCAAAAATTAATATTAAAAAACTGAAGGTAGCCGGGCTAACTATGACATTAGGACGTCAAACACCTCAGTCCCCCCCGTGACCATGGGTGCTGTAAAGCACCCGAAACGTCGGGAATTAAAAAGTAAAATTAAACGCGATATAATCCGTAAAAATTAGTTTCATTTAATACTATTTAGTAACTCTATAAAATATTAGTTCCATACATTTGCTTACCAGTTCGTTCCTTGAAGGTCTACGGGTGGTAGGTTTTAGTCTTTTGCTAGACGTCTCACAGGTAGCTTGTTATAGAAACGGTTTTCACGTATACTCGCAATGTTCCTGGATTTTAGTAACCGGACATAAGATGCATTGCCTCACAGCTTGTGATCATACTTATTCTTTATGCCCTTTAGACCGGAACACAGCAGTGCAGGCACTAAAACTCAGGCTGCAGACATAAAACTCTTAACCAAAAGGTTGGGTAGCTAAAACCTTATAATGGTAAAAGAAAAAAATAATAACAAAGCATTAGTTGCCACGTTGACTAGGTGATTCATAATTATACAATATTAACCGTCAGGGATCACCCGCAACAATATATCTTTATAAGGTAGAACCTGAAAATGCACTTTGCGCAAGGCAGGTATTATAACTGGACTCCTTGTCGCTTTTACTGTTGAAAAATTAATACGTATTTATTTTATACTCTCTTTTTTCATTATCAAAAAAATAAACGCCAGAGTTTAGTCATTCATTTTATATGAATGATTAAACTAAACTATGAGAAAAATATGACAGTTTAGTTTATATACAGGGTAATTTTGCAATAACCGGCCAATTCAAAATAAGTACTTTTACTAAGTTTTGTACGTGGTAGAGCCACGTTGCAGCTATATTAATAGTATAGTTGTAGCACGAATGGGTCGGCTCGACCGGGGAGGGACCACGCTCTCACAGAATACCAGCGTCAAATAGCAGCTTAATGCTGCTGTGTTTCGTATGGTGAGTGTAGAGAACCGGAGACCCTTTTTACTGGAAAAGAGGCATTCTATCTTAGTCCTCACGGCTGACAACGCATCTGTATTTAAATTCGCAAACGAAGATAAATGTAGATGTCTATGGGCCACAGCAACTACTTACCATCAGGTGGACTGTGTGCTCGTTTGTCACCCTATCCTATAAAAAAAAGTATTATCGAGTAATTTTACGCTGGTATTCCGTACGTGTGGTCATTCCCTAGTCAAGCCAACACATTCGTACTGCAGCCGCATTCACATTCTATTTGGGATAATTTCAAATGATTGTAGAAGCCATATTTACTAGTATTTTCAAAAACTGCAATAAGGGCACATGAGTAGAGAAACCGTACGATACGGTTTCTTTACTCATGCGATAAGGGTATATGATTATTTATATATTTTAACTTTTTAAAATTAGGCTACTCTTTAAAACATAACCGTGTATAGAGAACATTCATAAAACTATGAGAGAAAAAAAGCAATTACATTGTACATTTGACTTGCTTCATATGAGGGGGTGGGGGGGGGGTGATTTTGCCATAGCTGCCGCCCATCTCCTGGTTTGTTTCCCTCTGTCGCCTCTTACGATACACGATATGCCCATGGGACGATATGAGGTAGTGAATATTCTTACACCGCCACTACACGGTAAATATCTGTCAGTGAATCTATGATATTATAAATATCTAATGTAATTACTTAAAGTACATAATTTAAGGTATATAATATATACATGGTTACTTTGCAATAACCGGCCAAATTTGCAGAGAAGGTTCAGAATAAGTAATATAGTCAAATGGTGAAGAAAAATTAATTAAAAAATATCTCAAACATTCTGTCATTTTCATATTTTAAATTCAAAATGCGTGGTAATACATTATTTTAACTTATTGTCATTCATAAATATCTGACGCGTACTATTTTACTCACGCACACATTCGTAAATGTCGCTCGGTAAGGTACCTTGTCGCGCGTCTTCTATTTGCCGTTACACCGTTAAGTACCTACGTCCGCTCGCCCGGCCGACAGCTGATAGTGTTGACCGTGAACTCATTACGTACGCTTCGTTACCAATGACGTAACGAAAATATTCGAACCGCGGATACTATGAATCTATGAAATGGTGCGATATTACATTCTAAGCAATGCAAGTTTACGCGGTGTGCAAAGATACTAAAGTGAGTCTTTACCGCGGCAAAAATTAACGTGGGTGTTGTAATTAACCTACCAATCGAAGAACAATTGACAGATAATCAAACTATTCAAGTGCAGTGAACGATAATTTAAGAATTGAATATGAAGATAGGTGTATTGCGCACGGAGGCCCTATACTATGGTCTGCAAACTCGCTGGAACTTTCACCGTTAGTCTTTTATCTGTCTATAAAGAGTCGTGCTTACGGCAAAGAGGCACAAAGTTATGAATACTGCCACAGTAAAATTATTGCTGCTTTCACGGAAGTTAAAAGTGCTCAAAAACAGGTAATAAGTGTAAAAAATATTTTATAACTCGCGTCAAGTAGTTATTATCACTGTGTCAGTGTCACTAAGAAAGTAGGCAAATACTTGAGAAACGAAAACGTGAATTGAATCGCACACACAGGAGCGCGCGTAAGAGTAGTTATTGCTCATAAATCACATTCAATTTGGGATAATTTCAAATAAAAGTAGAAGCCTTATATACTCGTATTTTCAAAAAATTTTATATCGGTATTTAATAATTCCCCCGTGTAGTGGCGGGTAAGAATACCCACTACCCCATATCTTCCAGTGGGTGTCGTAAGAGGCGACAGAGGGAAACTGAGACAGAAGATGGGCAGCAGCATCTTTCTGGTAAAAGAAAAAAGCAATAAAAAACTGCGGTTGCCAACCCGCTCGCCAAGACCAAAGAGTACAATCTGCCACTTTGCCTTGCGTATGTGGACTATGAGAAAGCCTTTGATTCGCTCGAAATTTGGGCGGTGCTGCAGTCCCTCCAGCGGTGCCAAGTGGACTGTCGGTATATCTAAGTGCTGAAGTGTTTGTACAGTAGGGCTACGATGGCTATCCGAGTACAGAACCAGAGTACGAAACCTATCCAACTGCAGAGAGGTGTAAGACAGGGTGACGTAATATCCCCGAAACTCTTCACCGCTGCATTGGAAGATGTTTTCAAGCTACTGGACTGGAAAGGATACGGTATTAACATCAATGGCGAGTACATCACTCACCTTCGATTTGCCGACGATATAGTCCTTATGGCAGAATTGCTGGAGGACCTATGCTCAATGACCTCAATAGTGTCTCGCAACGGGTAGGTCTTAAGATGAACATGGACAAAACAAAAATCATGTTTAACGTCCATGTCACACCTATGCCTGTACTTGTTGGGAGCACTAAGCTCGAAGTTGTTGACGACCTGGGACAAATAGTCCGACTAGGTAAGTCCAACTTCGACCGAGAGGTCAATCGACGGATTCAACTCGGCTGGGCAGCGTTCGGGAAATTACGGCACATCTTCTCGTCAGGTATACCTCAAAACTTGAAAACCAGATTGTACAACCAGTGTGTTGCCAGTGATGACCTATGGATCTGAGACATGGTCCTTCACTGCTGGCCGTATGAGGAAGCTCAAAGTCGCTCAGCGAGCTATAGAGAGGGCTATGCTCGGCGTTTCTCTGCGTAATAGACTTAAAAACGAGGATATCCGCAGTAGAACCAGAGTAACCGACATAGCCCAAAGAATTAGTATGCTGAAGTGGCAATGGGCCGGCCATATAGTTCGAAGAACCGACAACCGATGGGGAAGAAAGGTTCTCGAGTGGCAGCCTCGTACCAGCAGGCGAAGTGTAGGGCTTCCCCCACTAGATGGAGTGACGACCTAGTAAGACATGCAGAAGTCAATGGATGCAGGTGGCTCGGGACCGTGCTTTGTGGCATTCCTTGGGGGAGGCCTATGTTCAGCAGTGAACTTGTGAAGGGCTGTAATGAGGATGATGATGATGATGATGATATAATAATTTATTTATTTGAACTTCATTAAAAATTTGGCTACTCTTTGAAAAATAACCCTGTATATTTATATATATTTCATATCAATTCATATCAAAATGTTAGTAGGATTCATTTTACTTAATTAATATATAATTATTTAAATTTATTAACAATTACAAACGTTTAAGTATTACACAATTTATAAAATAAAATATATACTAGAACATGAACCTAAAACTAAAAACCTTTAAAAAATATTATAATGACTAAAATATATTATTAAAAAGGAGGCCCTTTAGGCAAGGTTCCGAAGATACTGGCAGCGTTCGCCCTTTGAATAGCTAGGCTAATTCTTTGTCCGTATTAGCTGCCAGCTCTTCGGTCTCCTGTGACGTCGACTAATCTTTTTGCTATTTCCTTAAAAAGCCTTATAGCGTTAGGACCCCACGGACCAAGGGTCTCAACACCGAATGATATATAATTGATAAAAATATTTTAATTAATTTATACGATCTTTTATTTACCTTGCTCTTTGTAAGCTATTTTTGAAGCCAAATTCCAAAACCCGATTGTGCTAAAAGTCGGCATACTTCTGTAATTTGTATGACAATGCATAGAGCTATTCTCATCGTGGACCCAGATGCAGACCCAGTAACGCCTACATACGCCTTTTTTATATATATTTTATATTAAATATATATATAAAAACGAGTGAATGGAATTTATGATTCGGTAAACTATAGAAAGGTCTTCAATTTATTTCTCAGTTGATTCGCTTCAATACGGAATTTTAAAATCGTTGAATTAAAACTTTCAAGTTTCCAAAGCATCAGAGCACATTAGAAGCGGTAACTCTTGAAAATTTAATTCACGATACCCTTACAATGTCTCCTGAGTACACACAAACGAGGAACACTATTACCGACAGAACTTCTGACTGGAACGTACTCCCAAAAATATATACCTTATTATCTCTACATAAAAATCAATTGCTATCCGTTAATCTCGCTAAAACTCGTAAACGGCTCGACCTATTTTGGTGAGATTTTTTGTGTGTATTAAAATAGGTCCCTGGATGGTTTAAAAACTCAATTGGACCCGGCAGGTGGCGCTGTTGTCGTGATCCAGAAATCACCCGTGCAAATCCGGGGCGGATCGCTAGATTAAAAAAAAAAACTTAGGTAGCTTAACATTGTGTTGCGGCGCTGAAAGCCGCGGGTTCAATCCCACAAGGAACAAGTATTTGTATGGCCTACATGTATGTATTTTTAATACGTTTGGCGCAGTGGCTTAGCAATGAGTTGCACCGCTGGGGCCTGCGGGTTGAATCCCGCACGGAACAAGTATTGGTACGGCCTACAAATAATTGTTGCGGGTATAGATGTTTGTCCTTGTACAATTTATGTTTGTAAACTGCCTCCACGATACAGGAGAAAATCCTAGTGTGTGGGTAAAGTTTTTTTAAATGAAGAAAAAAAATAAGAAAATGAAGAATGTAAACCGTGTGTGGCGTAAAATATCCACTACCCGATATCGTCCCATGGGTGCATGCATAATATGCTTTACTGACAACTGACAGACTACTGGATGTAAGTTTTAAACATCTTACCGTATACTCGAAAGAGAGACATGCAAATACGGATTGAATGCACTACAATAACACCATCGTTGTATCTATAGTACAGTAAATATATACATATAGTCTTATAGAACATAGCAATAACGACGGATACATTGAAGTATAGAGCAGTTGCTATGTCGGAGCTGAACTGTTGCTACGTGGAGTGGTACTTAGCTCCGAGTTACGCTTTCAGGCCGGGAGCGCGGAACGATGCATTTCGAGTGGTCGGCTAAAGAGCTATGACTTTTATATTTTTACCGACTCTAGATATTTTTTGTTCTTTTCCAACACACTGCATACTGACAGATTGCATAATAAAATAAAATATGATATATTTATCGAAATAATAATATAGTATAGCAGCGTAAAATAGCAGCTCAAGCTGTTTCGTATTGTGAGTATAGATAACCGGAGACCCTGTTCACTGGGAACGAGGCATTACATCTTAGTCCTGGTGACAACGCATCTCCATTTTGATTCTTAATCGAGGAGAAATGTAAATGTCTATGGCCCGCAGCCTCTACTTACCATCAACTGTGTGCTCGTTTATCACCCTCATTCTATAAAAAAATATAGGGTGATATACGCGCAAACAGTCCACGTGATGGTAAGTGGATGCTGTGGTCTATAGACTTAAAACTATCCTCGATTAAGAATCAAAATGTAGATGCGTTGTCATCCCTGAGGACTAAGATGAAATACCTCACAGCCTGTGTTTATGACTCATTTACCCTTTAGATTATAATACCATTTGTTTATATATTGTTGATTGGAATACCATATATAAATAATAAAGACGGACTCCCAGGCGAAAAAGAATTCTACCACGTTTTCTCAAATAAGATCGTTTGAGTTATTTTTAATAGAATAAGGATGACAAATGAGCTCACTTTTCATCTCATGGTAAGTAGATCTTTTTGCCCATAGGAAAATCTACATCTGTCTTCCATAAAGAATCAAAATGTTGTCGCCACTGAGGACTAAGATGGATTGCCATGTTACCACTAAAAAGCGTCTCTAGGTCTCTTAACTCATTACGATAAAACGGCATTTCTGGCACACAGATGAGTGAAGGACGCTGAAGTGGCATTCTTGGCAAAGATTTTCTCTCTTTCGTAAGAGGGTTCTAGATCAGGGATGTGTCTTTCGTGGTCTCCTATACATGTTGGTAAGCTTTGTTTGAAGTTGCCTTCTTTGTTTGAAGTTAATCGCTGGTGTCCATGGACTGCAGTAGCCACTTAAGTGCACTGTAAGTTTGTTTGTCACTTCAGTTTAATATAAAATAGGGTTCTACTACCTAGAACATTGACTTGCACTCTTTATATTGATCTCTTATATTTAGATGAATACTACACATTGATAAAACTATATTTACAGATTTTATTGCGTTTTATTTTGCAGTTAAATGCTTGCCTGTCACCTAGAGGGGTAGGCAATGACTTCGGACTTGCATTTGGCACGATCCTGACACACCTCTCTGGCCTTCATATTATATCTACGCATACATACTCGTCGGTTTAAGGTACTCTTAATTTGGCCCATCTTTAATATATCGCCAAAATGGTCGATAAACTTCCATCTAGGGCGTTCCTCGCCAACTCTCCTCTCCCTTTTACTGCATAAATTGCACTTTTATAAATGCTGTTTTTATGTAAATAGAATAAAAACTCCTTTCTTCATTGGGAAAGACCTATGTCCAGCCGTGGACTCATACAGCCTAGTGATGAAGAAAAAGATAAAATATAGATGCGTTCTCTTCACTACTCTACCTATAGGATCTCTGACTCTCAATTATACCAAAAAATAAAGATTTTAGGCACGTACGAAATATCAATTACAACTTATTACGCGAGGCCCAATGCAGTGGCTGAGCAGATTGATTGAAGTTCTCCGAGTTTACAAAGACTACTTTGATGTTTCTATGTTTTAGTTTATAGGCTTATGGTATATAATATAACTAATATCTACCGTTTGAGAGCAATCCTGTAATGATGGTCGTAAGTGAAACTCGAAATTCGGTAAAAACTTTGTTCTTTTCATAAACAGTTTTATGACTGTAAGGTGGACGTGTCAGCTACAATATCACCTGCACACATAGCACTCTGCTAATTAAAGAACACTTAGGATTGATAATTGGCAGTATTTTCTTCCTCATCAGTCTATAAAAGTCCACTGATGAACATGGGCCTCTCCCGCTGTAGGGAGGATATGCCTTAATCGGCACGCTTGGCAAATGTATTTATTGTTCACATAAAATTGTATACATAATCGCAGAACCAGTCGTATCTTTTTTTTTAAACTTATTATAAGCCAGTGCTTGACCACAATCCCACCTGGTGGTAAGTGGTAACGCAGCCTTAGATGGTAAATCGCACTGTCTTAGCGTAACAAAAGTCTATTCACTCTTGCCCAGATTGTATTCGGACGGAAAGATAGACGCCGGCAAATTATTCCACTCTTTTGCTGTACGCATTACAAAAGTCGAAGCAAACCGTTTGGTTCTAATGCGTGGAATATCGACAACAAAGGGGTGAAGACCCGCCGACCGCCTGGTCGTCTGGTGGTGGAAAGGAGAGGGAGCAATTAAAGCGTGTAATTCTTGCGCACACTCACCGAAATGCATCCTACAGAATATCGAGAGGTTGGCTACACTGCGCCTGAGCTCGAGGCTGACAAGGTTTGTTTCAACCAAATCAAGGTCACCAATGAGCCTCTTAGCACGTCTCTGCACTGAGTCCAACGCTGCCAGGTGGCATTTTGCAAGCACCAGCCCATATGTGACAGCAGTACTCCAAGCACGACCGGACTTGCGCTTTATATAATGTAAGAAGCTGCTCCGGCGTGAAGTACCGCCTCACTCTTGCAAGGACGCCAAGTTTTGCTGCTGCTTTAGCTCTGGACTCAATGAACTGTCCATAGTTGAGGTTCGGAGAAGATTCAACCCCTAACAACTGAAGACGGTCAGTGTACTCCAAGGATACATTCCGGAAAGTAGGAGCCAGGGTGAGCGGGCTCATTTTAGCGGTGAAAAGACACGCTTGTACTTTGGAGGCGTTGAATCTCACGAGATTGGCATCGCCGTATTCGGAGACTACCTGTAGTGTGAGATTCACACGCCCAACCATAGCTTCTCTTTCGGTTTGGATTTGATACCAACTGGCCCGGGCACTTGGTTGCTATCGTCTGTATACCCATAGATAAGCAGATCATTAATATGCAGCAGGAAGAGAGTTGCGGAGAGAACGGACCCCTGAGAAACACCGGCGTTAGTCGCCATAGGATCGGATGAGCAGCCATCGACTACGACCCGGAGAGACTGTTCACTCAGAAATTCCTTTACCCATTCAATCAGACCAGGGGATAAGCAGTACGCTGGAAGCTTACCCAAAAGGCTAGCGTGCAAACTCTGTCAAAGGCCTTCGAGACATCAAGGGAAACAGCAAGTGCTTCCCCACTGTTCACGAGTGCCTCGCCCCATACGTGTGGCTTACGCTAGAAGGTCCCCAGCTGACTGATTTCGGCGAAACCCGTATTTTGGGGCACTAAGGAGATCATTCTGTTCTAGATATGCCATTAAGCGGGCGTTCAGTATACGCTCCATAACCTTGCAGAGTATGGAGGTAATTTAAATTGGCCGATAGTTGGCAGGGTCGGTACGGCTACATTTTATAGGCATAGGCTGCACATTGGCCAGCTTCCAAGATTTGGGCACTATTCCATTCCTGAATGAGAGGTGGAACAAGAGTGTCAACACAGGAGACAACTCAGGTGCACAGACCTTTAGAACTATAGCTGGTATACCATCAGGTCCACTAGTTTTGTTCACGTCAAGTAATAAGTCAAAGTCCAGTAAACGTGCCAAGTTGTTGTTCCAGCGAATTAAAATGTCCAAATCAGTATGCAATCAAAGTCCAAAACACAAGCCAAATACACAAAATCCAATAATACACAGTAACGTACGTACGAGCGAGCGCAAGAGTAGGCGATAAACGTCTGACGATGACAAGAAATATATTTTTTCATTAATTAGTTTCACACTAACCAATCTTTTATATACTCTAGAGACAACACACAAAATGATGACATGAAAAATGATACAATTATATTTTTGAAAAGAACCTGTCGACTGTTGCAAAGCCGTTATAGTTCCAATATATAAGGGAAAAGGGTCACAGCAGGTCTGTAAAAACTACAGTGGTATCAGCTTGCTTAGTATTGTGGGTAAACTGTATGCTAAGGTGTTAATTGAAAGAGTTATGGAAGAAACTGATGGAAAAATTTGGGATGTGCAAGCTGGATTTAGAAAGGGGATTAAGTCTTTTCCATGCACATGATTGCGGAGAAGTTTTTGGCCAATAACCAGAAAGTTTTTTGTGCGTTCATGGACTGGGAAAAGGCTTATGACAGAGTGGACAGGAATGTGTTATGGCAAACACTAAACCCATTTGGGTTGAGCGCTGGTTTTATATAGGCATTAAGGTCTCTTTATAGGGACTCTAGTGCTTGTGTCAGGATCAACGGGTCTACTCGGACTGGCGTGGCATCCAAAGGTGTCAGCCAGGGCTGTAGCTTCCCGTGGCTGTTTAACCTATTTATGGACAGTTGTTTGCAAACTTTGAAAGTTGAAGAATGTGGGTTGAGAATGGGTGTTAATCGTCAAATGCCTTTTGTACGCCGATGATCAAGTCATATTTGCATCGTCGGCGGCCGAGTTGCAATTATGGTTACTTTAATGAACTGGTCATTAAAAGAAAGGGTATGAAAGTGAACGCAAGTAAGACGAAAGTGATGGTTTTGAAAGAGAAGAAAGTAAAACGTTATGTGAAATAAGAACAGAAGGGAGTTGATTGAGCAAGTGAATGAGTTTGTATATTTGGGATGTTTATTTAGCAGGGATGGTAGATATGATAAAGATATAGAACGACGAGTGAACGCAGGAAATAGAGTGAATGGGGCTCTACACGCTATTATGAAGAGTCAGAATGTGTAAAGGCACGTTTGGCAATTCATAATGTTGTGTTAGTCCCTACTTTAATGTGTGGTAGTGAAAGTTGGGTCTGGCAGAAGAAGCATGAGAGTAGAATAAATGCTGTGGAAATGCGATCATTAAGGAGTATGCTAGGCTGAATCTGAATGACAGGGTGACAAATAGTGTGATAAGAGAAAAGTGTGGTTTGCAAGATGACGTTGTGACCAGGATTAAAAAAGGAATGCTTCGGTGGTTTGGTCATGTAGAAAGAATGAACGAGGAAAGAGTGACAAAGCAAATTTATGATGCAGAAGTGACGCCCTAGACGAAGGTTTATCGACCAAATTGGCGTTATATTGAAAAAAGCCAGATTAGGAGTACCCTTAACCGACGAGCGTGTATGCGTATATATATGGATGTAAAGGAGGCGAGAGAGGTGTGTCAGGATCGTGCCAAATGGAAGTCCGTAGTCTCTGCCTACCCCTCTGGGTGACAGACGTGAGTGTTTATGTATGTAATGTATGAACCTGTCGACACGTGTGCCATCCAATCCATAACAGCTAATATTGTATCAAGTCCCATCAATATATCTTCATAAGGGACGTCCTGAAAATGCATTTTGTGTGGAAGTAATTCCAACCTTATCGGGAATATTTACGGCTGTGTCATGAAGTGAAAAATGTAGTTCATTATTTTTATATACGGCTTAGATATTTTTACTGGCTGGGTACAAAGATTATTTTTTATGGAAGTGGATTTTAGGCGTTAACAGACGCGTTTCTAGCCATAATAGTTCTTATTACAAAACGTCGTTTATCGATAGTCTCCGGCTTAAACTGCGGCTTAAGAAAATTTTAAAAGGTTTTTTTTTATAGTTAAAACCAAAGCTGTAATGTGGCGGTTTTGGGTTGATTTATACGTAATGATTTCTTATATTTACGCGAACACTACACATTGAATAAAACTACTTTTACGGATTCTATCGCGTTTAATTATACTTATTTTTAAATTCCGGCGTTTTGGGTACTTTCCAGCACCCATGGTCACAGGGGACTATTTTATTCACTGATTTATACGTATACATTTTGAGGTAATTAACTAAATTTTAAGCTAATTTTAAGCAAGCTTACTTTAAATAAGCTTTTACTTACATGTTATCGACCCTTAATATTTGTTATGTCCAAAATGGACGATTAATAGCACATTCCTATCATACATAAGTTCAGTGATTTAATTCGTAGTGAGATTTTGAACGAATTATAGGATGAAATAGTCGGGGAAGCGAAAATACCTATAAGTCTGGGGGTGAGAAGATGAATATGGCGCAAGTGCAAATTTATATCATGAACTAGCACGATAAAAAGAGTATTTCTCTACACTACGGGTGTCAGAATGGATTCCAGTAATTGTTGTTTAAAGTCGAACATAAGATAATAATAATAATGTCCTCCAGACCGAATTTCGGCCACGGCGGCCAGAACGGAGACTAGCCATCGGCGCAGGACAGGATTATAGTGCCAAGTGTATGCGCAAGCACAGGTGCACTCTAATCCCTCACCTCATAGTCCGATGGGACGGTAAACTGACACGACCGAGAGAAGTCAGGCGCAGGACTAACGGCTTTACGTGCTTTCCGAGGCACGGGGTGAGACACCGCCAACTTCCTGACTCCGGGCAGCTACTGAGAATTTCTTGATGGAAAAACTCAATAACTGTTTTTTTTTGGCCCGACCCGGGGTTCGAACCCGGGACCTCATGATCAGCGGTCGCACTACTGCAACCACTAGACCAACGAGGCAGTCAGGAATTATAACCAAAGTAAAATTATATATTGTAAAATGTTTTCTCGCTACTGGAAATTGTTATTTTTCTTTGAGTATTCTTGAACACCGGAGTGACAGTGTAAGAATATCCACCACCCCATACGTTCCTGTGGGTGTCATAAAAAGCGACAGAGATTGGCAGCAGCATCTTCCCAATAACTTCAAGAAAATAAAAACTGCGGTTGTCCACCCGCATGCCAAGCGTGGTAACTATGGCAATATCGCCCATATGAGGCAATATATGAGGGAGGTCATATTCTGCAGTGGACCTTATAGGCTGCAGTAGATGGATTCTTGAACAAAATGAACTTATGCATTTATCTAAATTGTGTGTGTTCTAATTTGTCAAGTAGTCACGCCTACTTAACTTAACCAATAAATAGAAAAAATTCTATTCTACTTGTTTACTTGCACGTTAAATTTTAGCTTGCATCTTTTTTACTAAATTCATTGTATACCAAATGATGAGAGATGATATGGTTCAAATTAAGAATATCCTAATTATAAGGTATATAATATAATACGTAGGTATAAGAATGTAATGGAAGCGAGAGAGGTGTCAGGATCGTGCCTACTTGTTTTCGCACCACTTCAAAGTTGATCCCTTACCAACTAGTAATGTACAGCAGTCTGTTGATATTAACAGCACCGAGGAAGCTACCTCTTTATTCACACCGGACGTTGTAGAAAAAGTGGTCCAAAAAATGAAAAGGGGTAAAGCCCCAGGTTTTGATGGACTGAGTTTAGAACACATTTTATTTGCAGGTTTGAACATTTATAGTATTTTGGCAGAATTATTTACGTTTTGTGTCAATTCTGGATATTTGCCGAAAATGCTCATGCGAACGGTGATGGTCCCAATCCCTAAAAATAAATCCGGTGACCTTTCTACTCTTAAAAACTACCGGCCGATTTCTTTAGGGACCATTATAGGTAAAATTTTGGAAAGGCTATTACACCGAGTATAATAAGCAACAACATTAGATTGACGACGCGCAGTTTGGTTTTCGTCCCGGACTTTCAACAGATTCTGCAATCTTCGGTCTTAAATCCACAGTTAACTACTACATAAACAGAGGTACATCTGTGTATGCTTGCTTTTTAGACCTTAGTCGTGCCTTTGATCTAGTTAACTATCAGCGACTATGGCAAAACTAATATCATCAAATGTACCCAGAAAGACTGTGGATCTGTTGAGATACTGGTACGGGAACTAGACAAACTCTGTGAAATGGGGCGATGCCATCTCTAATGATTGTTTATTAAAGTGTGGCGTACGTCAAGGTCTTATCTCTCCGGACCCTTTAGCTTATACGTAAACAACCTGATTGAGGAACTTAGAAGTACGAAAATTGGTTGTCACATAGGTACAATTTGTCTGAATAATCTCAGCTATGCTGACGACATGGTGCTACTGAGTCCCTCAATCAAGGGACTTAGAAGGTTATTACCCATATGCGAGCATTATGCACGGATCATAGCCTGAAGTGTAATGTTAATAAAACGCAGATGATGGTGTTCCGCTCGGGCAGAGGTCCGGAGAGGATTCCGTTAGTATTTCTGGACGGTGAAGTTATTGCAAGAGGATCTATTCAGGTACCTGGGACATATCCTGACTGAGGATTTGCGTGATAACCTCGATATAGAACGTGAAAGGAGGGTTTGGCTGTTCGGTGTAATATGCTCGCACGCTGGTTTGCGCGGTGCAGTCCTAAGGCAAGGCTGACCCTGTTTAGAGCATATTGTCAATGCTTCTATACTTGTCAGATTTGGTTGGACAGCACCAAAATGCACGTAGCAGCATTAGAATGTAGTATAATAATGCATACCGTATTCTGATGAAACTGCCTAAATACTGCAGTGCGTCGAGCATGTTTGTCGACGCCGGGGTGCCTGATTACTTCGCCGTTATTAGATCTCGGATTGCAGCTTTTTGTGTTATTGATTGTGATTCCAAGAGCAAGATCCTCAGGGTGTGCTACGAGTGCCCACAGAATCCCATACTAAAATATTGGCGTGCCGTGCATCGCGACAATAACTGTAAATAGATAGTACGAACCCCCTTTTGGGGGCAATTTTAGTATTAACTTATGATGTCAGTTGAATTGTCTTTTATTTATTTATTTTATTTATAGTATCCTTATAATTATATTTTCATTTTGTTTTTAAAACATTTAGTGATATTTGAAATGGGTGTAAAAAGCCTGAAATAAATGACTATTATTATTATTATTAATAGAAGTCCGTAATCTCTGCTTATCCCTCTAGGTGACAGGCGTGAGTGTTTATGTATTATATGTATATATACATACATAAAGTCACATAAAATAAGGTTAAAATTTAGTTAATTAATTGACTATTTAATACCTATAAATCAGCCATAAGAGATTTACTATTAAAAACAAAAACCCAACTGCAGCTTATAGAATGGCACGTTCACGCTCACATCAGAAAACGCTTTAAGCAAGTACCGTGTATTAATAATATTTAGGTAGAATTTTATTATTCATTAAATTAAAATTACAGCCTAAATACCTAACACTGCTGGGCACAGGCCTCCTTTCATATCTGAGATGGATATGGAATAGTCAGTCCGCCACTCTGCTCCCGTGCATAACGGACTTCTTTATGTCCTCTAAATACATATATTTTAGACATGCAAGTTTCGTCGAAATGTTTTCTTTCACTGGAAATCATATAGTAAATAATCACTTAAAATTGTCATTAACAAACAAAGAAAGAAAGATAGTAGACAAACAAAGAAAGATAGACGGAATGTTACGTATATTTGAAGTGACGTCGAAACCAAGAAAAACATGGTCCAATTTTTATAAGGTTACGCACTCACACACACATATGCATCTAAAATCATTTGCAAATATCATGGTTTTAGGTGCATTTTTGTGCATCGAGAAGTGAATTTATATAGGCTGATAATGTGTGAGTGTATGGCAAGAAGTTGAGCATGGATTCGGCATCACTTGAAATCTATCTTTCTTTATAAAATTTATGGTAAAACTTTATAACGAAAGATAGAGCGAAATTAACGGCAAAAGCTTAGCTCCCAAGACGCCATAATTATGTTTTAATTATTATCATAAAATTATAACTGCTTTGGATATAAAGACAAATCTAACGACAACTCACACTTTGAAATTTACCTAGCCAGAATACATATAAATATACATTCATTCACCCCAAAAACATAATTCTCCATCTTGGACATCAGTGTTTGAACATTCGTGTTTTAGCAATTGAAAGCTACCTTATTTTCGTTCTTAATTTAAAGTTAGAATATATTGTTTTATTTTTTTAAGGTTAATTCTTTCTATATAATATTTTATCAGCCAGTAATATCTTCAGTCAAATTAAACAACATAACTAAGAGACTAGACCTATTAGTAAGATATTTTTATAGAATGCCTTAATAAATATTACAAATTGATACTCTTTTCAATATTCCACATTAAACTTAAACCAACTCTAAAAAGTTTCCGTCCGTAATCAATGTAAAAATCTTGGCACGGTCTAAAATCGTTCATGAGCCAGGATATTGGGTTCTCGGCTACTACTTTTATTAAACAATTGTTCAAAATTGTGAAAATGTTTCTTTAGATACATAGCTTTTAGTATTTTTCCTATAATATTTTCTTTATATGATCGCTTAACTGCAATATAAGTCTATTTATTTTCTAAAATCTCTAATACCAAAAAGCAACGAACTACTCGAACAATACTTAGTCTAAACATATGAGTTTCGATAGTAAATGAAATAAGTGTTAGGTGAATATCATAGTTGGCACATTATTTTTGTTGCAAGTCCCACATAAATATGGGACCGAGAAATAATAATAGTCTTAATTTGTTTTGATTACATACACTACACGTCATCTCTGCATTTATGTGCCTATTGAGACCAGAAGAAAATTATGTATGTACTCTTTATTTTGTAGTAGCTGGTACCCGGCGCTTTGCTGCCGCTGAAGAAATAATTGTGGGAAATATCGTTTTAAATTTGGAAAAGTTATAGTGTTTAATTAGAAATGAAAATACATTCATTGAAGTTGAATGATATATAACTTTCAAATAAATTTGTCAGTACGATACGCGCGCCACCTAGTATAAGTTAAATGTACTATGCCTATAACCTTCGCGCAAATGCAAGCAATAAGTTGACAAAATTTTACAGCAATCTGATTAATTGTATGGTAGCGCATAAAATACTAAAAAACAAACATTAGTTTAAAACCACACTGAAAGAACACCTTAATGGTCTACCAAAGCTTTGGTACAAGACCAACAACAGAAATATAGAGACGTTGCCATGAAAATATAACATCAGTTTTAGTCGTTATTTAGAGTAGAATAGGATAGAATCATTTTTATTAAACATTTTTATCGGTTCGTTTAAGTCCACGTCTATACATAGGCCTTTTCTGTTATAGGGAGGACGGTTGCCAGACGTCTCGCACCTTTGTCGCTGCTGTCCGTCACCAGTCTCTAAGATAACTTAACTTTTATTTATTTATTGATTTAGGACTAGTGACTCGCCCCGGTTTCACCTGGTTATGATTTCAGATAATTAAAACCATTTATTTTATAACTCTTTCGTTTTTTTAAGTTTCAGATAAAATATAACCTAGATCACTCCTGGCATTGTTCTCTATCTGTTTATGAAGTTTCAATACAATCGATTCAGCCATTCCAAAATTAGCCAGGAGAGATATATAAATATTTTAAAAAGGGTTATTCACGTCTTAATACAATTTTAACGCGGTAGAGCCATGCTGCAGCTATATTAGTAGTATAGTTGTAGCACGAATGGGTCGGCTCGACCGGGGAAGGACCACGCTCTCACAGAATACCATCGTAAAATAGAAGTTTAACGCTGCTGTGTTTCGTATGGTGAGTGTAGAGACCCGAAGACCCTTTTTACTGGAAACGAGGCATTCCATCTTAGTCCTCGCAGCTGACAAGTGACAACGCATCTGCATTTTGATTCGTAATCGAGGATAGATGTAGATGTCTATGGACCACAGTAACCACTTACCATCAGGTGGACTGTGTGCTCGTTTATCACCCTTATCCTATAAAAAAACTATACAAATAACCTCCTGAGTTTTATAGAAGCTAGCTATTTCGATATTAAAGACAGACACAATTTTATTTACGACATACATTACACATTGTACTATCACCCTTAATTCTACAAATCATAATCGTACAAACACGTGCGTGAAGAAAAACATCGTGGAAAAACCTACATTTCTGAGGAAAATTATATTTCGAGAATATGTGAAATCCGCCAGCCATGTCAACAATGAGAGCAGCTTTTACTGATAACGAGGCAATCCATCTTAGCCCTCAGGGATGACAACGCATCTGCAATTCGGGGTTAGGTGTCTATGAGCCGCACCATACACTTGTCATTAGAATACGTTCTTGTTTGTTACATTTACTTGAACCTTAAATGAAAAATTGATACATATTCACATATTTACAAGTAAAACGTGAATTTACTAAAGTTTTAGTATAACTTCTATTCACAGAACAGAACAAGATGGCTCGCAATTTATTGTTAAGACGATAATAGTTTTTTGGTAGAGCCACGCTGCAGCTGTCATATGGTTTCAGCCACACTGGCACACAATACCAGGGCATATTAGCAGCATAATGCTACTGTGTTTTAAATATAAGTGATGAAAAACAGAGACCGTGGTGTAGCCATGCTGCAGCTATATTATGGTTGTAGCACGAATGGCTAGGACCACGTTCTCATAGAATACCAGCGTAAAATAGCATCTCATTGCTGCTGTGTTTCGTATGGTGAGTGTAGAGAACCGGAGATCCTTTTTGCTGGATAGGAGTCATTCCATCTTAGTCCTAGTGACAACGCATCTGCATTTGGATTCTTAATCGAGAATAGATGTAGATGTCTATGGGTCACAGCATCTACTTACCATCAGGTGGGATGTGTGCTCGCTTGTCACGCTATAAAGTGTTATAAAGGTTATAATTATTTATCTTACTACTTTTTAATCTTTAATTTATCAATTGTGTCAATTGTAATTAAACACAGATATTTATAGAATGTTTGTATAGAATTAGGCCTACATTATAAAATTATGTATTTGCATGCCACTGGCGAAATATGCTCGTACAACGCCAAAAAATATTTCTTTCACTACCATATTTCTTGCAAGTAAATTAATTATTTGGGACAATACAGGATTCTCATCTGTTCGGCCTGCATAAATATATAAAAGAAAATTATGAATATACATAAATATACTTAAAATAAATAAATAAAAATACATAAATAAATAAAAAGCTCTCGGCAGGGGAGACCAAATGGACGAGGGCTAGGGGGAAAGGGAAAGAAACTGGTGGACGATGCGGGCTGTATTGAGGGAGCACCGCCTTCTCCATTTGAGCACAGAGCAATCCGGCACCCAATTGCTCTGTGTCCCAATCACCTCAGATGACCCAAGAGGCTAACCGGGATTAGCCCGTTCGCAGAAACGACTACAGGAACAATTTCTGTCGTCAGACCACTCCACATGTTGGTCAACTCATGAGCCAGGTTCAGATATTTTGTTCGCTTATTTGTTTCGGCTTTGACAAGTTTTTTGTCATACAGAAACAGAAACAGAAACTTTTTTATTCAATATAGATTATAAATAATACTTATTGAAAGTCACTCTTTTGTTTAATTACCACGGAATGGTAATGTCGACCAAAAATATCCTTGACTGTGCCCGGTCCATCAGCACAATACCAGGCTCTAAATTATTATTATTGTTATAAGACAAACAATGTTTGCCCTCAGGGTGAAAACGTGTCTGCAGTTCGATTCTTAATCGAGTATAAATGTAATGTGATGTACAAATTAAAAATTTTGTACATCCGAATTCAATGTAAATAAAATGAGAACATCATCAATGAAGTCGAAGTCTTTAATTAAATACGCCTTGTTAAGGATAATTCAAAACTGCTGGTCAGATCTTGATCAAATTTATATGGGACCACATGAGAAGCACCAGCTTTCAAATAAAAAAGAATCATAAGAATCGGTTCACCTAGAAAAAATTTCTGAGGTAACACACATAAAATAAAAAATATAGTCGAATTGAGAACCGCGCCCTATAATAATAATAATAATAAATGTTTTTATTGACTTATAGATTTAACAAATGTAAGCAAGAACAGTGAGTTATACATCTAAACAATGTTCAAGATAAGATAAACAATATTTTCCGTTGGACCCCAAACTAGGATAATCCTGTATCTTGGGGTCCGGGAGTGCAAGTTATCTAAAGTATTGTACACAGTCTAACGGATAAGAATAACAAATTTTCCTAGTGTAAATATTTTACTTGAACGTGTGTGTGTGTGTGTGTATGTTTGTTTGTGTGTTTGTGTGTGTTTGTGTGTGCGCTTCTAGTGGCGTTTGACTATATCTTCAATTTCCTCATATGTTAACGTCATTAGCCAGTTTCTAATATGGTGACAGACCTGTGACGTGTTGAGGTCTCTGATGTTATGGTATCGAGATATTTTGTTATAAGTGCGTGGATGTAGAAAACGTGGTAGGTGACTAGCAAAATATGTTTTAATGTTAGGGACGGGGATTTTGTATACCCTTTTTTTTAAAAGATGTTGGTAGTTAGGCAAGTTTGGAGCGTTTTTATGACATCTCCTTATTACTTTTAGGATGAACAATTGGCGAACAGATAGCACACGAGACAAATTAAAGACCTCTCTGGTGGGTAATCGCACTGTGGTTTTTTTAGCATGACCTTAAGCAAAGCTCGTTGCGATCTTTCTATTTTTAACATGTGAGTTTTTGCAGCACCTCCCCATGCCGTAATACAGTATTGCACAATGGACTGGCACATTGCATAGTATAACATTTTGAGAATATTTATTTCAGCACTGTTACGTATTAGTTTGAAACATAAATTAGTTTTCAAACTCGAGCAGCCAAATTGGTAATATGGGGACTGAACGATAGGTTATAGTCAACCACTACTCCCAAATATTTTATTACGTCCGCTGCACCTATCGTTTGGCAATTGCACGTTGGGAATGTATAAGATAGGACATCACAAGGAGAATTTGGTGTTGTGCATCTATGAACTTTTAAATTGACTAAAGAAGAAGGTCTAGAAGCCCGAGTCTTATGAAACGCTATGTATTTAGACTTAGCGGTATTAAAGGTGAGGAGGTTTTTGTCCAGCCATTGAGCTATACGAGCAAGACCGTGTTCAGCCAATTTATATACTTCTTTCCACCTGTGATCATGAAAAAGCACTACTGTGTCATCTGCATAACAAATCAATTCCGCATTATTAATAATTAAATTTAGGATATCATCCATGTAGATAGCGAACAGGGTCGGTCCCAAAATACATCCCTGTGGGACGCCATACAGAACAGGAAGATTGTCACTTCTGAGATTTTAAACTTGGACGCATTGTTTCCTGTTCGCTAAGTAACTATGGAACCAATTTCAGACCGTACCCCTGATCCCCATGGCCTCCAATTTCTTCAATAGGATAGGCACAGACTCGGTATCAAAGGCTTTGACGAGGTCCAAGAAGACGCCGATACATGCTTCACCTTTATCTAAATAATACGGGATCAACTCTGTTAGCAAAACTACAGCATCCTCCGTAGATTTACCTCGCCTAAATCCGAACTGTCTTTGAGAAAGAATATTGTGTTTCTCAATGTAATTAACAAGACGTTTGTTAACCACTTTTTCTAGTATTTTTGAGAAAACGCACAAAAAAGATATTGGTCTAAAGTTATCCGGGTTGTCTTTTGGACCAGTTTTTGAAGTCCTTCCTTTTTTTGAAATCGATTAAAATTTTAATAAATTCACAACAAGCTTGCGAACTTATAAGCAATCGAGACGCTGGCCTAAATACAAAGACAGGAACCGTTAAAATACAGTCGAATTGAGAACCTCCTCCTTTTTGAAGTCGGTTAAAAATTTAAATAAATTAACAACAAGCATGCAAACTGTCCATTGTTTGTGTCTGTTGCTTGTTTTATGTTCTATTTCATGATTTACTCTCATTCCTTATTTTTTTTATTCTATTAATCTTTAGGGACAGCGTTTTATCATAGCCGGCTCCGTGACGCAATGGCTTGAAAATAAGTTGCAGCGCTGAGGGCCGCCGGTTCGAGTCCCGCACGTTACAAGTATTTGTATGGCCTACAAATAATAGAGGAGATGCGTTAATTTTTTTAGCCACAAATTTTTATATATATGAAAGAATAATTTAAAGTGTATTTAAATATTGTTTTATTAACAGTTCCATTTTTTTAGTAATTAATAATAAAAAATAGTTAAATTTTTGAATGAAATAAACGACTTGTGATTTCATTATATCCGATTGGTTGTGACGTCATTATATCAGTTGAGTATATAACCTGTATTATGCAATGACATTTTTTTTACATTTTGACAACGTAAACATGAGTATTTTATCATTTCACCATCCGGTGGCGTTACTACAGCGATATAATGACGTCACTGGCGTTTGAATCTACATTTTAGAAAAACCATTTTTAATTGTAAAATTACATAAAAAATCAATTGTTAAAAAAAAAATATTTTTCTTAATAATTTTTAGTAAACTTTAAAAAAAAATTAAAAACTTGTCTATTGTTCCGGGACAGAAGAAAATCCTAGTGCGGGGATAACGTTTTTTTTAAATATCAAATAATCAAAATCATATGTCAATGGCTATTACTACCGTTTACCAGAATTGACGTGTGGCTGATTGTCTATACTATAGACTCTATAGCGTATTACAATTTGCTAAGTAATTAAGTGACTAAGCAAATTGACTGCGTTGTAATCGATACGGGTATATTGTGAGTAATGACATGAATATCGCTTTGTTTGACAGCGTTGTTATTGTGCATATATAAGGTGTGTGGGGGCATATATTCGTATTATAGTTAATGTGATGGATTTCTTATTTATATTTTTAAAAAACGTGGTATAGCAAAGCTGCAGATATATTATGTTTGTAACACGAATAGATTTACCAGGGTAGGACCACGCTCTCACAGAATACCAGCGTGAAATAGCAGCTTAATGCTGCTGTATTTCGTATGGTGAGTGTAGAGAACCGGAGACCCTTTTTTACTGGAAAGGAGGCATTCCATCTTAGTCCTCAGGAGTGACAACGCATCTGCATTTTGATTCTTAATCAAGGATAAATGTAGATGTCTATGGGCCACAGTATCCACCTACCATCAGGTGGACTGTGCGCTCGTTTGTCACCCTTTTCTATAAAAAAAAATCTTAATCGACGATAAATGTAGATGTCTATGGGCCACAGCATCCACCTATCATCAGGTGGACTGTGCGCTCGTTTGTCACCCTTTTCTATAAAAAAAAATCTTAATCGACGATAAATGTAGATGTCTATGGGCCACAGCATCCACCTATCATCAGGTGGACTGTGCGCTCGTTTGTCACCCTTTTCTATTAAAAAAAATCTTAATCGACGATAAATGTAGATGTCTATGAGCCACAGCATCCACCTACCATCAGGTGGACTGAGCGCTCGTTTGTCACCCTTTTCAATAAAAGAAAATTCTTAATCGACGATAAATGTAGATGTCTATGGGCTACAGCATCCACTTACAATCAGGTGGACTGTGCGCTCGCTTGTCACCATTATTCTAATTTTTTTTTTAAATTAACTTTTAAAGAAGTAAGGTGTCACACGAGCATTGATCCTCGATTAAGAATTTAAGAATATGCAATGCCAGATATTATATCAATGTTGTCGTAAGAAGTGACAGAGGTAAACTGAAACAGGAGATGGGCAGCACCATCTTCCTGATAACTACTCAAATGAATAAAACCTGCCAAACGTAACTTTGGAAAACTCCCCCCTAACAGGCTGTCTATGGGGGAGGCCTATGTTCAGCAGTGGACTTTTGAATGGCTGTAATGAACGAATGAAGTATCAAAATGTAAATTTGTTGCATCCCTTTAGGAGTGAGATGTCATACCTAACGAGTACATAGTAAGTAACATATCATACTTGGATTGGCAATATAGTATATATGAAAGCTTTCCCAAACTATAATATAATTGTGAGAGGGTGCCAGTAGTGAACTGTTGTCGTGATAAAGGAAATTATATAATACTGGCGATATGCCCCGGCTTCGCACGGTTGATTTCTCGATCTCGACAACAATGCCACCTACAGGGTCCTATTGTGAATCTAAACCATTCTCTAATCAACTTAATGACACATACAAAATTTCATCAAAATCGGTCCAGCCGTTTAGGAGTAGTTCAGTCACATACACACGGACAGAAGAATTATATAACACTAGCTGTTCCCCGCGACTTCGTCCGCGTAGAATTGTTTTGCGCGGAACCCTAAAATAAAAGTAGCGTAAGTTACTTCTTATAACATCAGCTATCTGCCAGTGAAAGGCGCATCTAAATCGGTTTCAGACTTACTTAAAATTTATAGTTATATTTTGGCCAATTTGCATAATATCTTTATGAATTATAGCTTATATGTTATTCTGATGTATGCTCTATATTATTGTAAAGTTTCATTAAAATGAAAAAAAAGGTAACAGTCAACCGTATAATAAAAGATTACTGCAGCCAAAGTACATCAACAACTTTGAACAATAAAGGCTTTACTGATGCAATGTCATCCCTGAGAACTGAGATATAATACTTCATATCTTGTATATGCAAATTTTATATGTCAAACAAGTTCATTTTCAACAGTTTGACAAGACCAATATTCAGTAGTGGACTTAATAAAAAATAAAAAAGAGTGACTTAAGGCGATGAGGACAAAAATAACGATTTTTTTAAATAAAACTATTCGATTATTTCCTTATTAGTGCGCGACTGTACACGATGGATACTTAATAAATGAAAGCCGTCTGTCAGCGACAGGCAGACACTCGCTCCTGGGGTAAATTGCTTGTCCGTAGTCTAGTTTGTAGCTTAATGTGACTGCAGATTGAAAAATGGAAGACGTGTGCGGGAATTATTACTTAATGGATGAAAGAAAAACTGTTTTTGTTTTATAAAGCAATAAGGAAAAACTGGTACGGTGATAGCCGACCCGCCTACTAAGAAGAAAGGACCTACATCAAGCCGACGTAGAGATAATTAAGATAATTTATTTGTTATTAATGATAAATAATTTATATTTAATATCAGGAATGGCATGGCATACATCCATCATACACGGCATTCCTTGGGGAAGGCCTATGTTCAACAGTGGACTTGCGAAGTTACAGCCTATATACGTCCCACTGCTGAGCACAGGCCTCCCCTCATTTCTGAGAGGGTATTAGGGCAAGGAAGTGTCCGCCGCGCTGCCCCAATGCGTGTTGGCGTACTTCACATGTCTTCGAAATTTTTTTTTTAATTTCTCAGACATGCAGGTTTCCTCACGATGTTTTCCTTCACCGCCGAGCACGTGGTAAATCAGCACTTAAAATTGCAATTGACAATTTCATTGGTGCCGACTGGGATCGAACCCGGTTTGCTCGCGTACTGTGAAATTTACAGCGAGCGCTAACCATCTGAGCTACCACGGCTCGTTATGTTATGTTGATAATCAATACTATATCACACACTGCTAAAACTTGGCATGCAAATTTACAATTGACTAGTGATACGTACCTCATAATATGTAATTAAGATCTAAAATCCAACGACAATAGTTTTTAATCATTTCTTTTTCACCAGCATCTGCCCGTAAGGACCACTGCTAGACGAAGGCCTTTTCCGTTATAGCCTGCCTCCAATGGGAACATTAAAAAAAAATTCTCTAAATTTGTGGTGTGACACACACTTATTGCATTTCAAGAAATAAACATTGTAGGAGTAACACACTACACGTACATTCATTAAACTTAACTTTATTCTATTTGTTGTTTCACGTGAACTGGAAAATTTTATTTTATTTATAATCTAAATATTAACCGTCTTAGTACAAAGCGTGTTTATTTGATAGTTTTGGCCTTAACTTGGCGTTTAAGAAGGCTTTTTTCACGAAAAAAGTTCCTTAAGCACGGCGCTAGTCTTCGCAAAATTAAACATTTGTTGTCACACACTTAAAATTTTTATCATCATCATCATCATCATTACACCCCATCACAAGTCAATTGCTGAACATAGACTCCCCCAAGGAATGCCGCTAAGCACTGTCCTGCGTCATTTGCATCCATCGACTTCCTACATCTCTTACCATGCCTTCACTCCATCTAGGGAGGAGGCCGCCCTACACTTCGCTTACCGGTACGAAAACCTTTCTTCCCCACCGGTTGTCGGTTCTTCGAGCTCTATGACCGGCCCATTGCCTCTTCAGCTTTCTGATCTGTTGCGCTATGTCAGTTACTCTGGTTCTACTGCGGATATCCATGTTTCTGTGTTCTAAGTTTATCATGTAGAAAAACTGCGAGCACAGCTCTCACAGTTCAGCAGTATAGGACCACGTCTCCGATCCATATGTCATTACTGGCAATACGCACTGGTCGTACAATCATGTTTTTAATTTTTGAGGTATACGTGACGAGAAGACGTGTCCTAATATCCCGAACGCAACCAAGTCGAGTTAGATCCTTCAATTTACCACTCGGTCGAAGTTGGACTTACCTAGTCGGGTAATCTGTCCCAGGTAAACATACTCGTCAACAATTTCGAGCATAGTGCTCCCAACAAATACCGCCATAGGTGTAACATGGACGGTACGATAATATAGCTGCAACATGCCACTACGGGGTAGAGCCATGTTACAACTATATTATGGTTGTAGCACGAGTGGGTCGGCTCGAACGGGGAAGGACCACACTCTCACAGAATACCAGCGTAAAATATCAGCTGAGCTGTATATGCTGCTGTGTTTCGTATGGTGAGTAATAGGGGACCGGAGACCCTTTTTACTGGATATGAGGCATTCCATCTTAGTCCTCAGGGGTCACGACGCATCTGCATTTTGATTATTATTCAAGGATAGATGTAGATGTCTATGAGCCACAGCATCCATTAACCATCAGGTGAGCTGTGTGGTCGCTTGTCACCCTTATTTTATATTTAAAAATAAACGTTATACATGACCTTTGTTTTGACCATGTTCGTTTCCGGACCTATCCGTTATGAGTCACTATAGATGTCATTGAGCATAATGTAGAGAGACTATAGCGTAGGCAAATCGAAGGTTAATACAGTCACACTGTCATACCCTTCTCTGTACTTGGATAGATCTCGTACTCTCGTTCCGTACTCGGATAGCCATCGAAGCCCTGCTGTACAAACACTTCCATACTTCAATATACCGTATATTTTGAAGGAATCAAAGACTTTCTCATAGTCCACATACGCAAGACAAGGCGGCTGATTGTACTCCTCAGTATTTTATACAATTTGCTGAAGGGTGTATATGTGGTCTATGGTACTAAAGCCTTTTCAAAAACGGCTCTTTCGGAAGGGTGGAAGTCGTCAAGTCTGCGTGCTATACGATTCGTAATGACCTTCGAAAACAGCACGTAGACACGGCTCAGAAGGGAAATCGGTCTGCAGTTCTTTAAAAGAGCGTCGTAGGCTTTCTTGAAGAACAAGACCACCGCACTTCTGCTCCCCGCCTCAAGAGTAGTGCCACCATGTACGACGGAATTAAAGAGCTTCCTGACTTTAAACCCTAAACTTAAACTTTAGACTAATTATAAACTTCATTTTGTAATAAGATGGAAATGTTTATTAGGTATTGGCGTTTCCTAAGGCATGCGATCATAATATAGCTGCAGCGTGACTCTCCTTCGTATATGTACCAATTTTTTATGTTTCCTTTAACAAAACCACAAATTACTGCGTGGTAGGGCTCTTTTCTTACCTAGAAATTTGTAACACCATCTATCCTATTGTTATCTCAAAGCAACAGTGTACTCACAGCTGTGTTTCGATTAAAGGTAAGAAAAATAAAGTAAACATACATACTATATACATACGCTGGCCATACGCCTACACCAGTGAAATTGTTAATTGTAATTTCAAGTACTGGTTTACCACATGCTCGGCGGTGAAGGCAAAAATCTTCAAAAAAAAAGTCGCTTTCCGCCGTCTGTACGCTTAGGTCTTTTAAACTACGCAACGGATTTTAATGCGGTTTTCATCAATAGAGGGAATGATTCAAGAGAAAGGTTAAGATTTATAATAGATTCATATTATATATTATATATTTCTTCGACCACCTAACCCTAGGCCCACCCTACACGTGTCCCCCGGGTGGTGCTAAACGAGCGACAAAGCCGAAAGGATAGACTCAGCCTCGCCGTATGGTAGCGGCGTAAAATCTACCACCCTTAGTTCGTACCATGAGCCAGCAAACAAAAGAAATGGCCCCGAGTTCCCGGCGCCCCTTTAATGGGGAAGGGGTGTGAAGAATCTACGGGAGAAAAACTGGCGACGAGGTTCGCCACCCGTCACGTTCTGTCTCCCGGAGGGGCGAAAAGTGGATTGCGGAGGACCGTCTGGTTACGCTGAATGTATGTGGAGCAATTAATGATAAGATGGATGAAGTATGCGAAATGATGAATGATAGAGGAATAGATGTGTTATGTGTAAATGAGACGAAACGAAAGGGAAAGGATGCCACTGCACATGGCATGTATACCGCTTACTGGTCTGGTGTCGACGAGACCGAGCGGGTATGCTAGGAGTCGCTGTCATCCTTTCAGAAAGAATGAGCCAATGTGTGAAAGAGTATGAATGTGTAAGCCCAAGGCTGCTATGGATACGAATGAAAGTGGGCTTAAAGAAGTTGTTTGTGCTAGGGGTGTACGCCCCAGACATGTCTAAGCCCACTTATATCCGAGAGCAGTTTTGGGACATGGTAAGGATGGTGTTGATGAAATGTAAGGAAATGAGAATATTATTATGTTAGGAGATTTTAATGGAAGGGTTGGAGTGAAGAAGTCTGGTTATGAAAGGATATTAGGAACGTTTGGCGATGAATATGGCGATGGCGAATAAATGAGAATGGTGAAGACCTCCTCACCGTATGTGTGGAAAAGAATATTTTGTGACGAACACTTTTCACCATAAGAGGATTCACATGTATACATGGGAAAGAGGTGATGATAGAAGCATGATAGATTTCATAATAGTGGATGAATATGAGCAGCGCAGTGGTAGATACAAGGGTTTACCGGGGTCCAACGTAGACGGATCATTACTTGGTCTTATGCCGAATTAATGGTCTATTCAGGCGTTGGCGGCATCGGACATCTGTGTCTACCACTGCGTTACAGCGTATGAGAATAGAGAGGTTACAAGATGAAGGTGTGAAAGAGAAGTATAAATGTAGACTGAGGAAAATATAAGTGGTTTGAATGAATTATGTAGGAGTGATTTAGACTTGAAGACGGTATGGAATAATGTTAAGAAAGTTTTGGTGGATGCAGCCACCGAAGTATGTGGTGTAAGTAAGAGAATGAATGAAAGGAAAAATAATACGTTGTGGTTGGATGATGACGTACGGATGGAAGTTGAAGCAAAGAAGAGAGCATGGCTAGATTTACTAGCAACCAAACCTGGTAATTCTGGCAGTATGAATGATAAGATTGAAAGAAAAAGGCAGACTTTAGACGTATGTATAAATAAGAGATTAAAAGAAGTTGTTGAAAGGAAAAGCAAGAAAGAAAGGATAAGAATGATAGAAGGATATCTGATAACTTCCAGGCAAATATTAAAATGTTCTGGAAACTCGTAAAACTGCCAGGGAAATTCAAAACAGCCTAGAATGAATGCTATACGAGACGAGAATGGCTGTATGCTGAATGATGAAGTTTGAATTTAAAAGATGGAAGGAATACTTTGAAAGCGTGTTTATGAGTGAAGAGTCGTCTGAATTAAGTGAAATAGAAACCCGAAAGAAGTGGAGAGAGGTAGTGTTTAGATGAAATAATGAAAGCAACGAAAAGCATGAAAGCAGGTAAGGCAGCCGGATATGATAGAGTATCAGTCGAAATGCTAAGGGCTGAGAGGGAGTGGTGGCAGGCCTAAGGGTACCGGAAGACTAGTAAAGCCGTTATAGTTCCAATATATAAGGGAAAAGGGTCACAGCAGGACTGTAAAACTACCGTGATATCAGCTTGCTTACTATTGTGGGTAAACTGTATGCTAAGGTGTTAATTGAAAGAGTTATGGAAGAAACTGATGGAAAATTTGGGATGTGCAAGCTGGATTTAGAAAGGGATGGGGTGTACGGATCAAGTCTTTCCATGCGCATGATTGCGGAGAAGTTTTGGCCAAAACCAGAAACTTTTGTGCGTTCATGGACTTGGAAAAGGCTTATGACAGAGTGGACAGGAATGTGTTATGGCAAACACTGAACTCATTTGGGTTGAGCGCTGGTTTGATACAGGCATTAAGGTCTCTTTATAGGAACTCTAGTGCTTATGTCAGGATCAACGGGGTCTACTCGAACTGGTTTGGCATCCAAAAGGTGTCAGACAGGGCTGTAGCTTCCCTGGCTGTTTAACCTATTTATGGACAGTTGTTTGCAAACGTTGAAGAATGTGGGTTGAGAATGGGTGAGGAACCGTCAAATGCCTTTTGTACGCCGATGATCAAATCATATTTGCATCGTCGGCGGCCGAGTTGCAAACGATGGTTAGTTTAATGAACTGGTCATTAAAAGAAAGGTGTATGAAAGTGAACGCAAATAAGACGAAAGTGATGGTTTTTGAAAGAGAAGAAAGTAAAACGTTATGTGAAATAAGAATAGAAGGGGAGTTGATTGAGCAAGTGGATGAGTTTTTATATTTGGGATGTTTATTTAGCAGAGATGGTAGATATGATAAAGATATAGAACGACGAGTGAACGCAGGAAATAGAGTGAATGGGGCTCTACACGCTATTATGAAGAGTCAGAATGTGTCAAAAAAGGCACGTTTGGCAATTAATAATGCTGTGTTAGTCCCTACTTTAATGTATGGTAGTGAAAGTTGGGTCTGGCAGAAGAAGCATGAGAGTAGAATAAATGCTGTAGAAATGCGGTCATTCTAGGGCTGAATCTGAATGGTTTGCAAGATGACGTTGTGACCAGGATTAAGAAAGAAATGCTTCGGTGGTTTGGTCATGTAGAAAGAATGAACGAGGAAAGAGTGACAAAGCAAATTTATGTTGCAGAAGTGAACGGCACAGTCGGAAGGGACGCCCTAGACGAAGGTTTATTGACCAAATTGGCGTTATATTGAAAAAGGCCAGATTAGGAGTACCTTAACCGACGAGTGTGTATGCGTAGATATATGGATGTAAAGGAGGCGAGAGAGGTGTGCCAGGATCATGCCAAATGGAAGTCCGTAGTCTCTGCCTACCCCTCTGGGTGACAGGCGTGAGTGTTTATGTATGTATGTATGTATATTTCTTCTGTCCGTGTGTATGTGACCTAACTCCTCCTAAACGGCTAGACCGATTTTGATGAAATTTTGTGTGTGTGATTAAGTTGATTAGAGAGTGGTTTAGATTCACAATTCGACCCTGTAGGTGGCGTTGTTATCGAGATCCAGAAATCAACCGTGCCAATCGACAATGCTTTGTACAGTAAACCGTGCTTTCAGTTTTAAAGTTATTTTAGCTTTTACGGCTTTTACTAACCGACTCCAAAAATTAAAATCTAAATTCAGTACTTAAATATATTTTTGTGAATGTTTGTACATCTTCCACAACAATAACAAGCCTTTAATATTTAGTTTAATACTGTAGATGGGCCTCTTCCATTGTTGGGATGATTTGCAGTAAAACTAATATTATAATTTAATTAAATTATAATTTAATTAATTGTAGGTAGGATTTGCCGCAATCTCCACGCTTGGTAAGCATACCAGATGTTTGGCACATTTGACGCTTCTCCCTCCCAGTCTGGCATATGGTTATATGGTTATGGCAAATACACTGTTATATACTGCCATCTAGGGCGTTGTGGGGTCTTTCAGGCCTTTTGCATAGTTTCCACTTAGGACCCCCACTGGATAAAAAAGACGATGGATACCACCTCCACATGGCATGCAACACAATACATATACTCGTACATATTATTTTTGGTTTTAATAATAATAATATTGTTTTTTATTATGAAAAGAATAACACTAGAGAAATATATATACTGTTGAATTCCACTAATATTTTCAAGCAAATTATTTGACAAGTCCTAAGTCTATTTCCTTTTATATTTTATAACAAATAAACACCTTATTTTTATTGAAATGAAATGAATAAGATAAGATGATGAATAGCTAAGTCAATTTATGTTTTGAAAGCCATTTTGGTTTTTATTTATAATGTTAAATTTATCATTATAAAATTATAGAACCGATAACCGATGGTGAAGAAAAGTTCTTGAGTGGTAGCCTCGTACTGCCAAATGCCATACTCTACATTTTAGTACGAAAATTTTCCACGATACTTCTTTTTTGAATGAGACTCAATTTTGAACCTGAGACTTATTATAAATAATTTTTTGTAATTAGGGGAAATTCATTAATTACGTAAGGATGATTTTGCGATTTTTTACCCTCCCTACCCTCATGTAAAGGTACATAAGATTTCTCGAACCCCCCCGAGAAATCTTATGTACCTTTCGAGAAATTTTATGTACCCTCTTCTTACGTAAGATTCTATCTCGTTTTTCAGAATAATAAAATGTTGTTAGAAAAGGATCAGTTACACTAAAACTCACAGTTTGACGTAAATGAAAGATTTTTATTTTTTAACAGAAAATTTAATAAACAATAAAATTTTGTAAAATAAGATACAAATCGAAGTGTGCATTAAAGAATAAAGAAAACCATTCGGCATCCGAAATTGAACTATATTTCTAATATTAAATTACGACTTACAAAATATTACGTAAGAATGGGTTTTACCCACAAGATAAGGGCATGTAGAGATTTTTTTAAATTTACCTTATCTACTTTTGAAATGAGAATAAAATTAACTATTATGAATATTTTATCGAACTAGTAACGACTCAGATTTCATTTCTTGTATGTATAGACACAACATTCTGTATATCGTATCCTTCTCTTAGTCACATCCTAAATATATAAACCAAACTGCAGATAAGCAATTTCGCCACGAGCGATTGTCTAGCTGTCACGGGCAGACGCGGCGACGGCAATTCTATTTATTTATTCATCCTCCATTGTGTTCCCGAATACTCTTTAGAATAAATGATTGAAAAAATTGAACGTCAAAAGAATTTTTTAGTATAGAATTTGAGTACCTTAAGCGTGCGGCGAAGCAAGGCGTTTAGCGAGCATTACATTCACATAACAGTACGCCCCCCGAACACTTTCTATTTAGCGGTAAGCCAAGTTCACATTCGTCACAGTCAACTTTATACAATCGTTAACGTTAATTGAAGACTAAAAAACAAAAGAAATCAACGATAAAGATATGATATTCCCATTCGTTGTTATACTTTCTGTTAGCGTTAATGATTGTAGAAAGTCAAAGGAAAATATTTATTTTTGCAATTAATTTTAAGAACTTTTATGACAAATAAGCACCAGGTAACAAAAGCTTGTAATGTATGTTTTTTTTTGGAACAATTTCAAACGCACACATAACCACATTAAGTAAATGAGATGGCAGTAGATTAAAAAACTAATTTGACCAACAAAATTTTAATTTATTTCATTTCATTTCAATAAAAATAAAAGGAAATAGGTTTAGAACTTGTCAAACTATGACTCATTTACTAGTAAATGTCAGGGAATTCAACTGTATATTTAGGGCTTTACCTCTCTCCCAAGAAACCAATGTCATACCGTCGGGTCTCCTGCCATCGTCTCTAAATATTCCACAAGGCTCTAAAACTGAGGGAACATTTATAGAGACAAGAGCCCTTCGGATGACATCGTTCAAAAAACCGTGACGTGAAAACCTACCACAGCAGCACTGATAGGGTTGACAAATCGCCGCTCCTGGTCCGATTCCTACGGCTATGCGCAAGTAATGTGCCGAAATTACTTGGTGGTAAAGCGTGTAACCAGTGAGTAGATCAGATTTATTTAAATATTTTTAAATTGTTAACCTCCGGAGAAACTTTCTGCCCTTTTGTGAGATATTATTATTATATATAATAAACACGCTGTAAAAATGTAATTCTATAGTGTTTTTCTTTTCATAATAAAAAACAGTATTTTTATTATTAAAACATAAAATAATATTATGTATAGCGTAAACGTAAAATATATGTTTTTCAGGAATTTTAATTCCTTTTAATTCCTAAATACTCTATCGTCTTTGTTGGTAAATTCTACACCGTTCTGGTTACTCTTACGTGGAATTCTTAGTTTCAAGCTTGTAATTAGGTGAAGGACGAAAATCCTTGTTGTTAGCTTGGTTTTACCTTGTAAACAACGAAATTATAAACTTAACACTTAAGTGTTTTGTAAAATGCTTATTGTAAAATTGAAACAGTGACACATTTTACAATCTATACTTAAACAGATATGTTTTACTTTATTCTGGAGCACGTAGTAAATCTTAAAGTTACAATTACTTAATTTGCAAGTACTTAAAGTTACAATAAACTTTTTCATTGATGCCAACGGCGATTTACTTGTGTTGCTTGCCTGCTACCACAGTTCTAACTTTATGCAAAATGAATTGAGCCGCGCGGCTTAGCTCGCTTGAAAGGGAGATAGATACAAGTATTTCACTTAGTCCGGTCCTCTTCGCAGTTTCAGGCAAAGGAGTTTTTATGAATATTTTCTTGAATTTATGATGTTGCTAATTACTTCTTTTTTTTTTGCCTTTTATTACGTTTTATATTTTATGCTGCATGCTTAAACTGCAATAAAAACTTTTCTTTCTTCCTTTCTTTAATTATTTTAAAATAGAAATATTTAAAAAAAAAACAGCTTTTTTCTCCGACTCAATTTTTATAAATATACTGATTTCAAACTAAAATCAAATTCTTATCTCAATAACACATAGCAATTTCTTTATTCACTCGACAATAGTAAAGCTTTCTATCAGTGAAAGAATCTTTGAAATCAAATTAGTATGTAGTTCCAGAGTTTTCCTCCTACAAGTAAACTTACGCTTATTTTTGTCTTCTTTTAAAAACGTTACCCTCACACTAAGATTTTCTTCTGTATCGTGGAGGCAGTTTACAAACATAAATTGGACGAGGACAAATCTCCAGACCTGGAACAATTATTTGTAGGCCATAGAAATACTTGTTCCTTGCGGGATTTGAACCAGCGGCTCTCTGCGCCGCAACCCAAGCTAAACCACTGCGCCACGGAGCCGTCGATCGTCATCGTTTATTTGAAACAGTAACAGTCAGTAGTACAAAGTTGGTTATTAGTAACAAACAACTTTATCACCTCATGATATCGTTGTAATATTGTAGTTTAGCCGCGGGTACGAATCCTGCACTGAAAAAATATTTATATGGCCTACAAATAATTGTTCCGGATCTTGATTTTGGTTTTTGTGAAATTCATAAATGTAAACTGTAGTATGGAGGTAACGTTTAAAAATATATTTGTGTAGATATGGATGACTTGTTTAGGACGATTTATGCAGTTAAGTAGTTATAGTATTATCTAATCTTTACATTATACTCGTATTCCGTTCATTTTAATGTAAAATACGTGATCAGCACATCACTTGCTCTAAATTGTCTAAATCATTACTCAGTTTTTGTTCATGTCAAACCATGATTTCATTTCAGGTCACGTCTGTGAATACATTTACTTACGGCGGCGTATTAATTTAATATTTTGTCAGTGGATAAAATATTTAGGAAAAATGAAAAATATTATAGCTACCTTTTTACGTGGTAGAGCCATGCTGCAGTTATATTGCTAGTATAGTTGTAGCACAAATGAGTCGGCTCGACCGGGGAAGGATCACGCTCTCACAGAATACCAGCGTAAAATAGCAGCTCAAGGTTGCCGTGTTTCTTATGGCGAGTAGAGAACCGGAGACCCTTTTTACTAGAAACAAGGCATTCCATCTTAATCCTCACGGGTGACAACGCATCTGCATTTTGATTAGATAGATTTAGATGTCTGTGGGCTGCAGCATCCACTTACCATCAGGTGGACTGTGTGCTCGTTTGTCACCCTATAAAAAAAATATCACAGAGTAATTACACGTACGTAAAGTAGTATGCAATAGCTACTTTACGTTGAATTATTCAATTGTCAAATTATCTGGTGTCAATTTAACAAAGCCGTGTGTGAAAATAAATTCATAGAATGCCCTCACGACACAGTGCCTAGTGTGAGGACCACAGAATTACAGATCCTAGTTTATACGCTCCAGCTTTGTTGGTGTGATAAGATAATAGATTATGATTATATAAAGGGTTTTTCAATAAGGGCGGGTAGATGTTGAAATGAAATAAAACAAGCTGTGTGTGAGGTATTAACAAATTTTTTTTTTTATTTGAAAGGCCCACATGTGCCATTAAGTGTGAAATATGACATCATTCAAACGCTCGCCTCAGCTTCTTACAGTGGCACGGTTCCGAGTGGTCTAATTTTAAATGACTCTTCTGCATAGATCCGGCTGAATTTGAGCGATGGCCTGTGTTATGTTCACCTTTAGGGCATCGGTCAGTTGTGTTTTGTTTGCATAGACCTGCGACTTTAAGAAACCCCACAAGAAAAAGTCTAGCGGGGTCAAATCGCACGACCTAGGTGGCCAATTCACATCACCCCTGCGAGAGATAAGCTTACCCTCAAATCGCCCATGCAGAATGTCAATCGTGGCGTCCTCTGTGGCATGTAGTGCCGTCCTGCTAGAACCACATGTGGTCTAAGTCCATATGGTACAATTTGGTCCATAAAAAAGCCGTTAATGGTGACCGCCTCACCAGCGTCGTTTTCGAAAAAGTACAGACAGTACACAATGATGCCGTCGGCCCAAAATCCACAACAAACGGTAATTTTTTAAGGATGCATTATCACCTGGTGAACCTCGCCTGGGTTGGTGTCGTCCCATATACCGCAATTCTGCTTGTTAACACAGCCATTCATCCAAAAATGCGCCTCGTCGCTAGAGATGATTAATAAAATATAAAGATGATTTTTCGGGCACAATTGGAGTCCCCTTCCAAACGATTCGAAGCTCAGTAAGCTCCTGGGTCAGTTGTATCTTATATGGTAGGCCTAAGTCCCGACGCAAAATTCGACAAGTTGAAGTCTGCGAAAGGCTGAGTTCTTATGCACGGCGAGGAATCGACTGCCTCGGGTTCTGCTATACACTTTCACGAACGACGATGTTCCCGGCCGATCTTGCGTTCCTTGAACGTACAAGTGTTGACTGATTGTTTACTGAACCGGTTGTTTCAAATTTGGCACCAAAAGTTGAAGAGTCGACTGTGAAAGGCCACCACGTCTACCGTAAAATGGGCGCAATGCGCGCAACGTTTCCACTAACGAACACTCATTTTGATAATAAAGTTTTATCATTTGAACGTGCTGTTCAATCGTGTAACTTGCCATGGTGATTTGGCATAAGTAACTGAATAATAAACAAAAGATTTGATAGATGTCACCAAAACCAAATGGCCGCCACGGGCCGCCAAATTCTACCCGCGCCAATTGAAAAACCCTTTACTAGAGAAATAAGACTATTTTACTTCCATTTTATTATCTTATATTGTACGTTGTATTGTAATCTGTATCACCTTTAGCTGTATATATATATTTTTTTATTTTATTTTCATATTGCAAGTTCGATTTTTTAATATTTTAAAGTCTACAAAAATTTTGTTAACAAACTACTTTAAAATAGATCAACATATTGAGGAAAATAATGCGTTCGAAATATATTTCAAGCTAGCAAGTCCTCTGGCTACTGATATATCGATGAAACTGACACTTAAAGACATATTAATATGCGTACTTGTATTTATAGAGGTCAGTGATTAATATACATTTAACAATGTATAGACTTTATTGAATGTTGTAACGAATGAAACTGTAACATGACATTTGTGAAAAAGACCCCAGAGTTACTTGCCGGTTTTTCTCTGAGAGGGTCTTGTTTCTGTGAATTTGTGAAAATTTTGACACAAGCCTTATTTGAATATAAAGTTTTGACTTCAACTTTAACTACAAAATCGATTTTTATAAAAACTTCATCAGTATTCATTTTTCGATCGAATAAAATTAATATCAGGGAGATATCCTCATACTTTCTCGATATACGTGAGACCATCTAGTTTACTACCATATGAATGTATAAACGTACAAACAGATCCTTTTTTTTTAAAAACAGTAGTAGTAGAGATGAGGTTTGACCGCGTAGATCACGTTATAACTCTTCAATAAAGTACAACGCCTTGCAATCCGCAGCAGCTTGCTTCGCTGGATTCAGTCATATTTTTCTAAATTTTTTATAGAATTTGGGTGACAAACGAGCACACACTCCACCTGATGGTAAATGGATGCTGTGGCTCATAGACATCTGTATCTAGCCTGAGTTAAGAATCAAAAAAATTAAATAATAAAAATAAATAGATAACAAAAAAGCAGATGCGTTGTCACCACTGCGGACTAACATGGAATGTGCCGTTTTCAGTAAAAATAATTGATTCTTAATGAAGGATAGTTGTAGATATGTAGATAGGTCTATAGGCCACAGTATCCACTGACCATCAGATGGACTGTGTGCTCGTTTATCAATATAAAAATCTATCTAATAGCTGTTGTTTTTGTTGAGAAACAAAATAATTGATAAAATAAAAATACAATCAGACTCTATTAACTTCAAAGCGTTGAGATATGTTGAAATTTTGAAATATCAGACTAGAGAGTTTACAGGTTAAGGGAAGTGAAACTTCATACAACTTTTATATATAATAATGCAGGGTATTCGCGATACCATTTACACCATCTGGATAATTGACGATCCACCTCTGTACGATTTACCAGAAGTTTTTTCTCCGCACAACTTCTTTATGGAATCGGCTACCACCAGCAAACTTAGGGATCTTTAATAAAAGAGCCTACTCCTTTTTGATAGGCCAGCAACTCACCTGCAATTTTCCTGTTGTTGCAGTTGATCATAAGCGGCGGGAGTCACTTATATCAGATGAACCGCATGTTCGTTTGCTCTATGCCCTTGCCCTATGATACTGTTCTATAAAAAAACCTATTAAATTAAATGAAGTTAAAAAGAGTGTCAGTTAAAGGCAATGTTTCGAATACAATTTTATTTTATTTTCGACATTGTATTATTTTGTAAGAACTTCACCGCATGTGGACCCCACGGACCGATAGTCTCTACAGCAAATGGCACAAACTATCCGTGTGTATGTGTCTGAACTCCTCCTAAACGGCTGGACCGATGGACCGCTTTTGATGAGATTTTGTGTGTGTGTGATTCAGTTGATTAGAGAAAGGCTTAGATTCATAATTGGACCCGATAGGTGGCGTTGTTGTCAAGATATAGAAATCACCCGTGCAAATCCGGGGCGGACAGCTAGTATATATATATATATATATATATATATATATATATATATATATATATATATATATATATATATATATATATATATATATATATATAACTGTATAAATTCTACAAAAATACTTAGGACTGTAAAAAAGCTGATAAACTTCAAACTGCCGGACAAATCACCTTCAGCAGCTATATTCTCTAAATCATATGAGTTTTTGTTAACACATTCACTTTTCCATATAAGACTGATAATATATTATGTAAACTGACAAATTACAATATTATAACATTATAGAAAAGTACCATGAATCATATAACGGGTCACGGGATTTGTAGCAGACAGGAAATGCGTCAAAATACTTTTGAAAGTGATTACTCTCAAACTATTTATACCGAATACATTTCTAGGCATAATCATCATCATCATTACAGGTTATCAAAAGTCTAATGCTTGCCCATATGTATTCTTATAGAGAGGATTTCGCCATAGTTTCGTCAGTTGTCATCAGTAGGGTACTGCTGGCCATCTTCGGCTTCGATTACCCTCTGTCACCTCTTACGGCACCCTCCGGATAATATGGAGTAGTGGATACTTTTATGCCGCCACTGCAGAATATAGACAAACCTGAAAAAAAATGAAATACTTACCATGTTTCTGGCAGTTATTTGTACAAACTTAAATAAAAAAGTTTTGGAATTTCAAAACGTCGCGTCGTTCTAAATTCAAAGTATCTACCAACAACTTTCGGCTGTAAAAAGATAATTTAATTATAACTTTGACTTTCACGACACCGTTTTTATCTTAATCACTTATAAAAAATTGAACAAGTTACAAACACGAACTTTTTTTCTACTTTAATGGCGGATATATCCCAGTAGACTTATTATTTATTTTTTCATATGACCTGTATTTTCCTTGCTTAATGCTGCTGTGTTTCTTATGGTGAGTGTAGAGAACTGAAGGCCCTTTTTACTGGTAACGAGGTGTTTGTTCTAGTCCTCAAAAATGACAACGCATCTAGATTTTGATTCATAATGGAAGATAGATGTAGGCCACGGCATTCACTTACCTTCAGGTGGACTGTGTGTTCATTTATCACCCGTATTCTAAAAAACAATCACAATTAATTTAGCAATCATTTAAAACCTAATACTACTCTACAACTTCTTTATAGAAAAAGCCTTTCCCCGATTAAGGATCAAAATACAGATGCGTTGTCACCCATGAGAACTTAAATAAAATACCTCGTTACCAATAAAAAAAAACGTCGGTCCTCATCACTCAACATCCGAAAAAGCATCATTGTGAGTTATGTTTCCCTGGTTGAGTCGACCCATTTGCGCTGCAGCCTTATCACAAGACAGCGTGGTTCTACCACGTACAAGCTCGTAACTCTACAATTTATGAAAAAATATTTGACATTTAATATTATGTTCTTATGTAAAACCGAAGTGACAAATGAACTTACAATGTACCGGCCCTGGACACCTGCAGCCAACCTCATACAACGAAGCCTACAGGACAAAGGACTAATATGGAATACCTCCAGCCTGTAATTAAACTGGCTCTCTTTGCCCTTCAGACCGGAACATAGCAGTGCTGGCACTGCTATTTGGCGGCAGAAATATATAAGAGAGTGACAACTACCCAGACGTACTCCTAGGCAAATAAAAGGAGTCTATGCGATGCGCGTGCGTCTATAGAGCCGTGGTAGCTCAGATGGTTAGCGCTCGCTGTAAGTTTCATAGTACGCGAGCAACCCGGGTTCGATCCCCGCCGGCACCAATGAAATTGTTAATTGTAATTTTAAGTGCTGATTTACCACGTGCTCGGCGGTGAAGGAAAACATCGCGAGGAAACCTGCATGTCTGAGAAATAAGAAAAAAATTTCGAAGACATGTGAAGTTCGCCAACACGCATTGGGGCAGCGCGGCGGACATTTCCTTTCCCTAAAACCCTCTCAGAAATGAGAGGAGGCCTGTGCCCAGCAGTGGGACGTATATAGGCTGTAATTTTAACTTTTAACTTTAATAAAAGGAGTTACCGCCTAGTAAAAAGAAAAAAATCTACTAATAAGAGCGTTATCATCACTATAGTGATGAACATGGTGCTTCAAGTGTGTAACATCGAGCATGCAATCCTTTAAAAAGTTGTCCGTAATTACCACTTCATACTTACATTTCGTAACTGACGATAATAATCTAATAAATATTAGGGGTTAATTTTTCTATGAAAATATATGTATTTAATCGAAGTAGAATCGAAAGAAAACTCATTTTTGGCTTTACAACACAAGAAGAACTTCCAGGAAATTGTCCAAATTGCAGAAAAAATGGTAATCAGTTGGAGCCAGATCTGGCGAGTGTGAAGGACGACGTATGATTTCGTATTGTAGTTCTTGTAATGTTAAAACTGTTTGTCGAGCAATGTGAGGTCTTGCTTTACCTTGGTAGAGCCATGCCGCTGTTATATTATGGTGATAGTACGAATTGGTCGACTCATCCGGGGTAATACCACGCTCTCACAGATTACTAGCGTATAATAGCAGCTTAATAATAATAATAAGTGCTCGAAAATGACCGCGCCAGGCTCTACTGGGACCGGGCGATCATCATACACAGGACTATTCTTGCGAATAAACCTGATATTGTGCAGATGGACCGAGCACAGTCAAGGATATTTTTAATCGACATTAGCATTCCGTATGACGAGAACCTCGTGAAAGCCGAAACAAATAAGCGAACAAAATATCTGGAACTGGCTCACGAGGTGACCGACACCGTGGGGTGGTCTGCCGACCGAAATTATACTTGTAGTCGTTTCTGCAAACGGGCTAATCCCGGTCAGCCTCGCGGGTTATCTGAGGCGACTGGGACTTCGTGACCGACCGCTCCGTGCTCAAATTCAAAAGGCGGTGGTCGTCGATACCGCCTGCATTGTCCGCCGGTTTCTCTCCTTTTCTCCCTAATTCTCGACCGTTTGATCTCCCCCGCCGAGGGCTTCCATCTAGTTGAGTTTTTATTTATTTATATATACAGCCCAACCAGATGAGAAACCTATATAAATTCCCCAATAATAATAATAATAATATAATAATAAAAAAATATTTCGGATAACAAATTAGATCCATATCAGACAAGAAGTTATAAAAATCAGAGAATATTAACAATCATACAGCTAGGTGGACGGAGGAGGTAAAATGACAGTCACACACACAGGTAAGTGAGCCACACAGGACCTTAACAATTTGCCTTATTATAGGACAGTCATATTTTTGTGCTGTTACCCCCAGAATACTGTTGGCACGGAGCATCAGAACAAGGAGCAGTTCCTTGTTCTGATTAGTAGGGATGCGGCTTTTTTGCGCATTATCGCATCAAACCGACGGGTGCGGGCCTCGCAGAATATGCTTGAAGCGCTGCAGAAGCGGGACAGCCCCGCCCCACCAGTACTCTAAATGCATTATTATATTGCACCTTTAATGCTTTACACGTCCTTTGTATGTAGTTGACCCATAGGGAGCACGAATAGAACGACTGGCAGTATGCCTTAAAAAGAGTTATTTTAACGGCACTACAGCATCATGGAAACCTACGGGCCAAAATATTACTCCGGGTCGCTAAAGCCCTACGCTCCCTCTCCATGTCCATTTCATCACGCAAATCCTCGGTCACGTAGTGTCCCAAGTATTTGAAATGTAATACCCTCGATAAAGCAGTGTTGTAGAGTCTGATAGGTGGTGTGTGCGTGGGACTGTTATTATTAGGTCGTTACCTATGAAATTGCCGTTTAACGTAACTTTAAGGAGCCATGGTAGCTCAGATGGTTAGCGCTCGCTGTAAATTTCACAGTACGCAAGCAACCCAGGTTCAATCCCCGCCAGCACTAATGGAAACTTTAACTTTAGCTTTTTAACTTTTTAATTTTTTTCTATATTTTTTATTTCTATTAATCAATGTAACCACCCATGCAATCGATGTATCTTCGCCAACTAGGGATTGCAATCCAGCAAAGTGGAATACCGCAATCCAGCGGGATCCAGCATATTTTAGGAACCGCGGGATCCCGCAACAGCTGGCGGTCCCGCTAGCATTAAATAGCTTAAATTCATTAAAATTTGCATTTGAAACTGATGGAGTGAAAGGAAGTATTTGACTTTATTGCATGACTATTTATTAATTATCAAACCAACAAGTGATAAAAGCAGAAAGAGCCTTTTCGGCCGCTAGCTACATGATATGTATTTCTGTAAGAAGTAGATTGGGAGATAACACTATTAATGCTATTTGTTTTTAAGATCAAATTTCCAAAAAGAGAAGTGACTTATTATTTGATATTTATAAATTTATTACATTTTTTTTATTGATTCTATACTTTAGTAAGAAAAATTAAGACAATTAGTAAACTTAAACTAAATTCATATGATAGGTAGGTACTTTAAATCTCTGAATAAATAAGACTGATTATAATTACCTCAGATAAAGATTAGAAATAATATCTTTAGTTAACTAGAGTACTAAAGACGTTATACGTGGTAGAGTCATGCTGCAACTATATAGTTGTAGCACAAAGGTCGGCTCGACCGGGGCAAGACCACGCTCTCACATAATACCAGCGTAAAATAGCAGCTTAATGCAGCTGTGTTCCGTATGGTGAATATAGAAAACCGTAGACCATTTTTACTGGAAACGAGGCATTCTATCCTTTTTTTTATTTTACACGGGGAAGTAGGCATTTCCCCGTGTAAAATAAAAAAAGGCGTCCTCGCTGGTATCGGTCGCGAGGACGGGTTATGTCGGACTCGCACCGACTAAAACCCCATGGTGTCCCAACTTCGCCGCATATTGGCAGGGTCACGGGAACGCTTCCGTACACATCCGCGACCACGGTGCCGGCTGCCCCATGGCAGCCCCTCCTCGGGAGAGGACAACTCCTCCCCCTTCTCCTTCTTAGGTAAGGCGCACCAGGAACACGAGGCGCGCCTTCCACCGCGGCCTCTAAATCCACCGGCGCAGTGGGCCCCGATGCGCGGAGGCCATGCGGCCAGGAAAGATGAGTACTCGTAAGCATCAGCCTTCCCGACTCCAGTGGCGGATCTGGTCTCTGGCTACGCCGCCAACCAAGCTTCGGCCGTGCAGGGTAGGGAGAGCGGCGCCTCGCAATACCGACACTCCTCTTCCCCGCAGCCCCACCAACACCGCATCAGCGCATCAGGCTATGCAAGCCCACTCCAAATGCGTCAACGCATCTGCATTTTGATTCTTAATCAAGGATAGATGTAGATGTTTATGGGCCACAGCATCCACTTACCATAAGGTGGACTATGTGCTCGTTTGTCACTTTTATTTTATAAAAAAAAATCCATACAGCAATAATGACGATTATCGGGTGGCGATTGGGGAAACAATAGAATGTCATAAAATTTTTGATTTTAAATAAAGTTTTGATTATGTAAAAAATATCACGAATCTAGGACCATACAGGTTTAATTTTAATTCAAGTGGCCACTCGATTTAAATCCCTGTAATTTCCCCATCGCTAGAATTTATTTTCGACATTTTCCAATGGATTTTCGGCTTTCATTAAATCGTCAGAGCCTTGTCTATCAGTCAAGGTATTTAATTAACATTAACTCAACCTAATATACAAAGCAATTGTGGGCATTATGCGCCTGTTAGTGTAAAAGCCGACGCTACACTCGTCGGACGCGCGGTTTTTACTCCAATATTGTGCTCGTATGGTGTTTATGTCGCTTTAAAATATTATTCAATTATTATATTCACCACGTATAATTCATTTGTAAGATCTACACAAAGAACTTGCATGGTTTTCAGTTGAGTGGATCTTGGACTTTTCTATGTAAGTTAAAAATATTTATCATTAAATCATAACGATATCAGGTTATTCGGGAATATTTATTCATCTAGAACATTTTAAAAATAGCAAACAAACTTTCATGTCAATTTTTATAATTTTACTCTAGTTAAAAAAAAAAGATTTCATTTTCGTAATAATATTAAAAATATATGAATATAATATTTTTGAATAATCAAAAAAATATTCAATTTTCTTAATAATAAAAATTAATAATACATTTGATAATGATGAACTAAACAATTTAATATATTCGATGTTACAATATCTAACGATTCTAAGTCAATAAATGCAGCAGTTATAATTATTTTTATAAAGCAACTTATTAAAATACGTAATATATAATCATAATATTGGCAGAATTAATGAATCAATAAAAATACGTTCATAATATAATCATGAATAATAGCTCAAAAAATTTTGCACATGGAAATAGATTCCCTATAAATAACCTTTTGATCGATTACTGATTTCGCCAAACTGTAACTACACACGACATTTATTGTAAGCTTAACAGTTAAACGTAGAGTCACAACCTATAAACGCTAGGCATGAACATCCTCCAATTTTCGAAAGGGTGATATTTTTTTTAGATGTGTCACTTGTGTCCATCCACTACAACCTATCAAAGTCCACTGCTGAACATACGCCTCCCTTATAGATTGCCTCATGGGGGGAGGGGGGGGGGGGTGCTGCAGCTATATTAGTAGTATAGTTGTAGCAGTTGCAGCAGTTGTAGGCATTGGTCGGCTCGACCGGGGAAGGACCACGCTCTTGCAGAATACCAACTTAAAATAGCAACTCACTCAATGCTTGCTGTGTTTCGTTTGGTGAGTGTAGAGAACCGGTTAGCAGTCAACTTGGCAACCGCAGTTTATTTTTTAGTTGCTATTAGGAAGACACTGTTGCCCATCACCTTGTGATGACTTGTTTCCCTCTGTCGCCTCTTATGACGCAAACCCAAGCATAAGTTGTAACTCAAGTTTCAAAATACTATAAGCTCGTTCTGCATAGATCGTACCATCGTATAATATCCAAAAACTGAAGGTAACCAGGGTTAACTATTAGATCAAGACGTCAAAGACATCAGTCTCACCTGTGACATCAAAAATCCACTGCTAAATACAGACCTCCCCAATATATTGTCTCATAGGGTGGATATTTGCCATAGTCGCCACGCTTGGTAGGCGTGTTGGCAACCGAAGATGCTGCTTCCTATCTCCTATTTTGATTTCATCTTACGACGCATATAGGATAATATGGAGTAGTAAATATACTTACACTACCACTAAACGGTCGATTGAATTCTGAACTTACGAATTGCATTCCGAAATTCTGTCGACAGAACAGTTTCAAATTATAATTTGTATGATCGTGACGAAATGTGACATTGAAAATGTTTGAAGCACATTAGGTCCTACAATTTTGTTAGTCGCACACAAATACACAAAGAGGACCCTCCCCTTCCTTTAGGTAAGGCAGGGGAACACGAGGCGCGCCTTCCACCGCGGCCTCTAAATCCACCGGCGCAGCGGGCCCCGACGCGCGGAGGCCATGCGGCCAGGAAAGATGAGTACTCGTAAGCATCAGCCTTCCCGACTCCAGTGGCGGATCTGGTCTCTGGCTACGCCGCCAACCAAGCTTCGGCCGTGCAGGGTAGGGAGAGCGGCGCCTCGCAATACCGACACTCCTCTTCCCCGCAGCCCCACCAACACCGCATCAGCGCATCAGGCTATGCAAGCCCACTCCAAATGCGTCAATGCATCTACATTTTGATTCTTAATCAAGGATAGATGTAGATGTCTATGGGTCACAGCATCCACTTACCATAAGGTGGACTATGTGCTCGTTTCTCACTTTTATTTTATAAAAAATATCCATACAGCAATAATGACGATTATCGGGTGGCGATTGGGGAAACAATAGAATGTCATAAAATTTTTGATTTTAAATAAAGTTTTGATTATGTAAAAAAAATATCACGAATCTTGGACCATACAGGTTTAATTTTAATTCAAGTGGCCACTCGATTTAAATCCCTATAATTTCCCCATCGCTAGAATTTAGTTTCGACATTTTCTAATGCATTTTCGGCTTTCATTAAATCGTCAGAGCATTGTCTATCAGTCAAGGTATTTAATTAATATAAACTCAACCTAATATACAAAGCAATTGTGGGCATTATGCGCCTGTTAGTATAAAAGCCGACGCTACACTCGTCGGACGCGCGGTTTGTACTCCAATATTGTGCTCGTATGGTGTTTATGTCGCTTTAAAATATTATTCAATTATTATATTCACCACGTATAATTCATTTGTAAGATCTACACAAAGAACTTGCATGATTTTCAGTTGAGTGGATATCTTGGACTTTTCTATGTAAGTTAATAATATTTATCATTAAATCACAACGATATCAGGTTATTCGGGAATATTTATTCATCTAGAACATTTTAAAAATAGCAAACAAACTTTCATGTCAAATTTTATAATTTTACTCTAGTCAAAAAAAAAGATTTCATTTTCGTAATAATATTAAAAATATATGAATATTGTTTTTTTGAATTATCAAAAAAATATTTAATTTTCTTAATAATCAAAATTAATAATACATTTGATAATGATGAACTAAACAATTTAATATATTCGATGTTACAATATCTAACGATTCTAAGTCAATAAATGCAGCAGTTATAATTATTTTTATAAAGCAACTTATTAAAATACGTAATATATAATCATAATATTGGCAGAATTAATGAATCAATAAAAATACGTTCATAATATAATCATGAATAATAGCTCAAAAATTTGGCACATGGAAATAGATTCCCTATAAATAACCTTTTGATCGATAACTGATATCGCGAAACTGTAACTACACAAGACGTCAAAGACATCAGTCTCCCCTGTGACGTCAAAATCCACTGCTAAATACAGGCCTTCCCAATATATTGTCTCATAGGGTGGATATTTGCCATAGTCGCCACGCTTGGTAGGCGTGTTGGCAACCGAAGATGCTGCTTCCTATCTCCTAGTTTGTTTTCATCTTACGACGCATATTGGACAATATAGAGTAGTAAATATACTTACACTACCACTAAACGGTCGATTGAATTCTGAACTTACGAATTGCATTCTGAAATTCTGTCGATAGAACAGTTTCAAATTATAATTTGTATGAAATCGTGACGAAATGTGACATTGAAAATGTTTGAAGCACATTAGGTCCTACAATTTTGTTAGTCGCACACAAATACACAAATACAATCGGCACATTATTAAACGCGCGTCTGCTCTTATCTCCACAAAGTATTCTAAGCATATAAAATAATCTAAACCCTAGAACTCTACACTATCCGGTGTATTTATTATACCACATAGGGGTGCTGGGGTACCCCTTACTAAAATATATATTTTTTTTAAATAAAACCCAATTAGTCAGAAACGATTACTTTATTATGAAACTAGCTGCACCCTGCGGTTTTTCCCGCGTATATCACGCGTCTGAGCCGCGGGACATGATTGGTTATCATGGTTATCATCGGGCAGCTAGGGATATGCGTCATTCGCGCGCCGAGCCAAGTGTTTGAATTATTTTAATTTTTCAATCTCTTTAACTATGCGTTCAATTAACATGATATGAAGAGCAAAGTTTATTTTCATAAAATTGCCTTGATGATAAAGTAACTTTCGTTCGTAAGGATTAATATGCCATTTTACGCTGGTATTCTGTGAGAGCGTGGTCCTACCCCGGGCGAGCCGATCCTATATTGTGCAGCTATATTATGCTACAACCATAATATAGCTGCAGCGTAGCTCTACCACGTATATAACTATTACATATCACTAAAGCACTTCGGGAGCGCTTTTTCTTCCGACTTGCTTGACAAAAATCAATATTTAAGGCTGGCTAAGAGGTGTAGCCTAATGCTAGATAGCCTATACAATTTCTCATGAATCTGGCTATCATATACGAAAATTACTTTTCAAATCGCACTGGTCGTTCCAGAGATTAGCGTGTTTAAACAAACCAAAAACAAAAACCTTTTTGTTTTGGTTTGTTTAAACACCATCAGATAAAGATTCTGAAGATTCAGATGATAAGCCAGACCATCAGGCTTATCATCTGAATCTTTAGTTATGTGTTTAATTTGTCACATCGTTATCCTCTTTATCGCCAACTTCGTGGTCAAATATAAAATAAATTTCCTCGTCATTCAATCCTCGACTGACAGTCATCTAAAATTACGTGGCTTCGCAAAGTAATTTTTAAATATGATTGTCATATATTTATATTGGCTTCATTATAAAAAATAAAGTCATATAAAGAATTCCTTCAAAATATACTAATACATTAAATAAATTGAAAAATCTGTAATACATAAGAAAATAAAAATACTTACGGTATTCCTACACCGGGGTACTGAGGTACGACTGTCGACGGTAGTCCGAATAATTAATAGTGAACGACACTATACTAAAATACACTCAAATACGTACGTATAGCATAAGCAGAACTATTTAAGAAACAAACTTCCCAGGGGTGCCCAGCACCCCATGTAGCGTTGTAGGGTAAATTATAAAGTACTCAGTGGTCATTAAAGAAATCGCGCGCTGCGTACTGACGCCGTTTGTCGGGTTTTATTGTGTTTGTGTGCGTTTGTAGGACCTAGGGTCTAGAGCTCTAGAGTGATTTACACATTTTAGTGTAAAATTACGTCCGTATTTTTTGCTTCCGTGCATGCTATGTACTAATATACTATTCATACCGTGATTCTTGCAAATAAATATTTATGATTTACCAAACGCTAATAAAATTAGCTTTGACTCAAGGTCAAAGATGTTAACCGAAACAAGTACAGTATAGATCATTCACTAGATATTGTGACAATATTTCGTGATATTCAATAAATGCCGATGGCTCAGAACCTTGCTTTTGTAAAGAAGTTTTTTTAACAGTTGACTTAAGACGGGCCATAATGATGTTGAGGAATTCCAGGTGAAAACATTTTAGGATACCGTCTGTAGTCAACTATTACGGATAGCGACTTTAATCACCTATACTTGCAATATTTTAACGAATTACGGATTCATCAACGCAAAAGCAATAACTAAATATTACGTGCGCTGGAACGTTCTCCACGATGGCAGGGACTTATCTTAATTTCTCCATTTTCTTTAACTCACCGAGATAGTCCTTGGGGTCCGCGTCGCCATAGCTTACGGCGACGGGAGCGTTATGCAAAGCTATACGTAATTGAGCGCTCAGTGCAGCGGTATTACGATAATTGAAATTTATTCCACCCTCGTCTGGTCTTTCGCGGGTTCTGCATTTAAATTAAGTTTAAAAGCTATATCCACTTAAGGTTCTGCATGTATATGTTACAGTCAAAATCCATAACCGGTCAATACCACTTTTAACTGATTTTTGCAGTCAAAAGTAGTTTTGACTAAGGGCGTTGGTCAAAACCATTTTTAACTGCAAAAATATTGGATAATAGTGATTTTGACCAAATCACATCGGCTAAAAGTGGTTTCGACCAAGCATGTTAGTAAAAACTACTTTTGACTTATACCTTTTGAATTTCTGAAATTAAAAAGTTAAATTTCTTCAATATTATATTTTATATTATTATAATGTACGCGGCTTTAGGGTGGCCCGAGGGCCACCCCAGCCTCACCTTAACCTACTGTCACTGATATTGCGATTTTTGACCGATAGCCTGAACTTTAAATGAGGCAAAATTACTTTTAACTAAGAACGTTGGTCAGAACCACTTTGGACTATAAAAATCAGTCAAAACTGTTTTTTACTACGGGCATCAGTCAAAACCATTTTTGCCTGATTTTTGCAGTCAAAAGTGGTTTTGACCGGATATGAGTTTTAACTGTGACATAGACCATGACATAGACCCAGCAGAGCCATTTGTCTTAGAAGGATATGGTTGGAGCACATAGTTCTTCTTGCATTGCGTAATTTATGTTAGCAGAAGGTAAATATTAAAATGAAAATAAGTTAAATAAGGAAGAGATCCCACTACCCCATATAATAAAAAGAATCAAGCAATCCATTGTATCCATTATAGCCTATCAAAGTCCACTACTGAACATAGGTCTCCCATAGATTTTCTCTAAGGGGCATATGTGCAACAAATTTCAAGCTTGGCAAGCGGTTAGGCAACCTCAGTTCTTAATTTTCTTGTTGTTATTAGCAAGAAATTCTTTTGCGAGGGGTTGTGGTCTATCATATTTGATGTAATGGTCGGGATGATCCTAAACATGTTCATGCAGACTTCGTGATGCAGTATGTATACGTAGTAAATAAGAAGTGGTTTTTACTGTAGTAAATAGTAAGTTTATAGAAAACTAGTATAATAACAGGGTGTGAGGTATTCCATCTTAGTCCTCAGAGGTGACACTGAAAACGCATCTGTAGCCTTCTTTGTTAGAAATTGGCTATAGGTGTCCATCAGATGGACTCTCAGTACGTATGTTAATTCAGTTTTATAAAAACCAATAAAAATAAAAATACGAAATGAAATAACTATGTACGCACACCATAAACTCCTAAGACAAATGGTCCTGTTGTGTATAGTCACATGAACTTAGTTACTTCAAAATTTAGGCTATCAAGTTCCACCTCCAACAGATCTCTATTTAATCTGTTAAAGGTGCTTGAAATATAGCTATAGTAATAAAGGTAGGTATACACCTTATCAGTATGTAAATTAACGGTCCACAATATACCGTCTGTTACAACGCCGCCGCCGTTAATGGCAGCAAATATCCGAAATTGATGGGCGGTTGTAAAGGTGAATATAAATGATATTAAAATCAATAAGCTTAAAACGAAAAAGGGATTGATAATAGAAAGTATTTTTTATTAAATTAATAATTGTATTTTTTATTAGGTGATAACCGTTATTTTAATATGTTAATTTTATAAAATTCATATTTGAATGACGAAAAAAATAAAACAAATTTGCATGATTTTACTAAAGATTTAGTATGAAATACATAGTATTTAATAATATCTCATGTATCATAATAAAAATTTAATAAATAAATAACGAACTTGCTTGGAAACTAATTGTGAATGTCGCCGCCGAAGGAACCAATAAAACCAAAACTACTTTATAAATTTAATTAAAAGAAAAGTATTACAATTAAAATAACTTATTCTAATTAGATCTACACTTGTTCGATGTTAGAAACGAAGTGGCGTGCAATTCTCGGCTGACACCGCGTGCGCCATTGTTAATCCACGGCGGCCGCATTTCCCATCAAGTCAGCAAAACTGATTTGCTGAAAGAATGTTGCAATTAAGTGTGGAAATATGAGGTTGCAGCGTAGTTCCCGATTTTGTAAAGGGGCATCCATATAACACACTTGCAGCCAACTGCAAACAAAGGAGGTCACAGATACGTTGTCACCCCGAGGACTAAGATGGAATGCCTCACAGTCTGTATTTATACTGGGTCTCTAACTCTTTAGACCGAAACACAGCAGTGCCAACATTATTTACTTTATAGAGTATAGGAGCAACGTAACTTTAAACAATATTTTTGTAATTATATTATTTGCTTTTTAAAAAGGATACCAGTAACGCTATTAACGTAACTAATACAACTGTTAAAACATTCCAAACAAGCTTAAAATGCTTGTGTTAGGAATGTGCATTCCGCTTTTATAACCATTAGACTACTGTAGTTAGTACGTGTATATTATTCTCGAATTGTAAATATTTCATGGACTTACTACTGTATGCTTTATATAACATAATTTTATTAGCTTCGCGTGTATCTCAAACTCAAACTCAAACATTTTATTGCGTTCATGTGGTTACATAAATAGTTCTTATGTTGGATATAATAGAGCCAAACATGAGCCCTGATAGGGCATAGCAATATTATATATCAATTTAATTTAATTAATTTAGAAATATGAATTACATATTTTATTTACTTAAACTAAACATTTCTTTTAGACTCAATAAACATTTGCAAAATGTGTTATTACAATGATAATAAAAACGTATATATATATTTAATTAAACAATTATTATTTTTCACCGAAAAACTCTGACAACGAATAGAAACTTTTTCAATTAAATATTTTTTAAGCTCTCTTTGAAATTTATTTAATGATTTTTCTTTTTGTAGACATTTAGGGATTTTATTATACAATTTTACACACATACCATGGGGTCCTGATTTGAATGTTTGTAATTTTGTGATAGGTGGAGCTAATTTATTATAAGAACGGGAGTATATTGAAAAAAGGTGCATATTCTTTTTAACAAATGTGCATACTTCTAGTATATATATATATAGATGTAAGTGTTATTTTTAATGAAATGAAGTAGGTTTTACAGATGTCAGTGTTATCTATATTTGTAATTATCCGGATACATTTTTTTGTAGGATAAATAATTTATTTACGTCAGTGCTGTTTCCCCACAGTATAATGGTATAATTGAGTTATGCGTGGGCATAAGCATAGTATGCACACGTGGCCGTTTTTGAATCTATAACTTTTTTAATCTATCTATCTATGTAACGGAATATTTTAATGTAATTTTCACCAACGGCGGATCGACTTGAAAATTTGCACTCGTATCAAGGACCTATGACAATACAATAATTTGATAACTTTATCCTAGTAACCTGATCAGCATCACCAGGATAAAATAAAATAATAATTAGGATCATCACAGCTCATTATCAATGCGTGTTGTTTAAGTTTTCTTAAAGTATTATCTTTTATATAGGTATGTATGTGTCATAGACTTAGAATGTACGTATATTCTAAGTCTATGGTATGTGTTAATGTGTTAAGCTATATCTTCGTCAATTGTTAACCGAATTTATTGATTCTATCTTTAATATATAATAGTTTATACTTAAGAATAATAATAATAATAATAATTCTTTATTGAACACATATATAATATACAATTCATTGGTACCCTGACTCCTAAACTAGGTTACTCTGTATGTTAGGAGGCAGTTTCCCTCCTATTAAGTGATCTTATTTTCCGTGTACAATACAGACTTTAAAATATAAAACAAACAAAAAAGTGTGTGTGTGTGGGTGTGTGTGTGTGTGTGTGTGTGTTTGTGTGGCTTAAAGTAGGTTTTCAGGTGGTCTATTGTGAATTTGAAGCAAAAATTCCACCCGTAAGGATAGTGTTTTTAATGCAGCTATTTAGACAATATTTGAGCTTTTGATATTCCTTAGCAAAAGGGTCAAAAAGTTTGACTTTGATTAAGATTAAAAGTCGACTTCAAAAAACTAATATGTAAAAAATAATTTCCACGTTATAGCTTCTGAATTCACAACTTCTGTGTATCCCCAGATACTGTTATAACTTGTAAAGTTTTTATGTTCCCGTGATAAGTGAATTTTGTATCCTTAATGAGCATAAAATTCTTAAACCATAAGTCGGGGCTTTAATACTTCTTTACAACATGTTTTGATTACTTATGTCCAAATACTCAAACGCTGCTCAATTTTAAGATGCCGTTAAGTCTCGTGCTGTCTCTATCACTTTGAGTCATTACTGTGTCACCACGAGACTACGAAAATTAACGACATCCTAAAATTGAATAGCGTTTGAGTATTTGGCCATTCACTGTCTATTTCTTTCCATTGTTGATAAAGAACATTGTACTGTTTAATCGTTTAATGGCGGTGTTAGAATATCCACTACCCCATATCGTCCCGTGGGTGTCGTAAGAGGCGATAGAAGGAAATAAACCAGGAAATGGACAGCAGCGTCTTCCTAATAACAACTAGAAAAAAACTGCGGCTGCCAACCTGCCTGCCAAGAGTGGCAGCCTTGGCTAAATTCCTCCTTATGAAGCATTATAAGAGGAGGTCTATTTTCAGCAGTGGACTTTGATAGACTGTAATGAATTGTACCGTTGGCCTTTAAAATATGACAAAAAATAGATACATGTAGAGTTTCTTTTGATGTTTCTTCTCTGGAAGGAGAAGCTCACTTTTAGCTAGATGTACTTTGGGTACGTCTCCACGCATGACAGATGAATTTCTCCTGCCAATTCAAATAAATCTACAAAATAGTTTTAAAAAAATTAAAAAATTGTAAAAACATAATATTTACGCGGTAATTACTGACTTGTGGACTGTTTATGAACTGATGCAGTTAATTGAATAAAACTATTTTTACGGATTCTATCGCGTTTAATTTACATATTTTAATTCCCGACGTTTCGGGTGCTTCACAGCAACCTATGGTCACGGGGGATGGGACTGAGATGTTTGACGTCCCGATGTCACAGTTAGCCCGGCTACCTTTAGTTTTTGAATATTAATTTTTGGTTCGATCTACGCAGAATAAGCTTACAGTATCTTGAAGTCTTGCAGTGATAAGCTTGGGTTTGGATTTTATTTTGTTAATTATAGGATCCCAAGCAGATGGCAGCACCCATCCATCTTCTCTATTGAAATTAGGATGTTTTTTTTTAATTTCAATAGCCTCGCGTATCATCCTTGGTAGGAATCGGTGTTCTTTTGCGAGGATTTGTGGTCTATCAAATCTGATGTAATGGCGGGGACGATCTTGAACATGTTCACAGAGTGCAAACTTCCCAGAGCGTCGGTGCCTCACGTTTAACATTCACGTTTACGGTTAATATATTTAAATTAAACGCGATAGAATCCGTAAAAATAGTTTTATTCAATGTGTAGTGCTCGCGTAAATATAAGATATCATGATGCAGTTAAGTTATGTTTTAAACGTGGTAGAGCCATGCTGCAGCTATATTAGTAGTATAGTTGTAGCGGCTCGACCGGGGAAGGACCACGCTCTCACAGAATACCAGCGTCAAATAGCAGCTTAACGCTGCTGTGTTTCGTATGGTGAGTGTAGAGAACCGGAGAATTTTTTTACTGGAAACGAGGCTTTCCATCTAAGTCCTCACGGGTGACACGCATGCATTTTGATTCGTAATCGAAGATAGATGTAGATGTCTATGGGCCACAACAACCACTTACCATCAGGTGGACTGTGTGATCGTTTGGTACACTTATCCTATAAAAAAAAGTGAAGACAAAGAAAAGCTTGTTAATTTTATTACAAAACGGTCATAAACTCATCCGGTTTGTAACTCGATTGAGAACACAGCGCTATACTGCACTCGCATAAGCCGGGCTTAGTCTGTTTCTACTCGAGTTTCATTGTCTCAATAATTAAATTATCTAGCTCCCCTGCAGCGATGTCCGGCTGATAAGTTAATTCAGATTAATGACTATTTTAACGGATCTGTTTCGAAACCATCTGCCCTCCCTTCTGTAAACATACTTATTTATTTTTTAAGGTGCATCAACCGTGCTCACAATATGCTTTATTTATATTTAATATTAATAAATTAGTTAATAACAACTAAAAAAAACTATGGTTACTAACCCGCATGCCAAGAGTGTCAACTATGACAAATATACTGTCTCGATTATCTCCCCCCATATTTGAGACAATCAATGGGGTAGGTCTATGTTGAGTAGTGGACTTTTGACAGACTGTTACGGTAACGGTTTAGTCCCTAAGCTATCTTAGCTCTTATTTTTAGACGTTATAAATTTAAATTCCGTTTAATCAAACAAACAAAATTTTGCCAACAAAAACATTCTTTAAAACGAAAGAGATAAGGAAAATAAATTTCAGTTTATTGTTAGTTCAATAATTTTATTGAACAATTTAAAATAACCTTTTAAAAATAAAAATATGATAATTATGGTATAAACATTGTGTATTTAGATATTATAATGGTATAAAAATTATACGTGTCATAACGAAAAATAATATTATATTGTTTTTTTTTTCAACTCTTTTATGGCAACATTATAACCCTTACGTATGAAAGAGTAAAAGCGCGCGATAATAAATTGTATGATGTACTGCTAAAAATGCAAATTGTCTCTCACATTTCAGACCTCGGTGGCGTTGTAATGCATATTTTACATTTAACAAAACGCGACGTACCTTTAAAGAAATTTACATGATGTGATCCAGACCTATTTACGTTAAATAAGCAAGAAATATAATATGTCATTATATTTTCAGAGCTGCTTTCTGCAAAATATGTTTTGACGTGCTTGTCAACTAAATGCCTGTTATATTCTAACTACTTACTAAATTGGGGATAAAAGCCATTAACTTCATTAATTTTGATGGTTTTTAAGGAGACATCACAATAGAAATTGTGAATTTCAATTGTAAATGCTAATTTTGATCTTATTTACTATGGATTAGAGTTATACTATAAAAAAACGTTAAGGGGAAAGGTATCTGTAAAATAAGAAATATTTAGAATATATTTTTCTATAAAAAAATCTTTATTTATCGTTCGCAAGGGCTATTTATAAATGCAACACAATATAAGGGAAAAAAACAGAAAATTATTTCGGATACATAAAAAGAAACCTACCAAAGACCCGACTGGTTATAAGGTATCTTGGCAGTTATACGTTCGCTCGTTGTAACTGTGGCAAATCAATAAAAATTTACGCTGAAAGAACCGTTACTGTTACCGTTACCGTTACCGTTACCGTTACAGCCTATTAAAGCCCACTGCTGAACATAGGCCTCCCCCATATATTTCCTCATAGAGAGGGATATTTGCCATAGCAGCCACGCTTGGCAAGCGGGTTGGCAACCACAGTTTTTTAGTCGTTATTAGGAAGACGCTGCCCATCTCCTGATTAGTTTCCCTCTGTCGCCTTTTACGACACCCACGGGATGATATGTGGTAGTGGATATTCTTACACCGCCACTGCACGGTAACGCTGAAAGAACATTATACATTTACTCTGCTTTTTTCTTGACTTCTTAATATACTACGACTCCCATTTTCTCAGCCTCTGCATGAGAACTTTGTTTTATGTATATACGTTTTCTTCCATAACTATCTTCGTGAAGTTATACAATATCCATATAATAATATGGCAAGTGACACATTTCATCTTCAATATCTTTCAAAGTCTTTCCACATTCATGATCTTAACCATTTCTCGTTTTTCGTTTATTTTCCTTTCGAACTGCTACAGACTTTAACCGACTTCAAAAAAGGAAGAGGCCTTGATTTCTTCTGTATTTTTTGTGTATATTCGGGCTTAACTCCTATGCCAGACTGTTGCCGGCTTGAATCCCATGGTAGACGCTATTGGCACTTAAAAGATTCCCTTCATATACAATACAATACAATAACTTTATTTCAGGCATCAAGTACTTAAAAATTAAGAACATTGGCCCATAGCAATATATACCTTAACCTAAAAATATATATAAAATATAGACATAACAATATTAAGGGAGCTTTCTTCTTCGGCGCGTCCCTGTATTGGCGAAACACTACCCCAGAGGGCCAGAAATCAGGAGCGCGGAATGTCTCTTTGTGTTTTGCAGGAACCTGGAGTACGTAGGATTTGAAGTTCGTTGACCTATTAGACTCCAGACGTTGCAAATGTAAAGAGATCTAATGCTCGTTCCTCCACGAAACGCAGGACGTCTTCTCCCGACGTACTTTTCTCCAAACGGGAGATGTAGAGCTGTATGATTAGCTCCACAACACGCAGATTTGTAGTAGAGACCTTTTGAGTTCGCACTCAGCACCCTGCCATTAGGCTACTGTCGCTTTAAAATACAAATGCACTAAGGGTGAATTCGACCAAATAACATGTTACACCAGAGTTACTAACCCTCGAATAATTTTACTCTTTGGTCCTACTCGCAGATAACTTCGTTGCGTTTTTCCATCACAAACGTAGTAGCTCATACTAAGTATTTATGAGAATATTACTCTTAGAGTTGGTGAATGAATATTGAATAAACATGTGAGCCAACCAAAATCGAAATACAATTATTTATATATAGCGCAATAAAAGACTTTATTATACAAATCAACAGAATCTAGGGATATTTTATATTTCATCAAATATCTAAAAATCTATGAAGAATTTTCTGATATAATAAATGGAAGAATGATAGGTTATTTTAAGGTCTTCAATAAAAAATAAAAAATATTGCGTAATTTTTTAAATAAAATCTAAACTTTTTTAATCGCCGTAGAAAATTTGTATGATAAAAAAACTTAATTTCTTCATATAAAACTATTAATTTTAATTAAAATTTAAAAAATCTTATAAAATCTAATTATTAATAATCAGTGTTGTCACCTCTTACATTAATTACACATCGAAATCGATTGTTCATACTTAAAATTAAATTGTCAATGTCTTATTGCGGTATGAGGTCCCATGTTCTTTGCAAGTGTTGGTAAAGTTGTTGTTCCGTCGTCAAATTTGGGGGGAAATCTCTCAAAGCTTTTCGTTGTAACATGTCCCAAGCATGCTCGATAGGATTTAAGTCGGGCGACTGTGCAGACCAATCCAATACCTGAATATCGTGGTCTCGGAGAGCGGCCGACACCAGCCGCGCCGTATGGGAAGGAGCATTATCGTGCATGAGTAGAAATTCCTGGCCCATTTGGATTTTGTGTGGGACAATAACAGGCTCTATTACCTCCTCGTGGTATTTTTGTGCAGTCATGCTGCCTTGGATTCAAACGAGCTGGGTTCGTCCGCCAAGACGAATTCCTGGCCACACCATGATTGTCCCGCCTTGGTATGAGTGGACCTCCTGAGGGTGCCGTAGACGGCTAACTCTCCCTGGAGTTCTCCATACGTATGTTCTTCGTGCATCCAGATGAAACCCAAACCAGGACTCATCGGTGAACAGCACCAAAGACCATTGTTCGTCATTCCATGGTGCTCCCGAGCCCACGAAAGCCGCCGACCGCGATTGCCACGTCGCAATGCTGGAACACGTAGCGGTCTTCGAGCATGAAGACCAACTTCATCCAACCTCCTTCGTACGGTTTGGTCGCTTACCAGCAGCTGGTGGTCTTCTGGCGGGCATTTGGAGAAATTGATCCTGTCTCTGCTTAGTAACACGATATCCACCCATGTACCGTTTAGCCACATCTCCAGTACTACGATAACGTGACCACAACCTTGATATCACGTTTTTGGCTGGTGTGTAGGGTCTCAGCAACGACGCTTGGAATAGCACCATTTTCTAACATGCCCACAGCTCGTAACATTTCATCTCGACTCAAATGACGACGTGACATGACGCTTAAAGCTCACACGGAACGTTAAATTAAAAAAGAAAAACAATCTAATCCCTTTTCATTAATTAATATCAGTAGAACAATTTTAATTTTGCTTGACGTAATGAATTACTAACAATTTTGCCGCCGTATATTTTATAGATACTTTATACGATAAATATGACAAAATCTATTAAAAATACAAGGAAGGCGCGTGCAGTTATAAATTAGACGATCTCTACTTATTTTTATTTTAAATAATCCAAATTCACCGTCAAAGTTAAAGATAGCTTTCATTTTCTTTATATGCAATTCATAATCGAGTTCTACGACTATTATGCCGTCTTAGAATTCATATCCCGCAGCACAATATTGCATTTTTACTCTTACTTCACGGTGCAGACTTTATTTCTATGGAACGCTGTCCGCGATATTATCAAGAATACAATATATAAAACGAAATGAAGAACGTCATTGCTTAGCGGTTTGCGTAGCGCTTTCGTAGCGCTGGCGTAGCATAAGCGTAGCATTCTATTAGTGGCAACTTATCGGAACGTTTCCTTTTTTAACTATTACTAGCCAGCGCTTGACGTCATGTAGACAAAGATGGTAAAACGCACTAGTATACCTTAACAAAATCCTGTTAACTCTTATTAATAACACCCATATACGAATGACGAATATGTATACCCTATTTTTAGGTGATAGTAGTCATTTTCTACCTGCAACCTAGGTAATCAGTCGCAGTCGATAACACTCTCATCTATTTCTACTTTCAAACTACACAGTATTCATTGTTACGTTCTGCTTTGAAGGAAATAGAAAACCAAAAAGCCAGGAGGTATACTTAAGCGTTGTGATGTAGTTCATCTCAATCATTAGAAAATGTATATTTCTTTATTTAGATTTGATTTCAAATGTTTATGGGCTGCAGTAGGTACTTACCGTCAGGTAACTACTAAGTTACTACTAAGGTAGATAGATAGATAGAAAATTCTTTATTGCACTCAAAACAATTTGGTACAAAGGCGAACTTAATGCCTAAAAGGCATTCTCTGCCAGCTAACCTTTGGTAGAGAATAACCTTTTGGTAGAGGTAGAGTGATGGTGAGAGCTATGTGGAGCCACTACAGAAAAAACTAGCTTTTTACACATCTTATTTAAAACACATTATATAATATAAATATGTTACTTTATACATATATACACTTATACACATATATACATACATACACGTATACTTACATATAAACAATAAAGTACATACTATACCAACAAAATACATACAATATAATATAAGAAATTATAATATATAAACCAATAATCTTAATGAAGTTATTTTAAGTAAAGTGCCCCAGCCTTAGGTTTAAATGTATTTATTGAGGAGGCACTACTAAGGTATTACTAAGCTTCAAAAATCTCATAAAATGTACATTGTCTGGAGACCTTTTTGCTTATATAAGCTAGTGCTTGGCTACAATACTATGTAGGCGGTAGCACAATAAAAGCTTATTCCCTCTTGCCTTAAAAACACCTACATTGTAATCGAACGGAAGGACAGACGCTGGTAAATTACTCCATTCCTTTACTGTACGCATAACGAGAACGAAGCCAGCGAATATAGTAAATCTCTCGTACAAAAAAATGCCCCAAGCTGGTTCCATCGCAGACGAAACATCTCGAATTTTTGACGCTGCTCTACGGCGATGTATGCATGTCCTACATACGAGGAAGTCATCATCTAGCGCGTGAGTATTTGCATATCGCATATACGAGATGGTCATCATCTAGTCAAAGCATGTTCTAGTATAATATACCATTGTTGGATCTTATAACAGCTACAAAATAAGACAAGAATATTCTGTGAGAGCGTGGTCCTTCTCCGGTCGATCCGGCCCATTCGTATTACAACTATGATATAGCTGCATCGTATAAAAACTCCCTTATCTAAAAAATTTATAACCACTGAAACCAAAAAAAACTATATACCTGCACTCGAAATCCTTATTACATACTTTCAAGTCTCTCCGATATAAAAACACAGAAAGCAATATTAAGATACAAAACAATTTTTTAAATCGAATGAACTAAACTTCAAAAAAAAAATTCGTTTAAGACAGAATATTCAATATTGTCAAACGAAATATCCCTTATTAAAATTCTGTCCCGTTCTCAATGGCTCTCATGGATTGCTTTTCTTTCCAAAAAATATATAATCCAAAACCTTTTTGTCCGCAGAACAATGTAATTTTATTTTATTGTTACTTAAAAGGAAATTAAAATACAATAAATTCCGAAATCTTCTGTTGCTAATGGAAATTACATTTATTTTTCAAATTCGCGATTACGAGTTCTTCGTGATAAAATTAAAATTACATTTAATCAGCAAATAGATATAAAATATAATCTATTTTGAATAAAAATTATTCTAAATTAAAATAAAATATATATTTTTTATAAATGCAGTTATAAATGACAATCAAATGGTGGTGATGGCTATCTAGCTTTAATTATTATACTAAATAATTAAACCCATTAACTTTTTTAAAGTATTTGATAAGTCCGCAACGAGTTATGTATATGAGTACGTACGTAAATATGAATATGAGTATGCATATTTACGTTGACCTTGAAGAGGTCCAGGTTATAGGCACTCAGAAAAACAGACGCCGCGCCGGCAGGGCATTCCACTCCTTGGCTGTGCGCATTATAAAAGATGACTTATAGCGTTTAGTGCAAATATCCGGAATGTCAACTAAGTGTGGATGGTTACATGCAGTACGTCTGGTACTCCGATATGAGAATGGAAATGGCGGTATGAGCTTATGAAACTCATGGGCACACTCTCCGAAATACAATCTGTAGAAGACCGACAAACAAGCAACTTGGCGGCGGTAAGCTAAGCTAATAGTTAATTTTAAACCATTATAAGCTAATATTCGACAACTATTCCACCTGGTGGTAAGTGGTGATGCCGTGATGGAGCCGAAGATGATAAAGCGCACTGACTTAGCTTAACAAAAGCCAATTCACTCTAGCCTTGTTGACTCCTACTTTGTAATCGTAATTTTAATGTTGAAACAAATTAATAACGACATTAAATTAGTCGAGTATATTATTAGGTGTTATATGAACATCTTTTAATTAAAACGGCAATTATAAGAGTAATTTTAATAATTTAGAGAACGTAAAACTGGGCGGGTAACAAGGTAAAGCGACGTTTTCACAGGCGACTGCGCGGACGCCTCTTCAATTAGCGCAGCAGACGGAAAATAAGCCCGACGCTCTAACGCACACCTGCCGCCTCGGTTAGCCTGGATTACCCCCTTTGAAGTATACTCTGATGCTTAGGGTAGCGTGTATATAAACCTTAATAATTTATCTATTTTTTTAATTAATACAGGAAACGAGCCTTTTATTATATGTATATGTAAATGTGTGTGTATATATTTAAGTATTGATGTATAGATATATGTGTACATATGTATATGTTAATGTTCCCATATACAATATATACTTATTTCCAAATAATACCCCGCCGGCACCAATGAAATTGTTAATTGCAATTTTAAGTGCTGATTTACCCGGTGAAGAAAAACATCGTGAGGAAACCTGCATGTCTGAGAAATCAAAAAAAAATATTTCGAAGATATGTGAAGTTCGCCAACACGCATTGGGGCAGCGCGGCGGTCACTTCCTTGCCCTAAAACGCTCTCAGAAATGAGAGGAGGCCTGTGCCCAGCAGTGGGACGTATATAGGCTGTAACTTTAGTTTTTTTACCTCTTAAGCTGATTTCCCCCCACTCACTTCTCTGAAGGTTTTTTTTTAACTTTAGCTAGCTAATATATGTTTTTCCGTGGAGTCAATTGGGCTCTATTTGAAAATCGGCGCTGCTGTTATCTAAAATAGGGACTTGGTTAGTTTTTTTTTTCTTTCTAATTTCAAATAAAGTTTTCCTTCTTTCTTTTGTACCGACTTTAAAAAGTACCTCCTGTACTCAAGTCGACTGTATTTTTTTTTTTTATTCTTATGTGTGTTACGTCATAACTTTTTTTTAGGTGAACCGATTTTGATGATTCTTTTTTTTAAAGCTGATGCTTCTCATGTGGTCCCATATAAATTTAATCAAGATGAGACCATTAGTTTTTTAATTATCCTTAATAATTTATATTAAGGTCAGTTGTACAAAATTTTAATTTTACCACTAGTTAAACAAGTGGTAAATGGTGGTAAAGTTAAAACAACTGTTTCGAAGTTTTATTTATAAACTGAAATGACAAAAGAACTTGCAGCCTACCTGGTGTAAGTTCTTTTGTCACTGGTATAGGGAGCTGTAATTATACAAGCTCCTTATACCCCTGAGACCGGAACACAATATTGCAAGCACTGATATTTTGCAGCAGTAGTAGGTAAGAGGTAGGTAGTAGGTCTACTTACAGTCGGACTCCTAGTGGGAAAGAAGTACTACCTAGCAAAAAGTCACCTGCAGACCACGTTAAACAAAGAATACTACAGATGCGTTGTCACTCTGAGGACTGAGATGGTATACCTCACAGCCTGTAACTATACTGGCTATCTACACTGTTTTTTTTATAGAATAAGGGTGACAAACGAGTAGACAGTCCGCCTGATGGTAAGTGGTAGAAGAAGTTTTTTACGTGGTAGAGCCATGCTGCAGCTATATTAGTAGTATAGTTGTAGTACGAATGGGTCGGCTCGACCGGGGAAGGACCACGCTCTCACAGAATACCAGCGTAAAATAGCAGCTTAACACTGCTGTGTTTCGTATGTTGAGTGTAGAGAACCGGAGGACCTTTTTACTGGAAAAGAGGCATTCCATCTTAGTCCTCACGGGTGACAACGCATTTGCATTTTGATTCTTTATTGAAGATAGATGTAGATGTCTATGGGTCACAGCAACCACTTACCATCAGGTGGACTGTGTGCTCGTTTGTCACCCTATCCTATAAAAAAAAAAGTGGATGCTGTGGCCCACATACACCTACATTCATCCTCGATTAAGAATCAAAATGTAGATGTGGTGTCACTCCTTAGGAATAAGATGGAATGACTCGTTTCCGGTAAGAAGTGGAATAATTTCCTGGCGTCTGTCTTTCCGTCCGATTACGATCCGGATGTCTTCAAAACAAGAGTGAATAGGCTTTTCTTACGCTAAGACAATGTTATTTACTCTCTAGGGTTTCGTAGGTAAATAGGGTCTTCGGTGCTCTACACTTACCATAAGAAACACAGCAGCATTAAGCTGCTATTTTACGCAGACATTCTGCGATTCTGGTCGAGCCGACCCATTCTTGTTACAACCATAATAAATTCACAGCGTGGCTCTACCACGAGAATGACTGCTCTGTCTGAACTGCTGTTTGGCAGCAGAAATAGGTACGATGGTACATATCCAGACGAACTTCTAAGCAAAACGGATTCCTACCATCTAGACTATGTTACAAACACTTTTTGGTTTTTATGCTTTGTTTTAAAGTATACTACGAAAATAATGTTAGATTAATAACAAATTAAGGGGCTGGGCGCCTGAGTTTCAAAATATTTACATTGTTGCCGGCACTACTAAACTTGTTAATAGCAATTATAATCAATGTCTTACCACGATTTCGGCAGTGTTAGTATAAGAAACTGCTCAGAAATATCAAATATAATGAAACCTCCTTATCCTATATATTACTAGCTGGTACCCGACGTGTTGCTGCCGCAGAAGAAATAATTGTGGAAATATCGTTTTAAATTTGAAACAGTTATGTTGTTTAATTATGAATGATAATACATTCATTTAAGTTGAATGATATATTTTTTCTTTCAAGTAAATTTCTCTGTACGATACGCGCCACCTATTGTAAGTTAATTGTACTATGCCTTCCCGCAAGTGCAAGCAATAAGTTAACAGTTTTACCACAATTTGGTGAACGGTATGACAACGCATAAAATACAAACTAACAAAAATTAATTTTTATATATTAGATTTTAAGACCATATAAAGTGCGCTTCTATCTATCTTTTGTACTTCATAACCATCTCAAAAATTACAAGAGGTCTGTAACCCAGCAACGAGACTTTTGTTCAGTGATCTCAAACTTACCTATTTAACGGTATTTCTACCGATATGGGGCCTCTTCTACCAAAATGTCGAAATTAAAAAAAAAACACGATTTCTGAGAATACAAGGAAGTAACTCCCGAATTTTTCATCGATTTTATATTTTTAAATTACCGGCCCTTTTTGTTCTTTTGTGTTTCAAACAAATCAAACATTTCCTCATACCATAGAACTATGTTTACTAAAGCATTGCACTCAAATGTTTTCTTGTTGTCTACTTTTATCTTTACCATTTTATCAGCACCCCATTCGTCAAACCATTCTTCCTGCAGCAGTATTCCCTCAACTCTACCGATTTCGCATTTTTGCTTTCGAGACCACTTTTTTGTTGGTATTACTTTTACCAATATAAATACTCCTTGCTCGACTCGACTCTGTGTTCACTGTGCAACGTGATGGATAAATCTCCGAAGAGGTACCATTTGGCGAAGATGTCAAAAGAAACAGTCAAAACACGAGACCCAATAAGTTAATTGCTGATGATAATGGCATCCTTCTGATCGATTTCAAACACGACGTCAACTTCTGGATACTATAGGAAGCTATCAAAAGTAAAAAGTAAAGCAACGTTACAGCCTTTATGCGTATCGGGAGATATTATTTATACGTGGCACAATCACGCTGCATCACTAGTGGGTATGTTTGACCGGGGAAGGACGTAGTTCGCACAGAATGCCAGCGTGAAATAGCAGCTCTCGTATGGTGAATGACAAGAACCTTTTTAGGTAAGTGATTGCTGTGGTCCATAGACATCTACATCTATCCTCTCAAAATGCAGATGCGTTGTCACCCGTAAGAAGAGGGTCTCCGGTTCTCTACACTCACCATACAAAACACAGCAGTGTTGTGCTGCTACGCTGGTATTCTGTGAGTAGCCGCAGCATGGCTCTACCACGTAAATACATGTTACTCTTTTTACTGGTAACGAGGTATTTCTCGAGCTCTCTACACGAACCATAGCCGCATTATGGTGCTAATGCCCGCTGATATTTAGTGCGAGCTTCGCGGATCGATTTAATTTAATAAAATTTGACTAGGCTTCCTTGAGGGTGAAATTAAAGACGTGCTCATTACAAGATGTGTGCGTAAAATAAAATAAAATTTAACAGCCAAAACAAAGCAGTTTCAAATTACAATCGAGGAATTGCTAGCTACGCCATTAACTTATACTCACGTGATATACGATACCGTACAAAATATTCTATTAAGCTGTGAAAATTTACGTTCAATTTACTAAGAATACATAAAATTATATGTAATTACTAGCGATCCGTACCGTGTAATAAGGGTGTAAGAAATTCCACTACCCCATATCGTCACGTGGGTGTCGTAAGAGACGACAGAGGGAAATTGAAAAAATTTGTGTTACCAACCCGCCTACGAAGCGTGGCAACTATGGCAAAATACCCCCAATGGCAATCTATGGGTGGAGCCTATGTTCAGCAGTGGATCTTTATATGCTGTAATGGATGGATGGATGGATTTGCCCCGGTTTCGCACGGGTGATTTCTGGATCTCGACTAGAACGTCACCTACCGGGTCCAACTATAGCTAAAACCATTCAGGTAACCCTACCTACACTTTTTAACTATTTCATTAACTTCAGTCAAGCCGTTTGGGAGGAGAAAAAACGAACATACGTACACTGAAATTTTGTATATAAATTAGCGATCTACCACGGATTCGCACGGGTGATTTTGGATCTCGACAATAGCGCTACCTACCGGGTGCAATTGTGAATCTAAACCATTTTCGAATCAACTTAATCCAAAACACAAAATTTCATCAAAATCGGTCCGTTTAGCCGTTTAGGAGGAGTTCAGTCACATACACACGGACAGAACAATTATACATATAAAGATATTATTCGTTAACACTCGTCTATAGCGTACACTTAAGTAATTACAGAAAATACTATTCTTACCACTGTAACAATAAATTATAAGTATAGTGTAGTTTTCATTACTAATCCCTTGTTCATAGATTCGTAGTTTCGTAGATCATACATATTTAAAGGGTTGTTGGATCAACAGTCTAGTTTCTAAAAGGTTAAATAACTTCGCAACATTTCGCTTTTACCGAGGCCTCTACGTCGAGAACTCTGAGTGAGTTACAAAGGGAATCTATTCTGGTGCGCTTAACAATACGTGTTTGATCTGACGCTTGATGGATTGAACTCCGCTAGTATTCTGTTTGCCTGGTACGTAATACATAATACAGATTTTTTTGAAATTTTAATACCAAATCAGCTTTGTGAGGTACAAATTATATTATTATTGTAGAGGGACTTTGATGGATAGATTCAGTTTTTAAAAATAAACCTACTGTTAATATTTTTAAGTCAAATTTCTTTTGTCATATATAGCAATAAAATCAAAATTCTTAATCCTATCCGTAATCTATACGCCACGGTGTGCCCACCAATCAAGTCGAGCCCAATAAAATGGTTGAACTGTAATATTCTAAACCCTAATAATAATAATAAGTGATTGCGGTCTGAACTACTTAAAATTGAAATATCATAGCTGTGAAGTATCACAAAAGACCTCAAAATAAGATATAGATACTTAAAACTAAGTTAAGAATGAAAGTGTTAACATTCGTAAGGAGAAAAGAAATCAACTTTTAATAAAAAGTAAAGACCAATTTCAAAACGCTAAAAATTATAAAATAATTTACACTTATCAAAGCCTTTCCCTTCTATATCCCTTACACTCCTCTACTTTTTACAGTAAATCTTTTTCAGTTCTTGAATCAAGCTGTGGGTTTCCTTACCACTAAATATAAAACGTGCTCAAACAATAGACTCCTTTAAAAAACAAGTTGAGAAAGATTATCCTTCCTTATAATTTCTCCCACCTCCTTTCATCTCTTCCTGTCGCTTTAAGGTCACTAGTCTGTCAATTAAGTAACTTTCGGTATGTTTAATTATTGATATTTTAGATTATAATATTATTTATAGTGCACTCTCCCTTTAATTAACTTTTCACTTCTCTTTATTTCCTTTTTAGGTTGTCTGGAAGAAATTAATGTATAGCATCAATAAGACCGCCTTTTGTTTTTCTCTCTGTTTGTTTCTTGTTATGTTATTTGTTTTTTTATTGTACAATTAAGGGTATTGTATTGTATGGGACCACCTTTTTTTATAGAATAAGGGCGACAAACGAGCACACAGTCTACCTGATGGTAAGTGGTGATGTGACCCATAGACATCTACATCTATCCTCGATTAAGAATCAAAATGCAGATGCGTTGCCACCCCTGAGGTTTATGTTCGAATGCCTCGTTTCCAGTAAAAAGGGTTTTCGGTTCTCTACACTCACTGCTGCTATTTTACGCTGGTATTCTGTGAGAGCGTGGTCCTTCCCCGGTCGAGCCGACCCATACATGCTACAACCATAATATAGTTGCAGTGTGGCTCTACCACGTAAACCTTTAAAGTATAAACTATTTAATAAAAAACAGAATCGTTTTATCATTGAAATCGGTTTACAATTGACGACGATACCACGTAACATATACACAAAAAAGAACATAGTGTCGAATTGAGAACCTCCTCCTTTTTCGAAGTCGGCTAAAAATAGTAATTTTCAGTTTAGCATTTTAGTATTGCAGATCGATCACGGAATCATTATAAGCACATGGGTTCAATTAAAACTGCAAGTTTTTGTTAGTTATAGTCACGGTCGGACCTCAAGCCCTCGAAATATTTATTTCTCATACGCAGGTTGTACAGTCAGGTAGTTGTTTGTTTAAATATTAACTTGATTACCCTTGAGTAGCTCGACTACCTGCTTGCACATGAATATGGTAGTAAGAAGTATTAGACCCTACAGACCCTAACTGAGTTCCCTATACCTAGCCGGCCCTAGCATTCCCTAATACCCTAGCCCTACCATATAAATATATATACATAAATTAGATAAGTACGGGATGTCTGCACCATGAGACCTAAGTTAACAGACGGACAGAGACTTGATGTCAGGGTTCTGATGGCTAAAGGTGTCTTGGTCGCAGTGAGATGGAGGTCTTACCAGGAGTGTCGGCGGTAATAACGAAGACGTCGTTCAGCGTTGAAAGAGGATTTTTTTTAACAAATCATTACAATTTATACAATTGCATTAAGGTGAATGTAGTCACAAATTTACGTTATTTCTAAGGTTATTCAGCAAAACTATTGGTGTACGTGAGTTCTGGTAACGCGGTCACAGTGTCGTTGCGTTGCAATGTTCTGAGCTGGACACAGGTTTCTTCACAATGTTTTCTTTTACCTTAGAGCCCGAGGTAAATCAACACTTAAAATTGCAACTAACAATTTCATTACTCCCGGCGGTGATTTAACCTGGGTTGCTCGCATACTGAGCAAGGAAAGAATAGTTTTTGGGCCCACTAGAAATTTTAACGTGACATAAAAAAGATACCAATTTATTATAGTAAATGGCCTAAAAATTTTATGAATATCTAACAGGAGTCATGAAATCTGAAAAATAAAAAGAGTTGTTTTGATATTCGTGTTCTGTTAATGTTATATGAAATAAATGCGTGTAACCTTAATTTTAGCAGTTTATATAAAAAATATATTTTACGTAACTTATTATATACATAACATATTAAGTATTTGTATATTATACAGGGTTATTTTGCAATAACCGGTCAAATTTGCAGAGAAAGTTCAGAATATATAATATAGGCAAATGGTGAAGAAAAATTAATTTAAAAAAATCTCAATAATTCTGTCCTTTTTATCTTTTTAATTCAAAATGCGTATGTAAAGCATTATTTTAACTGATTCTACTGCGCACGCACACATTTGTAAGGGTCGCTCGGTGGACAAAAACGTTGTTGCCCATAAATCACATTCAATTTGGGATAATTTCAAATAAAAGTAGAAGCCTTATTTACTCGTATTTTCAAAAATTGCAACAACGGTATATATTTATTTATATATTTGAACGTAAATATAAAATTTGACTACTCTTTGAAAAATAACCCTGTATATTTATTACTAAAAAGAGACTGAAAACTTTTTTTTAATCCTATTTCTAAATGTTTAGCTCTAATATCATATAATTTATAGCGAGCAGTTAACCTCAGTGCTACCACGGCTCTGCAAGTTTTAATTAATGCCTAATTTTAATTACGCCTTAAAGTTTTATAATGATTTACTTTTCTATTGTTTCAGAGTAAATATGTTCGGACGCGTAGCAACGGTTTTGATCCAGTTCTTGATTCTAGCCAACGCGTATGCTCAGACCGGTGAGTAAGAATTTTTCTCATTATTTTTACTATTCACTAGCGACCCGCCCCGGTTTCGACTGGATGGGATCTATTATTGTGGTGTCATTTAGTTTTTTTTTAATACTCATTTATCTTATTAGTTTTTAGATTTCACAACACTATGGAATACTGCCAGTTTTTTGGATAAAATATAGCCTAGATCACTCCTGAGAGTTTTCTGTCAGAAAAACGTAATAACTGATTTTTTGGCCCATTACTCGAGATTTAAACCCAGCACCTCTTGATCAGCAGACGCGTTTACACCTCTAGACTAACGAGGCGATCAACTACATTGTGTTAGTTTCAAAACAATGGTTTTGATAAATTCTGTCATTTCATCCATTAAAGGCTTCTTGTGTTGACTATTTGGGTTTTTCTGCTTGGTGCTCTTCTTTCCACCAATCTTTTTAGGTGTCATATATGTTAGTTTTGATTTTAATTCAAATATACAATTTATTCTTCACATAGTTGCACTGAAACTTCCACAGTCTAGAAAACTTTCTACGCGATCTCCCGTTAAAATGCAGCTAGCTCTGCTCGTTAGCTTAAAGTTTACTATCTGCGTACTTGTCCAATTAAAACAACATGTTATTTGTATATAATTTAATGCATTTTTATACTGGGCTTAGTGATAGTAACTTAGATCTAATATGGCTAACACTAATCGTAACAAAAATAAAATAAGTACAAAAAACCTATAAGTTTTTTTATTAAAGATAATAAAAAAGATATTATTAAAGTTTTTGTGCCGTTAAAATTAATCTATATGTATAAAAAATTGTAGTGTCTGTTTATAATATCGAAATAACTGTCTTGTATTGAGTTTAGGGGGTTATCAGCATGCCATTATGACATGTATTACTATTTTTAAAATATTTGTCTGTCTGTCTGTCTGTCTGTCCGGACGAAGATAGGGAGCAAAGTCAAGAGAGATCTAGGCTATATTTTATCCAAATAACTAGGATATTTTTAAAAAAAATCAAAATATTTATAAAATAAATAGTTTTTTTAATTATCTTTAATCTAAAAATTGAAGAAGTTAAATAAATAAAATTGAAGTGTCTGTTTGTAATGTTAAAATAATTGCTTTTTACTAAATGCATATGAAAGTATATACGGTACTAATAACAAAAAAAACATTTTTAAAATGTTTGTCTGTCTGTCTGTCTGTCTGTTTGTTCCGGCTTATCTCCGAAACGGCTGGATCGATTTTGACGGGACTTTCACTGGCAGATAGCTGATGTTATAAGGAGTAACTTAGGATACTTTTATTTTAGAAAAAGAATTAGGATTCCGCGCAATAAAATTAAAACCCAAGAAGTCGTAGTAATTCCACACGGGCGAAGTCGCGGGTACAGCTACTATATTATAAGAACATCTGACGCTCCCTTATAAAAGATTTTAATAATGAAATTTTGATCTCATTGTTTTACAGAAACTGAGCCCCCCACAACTTTAACAACAAAAGCACCCACTACCACCACCCCGTCCACCACTACAACCGTAGTGTGGGAGACGGAGACTCTGAACGAAGGTCAAGCTATACAGAAGGCTCTGCAGTATCTACTTCAGCATCGTCAACCTGACTGGGGATGGGGAAACGATACCCACCATGTCATGCTTACTTTACAGGTATGACATCATCATTTCAGCTTTTAAATAAAGCGTTAGTTTCAGTCCGAGCAACCAAAAAAGAGCCTACTCTTTTTAGAAAAAGACGACAACACACATTTCTCTGGTGTTAGACGGCAGTCATTTACTATCAGGTAAGCCGTATGCTCGTTTGACCGCTCTTGTATATTACTCTTATATATATACATTTCTGCGAAATTATTTTTGATACCAGTAATAATTCTTCTTTTCGAATTCTAATGTTGAACATAGATTGGCGGTCGCGATTATACCGCCATCTGTCGTAAACTGTAAGATTTATCGGAGTTTCCTTATAACCGCCTCCTACGATAACCACGGAACCAAATGGATCCATTACATTCACTAGCGACACCACTACAGGGCACACTTGTGTTAGGTCTTGTGTTGCATCTCTTTGCGTATTTTATCGCATCTACCACGGGGAGTGCTCTGAGGAATTGTTCGGACTAATTCCAGCCGCTCAATTTCACGATCGCACATCGCGACATAACTCGTATACCATCCATACCATCTTGATCTTGATCTTGATTGGATTACCTCAGCGATTTTCCGGACCGATACGACTTAGGGACCTTCAAGAAAGAGCCTACTCCTTTTACAAGGCCGGCAACGCATCTGCAATTCCTGGTGTTGCAGTTGTTCATGGGCGGCGGTAGTCACTTACCATCAGGTGAACCGCAGCTCGTTAACCCTCTCCTTTAAAAAAGGTAGTGATTATTATGTTTTTGAATTGAAAACTTCTTTAGCATCGTTGTAATTTGAAACTGGATGAAACGAAAAAGCGACACTAAAAAGAGACAAACGTATACATCTATAGGATTTAGCCTGCAAGAGAATGAGATAGAATACAGTGTAGTATGCGGCAGTAGCCTAATGGCAGGGTGCGGACCGCGAACTCGAAAGGTTGTGGGTTCAAATCACATGAATTTTTTAATTTTTAAACTTACTAATAGTGGTTAAAGGGAATTTTAGTAATGTAATGGCATTGCTAGTATTTGTAAAAAATTAAGCTTTCCTATTATTAAGATTTCCTTTTTGTTCCTGTTTGTATGTTCTTTACTTTAAAGATAGTTAATATAAACTTAAGCTGTTAAAATAAACAGTAAAAAAATTACAAATTTATTAATAAAATAAAATTAACTATATTAAATAAAATTATCATATCCAATTCATTCATAACAATCCACAATTTCATAGCTTTTTTTTTAGCTTACCGATTTATATTAAATTATTCGTGTTTATGCTATCTAGCGCCTATCTTATGTACCACTTTGAGAGTCAATGAGTCAATCAATATTTGTTCGATAAAATTACTTTACCTATAGAACAAAGTAGATGGCGCTATTACAAAGTAATTTTACTTAAAAGAAAATATTATTTTGATTTATTTCACTAAAATTAAGTCTAAAAATAAGGATTGTAACATTTACTTCAAATAAAATCAAACTTTCTTCTTATATTTTATGCCGCACTTGTGGTTGAAAATGATCATAATATATACATCATTTGCCGTGAAATATTTTTATTTTATATTTCATTTCATTTGAAGGTTTCACTTATACCGCGTGTGAACTGCATTTTTTTTATAAAACTGAAGTGACAAACGATCTTACAGCCTACCTGATGATAAGTGACTACTTGTAGGTTGTAGCCCATGGACACTTACAACCATCTTCAAAAGAAAGAAAGCTGCAGATGCGTTGTCACCGCTGAGGACTCAAATAGAGTGGTTCACAGATGGAATGCTTCACTTGTCTTTAATTTTTCTTTACACTTTAAAAATAACTATCCCAAAATCAATTTTATTATTTCTTTCGTATGGAAGGGCATTTTACATAGGTACATAAATTACATATGATTTCCTTATATTCATCGTGTAAAAAGTTCAAAATTAAGCCTATATATAAATAGCCTCCCCTTAATAGAAAACACAATAAAACGCTAAATGGGCTATATGACTATATGGCTATGTGTTGTGGCCAGGTCTAATGGTAGCTCTTCACGTTGGCCAACATACTGGCGAATGTGTTGGCAAAGATATTGGCCAAGAATTTGTGATCGCGTCCACACATTGGAAGGTCGTTCATTTTGCTTCGGTTCAGGCCAATGTGCGGACGAATTTATTAAAATTGATGTTGAGGCGCTAACAGCTGCTGCGGTTTATTTCATAGCATACCGCTACTACGTGAATGCATATAAGAAAAGGGTTAAAAAGAAATGGGAAAAAAGAAGGTGGTGGATGTGCAAACAGACACTCCAATTTTATTTATTTGTATAGATTAGGAATGATAATACATAATACATTCATTGAAGTTGAATAATAGCCATGCTGCAGCTATATTAGTAGTATAGTTGTAGCACGAATGGGTCGGCTCGACCGGGGAAGGACCACGCTCTCACAAAATACCAGCGTAAAATAGCAGCTTAACACTGCTGTGTTTCGTATGGTGAGTGTAGACTCTATAAAGCGAAAAGTTTCCTTATTGGTCATTGTTACTGCCATTTTGTATACACTAGTTACGACGCGTAAATACAAAATTTAAACCAGGTACGTGCGATCACTCTGAGAACTCATAGCAAACTAAACGTGCGCCCAACGTGTGGATGCGGCGGCCAATACTCTGCCACGACCCTTTGATCTTTTGTAAAAAACCGACACCACACGGATCTCGCGCCAACTTGTGGGCCATCATTCCAATACATACCAACGTAAGCACAAACACCCGCTCTACACGATGGCCATCGGTATTGGCCAACACATTCGCCACTGTGTTGGCCAACGTGTAGAGCCGCCGTTAAGCTTTACTCTACTCTTTCGGCTAGAATGCGTCAACTCGAACGGGGTAGAAGCATACACTTATTGAATAATGCTGCTGTGTTTCGTATTGACGAAAACAGGAGATTTTTACTGGTAACGAAGAAGGCTAGGGTAACAACGCATTTTGATTTTTAATCGATGATAGATAAAAGTGTTTATAGGCTACATCATCCATTTACTATCAAGTGAACTGTGCACTCGTTTGTCACCATTACTTGTATATATTATTATATATTTAACTAGTTGTCACCCGGCGCTTTGCTGCCGCAGAAGAAATAATTACGGAAATATCGCTTTAATATTGTTTCATTGGGAATGATAATACATTCATTGAAGTTGAATGATATATTATAACGTTTAAATAAATTTATCGGTACGACACGCGCGCTACCTACTGTAAGTTAATTGTACTATAGGTACCTTCGCGGAAGTGCAAGCAATAGGAAGTTGAAAAAGTTTTAGCGTAATCTGATGAACGGTATGGCAACGCATAAAATACGAACAAACAAATATTATTTTTATAAGTATATTAGATAAGAATGTGGATTAGCGATCACAATAACACACCTTGGAACCTGCCTTAGATATTTCCATTGGTACAGGATTTTAGAGCAGGTTACCACCATCTAACGGAAGTCGCAAAGATTTATTTATTTATTTATTTATTTCACCAACAATATACATTCAGAAAACAACAAAGAATTTGTGCTTACATCTGAAACAATACTATTGTTAGGTGAGAAACTGGTGCCTAAACTAGGTAAAACCTGTATCTTAGGTCACCAGGTCCTCACCTGTAGTTATACATACATACATACATATAATCACGCCTCTTTCCCGTAGGGGTAGGCAGAGACCACTTCTTTCCACTTGCTACGATCCTTACATACTTGTTTCGCTTCGTCCACTTTCATTATTCCCTTCATACATGCTCTTCGGTTAAGGGTACTCATGACCTGGCCTTTTTTCAAGACGTCCCTGATTTGGTCTAGAAACGTCCGCCTAGGTCTACCCCTTCCAACACTTTCATTCACACTCGCCTCATACACTTTTTTCGTCAATCGTTCTTCATTCATTCTCTCGACATGGCCAAACCATCTCAGCATACCTTTCTCAATTTTTGTCACTGCATCTTCTTTCAGACCACAACGTTTCCTTATCTCACTATTTCTTATCCTGTCACTCAATTTAACTCCTATCAATATGTAAATACCTGTAGTTAACCGTGGACAAAATAGATAGATGAAGCTACAATAAATGATTTCCTTCGCATTTAAACAATACAACGAGATTCACTTATATTCTAGTAAAAAAAGAAACAAAAATAATAAGAAAGAGAAAAAAAGGGAATGTCGCACTAAATAGCAAACAGAGACAACAGTTAAATATTTTACAATACAATGGTTTAGGATGCACATAATTCAGTAGAATAATGAAATTTGTGTATGTGTTTGTGTGTAATAAGTAGAGTTACATAAATAAAAAAAGAATATAGTTAAATATATATATAGATATAGATATTTTATTATGTTAATAACAGACATAAATATTATTATTACACATATATATACTTTATAAATCACCACACTTTATTTTTAGTATATACTTTTTTTTATTGTGTTCTTATTATATACATATATTATCACCTCTTTGATTGCTTTAATAATTCAATACTTTTACACACAATATAAAAATATGGAAGTTACATCAACAATTATTAAATAAGATAATAATAATTACTTAATTAACAATTCTTATTAAATTTTCAGTATCATCATAGCTTAGGTTCAGTAACCAGGACGTAACCTTTTTTCTGCATTTGTATGATGATAAAGAATATAAATCAATATTCCCATTACATAAAGATACTTTTATTTTACTAATTTTTTTGTATAATCTGCGTAACTCATTTTTATTTATTGTGTAGCTGGCTAACAACACCGGCAAGGAAATCGAGCAACAAGGCCTGGAAATGCAGCTTTCGGCAAAACAGATGGAAATAGAAATATTGTTAATGATGTCGAAGTAAGTAGATTCTAAATTTAATATTCTTCTTTTTCTTTACCGGACCGTAACCCGATATCATCACATGGGTGTCGTAAGAGGTGACAGAAAGAAATTGAAACAGGGGTAGACAGCATCTTCCTGATAACATCTCCAAATAATAAAAATCAGGAGTTACCACCTGTGGCAACTATGCCACAGTACATATCTTCCTTTGGAGAAATAGAAATAGAACGCCATTCTTATGTTTAATTTACCGGACCGATACGACTTAGGGACCTTCAAGAAAAGAGCTTACTCTTTTTAAAAGGCCGGCAACGTATCTGCAGTTCACCTGGTTTTGAAGTTGTTACAGTAGTCTCTTACAATCAGGTGAGGCGTATGCTCGTTTGCCCCTCTCATATAAAAATAATACTATTGTTTCGGAAAATATATAATCGCCGCCTCTACACATGTGATACACACCAGAGGCAGGATAATCTATATAAATTCTTTTTGCTGCTTCTACACGTGATGCACACACCAGAGCAGGATAATTTATATAAATTCTTTTACGCCGCCTCTAGACATGTGATGCACACACCAGAGGCAGGATTATCTATATAATTCTTTTACGCCTCTACACATGTAATGCACACACCAGAGGCAGGATAATCTATATAAATTCTTTTACGCTGCTTTACACACGTGATGCACACACACCAGAGGCAGGATAATTTATATAAATTCTTTTACGCCGCCGCTAGACATGTGATGCACACCAGAGCAGGATTATCTATATAAATTTTACGCCGCCTCTACACATGTAATGCACACACCAGAGGCAGGATAAACTATATAAATTCTTTGCTGCTTCTACACGTGATGCACACACCAGAGGCAGGATAATTTATATAAATTCTTTTGCCGCCTCTAGACATGTGATACACACCAGAGCAGGATTATCTATATAAATTCTTTTACGCCGCCTCTACACATGTAATGCACACACAGAGGCAGGATAATCTATATAAATTCTTTGCTGCTTCTACACACGTGATGCACACACACAGAGGCAGGATAATTTATATAAATTCTTTTACGCCTCTAGACATGTGATGCACACCAGAGGCAGGATTATCTATATAAATTCTTTTGCCGCCTCTACACATGTAATGCACACACAGAGGCAGGATAATCTATATAAATTCTTTTACGCTGCTTCTACACACATGATGCACACACCAGGCAGGATAATTTATATATTCTTTTACGCCGCCTCTAGACATGTGATACACACCAGAGCAGGATTATCTATATAAATTCTTTTACGCTGCTTCTACACACGTGATGCACACAGAGGCAGGATAATTTATATAAATTCTTTTACGCGCCTCTAGACATGATGCACACACCAGAGCAGGATTATCTATATAAATTCTTTTACGCCGCCTCTACACATGTAATGCACATACCAGAGGCAGGATTATCTATATAAATTCTTTTACGCTGCTTCTACACACGTGATGCACACACCAGAGGCAATAATTTTTATAAATTCTTTTACGCCGCTTCTACACATGCGATTCATACCACAGGCACCACGAATCGCCGCCCCCGCTCGGACGCCTCGCCGCGTACACGCTGGCGCTCGGCGCTCTCTGCAAGGACCCGCGCTCGTTCCACGGCCGTGACCTGGTGGCGGCACTGTTGCACCGTGAGCCGCCCCACGACCTGGAGTTCGCGTACGCGACGCTCGCAGCCTGCTCTTCCGCCGCGCATGTGCGACGCCGGCATATACGCCGCTTGCTTGATATCGCGAACGCAGCCGCAGACCATAGCCTGGGTAATGATTTATTATACATATATTTAACGATAGCGTAATACTTATACGGATTTTATTGTCTTTAATTAAGTATAATTTGCAAGTTTAATAAAAATGTCGTGAACTATCACGCTTTCTAGCATTAAACAAGGGTCAATAAATTTCAAAACGTGTATATTAACTTTTGCAACTATCAAGAAAACGTTATAACGTAACGTTATAACATCCTTTAAGAATGTAACATCACTACTAGAAAGTACACGGGGCAGTACCAACAGCGTCTTGAAGTTCGTTGTAGGAAGATAATATGACTTTCTCATGATAAAACATTTTGCTCACTTGCTGACCAAATAGACTGTTCTTAGGTTTCTTACACAAATCAAGGCCAATGACATGTTTTCCTTTTTTAAATCAGTGATAATTGTTGAAAAAATAAATAACCATATCAAAATGATCACAAAGGAACAATCCAAAGAAATGTAATCGTAATATTTATTCATATTGAGAGAAGCGTGTGCAACAACGATTCTCGTTTTTGTTCTTATAATATTATGAAACCGTGTAAAAAATATATTATATTTATACATGCTCATACATATACTTAATATACACATATATATAAAATACCTAGGAGGATAATATAATAATAAATTAAAAAATATATGAAATAGTATCTACTAACATATTAAGTAATACCTACCATGGATATGTGAAACTGAAATCTATTATTATTTTTATTATAACTGGTTTGTAGGGATTGCCACTAATAACGATTAAAAATATTTATTTATTTTAACAGACACCATTTCCATGGTAATCCTGGCTCTTCGCTGCGTCGTACAAGACCACCGTCACCGCAGCCTCATCCACTTCGTCCGTCGTCCCATGGCAGGGCTGGCTCGCCAGCAACACCCTGATGGCAGTTTCGGATCCCTCACAACTACTGCTCTCGCTATACAGGTTACTTTTATTTGATACCAATTATCGTTCCTACTTTTTAGAAAATGCCGCTGAATAATTTTGCACATACAGATTTCTTTAGATTTTTTTCCCTCACCGCTGAGATTAACTACCTACTAGATACACTTGAGTTTAACCGTTTAAGTGATACTAAGGAAAAAAATTACCCCTTATAAGAAAATACTTTTTAGGCTTCCGTGCCCAAAGGGTAACCAACGAGACCCTATTACTAAGGCTCCGCTGTCCGTCCTTCTGTCTGTCAGCGGGCTGTATCTCATTCTCATGATCCGTAATAGGTAGACAGTTGAAATTTTTACAGAATGTGTATTTCTGTTGCCACTATAACAGCAAATAATAAAAATTAAAATAAATTAAAAATTAAAAGGGACGCCCCTACTAGAAACGTGTATTACGATGGTAACCCTTCATGCGCGAGTCCGACTCGCACTTGGTGATTTATTTGGTACTTTTTGGCTTTTCTATATCAACCGGTAAATACCCTTACGATTACAACCCGTAGTCGGGGTATCACGATAGATCTCATGGTATGGTACAGGTTCATTCAAATTTATTTTCAATAACATAATTGGATGGAAGAGAGTCTAAGTGTCTGTGGTTTGTCACCGCCAGGCTCTGAGGAGTGGCCAAAATTTGTGTATCATAATATAGTCTAGACTCAAATTTTAACATTGTGGAGTATAACCTTGAGATTGTAAAAACTTACGCTACTTCAATACAACTCGTATTGAAGAAGCGATCGAACGGAACCAAGGCTCAAAAGTCTTTTCCAGACATCTGTCTGCCAGAAAGAGCCAACTGTCAAAGCTGAAGACCGAATATGGCAGCATCGTTTCCGGGACACTTGAGATTGTGAGTGAGATTGAGAGGTTCTATGGGCAGCTGAACACATCATCGTTAGAGCCACACGCAAGTGTGAGTAGCAATCCGAGAGCAAGTCTTATCCGACACTATTCCGATTCTGATGATATCCTGGACGTCAGTCTGAGCGAGATTAGAATGGCTCTCCAGTACCTTAAAAACGGCAAGGCCCCGGGCGAGGATGGAATTACAGCGGAGTTTCTGAAAGCGGGTGGAAATCTAGTAGTACTTGAAGTTCTTCAGAAGCTCTTTAATTTCGTCCTCCATGGTGGTACTACTCCGGAGACATGCAGCAGACATGTGGTGATCTTGGTCTTCAAGAAAGACGACAACACTCTCTTGAAGAACTACAGAACGATTTCCCTTCTGAGTCACGTCTACGTGCTGTTTTCGAAATTATGACGAATCGTCTCGCACGCAACCTCGACGACTTCCAGCCTCCCGAACAAGTCGATTTTATAAAAGGCTTTAGTACCATAGACATACCCATCGGCAAATTGTACAGAAGACCGAGGAACAATCTGCCATTATGTCTTGTGTATGTGGACTATGAGAAAGCCCTTGATCCCGTCGAAATTTGGGCAGTGCTGCAGTCCCTTCAGCGGTGCCAAGTTGACTGTCGATATATCGAAGTGCTGAAGTGTTTGTACAGAAATGAGGATATCCACAGTAGAACCAGAGTGACCGACATAGCTCAACGGATTAGTAAGCTAAAGTGGCAATGGGCCAGCCATATAGCTCGAAGAACCGACAACCGAATGGGAAAAAAGGTTCTAGAGTAGCAGTCTCGTACCGGTAGGCGAAGTGTAGGGCGACCCCCCACTAGATGGAGTGACGACCTGGTAAGACATGCAGGAAGACGATGGATGCAGGTGGCTCAAGACCGTGCTTTGTGGCATTCCTTGATGGAGCCCTATCTTCAGCAGTGGACTTGTGAAGGGCTGTAATGATGATGATGAAGTCTAGTCGAACCAAAAAAGAAAAATAGACGTACCTTGCAAGTGACGCAAAAACCATGTTCAACTTCATAACACGCATACATCTTTCCATAACAGACCGTAAATGTTCACTACTGGACGCACACATCATATGCACCAAGAACAATGGTTTTGATTGCAAATTATTTAAGATGCAAATGTGTACGTGAGTGCGTGTTTATACAAAAAGTTGAGCATGGTTTTGGCTTGGCTTTTTCGTCACTAGAAATGTACGCAGCGCTCCGTCTTTCTGTCTTTGTTGGTCTAAGTCTAGACCATAGTATGTTACATAAATTTAGTCATAACTTAAATTGAGTTTAAACTCAAGATAGCCTGCCGTTTCGATAATAAATGATATATATGTAGCTGCAATACCAAACTGTATCCACCGATTTTGGTATCATCAGTTTTCTGAATATTCATGTCAAAAAAACTCGGTAATGGAGCGGCGTGTGTCTCTGGGTGGTGCCGGCAGGCACTGGAGGAGTCTGAGAGCGGTGCGGGGGGCCCGGGCGGCGCGGGGCACCAGCACTGGAGCCTGCCGGCGGCCAGGAAGTGGCTGCTGGAGCGGCAGCGCGCGGACGGCGGCTGGGGCGACGTGGCGGGCACGGCGGCCGCGGTCGCCGCGCTCACGCCCGCCTCGCTCGCCGCCGTGCGCCCGCCGCACTGCAGTGACAAGCTGCTCGACACGCGCCACGAGCCCATGGGTAACGAAATCATCTTTACCTCCCTCAACTTCTGACTCGAAATTCCATCCACATCTAAAGCTGTCACGTAAATTGTTTCGTTTTTAATTTATATACTTTTTAACAAAAAATCCTAAAAGATATTTCAGAATATAGTCTCGTTTACGTTATTTATAATTGCTATCATTTAAACGGTCAGCTAATTAATTCAAGAGGTTATGGTCAGCTGCAAAATCTGTTTTGTCAACAAACAAAGTGAAGCAAACTTGCTTATGTATACTCTAAGGAATTGAGCTGCTTCTAGTGGTCGGCAAAAATAGTAAATTGATCAGCAATTAATGTGAATGCAGCCTTAACATTGATGTCATAGGAAATTAAATATATCTGCAGTATCTGCAGCAGTATTAATAATGGAACAGCAAATTTTGATTCGGATTTTATCAAATTTTTGCAAGCTGTAAAATTAATTTTATTACTACAGCAACAAAAGTGCGCAATTTTTTTGTTGCATTATGTTATATATATAGTATGTATACATATCGATTGAGAAAACGGACAATGACCTCAGATATGAGCCGAGTGTCAAAAGGCGTAACACAAAATCTCAATTTAGATGTGATAACAATATTTAAATATTGATATTATTCCACTTCTAGGTCAGCACATATGTTTTGTTTTTTGTTCTTAAATAATATTGTCTGTGGTTCCTATAAACATAGTAAAATCTTACGGTACATCGCGAAAATGTGTTATATTTTATATTTCAATTTATGGTAAGTAACGCAGCAATTCATTTAATAACAGTTTCATATTAAAAATATTGAAGCAATATAATCACCATATTGAGCTTTTGCAAATTCATCCCTTTAAAATAAACAAAACGCGCGTTACGTCAGTTCGTTCTAAAGAAACGTGACAATGGCAGCCAGAGATGCGTCACCTTTTTGGCAGTCCGCCATTTTGTTTTCATTCGTGTTCGGATAGCGCTTGCGTGTGTACGTCTCGGTAATTCATAGCATTCATTGCATTGTTTTAGTTGAGTTTTACTGTTAAATTTGTTATATCGTTAAGTTTTTGTTTTTGAATCTGTTATATTAGTTTTACTGTGACGGTCGTTACTAAATCGACATGAGTTCAGGAGAATTTGGTGAAGGACCCGGTCCTTCAACATCAAGTGGAAAGAGACGTCGCCGACCCATAATAAACGTGCAGGTACGTACAAATAGGTACAAATGCGACGACGTAGCCTTTCTATTTCTTAAAGCGCTCTTTTATGTGACCATGTGTATTTATTTTCTAAAACAATATGTATTTATGTGATGTAGTACTATGGTAGTATATTTTGTCATTTATTTACAGGCCCATCTTCTGGAGCACCTTTAACGTCACCAGTAAAAAGAAAACCTACCACTTTGTCGGTCGGGGAACAAGAGATTATCATTAATGTATACAAATATGTCAAAAACACCTGGCCGAAGACGTGTATCCTTCAAACGTTAATATGGTGAAAAGGTTTCGGAGATCTCAGGAGTCAGCAAGAGCACTATATATCGCGTATTAAGCGTGTATAGAATTCCCATAAAATACCAGAAAGGGAATAATTAATAAAAGAAAAAGTCTGTAATTGACAAGTTGGACGATTTTGATAAATCGGCTATAAGAGCGAAAGTGCATCAGTTCTTTCTTGCAGGAGAATTACGACTTTAGACAAAATTTGCTCAGTATAAATCAAGATGACCAGTTGCCAAACTTGAGCAAAACTTCCTGCGACGTGTGTTGCGCCATTTAAAATTCAAATATATAAAGAGAAACAGAAAAAGTGGTCTAATAGATCGCCCAGAGATAGTTCTGTGGCGTACCAGATATTGAGAGAAATACAAATATTAAGAAACGAGGACGTAACATTTTTACCTTGACGAAACATGGATTAACACAGGTCATACTATGGGAAAGGTATGGAAGACACCACAATTGAATCTTCTCGTCAATCACGGTTAGAAGGCTACTCTACTGGCGCGAAAGCCTTCGGGTAAGGAAAGCGATTAATAGTTGTACACGTTGGCAATGAAAATGGCTTTTGGAGGATGTGATTGGGTATTTGAATCATCATCTACTGGTGACTACCATGAGAGTATGGACGCTCTCCATTTCGAGGACTGGTTTAGAAAAGTAATAGAAAAACTGCAAAGCGGCGATGTCATAGTTATGGATAACGCTAGTTACCACTCCAGACGTTTAGAAAAACCCAACAATGTCTTGGCGGAAACAAAATATGCAGGAATGGCTAGAATCTAAACAGATCGCATACGTGCCCTCGGACACAAAGACCCACTTAATGGAAAAATAAAGGCAGTTAAAGATAACTATCGAAGTTACGTCACCGACGAGATGGCAAAAGAAAAGCATCACAGTGGTAAGGTTACCTCCTTATCACTGTGAGCTTAACCCCATTGAACTTGTGTGGGCAGATGTGAAGGGTACGTTGTACGAAAAATACAACTTTCAAGTTAAAGATGTTAAAAATTTACTTAAAGATGGTTTAACTCAAATCACGCCAGATAAATGGAAAAACTGTGTTCAGCATGTCCTTAGGTTGAACAAAAATGCGTGGCATGGATGATAGAATTGACCAAACTGCAGATCGCTTTATAATTAATGTTACAGATAGTTCATCAAGTGAAGATACAGTGATGATTGCACCGAATAAAAATAAAGTTCTTATATAATATTAAAAAAAGTTTTATCTTTTGCATAAGTACGTACTTATTCGGTGTCGTTATCCTCGAATCTTCTATATTATAAATTAATGTTTTGTTGTTAAATGAATAAAGTACTTTATAACAATAGATGATTTTCTTCTACAGCGATCTTTCATAACTTTTAATAATAGTTAATAAATATATATTATATCAATCATTATAAAAAATCATTATAAATAAAGAAAGTACTACATATAAAATGTGCCTATATATTGAAGGTTTGTAACCCTGGTTAAACGACCGAAAGGTCATTGTCCGTTTTCTCAATCGATTTGGCACATACTATAGTAAAATCATTTATTACATTCATTAATGGGCATATATACTCTAAATACCACTTGAAAATAAATTAAAATAAAATTAGGAAACCTAACCAATTGTGTAATCCTGCTGATCAAATAATAATAATGTAATAGGACTATTTATTTTGCAAATACCTACATTATCAAGCTAACCCAATATCTATTTATTTTCTGATAATCCTTGATTTTATTGCTGACCAGGTATTGCTGGTGGTATTTTTATAGCCGACCAAAACATATTGTGCTGTCAAAATCAACTTTTAGCTGATTTTTCTTGCTAACCGAATATTTAAAAAAAATACCATTTAAATACTTGCCTTGCCCTATTTGTTATTTTAAGAGATTCACAGCTACTAATATTGTTATAATGATTTATAAACTTAAATAATAAATAATTTGCCTCCTCTATTAAAAAAAAAATATCTAATAAATATCTAATTCCAGTATATTCTGCTTCTTCATTACCAGCAGCTTCTTTTCCGTTATAGAGAGCATTTGCCTTAATCACCACGCTTGGCAAGCAGATATAAGACTCTCTCTCACCTTTGACTGTAACCAAAAAGGAAACACAGATATTTCTGGCACTTCGCACAGTCACTCTTACGACACCCATGTGACGAATTTGGCTGATGGATTCTGTTCTACCGCCGACACTACACAGCACTACACGGAACAACACGGCACTACACGGCAATTATATTCCAATATGACAGCAGCATAAACATTTTTTTTCAAATTTACAGACAGTAATGGCGGCGACGGCAGTCTAAAACTGGCATATCAATCTGGACACAACAATAACGATTCAGACGCGCGCAACGTTTCCTTCACATACGCTGTGGCTTGGGACCAATGTCACTGAAAACTACACACTATATATGGTGGCACCAAGGTGAGATAGCAAAATAAATATAATGCTAACTATATACTGCAAGTTGTACAAAGAAACTTAATGTGATCAATGATTTTTTAAATAAGTAAGGATGAATATTCGTTAATAATATTAGCGGTATATCGTTCGTGGAGTTAATGCTTAACCATCTAAAGTTAATACATACAACCTTATTTTGGAGATCATAGTTTTCAGTATAAACAAGCTTACAGTCCACCTAATGGTAAGAGTTAAGAATCAAAATGCAGATGCGTTGTAACCCCTGACGACTAAGATGGAATAACTCGTTTCACTTTTTAAAATATAGCATGGCAACGTGACTTTGAGGAAGCCATTAAAATAAATTCATTCTCCCTTCAGGAACATATCATTCTACCACGTGATGCGAATGGCGGCGGAACAGGACCCTAAGTTCAAGTTCGAGGCGAGCGAGTGGCCGAACGGACATTACGTGCACACACTGGCAGGGCACAAGGAAGAGCCGATGGGCTACCACTACTGGCTGCTGTACCGCCTGCCCGAGGTGCCCGACCCCACCAGCCCGCCCGGCAACCAGCTCGTCGCGCCTGTTGGTAAGTCTGATGGGGAAAAAAAGAATGTTTTTTTTTGTTTATTGCGGCATTGGCTACAAGGCCTTCAGCCAAAAAAAACAGTGTGTACATAGTGCAGTGAAGCAGCAGTCTATCCATAGATGTGTTTCTGTTACAGGCTGCATGGTTAAACTACTTACCATTGAATGAAATGTTAACACGTTTGTTACATTAATTTGTAACAAGTTTACGTATATTTTTTTTAATATACCATGTTTTTAAAATGGGCTAAAAAGTAAAAATTTTTTTCTTTATATTCTTTCATTATCATCTGATTCTGAACTATGTTCAAAATTTCAAGTCTAGCTCATCGGGAAGTTAGTTTAAAATCTATTATTAAATTCGACCCGAACAGACACACGAAAGCGAGTTAAAAAAAAGGTGGTAAAAAGATGTGTACTTATACATTAACTGATTTGTAGATAACAGAGCTTGTTACACTATTTGATGAAGTTTCCAAAGTAAACTGTTACTGTTAGTATAATTGTTTGTTGTCTTATAGACGAATAAAGTAAATCACTTTAACTCGTTTACAAATACGAGAGAGCTATTACGTTGACTTGATTGTAAGTGGCAACTTTACGCAAAGAAGGCTACAGATGCGTTGTCACCTCTCCACACCTTTCAGACCAGCACATATAGCACACACTACTATTTGGCAGCAAAAAATGATACAAACGCTACGAAGTTATTGAAGAGTTTGTCACTTTAATTTTATTTAAAAAATGTGACTTTCGTCTTGTTTAAATACATTCGCAGATCAAGAAATCTGGAGGATTTGTTAAGGATATTTGGCCTTGTGATAATGTGCAAGCGATAAGCAGTAACATCTTCCATATAACAATTCAAAATAATAAAAACTGCCAAAAACTGCCTGCCAAGCGTGGCAATTATGGAAAATATCCTCTCTATAAGGCAATTAATTAATTAACGTGGTAGAGCCACAACCATAATATAGCTGCAGAATAGCTACGGCGACGAGGTTCGCCACCCGTCACGTTCTGTCTCCCGGAGGGGCGAAAAGTGGATTGCGGAGGCCCGTCTGGCTACACTGAATGTGTGTGGAGCAATGAATGATAAGATGGATGAAGTATGCGAAATGATGAATGATAGAGGAATAGATGTGTTATGTGTAAATGAGACGAAACGAAAGGGAAAGGATGCCACTGCACATGGCATGTATACCGCTTACTGGTCTGGGGTAAACGAGACCGAGCGGGCATGCCGGGGAGTCGGTGTCATCCTTTCAGAAAGAATGGGTCAATGTGTGAAAGAGCATGAATGTGTAAGCCCAAGGCTGCTATGGATACGAATGAAAGTGGGCTTAAAGAATTTGTTTGTGCTAGGGGTGTACGCCCCAGATATATCTAAGCCCAATTATATCCGAGAGCAGTTTTGGGACATGGTAAGGATGGTGTTGATGAAATGTAAGGTAAATGAAAATATTATTATGTTAGGAGATTTTAATGGAAGGGTTGGGGTGAAGAGGTCTGTTTATGAAAGGATATTAGGAACGTTTGGCGATGAAAGTATAAATGAGAATGGTGAAGACCTCCTCACCGTATGTGTGGAAATGAATCTTTTTGTGACGAACACTTTCTTTCGCCATAACATGTATACATGGGAAAGAGGTGATGATAGAAGCATGATAGATTTCATAATTGTAGATGAAAGAATGAGGAGCGCAGTGGTAGATACAAGGGTTTACCGGGGTCCAACGTAGGGACGGATCATTACTTGGTCTTATGCCGAATTAATGGTCTATTCAAGCGTTGGCGACATCGGACATCTGTGTCTACCACTGCGTTACAGCGTATAAGAATAGAGAGGTTACAAGATGAAGGTGTGAAAGTTCAAATGTAGACTGAGAGAAAATATAAGTTGTATGGATGAATTGTGTATGAATGATTTAGACTTGGAGACTGTGTGGTATAATGTCAAGAAAGGTTTGGTGGATGCAACCACCGAAGTATGTGGTGTAACTAAGAATACGAATGAAAGGAAAAATAATACGTTGTGGTGGGATGATGAGGTACGGATGGAAGTTGAAGCAAAGAAGAGAGCATGGCTAGATTTACTAGCAACCAAAGCTGGTAATTCTAGCGGTATGATTGATGAGATTGAAAGAAAAAAGGCAGACTTTAGACGTATAAATAAGAGAGTAAAAGAAGTTGTTGAAAGGAAAAAGCAAGAAAGAACGGATAAGAATGATAGAAGGATATCTTATAACTTCCAGGCAAATATTAAAATGTTCTGGAAACTCGTAAGAACTGCCAGGGGAAATTCAATACAGCCTGGAATGAATGCTATACGAGACGAGAATGGCTGTATGCTGAATGATGAAGTCTCTAATTTAAAGAGATGGAAGGAATACTTTGAAAGCGTGTTTATGAGTGAAGAGTCGTCTGAATTAAGTGAAATAGAAATTCCGAAAGAAGTGGAGAGAGGTAGGGAGATAAGTGTAGATGAAATAATGAAAGCAATGAAAAGCATGAAAGCAGGTAAGGCAGTCGGATATGATAGAGTATCACTCGAAATGCTAAGGGCTGGAGAGGGAGTTGTGGCAGGCCTGCTGTACACCTTGTTTAATATATGTTGGGAACTGAAGCGGGTACCGGAAGACTGGTGCAAAGCCGTTATAGTCCAAATATATAAGGGAAAAGAATCACAGCAGGACTGTAAAAACTACCGTGGCATTAGCTTGCTTAGCATTGTGGGTAAACTGTATGCTAAGGTGATAATTGAAAGAGTTATGGAAGAAACTGATGGAAAAATTTGGGATGTGCAAGCTGGATTTAGAAAGGGGATGGGGTGTACGGACCAAGTCTTTTCCATGCGCATGATTGCGGAGAAGTTTTTGGTCAAAAACCAGAAAGTTTTTTGTGAGTTCATGGACTTGGAAAAGGCTTATGACAGAGTGGACAGGAATGTGTTATGGCAAACACTGAACTCATTTGGGTTGAGTGCTAGTTTGATACAGGCATTAAGGTCTCTTTATAGGGACTCTAGTGCTTGTGTTAGGATCAACGGGGTCTACTCGGACTGGTTTGGCATCCAAAAAGGTGTCAGACAGGGCTGTGTAGCTTCCCCGTGGCTGTTTAACATATTTATGGACAGTTGTTTGCAAACTTTGAAAGTTGAAGAATGTGGGTTGAGAATGGGTGAGTTAACCGTCAAATGCCTTTTGTACGCCGATGATCAAGTCATATTTGCATCGTCTGCGGCCGAGTTGCAAATGATGGTTACTTTAATGAACTGGTCATTAAAAGAAAGGGGTATGAAAGTGAACGCAAGTAAGACGAAAGTGATGGTTTTTGAAAGAGAAGAAAGTAAAACGTTATGTGAAATAAGAATAGAAGGGGAGTTGATTGAGCAAGTGGATGAGTTTGTATATTTGGGATGTGTATTTAGTAGGGATGGTAGATATGATAAGGATATAGAACGACGAGTGAACGCAGGAAATAGAGTGAATGGGGCTCACGCTATTATGAAGAGTCAGAATGTGTCAAAAAAGGCACGTTTGGCAATTCATAATGCTGTGTTAGTCCCTACTTTAATGTATGGTAGTGAAAGTTGGGTCTGGCAGAAGAAGCATGAGAGTAGAATAAATGCTGTAGAAATGCGGTCATTAAGGAGTATGCTAGGGTTGAATCTGAATGACAGGGTGAGAAATAGTGTGATAAGAGAAAAGTGTGGTTTGCAAGATGACGTTTTGACCAGGATTAAGAAAGGAGTGCTTCGGTGGTTTGGTCATGTAGAAAGAATGAACGAGGAAAGAGTGACAAAGCAAATTTATGTTGCAGAAATGAACGGAAGGGACGCCCTAGACGAAGGTTTATCGACCAAATTGGCGATATATTGAAAATGGGCCAGATTAGGAGTACCCTTAACCGACGAGCGTGTATGCGTAGATATATGGATGTAAAGGAGGCGAGAGAAGTGTGTCAGGATCGTGCCAAATGGAAGCCCGTAGTCTCTGCCTACCCCTCTGGGTGACAGGCGTGAGTGTTTATGTATGTAATAGCTATATTATCGTTGTAGCGAGGTAGGACCACGCTCTCACAGAATACCAGCGTAAAATACATAGATAATACACTATATAGTAAAATATCAGCTTAATGCTGCTGTGTTTCGTATGTTGAGTGTAGAGAACCGGAGACCCTTTTTACTGGAAACGAGGCATTCCATTTTAGTCCTCCGGGGTGCCACCGTATCTGCATTTTAAAAACTTAATCGAAGATTAAATGTAGATGTCTATGGGCCTCAGCATCCACTTACCATCAGGTGGACTGTGTGCTCGTTTGTCAAACTTATTCTATAAAAAAAATAAAGTGCTCCGGTTTATGTATTAAAAAATTTACCAATTTCCGGACTATACAATTAATAATTTAATTTAATATCTTTGATACCATTACAATTATAATTATAAATTCCAGGTGTTGATGACCTACTCGTGGAAGACGGGGAGCATTATTTGTTCTGGTACAAGAAGCTGTAATTTTATAGTTTTAAAAAAAATGTCTCTCCTTTAAATAACGTTTTAAGTATCTCAAGTCATCAAAAGTGAGATTAATTGTATTAGTATGATTTAGCTTTAGAATAATTTACCATTGTTACTACTAAGTACCTATAATCCATTTTACCTGCATTCTTTCATTTAATATTGAGTACGTGTTATTTAAAACTTAAAAAATCTGAGAGAAACATGAAAAATATAATCAACTACGATGAATTACATCATTAAAACATTTATTTAAACAACGTTTTGTAATGTTACAGACAAAATTAAGTAGTGTTTTCACAACCATGTATGTTCACTGAAAAAGAAAAAGAAACAACTTTTATAATAGAAAAGTGAAATCTTGATTTATATTGATATATTTTCCTTTAATATAATCCTTCCTAACAAGTATGCTATATCATATAGCATTTTTAAAAAGCGCAAAGAAACTACAGTCGAAACCGGACAGCTCGATTATTGTGACAAAATGGCTAGGTTCCAACCGAAAAAAAAACATATTAAAAACACAAATTAGTCCATTTTAACAGAAAGCTATTTAAATTACGTTACCTAAATATTATTAACTTTGAAGCATACAGCTAATATAGCAACTAATGGATATAGCGTTAGGGACGCTTGAATGGTCCCTTCCCTTCAATGTCTACAACCGATTAACTGTATGTGTATTTAAATTATATTGTAAAACTCAAATTTTTTGACACTCTCTATATACCTACTAATTAATTTCAACAAACATAATTCTGTTAAAATGTCGAGCTATAAATTTAATACAAACTGTCGACAACACAGATAACGTATGTAGTCATTGTGCAATTCTTAGGCACACCACAGACTAACTAGAAATTCCACCGCATAACCTTATAGTTTACTTACTTATAGTTTTGAGATTTAGTCATTAACGCACATTCACATAATTACATTTCTTTTCCAATGAAACTTTTGTAATAATTAAATAAGTTTTAGTAGTTATAGCAGTTTAAAGAATTAGTGTTAAATACTTAGTAACCTTTTTCTAATCTTCGATGATTATTGAAATTTAAATCAGTTTAGAAAAATTAAAATTTTTGCTAACTTTAATCATTTAGCTATAATACCTTCATAGATTAAACCGCATGATTCGAAACAATTGATAATATCAAATTAAGTTGTTTGTTATTTTAATAAACAAAAAATATATGTATCTTATTAACGAAAATGATAATTTCAGTTTTCAGTTTAAAATGATCTTAAGTTACCAAATTAAGTAAATTTGAAATGAAATATTTACTTAATTTTTTTTCAATTAAATATTGAAAATAAAGTAAAATTTTTCAGTAACTTATATATACAATAGAAGTCTTTAATATAAAAGTAATACAGATAATGATATGGTCACACCAAGTTTATTTAAAAAGTTCATAAAATTATGGAAAATATTTAAAAAAATTGTGACGAAATCAGTAATGGAATGTAATGGTATAAAAACTTCGATCTCAAATTCAAATTTAAATGTGATTAGTAACAAATCCATGTGGATTCACTTTCTCATAACCGATGGAATTAGGTATTTAATAAATTTCTTTAGAATAGAGAATGCAATTTTATGACGTAGGATTATTGTAAAAATGTTACTGGGGTAGGTTTTTCTAAGACATTTCATGTATTCTTAACCAAAGCTTAAATTTAAATTAATAATCATATTAGGAGACTGAAGTGACTCAATGTTTTATGTAACAAGTACATTAGAGTAACATTAATTTTTATCGTAACAATTTAATGGTTCTTAATAAAGAATAAATATTAAAAAGTCTATTTTAATTTACCTTTACCACGGGAATATTTATTTAGCGACTTAATCACCACAACCATCATCATTACAGCCTTTCGAACCGGAGTAATCGACATAGCCCAACAGATAAGTAAGCTGAAGTGGCAATGGGCCTGCAATAGCTCCACCGACAACCGATGCGGAAGAAAGGTTCTCGAGTGGCAGTCTCGTACCGGCAGGCGAAATGTAGTGCGACCCCCCACTAGATGAAGGGACGACCTGGTAAAACATGCAAGAAGTCGATGGATGCAGGTAGCTCAGGACAGTGCTTTGTTTCATTCTTTGGGGGAGGCCTATGTTCAGCAGTGGACTTGTGAAGGGTAGATCAGGACTATATCGTCGGCAAATCGAAGGTGAATGATGTACTCGCTATTGATGTTAATGCCGTATCCCTTCCAGTCCAGTAACTTGAAAACGTCTTCCAATGCAACGGTGAACAAATTCGGGGATATAACGTCACCCTGTCTTACACCTCTTTGCAGTTGAATAGGTTTCGTACTCTGGTTCTGTACTCGGATAGCCATCGTAGCCCTACTATACAAACACTTCAGCACTTCGATATACCGACGGTCCACTCAGCACCGCTGAAGGGACTGTAACACTGCCCAAATTTCGACGAATTCAAAGGCTTTCTCATAGTCCACATACGCAAGACAAATTGGTAAATTGTACTCTTCGGTCTTATGTACAATTTGCCGAAGAGTATGTCTATGGTACTAAAGCCATTTATAAAATGGGCTTGTTCGGGAGGCTGGAAGTCGTCGAGGCTGCGTGTGAGACGATTCGTCATAATTTCGAAAACAGCACGTATACGCAGCGCAGAAGGGAAATCTGTCTGTAGTTCTTCAAGAGAGCGTTGTCGTCTTTCTTGAAGAACAAGACCACCACACTTCTGCTGCATGTCTCCGGAGTAGTGCCACTACGGAGGACGAAATTAAAGAGCTTATGAAGCACTTCAAGTACTGGATTTTCACCCGCTTTCAGAAACTCCGCTGTAATTCCAACCTCGCCGGGCCGGGCGAGGTTGGAATTACAGCGTACAACGTACAACGTACAACTTATTAATTGCCCATTTTAAGGTGCTGGAGAGCCATTCAAATCTCGCTCAGACTAACGTCCGGGATATCAACTGACCACAACCATAGAATAGCTATATTCCATAATACTTAATGAAAGTCAATTTTTTATTTACCACTGGTTCGGAAAATACCTCTGTCCTGGAAAGAACCAGCAAGAAACCCAGCGCGATTATACAGGGTTATTTTTCAAAGAGTAGCCAAATCTTAAACTTAAGTTCAAATATATAAATAATGATATACTTACCGTTATTGCAGTTTTTGAAATTGAATACGAGTAAATAAGACTTCTACCTTTACATAACATACATACATAAACACTCACGCCTGTCACCCAGAGGGGTAGGCAGAGACTATGGACTTCCATTTGGCACGATCCTGACACACCTCTCTCGCCTCCTCCACATCCATATACCTACGCATACACGCTTGTCGGTTAAGGGTACTCTTAATTCGGCCCCTTTTCAATATATTGCCAATTTGGTCGATAAATTTTTGCCTAGGGCGTCCCTTCCAGACTCTGCCGTTCACCTGTGCCACATAAATTTGCTTTGTCACTCTTTCCTCATTCATTCTTTCTACATGACCAAACCACCACAAGCATTCCTTTCTTAATGCTGGTCACAACATCATCTTGCAAACCACACTCTTCTCTAATCACACAATTTCTCACTGTGTCATTTAGATTCAGCCCTAACATACTCCTTAATGACCGCATTTCTACAGCATTTATTCTACTCTCGTGATTCTTCTGCCACACCCAACTTTCACTACCATACATTAAAGTAGGGACTAACACAGCATTGTGAATTGCCATACGTGTCTTTTTGGACACATTCTGACTTTCCACAATAGAGTGTAGAGCCCCATTTACTCTATTTCCTGCGTTCACTCGTCGTTCTATATCTTTATCATATCTACCATCCTTGCTAAATACACATCCCAAATACACAAACTCATCTACTTGCTCGATCAATTCCCCTTCTATTCTTATTTCACATATCGTTTTACTTTCTTCTCTTTCAAAAACCATAACTTTCGTCTTACTTGCGTTCACTTTCATTTCCCTTTCTTTTAATGACCTGTTCATTAATGTAACCATCATTTGCAAGTCGGCCGCCGACGACGCAAGTATGACTTGATCATCGGCGTACAAAAGGCATTTGACGGTTAACTCACCCATTATTAACCCGCATTCTTCAACTTTCAAATTTTCCAAACAACTGTCCATAAATAGGTTGAACAGCCACGGGGAAGCCACACAGCCATGTCTGACCTTTATGGATACCAAACCAGTCCGAGTAGGCCCCATTGATCCTGACACAAGCACTGGAGTCACCATACAGAGACTTCAATGCCTGTATCAACCCAGCGCTCAACACAAATGAGTTCAGTGTTTACCATAACACATCCCTGTCCACTCTGTCATAAGCCTTTTCCAAGTCCACGAACGCACAAAAAACCTTTTGGTTTTTGTCCAAAAACTTCTCCGCGATCATGCGCATTGAAGAGACCTGATCCGTACATCCCATTCCCTTTCTAAATCCCGCTTGCACATCCCAAATTTTTCCATCAGTATCTTTCATAACTCTTTCAATTAGCACCTTAGCATACAGTTTTCCCACAATGCTAAGAAGGCGATCCTTTTGCCTTATATATTGGGACTATCACGGCTTTGCACCAGTCTCCCGGTACCCGCTTAAGTTTATACGCATACTTTTCATTGCTTTCATTATTTCATCTATACTTATCTCTCTATCTCTTTCCTCTTCTTTCGGAATTTCTATTTCATTTAATTCAAACGTCTCATCACTCATAAACACGCTTTCAAAGTATTCCTTCCATCTCCTTAAACTCGAAACTTCGTCATTCAGAATACAGCCATTCTGGTCTCGTATAGCATTCATTCTATGCTGTTTTGAATGTCCCCTGGCAGTTCTTACGAGTTTCCAGAACATTTTAATATTTGCCTGGAAGTTATCCGATATTCTTCTATCATTCTTGTCCGTTCTTTTTTGCTTTTTCCTTTCAACTACTTCTTTTACTCTCTTATTTAGATGTCTAAAGACTGAATTTTTTCTTTCAACATCATCATTCATACCGCTAGAATGGTTGCTAGCCTTGGTTGCAAGTAAATCTAGCCATGCTCTCTTCTTTGCTTCAACTTCCATCCGTACCTCATCATCCCACCATAAAGTGTTATTTTTCCTTTCATTCGTTCTCTTAGTTACACTACTTTTACTTCTACTTTTATTTGAAATTATCCCAAATTGAATGTGGTTTGTGGGCAACAAATATTTTGCCTACCGACCGACCCTTACGAATGTGTGCATGCGCATTAAAATCAGTTAAAATAAACCTTCTCTGCAAATTTGGCCGGTTATTGCAAAATAACCCTGTATTTTAAGATATATAATTTTACGATAATTATATATTATCGTAAAATTATATTATATAATATTATTTATTTATTCATTCTCTATGTTTACACAACCAACACCGTTCGACGAGTGAGTCGTCACATGTACGACTCACTCGTCGAACATGTGAGAGCCATGCTCGACGACATGGCACTCACGACAATTGTCGTAAGTGCCATGTCGTCAAACGTACGCCAGAAACAATCCACTGCTGAATACAAGTTCAATTAAAGTCACTCTTCCACAGTTGCAGTCATCGTAACTGTTGACTGCAACATTTGGGCGATTGCTGTTTCAGACATTTAGTAACCCTTGAAGCTGATCCCTCTATCGAGTTTTAGTTTTGACATTTCTTTATATAAGTATATAATTCTTCTGTCCGTGTGTATATGACTGAACTCCCCCTAAACGGCTGGACCGATTTTGATGAAATGTTGTGTTTAATTTTTGTGTATTTCATTAAGTTGATTCGAGAATGGTTTAGATTCACAACTGGACCCGGTAGGTGGCGATGTTGTCGAGACCCAGAAATCACCCGTGCGAAGCCGGAGCGGATCGCTAGTTCTACTATATAATATATCAAGGTCTGCAAATTTATGGCATTCTATAACCGACTTACACACTCGCACACTCGCAGTATAGGAGTGGATGTTGGCTTCTCTTAAAATAAGCCTATTTTACGCGCCAGCTATCGAAAGCCATGAGTCTAGAATTCCCTGTAGTCGCTTCTTAAGACACCCAAAGTATAAAAATGGGGTGATGGTTTTCTTATCGCTAATACACAGCGATGACGACGGCTTAACCCCATCCATCACAGCCCATAGAAGTCCACTGCTAAACATAGGCCTTCTCTTGGATTGTCTGATAAGAGGGATATTTGCGGATATTAGGCGGGTTGAAAACCGCAATTTTGTTTTCTAGTTATTATTGGGAAGATGTTGCTGCCTACATCTTGATTTTATTCTTCTGTTGCCTGTCACGACACCCACGGGATAATATGCCGTAGTGGATATTCTTACACCGCCACTACACGGTGAACTATCCCGTTACGCCAGGCGTAAAATACCCAGGCTGACGACGGACAGCGATGTCAAAGGTGCGAGACAACTGGTACTGCGATCGTACATCACGATTAATGCAGAAACACGTCAATAAACGTATCATATTTGTTATAAACTAGCAATCCGCCCCGGCTTCGCCTGGGTGGTATCTATTAATGTCATTTATTTAATCATTTAGATTTTTTAATTTACTTTAACAATTTTTCGTTTTTACAAAAAATTCTTCAAGTTTTTCGGTTAATATTAGGTCCTTACATATGAAATTAGCGTTTGTCGTACTGACCAATTTGATCTAAATTATCTCCTCTTTGGTTAAGAATTCTAAATTTAAATTTATAAAATCATTTAGCTGGTACATTTGAGTTTTGAAAACAGTCATTCATTTGTTTTTTCCTCAATATTTTTTCTTTGGCGTCGCTTATTACCGCACAATGGAAAACATGAAAATCGGTATATTTACGAGTACGAGTTCTACCGTGGCACCAGTGCTGCAGAAACAGCTCGAAGGATTAATGATGTGTACGGCGCTGGTGTCGCAAAAGAAAGCACGGTACGTTTTTAGTTTCAACGTTTTCATTCTGGAAATTTCGACCTTCAGAACCAACCCTGTGGACGGCCGGAGACCAAAGTGGAAAATGAAGAATTAAAGGCTATTGTGGAAGCGGATCCATCACAAAGCACTTCAGAGATGCAGGCTTCGGGGTAAGTGATAAAACTGTATTAATCCACTTGAAGCAAATCGGGAAAGTAAAAAAACTTGAACAAGTCACTCATAATTGAGTGAATCGAACTTGCAAACACGCATCGACTGCTGTGTTACTTTGCTCAACCGACACAATAATGAAGGGATTTTAAATCGAATCATTACTTGTGATGAAAAGTGGATACTGTACGATAATCGGAAGCGCTCGTCGCAATGGCTGAACCCTGGAGACCCAGCCAAATCCTGCCCTAAACGAAAATTGACTCAGAAAAAGTTACTTGTGAGTGTTTGGTGGACTAGCGCCGGTGTCGTTCACTACAGCTTTCTAAAATCTGGCCAAACGATTACGGTCGATATCTATTGTCAGCAACTGCAAACCATGAAGGAAGAACTAGCTGCTAAACAACCGAGATTGGTCAATCGCTCTAGGCCACTGCTGCTTCACGACAACGCAAGACCACACACTGCACAACAAACAACCACTAAGTTAGATGAGCTACAATTGGAATGTCTGCGACATCCACCGTACTCCCCGGACCGTGCTCCAACAGATTACCATTTTTTCCGGAATTTGGACAACTTCTTATAAGGAAAAAAATTCAACTCCGATGCGGCAGTCCAAACCGCCTTCAAAAAGTTTATTGATTCTCGCCCCCATGTTTTTTTTAGTAAAGGGATCAATGAACTACCTATGAGATGGCAAAAGTGCATAGATAACAACGGTGCATACTTTAATTAAATATATTTTACAAAAAATTGACTTTATATTCCTCCCGTACAAAACGCTAATTTCATATGTAAGGACGTTAACGTTACTTTGACGTTACGTTAACTTCTTGCATTGCTCTCTATCTGTTAACCCATTCAATGCCTTTGCCACCTATGGGCGGCCTGACAATCTTTATTCATATGCCGAGGGCGCCCATCGGCGTCTCACTTTCAAAGCTAATTTTCTCGCTCAAATAACAATAAAAGAGCTAATTATTTTTTTAATCCTACATTTTACAATAATCTAGCTATACTCGAAACGGCCTGTGGATATCTGCGATTTAAAAAAATGCTAATTCTAAGGTTACACGCCGAAGCCGCCCATCGGCGCCTTTAATAAATATTCAGAGTTTATCAACCTTTTCATGTTATGTGGATGAAAATCACTATTTGTCAGCTAACGACTTAGAAAAATACAAATAGGCGTTTTTATACAGGATGGAACTGGAATTGAAGTTTGTACCATATAGTTGGCAGTGATAACCTGAGGTGAAATTTGTTGTTTGGTTAGTTTCTAGGTTTGGATTCTAACTAATCAAGATTTGATTGTTAAGAGTCTTGACCATAAATAAGCGGAAAAAAATTATGTTGAGACTGCGTATTCTTTGAAGTAGTGACAGAATCGCACAGTCCGACAGACAGATCAAAGGATAGTTACCGCTTCAAGGTGGACTGCGCAAATTGAATGGGCCATAAAAGATAAATTTTAAACAAAAGAAGTCGATAAGTGAATTCTCACTCATTTTTTCTGGTCACTTCACATTTGTATTTTGATTTTTTTTTTAATATCACAATAGACAATAAAAAACGGCCGGCGTTCTTTCATGAGAACAATGTACCTTTTAAAACTTAACTATGGATTACTATTTGTGATGTTGGAAAATTTTAAATTTTGGATCACTCACAACTTGGCATTTGAAAATGAAAAGTAAGTAATTTTTTTTATTAAGGACAACAAACAGTTGTATAATAAAAATTACAATTCAAACCTTATATAAACAGGTTAACTAATTAAACAACCAACACCGTTATCCACAAAAATACCGTAGTAATTAAAAAGTTAAAAGGCACATATAACACAAAATAAAACAAGAGGCAACAATGCATACCTAGCTGTTAACAGCAAAATCATGAATTTTACAGTATTACTTGGAAAAAAAACAGTTTTGATTAACGTTATAACATTAGAAGAAAATAAAAAGAAAATTTACAAGTCATTCAATACAAGTTTTATAGATTTTCTAAATTTAGGTAGTGACATGGTAAATAAAACAGTTCCATTATGCGACGCAAAGGCGCACGCTTGCCCGCATTTGTTTTGCACAGATTAAGGAAAAACAAACGATGCACATGAGTGTTTCGTATTCTTTGCGAGCGACTTGGTACATGAATGTATATGCAATTGACAAATTGAGGACAATCGAAAAAGTTACGACAAATTTTGTAAAGAAAAATACAGTCAAGCAGTAATCGCCTATTACTTAAGTTGTTAAAGAGTATTTATCATAAGAGGACCAACAACGGTAACATCTATAATTTACAGAGCGTAGATATTTATCTTAAACCGATTCTAGTAAATCACGATACCTTTGGTAAAAAGGATTCCACACTTGTGTGGCATATCCCAATTGAGGTCTTATAAGAGATTTATAAAGCAGTAGATAAGTGTCAGATTTTTAAATGGCTTACAAGTTCTCGTGACATAACCGTAAAGTTAAAAGGTTTTGTTGATAATGTGGTGAATGTGGTCTTTAATAAGCGAGACGTTTTCAAGAAGATTATTACAAAGAGAATATGTAAATTTAATAATATTACTTTTTTTAGTGAAGGTGATAGATTTACATCTAGGCAGGCTAAGAATTAGTTTAGTTTTCAAGACAATAGGAAGATAAACGATCCATGTCACCTTGAAGTAGAACAAAGTCATCCAATGTTTTTATAATACGACAAAATTTTTAGGTCATCAGCATAGAGCAAGTAATAGCAATTTTTGAAACAAGTCGATATATTGTTTATAAAGATTAAAAACAGATCAGGACCCATTATTGAGCCCTGTGGCGCGCCGGACGATACATTTGTTTCATCGGACGAGAATCCATTAATGACCACCTTTTGAGTCCTGTTTATGACGTACGGTGTAAACCATCGCAATAATTTTCCGCTTCTACTGTTATAAGCAATTTTTCAAAGGAGAATTTCGTGATCAACCTTATCAAAAGCCTTGCAAAAATCTGTATAAATTTAGTCAATTTGAAGGCGCTTGTCCATATTATCAAAAATAAAGTTAGCATATAAAACAAGATTACTTACAGTCGAGCGGTTTTTGACAAAGCCATGCTGTTCAGGGATAATGATATTGTGTAAGCTTGGATAGATACAGTTATGAACTAACATTTCCAAGACCTGCGACAAGGTGGACAGAAGCGAGATCGGGCGGTAGTTAGAAACAACATTTTTTGATCCGCCCTTAAAGACAGGGGTAATATTTGCTGCCTTCCAAACCTTTGGTACATATCCCTCGCGTAGAGTATGGTAATCTTTGTAAGTTTAAAAAAAGGTTGATGTTTTCTGACTTTTTAAAAAAGCTGTAATAGTATTTGTTTTCTGGTATAATGACTTGGAAAAAAATTGGAATATATTTAATATATATATATATTTATATAATAATATTCTGTAATAAATGAATAAGTAACTCACCTTGACACTGCATTATTATTTCGGTCGTTAATCAATTAAATTGATATTTTTTCTAATAACTCGCGTAGAACACTTTGCACCCACTCAGTTAACGTTACATTCTGCTTAAAAAAAAAAAAAAATAAAAACCATAGTTCACGTCGATTTCTACTAGCTCATGCCGAAGCCGCCGATGGGCCCCTTGGAATGCTTTAGCGACATGCCTGAGACGCCGTTGGGCGGCCGCCTTCAAATGACATTTGTATGACGGCATGGGGGTAATGTGTTTCTATTCACAGGAGGCAATAAATGGGTTAATGAAATTACGTCACAATCGATTCAGCCATTTCGAAGATTAGCCCGGACTGTCAAACAAACAGGCAAACAAAAATTTAAAACCGTTTTCATTTATATCTGGTATTCTGAGCTCAATAAAAGGCAGTTATTTCGGTAGGTATTACAAACACTTTAATTTTACCTATATGTATAGATAAGAATAAATATAAACCAATATTAGTAGTATAGTTGTAGCACGAATAGATCGGCTCGACCAGGGAAGGGCCACGCTCTCACAGAATACGAGCGTAAAATAGCAACCTAACGCTGCTGTTTCGTATGGTGAGTGTAGAGAATCGGAGACCCTTTTTACTGGGAACGAGGCATTCCTTCTTAGTCCTCCCGGGTGACAACACATCTGTATTATGATACGTAATAGAGGATAGATGTAGATGTCTATGGACCACAGCAACCACTTACCATCAGGTGGACTGTGTGCTCGTTTGTCACCCTTATCTTATAAAAAAAAACGCAAAATTAATTAACAACATTTATTAAATGTTTGTACAATTTACACATAACACCGATTGCATTGAATAATAATTTGAATTTTACATAATTTCAGTGCAAAGAAAGCTATTACAATTTTTTAAATATACTGCGTCAAAAATTGATAGTGATAATGATACTATACAATACAATAATATTCTCATAAAAATATTAATATTTAATATTACAAGATGGAGCGCTTATATACTATAGAAGTATATCATTAAAATATTATTTATACAACCTTCGTAATAAATAAGTGCAATATTTTTCAATAATAACAGCCATTCACAAATAAATTCAATATTATAATTACAATTCCTTTAAAAAGGTTTTATTGAGTCTTAAGTGTTTTTCGATATAGAACAGGTATGTGTTCAGTACAACCTCTACCCTCCATAGTACAAATATTTTATCTATAACTATCAAACATTTTTTATATTCCAAAGGTAATCGGCAAAAGAGTACAATCCATGCAGCCCAGTTGTTTTATTGATTTCTTTACATTATGTTGGCGCTCTTATAATGTGCGTGTATTTTTTAATCAGACAAAGTCAATCAGTCAAAACAGTTGGGAGTGGCGTAAAAGGGAAAGATTTTTTTACATTCAATTTTAGATTTTTAAAAACATTTTTTGTTCGTCAAAGACAAATAAAAATAGTAAATTTTGTCAAGAATTACAAAATATTTATTCATCTATAATAACAGTTAACAAAACACAGGTATACAAACAGGCATAAAATCTGTATGAAACACATAGCTGGTTTTTAATGTACGCAGGTGTTTTTATTTTTGTATTTGTGTTTGTATTTTTCAATTAATATAAAATGTCAGTTATACATAAAATTTATTACATATATGCACAAATAATCATACGCTGCTTAATTTTAAGATGCCGTAAGTCTCGTGCTGTCTCTATCACTTTAAGTCATAGTGACTGTGAAACCACGAGACTTTATATCTTAAAATTGAGTAGCGTTTGAGTATTTGGCCACCATTGTTTCTTTCTCAAATTGTTCTCTCAAAAATCCTCCATTCATATAAACATTCAATTTTTACATCCTATTGATTAAAATTCTATCGCTGTGAATTGTGCTATCGTACTTCGTAAATAAAACAAGTATTTACGGTGCCGAGATGTTAAGCTACGAAGAAGCTTTTCCATCGTCAGAGGAATACTGTTAGAGTGCATTTGATATTTAACCTGGGTTGGGTTTAGTATCAAGTCGCCTGAATTTGAGGAGTCTGTCACTGTGGGGGTCAAGAGGGCTTATCTCAAGCGCCCCGTGCAATTTCAGCTGCCGGAGCTGCGTCGAAATATTTAAAATCATTTTCTAAAAATATTCGTAAATCACTAATTAATACCTGAAACGGAACTTAAACTACACTAAATTCTTACGTTTTTTAAGTTGCATCTGTCAAAATGCGTAAAATGAAGTGCTAGGCCGCCATTTTGTTGACACTGACAGTGACAGATATACTCGACTTCGCGTCATAAGCGTCATTCCGTTAAGTAATTATAAAAGTTAACATTTTGGTGTTTTATTTTGTGCAAAAGCGAGCGAAGCGAGCTCGGGGCTTGGGGAATCCCGACTCGAGCACGTTAGGTTAGAAGTTATGGCGGGGTCTGTTCGCTCGCTTCGCTCGCTCACTCGACTCCGCTTGGTGCTTATTTTTTCATAAACCACCCAGAAATAGGTCGACTACACTCTGGTATTACTTTGGCGGAGGGGGGACAACCCCCCCCCCCTCTCCCTATTAAAGCTATTTTTCTCAGAAATCATTCAATAAAAATTTTAATCTTCAACATACAATATAAAAAAATAGGCACGTACGGCGGGGAAAAGGTTGGGGGCGAATCTACCCCTCCCCCGCCCCTTTCCCCCCCACCCCCGCCCCCGAATTAAGGCGACTTGATTCTAAACCTTAACCTTTAACCTTAATCCTAATGTAAAAAGAAAAATCTTAAAACCACACCAATAATCGGAAAATAGAAATCTAAAAAAAAGCAATGAATCCATAATAGATGTCGGTTTGAAAAGTGCATTTTAATATTTTTACGAATACAAAAATAATTTAATACTGGGATATTATAGTAGTATATTAGTATTCGTATATTTCATTAAGGGTTTACTGTCAACAAAAGCCTTAAATAACATTTACCCTTAAGTTTAATCGTAGACAAAATGATTTATCAAAGACACCAACCTTGATAAATAATGTTGTTGTATATATTTGATTTTAAAAAAGTATATAACTATACTAAACGCAGAAGTAGGGTAACACCTAGGTTTAGCCAGCTAAAACTAGGTGCAGCCGATTGCGGTTGCTTATTTGTTTTTTTGTTAAATTTACTTTAGTTAAAAAATACGAAACCACTTATCCAGTAATATCAGCGACAGTAGGTAGCGGCAGTAAGTAGTGGTAATAATAAAAATAATACATTGATCAATGGGATACGTACAATTGGCAAGTGTACGTATCCCAAGAAGATCAGCTATTTTCACTGTCATTAAAAAAATGTATGCATGTTGCATACTATTGTTCTTGTAATTCACGAAGTCGAGCGGGCTTTACTTGTGGTGAACACGTATCTGTATACGTGTCAATGTGTGCATGAGACCTAAAGCGGGTATGGTTAGCGACGGCACGCTCGCAACTGATTGCTCCGTCACACACGTACACTATCGCAATGTGCAAGTATACGTTCAACCACAAGTAAAGCTCGCTCGATTTCGTGAATTACGAGAACTGTATTATTATATTATTTCATAGACATGTTTCATTCATTCATTTTTAGTGACCCGATCATTCAAGTATTGATTCGTCTTACGAACCGGGTCATTAGGGTCGATCATTCAAATGGATCATTTCGAGTTTCAGTACTCTGTAATCTGTAAGACCCCTTCGATAATGGCGGTCGTCGTACATTACTATACTCTGGTCGTAGTTCCTGTCAATCGTTTGTTCCGGAACGTTCAAAAAATGTATCATCAATACGATCATACGGGTTAAATGAACGGATCATTAATGATTGACACATGTCTATTATTACATTCAATTCATGACATTTTTAGTTTTTACCAGGCCTATAATGGTGTCGTTAACAAATCGTTTTGTCAACTATACAACTTAAGGTGCCATTGACTTGTAAGGCAGACAAACTATTATACATAAACGGGCCCACTCTAAACACTTATTTAATGATTTTGAAAGCTATTGGTCGTACACGCAGACATTAAGTATAAAATTTAAAGTATTGAAAAGATTGTGGTGCTTCTAATGAAGGAAATAGATGTATATAAAATTTTATATCGTTCCATAAAGCGTTAAGTGTTACAAGGAGTTAGTAAAATGTATTTAAAAATATGGTGTCATAATAGTAATTGTATTCACAACCAAAGAATATATTGCGTTGATATATAATTTTTATTGCCGTATGTAAAATATTAAAACGTGTATCGCAATAAAATATTAAAGTCGCCACAATAATTAATAAGCCTTACTAAAAAAACAGAAATTTAAAAAATCCAATAGTTATAAATAGCAAGTAAAATTTATTTTCATTTTCTATTAATTAATCGATTTTGGAACTCAAAAGATAAACAAGTTAAATTTTAAAAAATTATCTATTAAAAAATATTCATACAGGTTGAGCCATCTAACGTTTGGAATTGGAACTATAGGTTCTTCTTCTTTTAAATTATGGCTTCTCTTGATAGAATTCTGCCAGTGTCAAGTAAGGTTTGATGATGGCTTATTAATTAGCCTTACTAAAAAAACAGAAATTTAAAAAATCCAATAGTTATAAATAGCAAGTAAAATTTATTTTCATTTTCTATTAATTAATCGATTTTGGAACTCAAAAGATAAACAAGTTAAATTTAAAAAAATTATCTATTAAAAAATATTCATACAGGGTGAGCCATCTAACGTTTGGAATTGGAACTATAGGTTCTTCTTCTTTTAAATCATGGCTTCTCTTGATAGAATTCTGCCAGTGTCAAGTAAGGTTTGATGACATTTCCGATGTGATAGAAAGTTAGTTTTATGTTTGACATTTATGAAATGGGTCGCTTTTCGCTTGAACAAAGTTGGGAAATATTAAAAACTTATTTCCAAAGTGTTGAGTCTTCTACTCAAACTGTAAGAAATTTAAGAAAGAAAAATTTGACAAAAAAGATGTGCCAAAACGCAGTTTGTGGATCAATTTGTGAAGCGAGTTCGAGAAACTGGATCGTTGTTGGATAAAACAACCCGTGTACGTACTCGTCCAGTGCGCTCAACCGAATCGAAAATCGCATAATCAGCCGAAATGCTGATGTCAATTGGCCACCTCGAAGCTGCAATTTGACTCCGTTGGACCTTTTTTTGTGGGGGGTCGTTAAGGATAAGTGTTACGCTAACCATCCAGAGACGATTGACGACTTGAAACATGAAATCGAAGTAGCCATTGACGAAATTGATGAAAAATTGGACTGATCGAATGGGGTATTGTAAGGCTAGCCGTGGCAGTCATTTGAATGATGTTGTCTTCCATTCCTAAATGGAAAGGTTCAATCTTTCGTATAAACTTATAACTTTAATTTTTTTTTTTTTATAGCCGATTCTAATTCCAAATCTTAAATGACCCATCCCTTATATCATGATTTTTTCATATTCTTACATAGTCACCCGATTCTGTCGATGTAGAGAAGTTAGTTAAAAATCAATTATTAAATTCGACCCGAACAGACAGACACGGAAGCGAGTTAATAAAATCGCAGTAAAATAATATAATAAAATAGATCAATATCTAAAGACAATCGGTTATCTGAAATAAAATAGCGTTACTAAGTAACAAATAAATATTAAAATTAAAATAAACACAAATTACAAAAAAATACAATACACTGAACATTAATAATTGAACTAATAAATTTTCACTATACAACACTGAATGACCAACATAGCATATAATGCAAAACTGGTCTGTGCTTTTTATGAACGTGATGTAAAAAGTAATATCAATATCTCGAGGTATTAGGTATTCTGTCCAATCTAACGTAAAGTAGTAGTCAAGCACTGGCTTAGAATAGTTGAAAAATATATAAAATCAATGTTTTCCATTATTATAACACGAACATATTACATATATGTTCGTGTTATAATAATGTGAAACATTGATTTTATACTATACTAGCTGGTACTCGGTGCGTTGCTGCCGCATATGAAATAATTGTGGAAACATCGGTTTAAACTTGGAAGAGTCATATTGTTTAATTAGGAATGATAATACATTCATTGAAGTTGAATGATAAATAACTTTCAAATAAAATTGTCGGTATGATACGCGAGCCACCTACTGTAATTTAATGGTACTATGTCTATAACCTTGGCGCAAGTGCAAGCAATAAGTTGACAAAGATTTAGCGCAATCTGCCGAACAGTATGGCAGCGCATAAAATACGAACAAACAAAAATTATTCTTTTTATAATTAGATCACATACGCACACAGTGTACTCAACTATAATCTATTTATATACATAATACATAGCATGAGTTGAATAGTGCTCTGTAATGAGTTAGGTGACAATAGACGGGATCACATTATATGCATTTCCTTACAAGTTTTTTTTTTAAAACCTGATATTATTAAAATTATAAAGCACTTTAAGTTATCTTTACATGCAAACTATACATCGTACATTGCATTATATTATGAAAGCAATTAAGGTGATAACAAAGTATATAGAAATAACGGTGAAATCGTATCACCAAATTCATGGTATAAATGCGCCTAAAAAAGGGTTGCAAATCGTTAAAAATGTCACAGAAAAATATAATAATAACAGCCATATTTCAATATTGTGCTCTTATTAAAAAAATATTAAAAACAAAAACAATTCTCTACTAAATACAAATAGTGTAAATAATCTGTCAAAATAAAAAAATGGATACCCAATTAATTAATTGTAATAATTATTTTTGATTCATTAAACTCATCCATCACTAATAAAAAACTAGATACACAATCCCAAGCAATAGTTCTCTAAAAACTGTCGCCAATTGTTTTGACGTAATTCTAGTTGAAATAAATATACATTAATGTAAATTCAACCTTAAATGCATTGTCTGAAGTTGTATTCACAAAGCTACGTACAAATTAAAGGCACACCCAAATGTTCGAGTGGGCGCTCATTCGGTTAGGACATTTTTTGTCACTGATTGTGTATCTAGTTTTTTATTAGTGATCGATGATTAAACTGTATAAAATTTTACATCATAATATCTGTATTTTATTTAATACACTGGGAGCATTGAGTTTTGGCGGGAACTTGACCGGCGGCGGTTTGCTGCTCCTGTATTATTGTTTAAATAATAGTTTGAAGTGGATTTTGATATGTAAAAGTGGTGCTATTTTGTGTATTAAGTGTCTACGCATGTGAACTATTAGTGTAAACGGTGAAACAAGTGCTCTGATGGTGATGTGATTCTCAAAATAAGGTGTGTCTGCTTAGGCGCCTTGAGATACCATCGCCAACTGTCAGCTGTCTGCTGGTTCAAGTTGCCATCGAAATCTGCCAAGGCTGCACAATGTGACGCATCAACATATTGTGAAGCAGTATACTATAAAGAATAATTATACATTGTAATTTCAGGCTCAGAAGGGCTAGAACCCAGAGCCGTAAAGCCAGTTATTTAAAAAATCTGGGAGCATTTAAGGCGGCAATGAGAAATAGGAAAATGGGCTGATAAAGGAGAAAGATATAACGAGGCGATTACGTCATCGTCAATGGTGCGCAGAATATGGTAAAGTATTTACCACTTTGCGCTCGAGTGTAAATTTTCTCTTTATTATACAAATAAATGTGACCAAAGTAAAATGAAATGGTGATTTTTATATATCTAGTTTAAGTTTGGATAAAATTGATTTGATAAAATCCAAAATAGTGTCCCAAAAAAGCAGCCATATTTCAATATTGTGTTTGTGTCGTTACTAAAATAAAATAAAATAAACAATTCTCTACTAAATACAAATAGTGTAAATAATCTGTCAAAATAAAAAATGGATACCCAATTAATTAATTGTAATAATTATTTTTGATTCATTAAACTCATCCATCACTAATAAAAAACTAGATACACAATCCCAAGCAATAGTTCTCTAAAAACTGTCGCCAATTGTTTTGACGTAATTCTAGTTGAAATAAATATACATTAATGTAAATTCAACCTTAAATGCATTGTCTGAAGTTGTATTCACAAAGCTACGTACAAATTAAAGGCACACCCAAATGTTCGAGTGGGCGCTCATTCGGTAAGGACATTTTTTGTCACTGATTGTGTATCTAGTTTTTTATTAGTGATCGATGATTAAACTGTATAAAATTTTACATCATAATATCTGTATTTTATTTAATACACTGGGAGCATTGAGTTTTGGCGGGAACTTGACCGGCGGCGGTTTGCTGCTCCTGTATTATTGTTTAAATAATAGTTTGAAGTGGATTTTGATATGTAAAAGTGGTGCTATTTTGTGTATTAAGTGTCTACGCATGTGAACTATTAGTGTAAACGGTGAAACAAGTGCTCTGATGGTGATGTGATTCTCAAAATAAGGTGTGTCTGCTTAGGCGCCTTGAGATACCATCGCCAACTGTCAGCTGTCTGCTGGTTCAAGTTGCCATCGAAATCTGCCAAAGGCTGCACAATGTGACGCATCAACATATTGTGAAGCAGTATACTATAAAGAATAATTATACATTGTAATTTCAGGCTCAGAAGGGCTAGAACCCAGAGCCGTAAAGCCAGTTATTTAAAAAATCTGGGAGCATTTAAGGCGGCAATGAGAAATAGGAAAATGGGCTGATAAAGGAGAAAGATATAACGAGGCGATTACGTCATCGTCAATGGTGCGCAGAATATGGTAAAGTATTTACCACTTTGCGCTCGAGTGTAAATTTTCTCTTTATTATACAAATAAATGTGACCAAAGTAAAATGAAATGGTGATTTTTATATATCTAGTTTAAGTTTGGATAAAATTGATTTGATAAAATCCAAAATAGTGTCCCAAAAAAGCAGCCATATTTCAATATTGTGTTTGTGTCGTTACTAAAATAAAATAAAAACAATTCTCTACTAAATACAAATAGTGTAAATAATCTCTCAAAATAAAAAAAATAAAACGGTACCAATAACTTAATAATTATGATAATTATTTTTGATTTGTTAATCTGTATAAAATTTTACATCATAATATCTGTATTTTAATAAATACGAGAATGAGAAATAGCACAGGAGTATGTTGATTAGTTAAAAAAAAACGATTATCCCTGTAACAAACCGATAAAGAAGAAAAACATACGAGGCGATTTCATTATCATCAATGGTGCACGGAGAATATGATAGTGTATTTACCATGTTTCGCTTGCCTGTAAATTTTCTCTTTATTAAAGAAGTAAGTGTGACCAAACTAAAATAATTGGTGGTTTTATGTATCTAGTTTAAGTTTAAATAGTATTGATTTTATAAAATCTAAAATGATGTCACAGAAAAATATAATAATAAAACAGCCACATTTCAATAATGTGTCCTCACTAAAATTAAAATTAAAAAAAGCAATTATCTACTAGATACAAATAGTGTAACAAATCTGTCAAAATAAAATAAAATAGTACCGTACCCATCTTAATAATTATAAAAATTATTTTTGATTCATTAATCTGTATAAAATTTTACATCATAATATCTGTATTTTATTAAATACACTGGGAGCATTTAAGGCGGCAATCAGAAATAGTAAACAGGAAAATCGATTATCCCTGTAACAGGCTGATAAAGGAGAAAGTTATAACGAGGCGATTACGTCATCGTCAATGGTGCGCGGAATATGGTAGTGTAAATGTGACCGAACTAAATTAAAATAGTGATTTTATATAACTATTTTAAGCTTGAATAGTATACCACCTGATTTTATAAAATTCAAAATGGTGACGTCCAAAATTCCTGTTGAAGTGGTCAGTGCTCTCTTAAACTATTCACTGGAATAACTTAATCAAGATTTATATAACTATTTTAAGTTTGAATAGTATACCACCTGATTTTATAAAATTCAAAATGGTGACGTCCAAAATTCCTGTTGAAGTGGTCAGTGCTCCTAAACTATTCACTGGAATAACTTAATCAAGATTTATATAACTATTTTAAGTTTGAATAGTATACCACCTGATTTTATAAAATTCAAAATGGTGACGTCCAAAATTCCTGTTGAAGTGGTCAGTGCTCTCCTAAACTATTCACTGGAATAACTTATTCAAGATTTATATAACTATTTTAAGTTTGAATAGTATACCACCTGATTTTATAAAATTCAAAATGGTGACGTCCAAAATTCCTGTTGAAGTGGTCAGTGCTCTCCTAAACTATTCACTGGAATAACTTATTCAAGATTTATATAACTATTTTAAGTTTGAATAGTATACGACCTGATTTTATAAAATCCAAAATGGTGATGTCCAAAATTCCTGTTGAAGTGGTCAGTGCTCTCCTAAACTATTCACTGGGATAATTTATTCAATATAATATTTTGGCACACAGTACACTATGCGGCGGCCGCGGCGGCCATTCTGTTCATAACCGTGGAGTAGGCGAGACCCAACGCCCACGATACCTCGTGCCCGTTCACCTTTTTGAATAGCTGCAAGAAAAACGTATAAATTGTAGTGTATTGCGTGTTAAATACTTCGAACAGGGTTTAAAAGGTTGCAAAAATAATGGTAAAAAACCTCTAAATACCGCAAGTAATCATTGGTTCAGTGGGGTTAGCCAAAATTACATTCTAAGCTCGGCAACGCAATAGAAAACTATGAAAATGAATGAATTCAACGCAGTCACGTGACTGTCACGTGTTTTAAACAGAAACAGAAACAGAAAATACGAAAAACGTCTTTAATATATTATAGCAGACCTGTCTCACTCCGCGCTTTAGGCATGAAAATATATCTACGCTGCGCGGCCCCGTATGAGGGGCTAATTCCGTGAAGCCGCGTATCGATTACGCGCTCCAAGAGGTCGAACATTGGCGCGCGCTCCAGCCGCGCTAAATGGATAGCGCTTTGGAGCGCGCGCCAAATTGTTTGTTGGAGCGCTCAAACGTGGAGCGGGGCGCTTTTTGGTAAAAAGCGGTAAAAAACCGCGTGTCGGTTTTTTACCGCGCATCAAAGTAGTTTAAGTTTTAGTGCGCGCGCCAGTTGGGACGTTTGTTTTCATCATTCGTGTGTTCGTTGCGTTCCGAGCTATGGATAACCAAAGTTGCCGTAAATTAATACAATTATATAGTTTAAAAGATCTGCTGTGGAATAGCAAAAGTAGTTTTTACCATAATAAAGCGCTCAGAGAAGATGCATGTAACTATGAAAGTGGCAGCTGCTCGTACACGACCGACATCCATGTTGAACGGTCAAACACTGGAACGGCTGCCGCGCGCGCCAGGCGAGCTGAGTTGATACACTTGGAACATTTGGAGCGCGTTCCGCAGAGCGCACTGGTCGACGCGGTCAATCATGGCGCGCGCGCTAGGAGCGCTTAGTTGATGATACACTTGGAACATTTGGAGCGCGTTCCGCGGAGCGCACTGGTCGGCGCGGTCATTCATAGCGCGCGTGCCAGGAGCGCTTAGTTTATGATACACATGGAACATTTGGAGCGCGTTCCGCGGAGCGTACTGGTCGGCGCGGTCATTCATAGCGCGCGCGCCAGCAGCGCTTAGTTGATACACTTGGAACATTTGGAGCGCGTTCCGCGGGGCGCACTGGTCGGCGCGGTCATTCACATGGCGCGCGCGCCAGGAGGGCTTAGTTGATGATACACTCGGAACATTTGGAGCGCGTTCCGCGGAGCGTACTGGTCGGCGCGGTCATTCATAGCGCGCGCGCCAGCAGCGCTTAGTTGATACACTTGGAACATTTGGAGCGCGTTCCGCGGAGCGCACTGGTCGGCGCGGTCATTCATGGCGCGCGCGCAGGAGCGCTTAGTTGATGATACACTTGGAACATTTGGAGCGCGTTCCGCGGAGCGCACTGGTCGGCGCGGTCATTCATGGAGCGCGCGCCAGGAGCGCGTAATCGATACGCGGCTTGCGGTTACGCCTTAGTTCCAGTGTTTGACCATTCAACATGGATGTCGGTCGTGTACGAGCAGCTGCCGCTTTCATAGTTCCATGCATCTTCTCTAAGCGCTTTTTATGATAAAAACGACTTTTGCTATTACACAGCAGTTCTTTTAAACCATATATTAATTTTTATGAATTTACGGGAACTTTGGTTATCCACTGGCGCGCGCGCTAAACTTAACTACTTTGATGCGCGGTAAAAAACCAACACCAGATGGAGCGGCCCGCTCCACGTTTGAACGCTCCAACGAACAATTTGGCGCGCGTTCCAAAGCGGTATCCATTTCGCGCGGCTGGAGCGCGCGCTAATGTTCGACCTCTCGGTGCGCATAATCGATACGCGGCTACACGTTAACATAAAAAATATTTTTCTCCAATAAGTATTTAGGCACTTTTGATATTTATTTTTGAGTTTTTATTCAAGTATGGCCTCTCAAAAAGCCAAAAGTACTGCATAGCATACGGTTGCTTAAATAACAATAGGAATGTCGACTTTTCATTATTTAGTGTTCCTAAAGATACCGAAAGGTAAGATATTATTATTTATAGGTAGATCTAGATAATTAGGTACCTAGTTACTGACACCATAGTTACAGATTTATTATTTGATTAGCGTCGCGACTACAGCTTCGCAGTTTTCGTTTTTTTCGCGTATAATGTCAATGACTTTAAAAAATCATTCAATATAAGTAGACCTTTCAGTGCCAGTGACTGCTTACTATTGCAAGATCAGCATATACTGGTTAGTAGTTAAACACAGTATTAGTATTATCTACTAATACTATATACCTTAATATATTTAGATAATACCTTTAACCTAACTTACATTGAACAATAATATTCTTATAACAGCAAATTACTAATACATTGCATAACACCTCGGTGTATTCTACTACCAACTTATAATATCTTATACAACTTATACTGGATTCAATTTGTTTTCTCAGAACAGCTAACCCTACAGTAGAAGCGGTCTTAACAAAGGCGCGTAACGGGCTAAGGCTTAGCACGCACTGGGATTAAACGCACGCGTTTAACCGCACGTCTGAAATCGCAAAAAATTTAACACGCGCACGCATTAGCGACTTTTTTCAGTGACTGATTTTAAAAACGTAACTTGCTACATTTGGATCGCGGTTTGTAAGCGCGCGATATTTATGTGTCCCATAGTAATAGTATGGCGGCGCACGCACAGCGGTTAACCGCGTTTGGTTTTCGTCGTTGAATATTTTTCAAAAGTATCCTTTCAGATGTCTTTAATCTGTTAGTGGATGTACCCAGTACTTATGGCGGCGGTGTTGTTTACGTTTTCTATTTCTTAATTTAAAAACCAAAGGCACAACACACGCTACTCGCCAGAAATCCATGGTGGTACTGAAATAAAATTAAGCAAAACGCCAGCTTCAATGCGTGATTGTATGCGGTTTTGCGTTTTCAGCTATTCCTAAACCACTCGCATTTAATCGCAGTGCGTGCTAAGCCTAAGTGATACAGACACTCGCACGCGGACGTAAGGTGCATTTTGATTTAATACGCGCGCTGCATAATTTTTTTTCGACGATATAACGGTAGGCTAATTTCATGAAGGTCACTTCCGAGGCGTGCAAAGTATTATGAACATTAGCGATGTTTTAACTAAGTTTAAACTCGCAAGTTTGCTATTAGAGAGTGATCATTCTGTTCTTGTACTGTTATTTATTCTGTGGTTACCGGTGAAGGATCACTCTCTCACAGAATATCAGCGTAAAATAGCGGAATAATGCTGCCGTGTTGCGTATGGTGAGAGAACCGGAGACCTCTTTTTACAGGAAACGAGGCATTCCATCTTAGTCCTCAAGGGGTGACAACGTATCTGCATTTAAATTATTAATCGAAGATAGATGTAGAAGTCTATGGGCCACAATATCCACTTATCATCAGGTGGACTGTGTGCTTGTCTGTCACCTTTATTCTATAAAAAAAAATGAGAACTTGCGTAAGAGCCGTCTGCACACTATGTGCTGTTAAATGTTAATCGAAATTTATGCGTACACATATGTGCGTGCGTGCGCGGTTGTATCAGTGCGAGTGCATACATGTGTGTGCGTGCTGGCACTGTAATATAGGATGGTGACAGTAAGGAGACGTTGCTTGTACTGTGTCTTTAATTGGACTATCCTTATAACTAAACACAAATGTCGTGTAAGCTGTGGGATACTATATCACAGCGCGGTTGTATCAGTGCGAGTATGTGCGTGCGTATGCGTGCATGCGCGATTTGTTTGAGCAGTTGTTTGTATACGACTACGTGCGCGTGTGTACGTGTGTGTACGTGTGTGTACGTGCGTGTGCGTGCGTGCGTGTACTCACGGAGATGGGATCGCTGTCGCGTATCTTGTAGGCGTCGTGCAGCAGCGCGACCACGTAGGCGAGGTCGACGCAGGCCCAGGGCTGCTCCACGTTGGCGGCCGAGCAGGCGCGCAGCGCGCTGCCGCGGTACTGCGACACCGACACCGTGCCACCCCTCATCACATCTGCACCGTACACACCACCCACGTCATATATATATGTATATATACAACATGTACCAATATTCAATGTTAAGTACGCACCAGGGAGTGGACAAATTGACGACTATCTAGGGAAAAACAATCTGACTCTTTTTTTAAGTTATAATTTTTTTAAATACTTTAAAATTTGACACGCTATACAATATTTTTAAGTACTATGACTACAACTGAGAAGGTTTTTGGGAAAGGAAAGGTTCATCGCGCTGTTACAATGCGAGTTGGCGGATCTGACAGGTCTTGGATTTTTTTATTTCTCATATACGTAGTAAATCAACACTTAAAATTGTAATTGACAATGAGTGCTTCCACATCTTTTTTTGCCACCAAATCGGCGCCACCTTATAATGAGGTGAAATATTTAAGAAATCTCATAACAAAGAAGTTAAATTGTTAGAAAACTCGGAAGATTAATTTTTATTATTGAAATAATGATTTCTATTTCGCATAAATAATAATAAGATTAGAAATGGATAAATCTAACTACAGACATATCTAAAAGTGTAAAAATAAAAAAATATGTAAAAAAAAAAGACCAAAAAAATCTATTATTTAAAACGCAACTTTTCAATGATGATGACACTGTGTGATCATTTGTGTGACAAATAAGTTCACCTCTGTCCCAACTAGCGACATCTGGTGGGCGTAAGATTATTAGCCCTCATTGAAATTAACTCTGGCGAGCATCTTACCCCTGAGCAACCACGGCTCAACTAAGGTCAGCCATACCAGATCCACTTTACCATCAAGTTTGCAGCGCGCTTCAAGCGGTATCCAGTTTGCAGTGCATCCATATAGAACACTCACTTTCAAGTTCACCGTCTAATTTGCATGATGCCGCACCAATTGAAACCAAGGCTTATTGCTACACACGTTCAAGTTTACATGACGCTGCAATCTTGATCAAGTCGGCAGAATCGAAATTAAATATTTGCTTCAAGTAAACTTGTCATGCACACTGATAGCCGTGTATGGGGTAAGTTTACTGGACGCTGCTTCAAGCGCACTGCAAACTTGACGGTAAACTGGATCGTGTATGGCATCCATAACGTTCTAACTCTATAGACATAAGGTTGCAATTGCAGCGGCACTGACCGATGACGCCCGCGTCGGCGGCCACGTCGTAGAAGTAGCTCATGGCGGCGACGGCGCAGCGCAGCGGCTCGCGCGGCTCCCAGTCGAGCGCGCGCAGCGTGTAGCGCTCTAACTCTATAGACATAAGGTTGCAATTGCAGCGGCACTGACCGATGACGCCCGCGTCGGCGGCCACGTCGTAAGTAGCTCATGGCGGCGACGGCGCCGCGCGGCGCTCGCGCGGCTCCCAGTCAAGCGCGCGCAGCGTGTAGCGCTCTAACTCTATAGACATAAGGTTGCAATTGCAGCGGCACTGACCGATGACGCCCGCGTCGGCGGCCACGTCGTAGAAGTAGCTCATGGCGGCGACGGCGCCGCGCGGGGGCTCGCGCGGCTCCCAGTCGAGCGCGCGCAGCGTGTAGCGCCGCACCACCTCGTGACAGCGCGCGTACGCCGCCTCGCGCTTCATGCCCGCCGCGCGCGCCGCGCCGCTGTACAGTGAATAACCATAAACAATTAAAAATAAGTTGTTCTATTTTAAGGCAAAGGCTATACATACAGCCTAGTTTGACGTGGATTTTGTTAAAAAAAATCTTCACAATAATGCTGAAGGCATCAAGTTATAATAAAACTGCGATTGCCAATCCATCTGCCAAGCGTGGCAACTATGACAAAATCCCTTCTATGATGCATTTTATTAACTGTAATGAATTAATACTTTTTTCTATAAAACTGAAGTGACAAACGAACTTACAGTCCACCTCATGGGGTGAAAAGCTACTGCAATCTATGGACACCTGTAGCCAACTGTAAAGAAAGCTATGTATGCATTGTTACCTCTGAGAACTAAGATGGAATGCCTCACAGCCTATAGTTATACTGACTCTCTATACCCTTCAGACCAGAACATAGCAATGCAAACACTGCTATTTGGTGAGATTAACAAGTAAGATGGGAGGGCCTAGACACCAGACAGAAGCTATATTGCTCGAAGAACAGATCACCGATGTGGAAGAAAGATTCTCAATTGGCTGGCTTGTACCGATAAGCAAAGTGTAGGCCAATCCCCGCTAGATGAAATGAGAATAGAAGAAATGCAGTAAATCGATAGATGACAGGTGGGTCAGGACTGTGCTTTGTGGCATTCCTCGGCTGAGGCTTATGTTCAGCAGTAAACTTATGAAGGACTACAATTATAAATCTATTCCTACAAACAACATACAATAATAAAAATCTATTCCTACTTCCTAACAACAAACACTATTTATTAGGTTACCACATCAATCGATCGATCATGGATCGATGTCATTGATCGACATGGATCGATGTCGATCGATTGATACTGGTCGATTAAACGTTGTTCAATCATCGATCGATCGATTGGTGTGGTAACACTTAGTGTTACGTTTGCCAAAAATGTTAACAAGCACAAAAATATAACTACCCACCTTATAAAGTACTGTTTGTTAGCATATGTCCAAGGTTCTCGTTGGACGATGGGGTCAACGCAGACCGATGTAAATTCATTCGTGGCGTTGTCTCCAGCTTCTAAACGGAAGATACCGTAACGAGCAGCAAGAAGTCCCAGGTTCAAGTAACTGAAAGCAACAAATAATCAAAATTAATAAAGTAATGATTTGTGTGGTGGCGACGTCAAAACAGTCACCGCATTTCGTGAAGGGAATAGCTAGAAAATCTCATGGCTACCTAAATAACTATAATTAGTAATTTATTTCGGAAAACGAATATCCATAGCAGTTTATAACATTTATATTTAAAGATGGCGATAGAAACATTTGGAATATACTCTCGCACGTGTCATATTGCTCCTAATATTTGGGTGGCGTCTGCCATCAGCCGGGCGCGCTAGATACAGGTGAGGTTAGTATTTGAGAGTATGGGCCCCGCATTCCGTATTTAATAATTATATAAAATTATTGTAAAATTTTAAATTCCTGCTGAGTTTTTTGCTGGTTCTTCCCAGGACAGAGGTATTTTCAAAAGCAGTGATAAATAAAAAACTCGACTTTTTGACTTTCAATAAGTATTATGTAATAATCTACATTGAATAAAAATATTCTATTCACCTACAACTCGCAACCGTCGCCGTACCTATCGGCAGCGGCCGTGCAAACAGTGCGTCTCTGTCTTTGCTACCTATTACCACTATATCCGTCCCACTCTCACCTGTGCGTGTAGAGCGTGACGTTCTCACCGGCGGGCACGACGTGCCTATCCGGCTCTGGGTATTGCATCGCCTCGCTGTCGCTCAACTGGTACGTAATCTGCGTAGAACCACCGCCCAAGTCCAACGCGGCCATTGTCTCGCCGCCTAACAGATCTGTAGTTAAATAAAGTCATAAATTTATATTTTTCTTGAAAAACTAAGGTCGACAAACGAGCAAAGAGTCCACCTGGTTGTAAGTGGATGCTGTGGCCCATAGACATTTACTCAATTAAGAATCAAAATGCAGATGCGTTGTCACCCCTGAGAACTAAGATGGAATAACTCGTTTCCAGTAAAAAGGGCCTCCGGTTCTCTACACTCACCATACGAAACACAGCAGCGTAAGCTGCTAATTTACGCTGGTATTCTGTGGGAGCGTTGTCCTACCCCGGTCGAACCAGCCCATTCGTACTACAAACATAATATAGCTGCAGAGTGGCTACCACGTAAAAAATATTATATTATATATTCTGCCGGTATACTACCGACAGAATCACAAACAATCGATTAGCGGGTCAAATTGGAATTAACAGACTGGAAGTGTGCAGCTGTCCGCCGCTAGGTGGCGCTCATAAAACGACGACAATACTTTTTAGTGATAAGTGTGTCCTATTTAAGTAATTAAAATATTTTAGAAGTGAATTTTAATTTATTAAACATGATATACGTATAAAAAATATCCAGATGTGCCTAACGGCGCTGATAACGCTTCATCGTAACACGATCCATTCCTAATGTTTCATCACAATCGGTTCAGCCACTCCCAAGATTAGCTCGGATAGACAGACAGACAGACACATCATTTAAAAATGGTTATTTATGTCTTAATAGCATGCAAATAGGTCCCCGAGCTTCATCATCATCATTTATCATTACAGCCCTTCACAAGTCCACTGCTGAACATAGGCCTCCCCCAAAGAATGCCACAAAGCACAGTCCTGAGCCACCTGCATCCATTGACTTCCTGCATGTCTTACCAGGTCGTCACTCCATCTAGTGGGGGGACGCCCTACACTTTCCCAATCAGTACGAGGCCGCCATTCAAGAACCTTTTTTCCCCTTCGGTTGTCGGTTCGAGCTATATGGCCGGCCCATTGCCACTTCAGCTTACTAATCCGTTGGCTATGTCGGTCACTCTGGTTCTACTGCGGATATCCTCATTTCTAAGTTTATCACGCAGAGAAACTCCGAGCATAGCCCTCTCCATAGCTCGCTGAGCGACCTTGAGCTTCCTCATCCGTCCAGCAGTGAAGGACCACGTCTCAGTTCCATAGATCTTCACTGGCAACACGCACTGGTTGTACGGTCTCGTTTTCAAGTTTTGAGGTATACCTGACGAGAAGATGTCTCGTAATTTCCCGAACGCTGCCCAGTCGAGTTGAATCCGTCGATTGACCTCTAGGTCGAAGTTGGACTTACCTAGTCGGACTATTTGTCCCAGGTAAACATACTCGTCAACAACTTCGAGCTTAGTGCTCCCAACAACTACCGGCATAGGTGTGACATGGACGTTATACATGATCTTTGTTTTGTCCATGTTCATCTTAAGACCTATCCGTTGTGAGGCACTATTGAGGTCATTGAGCATAGTGCTTAAGTCCTCCAGCGATTCTGCCATAAGAATTATATCGTCGGCAAATCGAAGGCGAGTGATGTACTCGCCGTTGATGTTAATACCGTATCCTTTCAAGTCCAGAAGCTTGAAAACATCTTTCAATGCAGCGGTGACGAGTTTCGGGGATATTACGTCACCCTGTCTTACACCTCTCTGCAGTTGGATAGGTTTCGTAATCTGGTTCTGTACTCTGATAGCCATCGTAGCCCTACTGTACAAACACTTCAGCACCTCGATATACCGACAGTCAACTTGGCACCGCTGAAGGTACTGCAGCACCGCCAAATTTCGACGGAATCAAAGGCTTTCTCATAGTTCACATACGCCAGACATAGTGACAAATTGTACTCCTCGAATTCTGTACAATTTACCGTAGGGTATGTATATGGTTTATGGTGCTAAAGCCTTTTCGGAAACCGGCTAGTTCGGGAGGCTGGAAGCCGTCGAGTCTGCATGCGAGACGATTCTTAATGACTCTCGAAAACAGCACGTAGACGCGGCTCAGAAGGGAAATCGGTCTGTAGTTCTTCAAGAGAGCGTTGTCGCCTTTCTTGAAGAACAAGACCACTGCACTTCTGCTCCACGCCTCCGGTGTAGTGCCACCATGGAGAACGGAATTAAAGAGCTTCTGAAGGACTTCAAGTACCGGTTTTCCACCCGCTTTCAGAAGCTCCGCTGTAATTCCATGCTCGCCTGGGGCCTTGCCATTTTTAAGGTGCTGGAGAGTCATTCTAATCTCGCTCAGACGTCCGGAATATCTTCGGAATAGTGTCGGATAAGACTTGCTATTGGATCGTTACTCACACTTGCATGTGGCTCCAACGATGATGTGTACAGCTGCCCATAGAACCTCTCAATCTCTTTTAAAATCTCAGATGTCCCGGAAACGACGCTGCCACACTCGGTCTTCAGCTTCGACAGTTGGCTCTTTCTGGCAGACAGATCTCTAGCAAAGACTTTGGAGCCCTGGTTCCGCTCGATCGCTTCTTCAAAACAAGCAGTATTAAAGTTGCGTAAGTTCCGCCGCATGCATTTGGAGATCTGTCTGTTCAGTTGCCTGTATGCTGTCAAATCTACTGAAGACTGCAACTTCATTTCCCGTCTAACAGCCATGAGATTAAGAGTGTGATCGGAGAGTTTTTTGTGTTCTTCTGCGGCGGGTCTTGCAAAACTTAGCTCCGACCGCATGGACAGTTTCCACGAGCTTGTCATTTATATCGTCCACTGAATTGCAATCTTCTAGGCACTCAAAACGGTTTTGTAGCTCGAGCTGAAAGGTTTCGGGACTTTGGATTAGAGCACGAGGGGACGGAGTTGACTTCAGTAGACGTGACCTCTCCAACTTAACGTTTAAGTTCAGTGTGCCTCTCACCATTCGGTGATCGCTGCCGGATCATTGAGACATAACTGAACATTTGTCGTCTGGTCGTCATAATGAAGTCAATCTCATTTTTTGTCGAACCCTCGGGACTCGACCAAATCCACTTCCTGTGGGGCCGCTTCTGGAAGAAAGAGTTCATCATAAAGAGTCCCTCTTTCTCCATGAAGTCGGCCAGCTGCTGGCCCCTTGGGTTCCGTTGTCTTATTCCAAATTTCCCTACCTTCAGCTCACCGTTCTCTCTTGTGCCTAGTTTTGGGTTGAAGTCTCCCATTAACACCGTATAGTGGGTTTTGGAGGAATGCATGGCTCTAGATATATCCTCATACATTTCCTCCACCTCCTCATCGGGATGTGGCGAGGTTGGTGCGTAAACCTGTATGACCTTCAGCGAATACCGTTTGGTGATTCTGAGTATAAGGTACGCAACCCTCGTCGACACACTCTCAATCTTTACAACGTTGTTAACGAGAGACTTGTGGACTATAAATCCGACACCTCCTTGGGACAGATGGTCGCTCTCCCGGTGGCAGAAAAAGTTGCCGGATTCGAGGATTACCATGTCCTCCCCCTCTCTTCGGACCTCAGATAATCCTATAATATTCCAGCGCAACTTGCCTATCTCTTCTTCCAGCTCCAGGATCTTCTCGTCAGTGCTCAGGGTGCGTGCGTTATATGTTGCCAGGTCGAGTCGTCTTAAGTGGCAACCGAACCTCCACCGGAGATTCTTAGCACCCCTTGCCTCACCGTTACCATGGTCGCCACCGTAGCCAGGAATAGCGGGGCCGCCGGGGACTGGGGGCCGTTTATTAGTGTCGTTGCTCATGGGGGGTATATTGCCATAGTTTCCACGCTTGGCGAGCGGGTTAGCAACCGCAGTTTTTTTATTGTTGTTTTGCTGTTATCAGAAAGATGCTGCTGCCCATCTCCTGCCTCAGTTTCCCTCTGTCGCCTCTTACGACACCCACGGGAAGATATGGGGTAGTGGGTATTCTTACCCGCCACTACACGGGGAGCCGAGCTTACCCCGAGTTTGATAGAAGCCAAATATTTCAGTATTACAGACAGAGACCTCAATTTTAATTTTAAATTTTAGACAACATCTTCTTAAAGTAAAAAGAATTAAATAATATCCACATAAAAGCTTCTGAAGTCGGTGCTAAGATATAATTCATGGAAGAACAAGCTACCTGCCCAGGTCCGACTGGTGTGGCGTTATTTAGATTGATTTTTATTTATTTTATCAATTTTTCGTTTAAAAAAATCTTTAAGTTTTCTAATAGAATATAACCAAGATACCTCCTGGCATTGCTCTCTATTTCTATATTTTTTACTTTTGCTCTATATTTTTTATATGTATAGACTAGCTGATACCCGCGACTTCGTCCGCGTTGTGATATTTTAACAAAGTTTTCGATATATAAATATATATATATATAATAATAATAATAAATATATAAATACGACTGTAAGAAAACGAATTATATGAAAATTAGTCATTCAACGGTGAAAATTTACTGAGAAAACTATAGAAACTACGGGGCAATTGGTCAGGTACAACTGAAGAGCATCAGGTGCTCGCGCAAGTAATGCGCGGCTCGCCCTAACTTTATCATGAGGCAGAGGTAGAAAAGACTTCCCCTTTCCTACGCATGCGCGCTACACCGTTTGCCCCACTTCTCCGCGGCAAGAAAACACACATCACTGAAGACTTAGTGCTTCTAAAAATCGTTGTTTCTTAAAACTTTAATAACTTTATATTAAATGAAGATATAGCAATATTTTTTTTTAGATAAGAAAGCCAAGTGTCTAAGAAATAAAACTTAGAAAACCTAATTGAAATCTATCCATTACTTTTTCCGTGATGTGCGCACAACTGCAAACCTCTATCATTTTATTTATATAGATTAATATATAACTAGCATAACTACTTAGATCAATATTCTCGCAGGCACAGCTGCGGGATCAGTTTGTTCTGGAGCGAGAAAAAAACAACTATCTCTATATACTCACTGTGTAATAAATTGATTGTGTACCAAATGAAAATGCCTTCATCAGCGCCGTCCATGATCTCCACAGTGTTCGGACCGATATCGTATCCCATTCTGAAACATTTAAAATGCATATTTTGTTTTTGTTTTTTGGAAACTGACACAAAAGTTGGGCTGCAGCCCAACTTTTAAATAATATAAACTGCGGTTGATAACCCGCCTGCCAAGCAAGTATGGCAAAATCATCTCAACGATGCAATCTTTGTGGGAGGCCTATTTTGTTTTTTATAGAATAAGGGAGGACAAGATAGCATCAATCGTGCTGCATCCATAAAATAGCTAGAACGTGGCTCTATCACGTAGAAAAGTTTACAATACAACGAAACGAAACGTCAAACATTACAATCTACAAACTACACAATCACACTGCTTCCTTAAGTACCATCGGATTTTTTATAGAATAAGGGTGACAAACGAGCACACAATGTAACTAATTATAAGTGGATATTGTGGCCCATAGTCATCTAAATATATCTTCGATTAAGAATCAAAATGCAGATGCGTTGACAACCCTGAGGGCTAAGATGGAATACTTGGTTTCCAGTATAAAAGGTATCTGGTTCTCTGCACTCGCCATACGAAACACATCATTATTCTGGTGTTTTACGGTGATATTCTGCGAGAACGTGGTCCTACCATTTGTGCTGCAACCTGACAGTAGACAGTAAAAGAATTCAGTAGTAGAATTTTATAGACACACGAATTAAATGATTTTTTTGGTACACAATAAAACGGAAGCCAAAAGAAGCCATGGCGATAAAAACACAGCAAACGTCGAGAGTATAACAATAATAAATAAACACAATCCCACAGAATACCAACGAAAATAGCAGTATACTACTGCCTAAGACGGATCTAGGGAAAGGTCATGGGATCATGGCACTTTCCCCAAACTAAATATAATTTTTAAACCTAATTATTTTATTTATATTTACAGAGATTGAAAACGAGAGCGGAGTATCGAATCTGATATAGAATCAATCTATGGAGGTGATTTCTCTGATAACGACCCTACATACCACCCAGAAAATCAACAAGCTCCTCCTAGTGACTCAGATGACACTGAGCTCATAAATTTAGAAGAATTGCTTAATCCAGATTTAGTTTACACAGCTGAAAAATAATAAAAACATTCAACGGGGCAAATGTATACAGATGCTATTCGGCAACAAGTCTGAATCTCGTCAAATAGCGGAACTTGTGATGTTTGATGTATTTGAACGTAGCTGGAAGATATTGAAGCCGCAATCACGCTGGCGCCAACCGGATCCCGCGTCTTGGAAAATTAACGTCGCAAAAAAACGAAGAGCGGAAGGCTTATCATATGTTACTGGGAAAAAGGTCAGAAATCCGAAAGTTCCTACAACCGTTGACTGTTCTAAATGTAAATACCAATGCTCTAATAATTTTACTGAAAGTGTAAGACAAACTTTATGCAGACTATACTGGAGTCTTGATTTCGTAGGACGAAAAGCTTTTCTACTGAAGCATGTGAGCGTTATGCCGACGAAAAGACTTTTAAAAGTCCGGAAAAGGACAACAGAACGTTCTTTTACCAAAAAATGTTTTTTTGTAGTTGAAGGACAACAAAAGTATGTCTGTTCTAGATTTTTTTTGCAGTACTTTGAGTATTTCGCCTTTTAGTGTGAATAATGCTATAAAGCGAACGGATCAATTTGGCTGTTATTTAGAAGATAAAGATCCTCGTGGACGTAAAGAAGCCCCAAATAAAACCCCACCTGAAAAAATAGAAGAAATCAAAAGCCATATAGCTTCTTTCCCAACAATGGAAAGTCACTACACTAGGAAGCAATCGAAACGCAAATACTTAAGTGCTGGGCTTTCCTTAGCTAAGATGTATTCTTTGTATGTTAATCAATGCAAAGAACGTAATACAAAACCAGTGTCAGAAATAACGTATAGAAGAATTTTTTCTAAGTAGTTTAACTTGAGCTTTTTCGTTCCCAAGAAAGACCAATGTCTTGTCTGTACTAAATACAATCGTGCAAATGCAGATGAAAAAGCAAATTTAGTACAAAACTATGAAGATCACATAGAAAGGAAACGAGCATGCAATGCTGAAAAGGCCAAGGATAAGGAGAGAGCAGAAAAAGAACTAAACTTTTTATCAGCAACATTTGATCTTCAAGCTATTTTACAAATTCCTAGTACTGAGGTTGGCCTTCTTTATTATACCAAGTATTGACTGTTTATAACTTTACCTTATATGAAAGCGCGCTATCAAACGAAGCATATCGCTTCGTATGGACAGAGGTACACGGCAAAAAAGGTAGCTCGGAAGTTGGCACTATTCTAGCCCATTATTTAACAAACTGCATTCCAGAAAATGTAACAGAGGTTAGTTTGTTCTCCGATACATGCGGGGGACAAAACCGAAATCAGTTCATAGCCGCTTTACTCTTGTGGGTTATCAATCAGAGCAAACAATTACAGATTATTGAGCACAAGTTTTTGGAGTCTGGCCATTCTTACATGGAGGCCGACTCAATGCATAGCTCAATTGAATCTGCGAAAAAACATCGTGACGTGTATTGTTTATCGGACTGGATCAATATATTCAAAGATGCCCGATCAAAAGACATGTATAAAAAGGGCACCAAGAAGGTGAAGAAAAACAAATACAACGTAAAACAGTTCACGTATTCTGAATTCAAAGATCTGAAACAATTAGCGAGCACTATAATTTTGAACAAGACAACAAACACGGAAGGTCAGAGAATTCAATGGCTTAAGATAAAAGGATGAAATACATAAAGGTGATCGAAACATATACTATAACTATGATATGTCAACGAATTTCATGACAATGGACGTCACTTGCTCAGGAACACAACTAAATACATCTGCAACTACTGTATCGGAAAGTCACGGCTATGCGACAAGGCGTAAATCGAAACAACCAGACGCCTGTGAACATGCGACCTCTTCGACTAGCTGTGAGTTCATATTTCCTTCTTTGCAACAGCTGTACAACAAACCATTGCCCATAACTGTAGCCAAAAAGAAAGATTTATTAAATCTATGCGAAAAGGGTGTTATACCTGAAGAGTACCATGGCTGGTTTCAGTCTTTGGCTACAGATAACAGAACTGTTGACTGTTTACCTGAAGCAGCAATTTCTGAAGAGTCTGATTTATCTGACAATGAGTAGTACTTTCACAGAAAATTAACAAGAAAAAATTCTCCTATGGTTATTTCAGTATTATTTTAGTTTTAAGATTTAAGTAGTCGGGATTTTCTACTTAGCAAAATAAAGATGTTTCGTGATTTAATTCCTGCTTTTTTTATTTTACCTTGTTTCTTTCAGTAAATAATAGTTCGTTTATATTATTATTTCTATTAAAATACACACAAAAGTACAAAACTCTTGCAAATAATTGGATTTCATTCAGTAAATTTGAAAGTTTATACAAGTAAAACCAACTAAGTATTCCAAAATCATTCATTTTAACCGGGTTCTTAGTGTTTACATGTCCTAACATTCTTTGAATTATAGTTATTGTAGTAGAGAATCTGAAAAACTATCAATAATTACAATTAATGCGATACTTTATAAAATAATAACAGATTAATAATATTTGTAATATACAGGTAAAACTGATTAAGTGTCTTCCCTTGTCAGCATTTTTTGTATTTATTAGTAATTTCCAGTGCGTTTTTTTAAGTTATTCATATTTCAATCCAATAACAGTTTGTCTTTCTTTCATAATTGAACCTTCAATCACAAGGATAACTAAATTTTAATACATATTTATAGCGTCAAACTTTTAAATTGCGATACTATAAAGTTAGGTTTATGTCGGATAATCGGTTTTAGTTGTAAGGGGGCGATATATAATAATAATAAATATATAAATACGACTGTAAGGAAACGAATTATATGAAAATTTGTCATTTAACGGTGAAATATTACTGAGAAAACTATACGAAACTACGGGGGCAATTGATCAAGGTACAACTGAAGAGCATCAGGTGCTCGCGCAAATAATGCGCGGCTCGCCCTAACTTTATCATGAGGCAGAGGTAGAAGAGACTTCCCCTCTCCTACGCATGCGCGCTACACCGTTTGCCCCACTTCTCCGCGGCAAGAAAACACACATCACTGAACACGTAGTGCTTCTAAAAATCGTTGTTTCTTAAAACTTTAATAACTTTATATTAAATGAAGATATAGCAATATTTCTTTTTTTAGATAAGGGCCAAGTGTCTAAGAAATAAAACTTAGAAAACCTAATTGAAATCTACCCAGTAGTTTTTCCGTGATGTGCGCACAACTGCAAACCTCTATCATTTTATTTATATAGATTAATATATAACTAGCATAACTACTTAGATCAATATTCTCGCAGGCAAAGCTGCGGGATCAGTTTGTTCTGGAGCGAGAAAAAAACAACTATCACTATATACTCACTGTGTAACAAATTGATTGTGTACCAAATGAAAATGCCTTCATCAGCGCCGTCCATGATCTCCACAGTGTTCGGACCGATATCGTATCCCATTCTGAAACATTTAAAATGTATATTTTGTTTTTGTTTTTTGGAAACTGACACAAAAGTTGGGCTGCAGCATCTTCCCGTTAACAACTCAAAATAATAAAAACTGCGGTTGATAGAATAGAATAGAATAGAATAATTTTTTATTCAATATAGATTACATGTGTAATTCTTATTGAAAGTCATTTTTTACTTTACCATAACCCGCCTGCCAAGCAACTATGGCAAAATCATCTCAACGATGCAATCTTTGTGGGAGGCCTATTTTGTTTTTTATAGAATAAGGGAGGACAAGATAGCATCAATCGAGCTGCATCCATAAAATAGCTAGAACGTGGCTCTACCGCGTAGAACAGTGTACACAACGAAACGAAACGTCAAACATTACAATCTACAAACTACACAATCACACTGCTTCCTTAAGTACCATCGGATTTTTTATAGAATAAGGGTGACAAACGAGCACACAATGTAACTAATTATAAGTGGATATTGTGGCCCATAGTCATCTAAATATATCTTCGATTAAGAATCAAAATGCAGATGCGTTGACAACCCTGAGGGCTAAGATGGAATACTTGGTTTCCAGTATAAAAGGGTATCTGGTTCTCTGCACTCGCCATACGAAACACATCATTATTCTGGGGTTTTACGGTGATATTCTGCGAGAACGTGGTCTACACATTTGTGCTGCAACCTGACAGTAGACAGTAAAAGAATTCAGTAGTAGAATTTTATAGACACACGAATTAATGAATTGATTTTTTTTTTTTTGGTACACAATAAAACGGAAGCCAAAAGAAGCTATGGCGATAAAAAACACTGCAAACGTCGAGAGTATAACAATAATAAATAAACACAATCCCACAGAATACTAGCGAAAAATAGAAGTATAATACTGCCTAAGACGGATCTAGGGGAACGGTCATGGGGATCATGGCACTTTCCCCCAAACTAAATATAATTTTTTAAACCTAATTTTCCTCCCTACTCAAGTCTTACATTGAGATGAATGGCGCGGCAAGAAATTTCAGTCTCTGACCAAACATTAACTATTGATTTTCAAAACATTAACACAAAACATATAGATCGTGGCACCTAAATGCTGCTGTGTTTCGTAAGGTGAGTGATGAACTGAACTGAACGAAAACTTCTAAGTAACGATGCATTTCATCATAGTCCTCAGCATCTGTCAAGTGTGATAACGCATTCTGCATTCTTTAACAAGTATAGATGTAATAGGTAAGATTTTATAAGTCATCACACAAGACCGGGGAAGGACCATGCTCTCACGGAATACCAGCGTAAAATAGCAGCTTAATCAGCTTAATGCTGCTGTGTTTCGTATGGTGAATGTAGAGAACCGGAGACCCTTTTTACTGGAAAAGAGACATTTCATCTAAGTCTTCACCGCTGACAGCGCATCTGAATTTTGATACGCAAACGAAGATAGATGTAGATGTCTATGGGCCACAGCAACCACTTACCATCAGGTGGACTGTGTGCTCGCTTGTCACCCTTATCCTATAAAAAAAAACTTTGGTTTCCAATTTGGTTGTTTAGCTTGAAAAATATGGCTGATGAGGCAATCTATGGGAGAGGCCTACATTCATCAGTGGACTTTTCATATAATATAATAAATGAGTTAATGAATAGATAAATATCTCACTTACGTAGATATTGCTTTAGACACGTGGATGAGAAGCTGCTGAGCTTTATCCTTAGGTAGCAGCCGTAACCCGGCCGTCGCTCGTATGATCAACGGTGTCGATTTCCTTTTCTCTAGCGGAGTAAGGAATTCCGCCTTTTTTATTAATTGAACTATTGTGTCCGCGCCCTGAAACATAAGTGTTAATATCATAAAGTTTGGGAAGACGCAATAAATAAACACAAGTGTTTTTGTTAACCACAAAGCGTAGGCCCGACCTGGGAAATTGGGTATGGGACCTTGCAATATTATAGGTTTATCGATTGTCAAAATAAAAATACCCATTATCTAGCCATTACCAAATACTAATATGTATACTACTTGTATGTATACTATCTGTAAATATGTATACTACTTGTATGTATACTATCTGTATATATGTATACTACTTGTATGTATACTACTAGACCGGCAATTCGGAACAAAAACTGTGTCACAGCTATATATCGTGCGAGTGCCGTCGCGGGCGGGATAGTGGCACTGTAAATATGCCACGCAGTTATATTTTCGTTGACAACAGTTACTGTTTTTAGGCAAATACGAAATAAAGTTACATACTTATCAACGCCATGAAATGAAATAGGAGATGGGCAGCAGCATCTTCCCGATAACGACTCATAATAATAAAACTGCGGTAGCCAACCCCCTCGCCAAGCGAGGCAAATTCCCCCATGAGGCAATCTATCAGGGAGGCTTATGTTCAGCAGTGGACTCTTATAGGCTTTTTTTATAGAAATAGGGTGACAAACGAGCACACAGTCCACCTGATGGTAAGTGGTTGCAGTGGCCCATAGACATCTACATCTATCCTCGCTTGTGAATCAAAATGTAGATGCGTTGTCAGCCTTGAGGACTAAGATGGAATGCCTCTTTTTCAGTAAAAAGGGTCTCCGGTTCTCTACACTCACCATACGAAACACAGCAGCATCAAGCTGCTATTTTACGCTGGTATTCTGTGAGAGCGTGGTCCTTCCCCGGTCGAGCCGACCCATTCGTGCCACAACTATACTATAAATATAGCTGCAGCTTGGCTCTACCACGTACAAAAAACGCTATAATGGATGGATTTATTAATTACAAAAAAAATTAAGTAACGAAACAAATGGGTAGCAGAATTTTCCTAATAACCTACTCCTAAAATAACAAAACCCTGCAGTTATAACCCGCCTAACTCGCGTGGCAACTATGGCCAAATATGAGGCAATTTGGCCATAGTTGCCTTTTGTCGACTACTAGTGGGCGAAAATACTAATTCGTTGATTTTTAAACCGCGAAAGTTATTTTCGACGCTCTAACACTGATTTTGTTTAATGTGACTAAGAAAACGCTGCCATTATTTATGTGCGCACTTTGCAACGTGATTTGAAATTTATTTCAGATAAGTATGTAACGTTATTTCGTATTTGCCTAAAAGTAGTAAGTATAGTAAATTAAAATACAAATGACATATTTACCGTGCGCCACCCGTCCGCGCACGCGCGAATCCAGCTGTGACCATTGAAGTACAATGTACATCAGGGATTCCCAAACTATTTTGGGCACGAGACCCCTTTTCCGAAATGAATTGATACCTCAGACTCCCATAGCCAAATTACTTTAAAACTCCTATCTCTAGTTTTTTCCTATTGATGCAAAATACTTAAAACTTTACGGTTGGTTAAGTGAGTAAACTTGACATCATTTTCTCATCAAAATTTAACAAAATAAATAGACATAGAAATAGACATAGAAAATTCAGTAAATATCAAGTGTAATTAATAATTATTTATACAAATTACGTAAAAATACTTAAGTAGGTAATTATTTTTTGAATAAAACATTAAATTCCTATAACAAGTTGCTACACGTAACACAATTTATACAGTATCTTGAAAGTTTTAAATAAGAGCTTGTTTTAATTAACAAGGGTCGATTTTTAGATCTCGTCAACCCCTAAAATCAGTTTTCGTTTATGTCGACCCCTGGGAAACCGATTTCGACCCCAAGGGGTCGACATCGACCACTTTCTGAATCCCTGATGTATGTACTTCAATGGCTGTAACACAGTTTTTGTTATGAATTCCCGGTCTAGTATTATAAATAGAAGTCTTTGGTAATGACGATTATGATAATATTGCTTAGATGTCTATTGTTAACCGGCTTCGAAAAGGAAGAGGCTCTCAATTCGAGTACATGTTTTTTTTTTGTATGTATGTTACGCGATATCTTCGCAGATTGTGAACCAATTTTGATGATTCTTTTTTTATTAAATAGCTTATACTACAAGGGCGGTTCCATATAAATTTGGAGAAAATAAAATCACGCCTAAGGGTAGCAAATAAATAACTTATTTTTTAGCAATTTTAAGTCGGTTTTTACTTTTTGTTAAAAGTTATGATTATTAATTTTAAAATTTTTAAGGTTGTTACCACACCAATCGATCGAGCTGCTTGATTATTCGAGAACCCAGCCCGCTCCACCGACCGCTCCCTGTTGTCCTCTTCAGAATACATTTTGAAAGGTACTGATGATGAGCCCACAACCACATCGATCAATTTGTCGATCGACGTCCATCGATGATTGAACAACGTTTTATCGACCAGTTACCACACCAATCGATCGACATATTTCACCCCTTTCTATATCAATTATCTTATGAATAAATGTCTAATTATAATTGAACAAAGCTCGTGAAGTAAAAATATGTTCAATTACCTTTTCAGGGTCATCCACGTAGGAAGACAGACCTGGTTTGGACTGCGCGAAAAATTCTTCAACTAGATCCAAACTTGGTGATCCGAATACTAAAAAATACAAAGAAATATTTGATATTATGCTACTTACATTTAGGTAACCTAAATTACTCTACAATCAATGTTTTACTTTTTTAATAATAATTATAACATTTTATAAAGATACAATAAACATTTTTTTTTTGTCGAAATTGTAAATAAAGAATTAAGATGAACGTGCGTATAATCACTACGAAATTAAATTATCCAACATAAATACGTCGAAGAATTACCTTACCTGTAAACGGTACTCTAAATTTATAAGCCAACACCCTGGTCCCTGAAGACCCAGCGTCGACAATGACAGCATGGTGGTACACGCTTTCGTACCCGAGACTCTTCGCCAAGCCATCGAACCACTGTGTCTGCCCCGCGAAGAGTCCTTGGAAATTTAATTGAACACAATAAATAAAGAACAACAATAAATCATTGATATACATAATTTATTTATTTTTTCGCTTAAGCGCGGGAAAAGTAAAATTCAAGCGTTTGTATCAAATCGCCGCTTTAAACTGAACACTAGATGTTCAAATCGAATCGGATGTAAGCGAGATACAGGTGTTCATATTTCTATAGCCGCATCAATATCAAAACAAAACCAGACATTATGATTCCTGATCCAGTTTTACTAATTAGTAATTTTATTGAATTTTAATGAATTACGTAAGGAATAAACATCAAGTTGTTTGACGTTGTAGTTGAAAATGAATAACGAATAAATCCTTAATTTATGAGAAAGACTAGGTAGTCATTATTCTTTGTAAGCGCATGCTTACTTTAGCTTTTAAAATATTATTTGCTGCGGACAAAAAACAGAACAGTTCTATTCAGAAATTAAATTATGTCAAAATGTACATTTATAAAAACAACACATTTAAATATTGATGTATAATTTTATTCATATAATGTGGCTTTTCCAAACGTACTGTCCTTGAATCAACTAAATATAACTTGTAATTTGTGAATTCGTAATCGATTAAAAAAGTTTTAATATTTCGCAGCCTGATGGTTTAAATCAGCCAGTTATTTAATACCTACGCCGTTTTAATTCAAAAGTCAATAATTTAAATATGGAGTTCAAAGTCAGATGCATATCGAACTTTAAACTAGCCAGTATTAGAAAACTGCAATTTCAATGTAAGGACTTAATACCATCGCTCGTGGTAGCGTTACCATGGCACGGCCTGGTAGATACCGCTGCTTCGTTATGAATGTTTATTTAGACATGTATTGAAAGTTAAAATCACAGTCAGATACAGGCGCACTCTCTAGTACATCACTCTCATTGTCCGATGGGACAGCAATCCGACACGACCGGAGGGAGATCAGGCGCAGGACCAACGGCTTTACGTACTTTCTGAGACACGGGGTGAAACACCCCCAGACTCCTGACTCTGGGCTGCTACAGAGATTTCTTTAACATAAATCCCCAATAACTGATTTTGACCACTGGACCAACGAGGCAGTCAATCTTAAGTGTATTATGTCTGCGGCATGAATGGGTCGGCCGGATTTCATCTTGGTCCTCAAGAATGGCGACGCATTTGCATTAATTCTTAATAGGTAGGAGATACTCGTAGATGTATATGAAAATGAACCACAGCATCCACTTACCAACTGATGGACTTTTTTTTAATGTTACCCCCTATGATTTTCTCCTGTATCATAGAGGCAGTTTACAAACATAAATTGCACAAGGACAAACATCCAGACCCGGAACAATTATTTGTAATCCATACAAACACTTCTTCCGTGCGGGATTTGAACCCGCGGCTCACAGCGCAGCAATTCATTGCTAAGCCACGGAGCCGTCAAACTGTGCTGTGTCAAACTGGCCTGTGCGCTCGTTTGTCAACTTTACTTATATAAAAAAAATCGCTAAAGCTAATTCAAACAGTACAGGTGAAACGAGATAAAATATTCTATAATAACGTGATAGTATCGGTTACCACAGATTCAGACAGATTTCACCTTTATGATTTCAATCCTTAGAAACCATTTATTAAGAATACGATATTCCAAAAAGAAACACGTGTAAAGTGACGTTTCTTATACTTTGCAGTTAAGATAACTGGAATTGAACATAAATTAAATCGGACATGTTGATATTATAAAAAATTTCGAAATTTATTTTATAGGTTATGAACTAATCAGTAAGTTACAGTGGCAACGGCCATACGCTCGTAAAACCAACAATCGTTTGACTATGGATAAAGATAAAAATTCTTGAGTTGCAGCTTTATACCGAATAGTTTAGAGTGACCCTTACTATATTAAATGTTGTCTTTGTAATTCGTAATGCGTACAGCAAAGGAATATGGTGTAGTGTAGTGGCGGGTAAGAATACCCACTACCCCATATCTCCCGTGGTGTCGCCGGTCAGTCAGCCGGCCCCCAGTCACCGGCGGCCGCGCTATTCCTGGTTACGATGGCGACCATGGTAACGACGGGGCAGAGGGTGCTAAGAATCTCCGGTGGAGGTTCGGTTGCCACCTACGACGACTCGACCTGGCAACTTATAACGCACGCACCCTGAGGACTGACGAGAAGATCCTGGAGCTGGAAGAAGAGATAGACAAGTTGCACTGGAATATTATAGGATTATCCGAGGTCCGAAGAAAGGGGGAGGACACGGTAATCCTCGAATCCGGCAACTTGTTCTATCACCGGGAGGGCGAACATCTGTCCCAAGGAGGTGTCGGATTTATCGTCCACAAGTCTCTCGTTAACAACGTTGTAACGATTGAGTGTGTCGACGTGGGTTGCGTACCTTATACTCAGAATCAACAAACGGTATTCGCTGAAGGTCATACAGGTTTACGCACCAACCTCGGGACATCCCGATGAAGAGGTGGAGGAAATGTATGAGGATATATCTAGAGCCATGCATTCCTCCAAAACCCACTATACGGTGTTAATGGGAGACTTCAACGCAAAACTAGGCACAAGAGAGAACGGTGAGCTGAAGTTAAGGAAATTTGGAATAGGGCAACAGAACCCAAGGGGCCAGCACCTGGCCGACTTCATAGAGAAAGAGAAACTCTTTATGATGAACTCTTTCTTCCAGAAGCGGCCCCACAGGAAGTGGACCAGGTCGAGCCCCGACGGTTCGACAAAAAATAAGATTGACTTCATTATGACGACCAGACGAAAACTGTTCAGTGATGTCTCAGTGATCCGGCAGCGATCACTAGAGCTAGTGCTAGAGATCTGTCTGCCAGAAAGAGCCAACTGTCGAAGCTGAAGACCGAATGTGGCAGCATCGTTTCCGGAACACCTGAGATTTTGAGTGAGATTGAGAGGTTCTATGGGCAGCTGTACACATCGTCGTTGGAGCCACACGCACGTGTGAGTAACTCTTCACCTTAAAAACGGCAAAGCCCCTGAAGAGGATGGAATTACAGCGGAGCTTCTGAAAGCGGGTGGAAAACTGGTACTTGAAGTCCTTCAGAAGCTCTTTAATTCCGTCCTCCATGGTGGCACTACACCGGAGGCGTGGAGCAGAAGCACCGTATAAATATATAGTAGGAACGGTACGGAAACTACCTACAAACGCTCGAAACGGCACACTCACACAAACATGCGCAACGACGAGACTCCTAAGCGCTCGTCACGGTGCTCTCAGTAGTGAGTGCCGCCTCAAGACACAGTATAAATATTCCTACTATATATTTATACTGTGGTCAAGACGAGTGGTCACGTTTAAGTTTATCTCCGCGATCTTTTTAAAAATTCCACGAACGTATTGCGTAGTATACGGCTGTTTGAACTGGGCTTCATCAAAACCGGAGCTATCGTATTTTAAACTTCCTGCTGATTTTGAAAGGTAAGAATGATTTATTGTTAGTTATAATCGTTATCGAATTATAAGTCCGTGTGATCGATCATAATGAATTCGTGAACTTATTTGTAAATCCAGAATGCGGCGGTTTTGAGGGTATTTAAAGCTGATAGTGTAATAGTGGTAAGAAAAAGTAAATCCAAAATGGCGGCTGCAATAGGTATCAATTTGTTCGTCATGGGTGTCATTTTCATGGTTTTTGAGGGTGTTGAAGCCGATAGTGCTGTCAAAGTGTAAATAAAATAGGACAGTATTTTTATACAAAAGTTGTTGTTTACCTTCCTCCTGAGATGTAAAAATGGCCACCAGCTGGAACTTTGTGTTTATTAAACGGATAGCTACACCTACACCACCTCTGATGAAAATGACAAAGATAATATTTTGTTATCTTTTTCAGACGTTCCCAATGGCTTCGCTTGATTGCTCGAGAAGATTTGATGAAAAAACCGCCACGAAACAATACTGTTTGTGAAGAACATTTTAATGCTATGGATATTCTTACGGGAACACATCGCAAAAAGCTTAAAACCAATTCATTACCATCTCTTCATCTACCAGATCTTCAAAAAAAAGATGTAGAAACGTTAACCGAAGCTCCGAAGTTGGTTGAAATCTATACACAGACAGAAGAAAATGAACTTTCAGCGAGTGACAGTAGTCAAACTTCCAGATCTCTTTCATTGGACACGCTACGGAAAAGACAACTAAAATCCGATTTCTTTTGCTGAAATTAACCGACGCCATGAGATTACCTATTTAAATTGTATTTGTAAGCAAGTTACTTAAATTCGATTAATTGATCACTACAGAACAAAAATGTAAAAAAAAACAATATCAAACACATTAAAAGTAACAAACCTATTGCTTCAATGAAGCGTAGGTAATTATGTCCTCAAGTAGGCTTAGTTTCCGTAGTGTCCATATTTATACTGTGGCAGAAGTGCGGTGGTCTTGTTCTTCAAGAAAGGCGACAACGCTCTCTTGAAGAACTACAGACCGATTTCCCTTCTGTGCCGCGTCTACGTGCTGTTTTCGAGAGTCATTACGAATCGTCTCGCATGCAGACTCGACGAATTCCAGCCTCCCGAACAAGCCGGTTTCCGAAAAGACTTTAGCAACGTAGACCACATACATACCCTACGGTAAATTGTACAGAAGTCTGAGGAGTACAATTTGCCAATATGTCTGGCGTATGTGGACTATGAGAAAGCCTTTGATTCCGTCGAAATTTGGGCGGTGCTGCAGTCCTTCCAGCGGTGCCAAGTTGACTGTCGGTATATCGAAGTGCTGAAGTGTTTGTATCCGAGTACAGAACCAGAGTACGAAACCTATCCAACTGCAGAGAGGTGTAAGACAGGGTGACGTTATATCTCCGAAACTCTTCACCGCTGCATTGGAAGACGTTTTCAAGCTTCTGGACTGGAAAGGATACGGTATTAACATCAACGGCGAGTACATCACTCACCTTCGATTTGCCGACGATATAGTCCTTATGGCAGAATCGCTGGAGGACCTAAACACTATGCTCAATGACCTCAATAGTGCCTCCCAACGGATAGGTCTTAAGATGAACATGAACAAAACAAAGATCATGTATAACCTCCATGTCACACCTATGCCGGTAGTTGTTGGGAGCACTAAGCTCGAAGTTGTTGACGAGTATGTTTACCTGGTACAAATAGTCCGACTAGAGGTCAATCGACGGATTCAACTCGGTTGGACAGCGTTCGGAAAATTACGACACATCTTCTCGTCAGTTATACCTCAAAACTTGAAAACGAGACCGTACAACCAGTGCGTGTTGCCAGTGATGACCTATGGAACTGAGACGTGGTCCTTCACTACTGGCCGGATAAGGAAGGTCAAGGTCGCTCAGCGAGCTATGGAGAGAGCTATGCTCGGAGTTTCTCTGCGTGATAAACTTAGAAATGAGGATATCCGCAGTAGAACTACAGTGACCGACGCCCAACGGATTAGTAAGCTGAAGTGACAATGGGCCGGCCATATAGCTCGAAGAACCGACAACCGATGGGGAAAAAAGGTTCTCGAGTGGCGGCCTCGTACCGGCGAACGAAGTGTAGGGCGTCCCCCCACTAGATGGAGTGACGACCTGGTAAGACATGCAGAAAATCGATGGATTCAGGTGGCTCATGACCGTGCTTTGTGGCATTCCTTGGGGGAGGCCTATGTTCAGCAGTGGACTTGTGACGGGCTGTAATGATGATGATGATGACAGCAAAGGAGTCAAATGATTTACCAGCATGAGTCTTTCCATCCGATTACAAAGTAGGTGTCCTCAATGCAAGAACGAGGCTTTTGTAAACTTAATTTTAATAATAAAACTTTAGCTACAAACGAACTTAAAGTGACTACTGCTGCCCGTGAACACCTGCAGCCAACTTAAAACAAAGAAGACAAGAGATAGGTTGTCACCTCTTTCGACTAAGATGGAATGCCTCATAGCCTGTAATTATACTGGCCCTCTTAACCTTTCGGACCGTAACACAGCAGTGCAAGCACTATCATTTGGAGTATCTAAATTTTGTATATACGTTCAAATATATAAATATTGGTAAATCCAATTGGGCAAGCCCTAAGCGCATTAAAAAAATTACGTATAACATGATTATACGAAATTTTTTAAAGTAGTTTAAATACACACAACTTTTCACTAATAACCTTATTATCAGAGATGGGACTAGCCTATGGAATCGGTTTTCAAATTGCCGATCAGTCGGCCGACTAGTCTGCAATGCCGATCATTTTAGTACTAGCCTTTCGGAGGTATTCGGGCTATGTCGTCATCACTCGGCACGCTCGCGCATGCGTACGAGCCATCGTGCGACAACGCCGAGCGTGTTGTGACTTGTGTTGTGAGCGGTGACGTGTTTTGTTTACGTTTTAATCGTTTTGTGTATATTTGCTCTGCCGGTGTAACCTAGTTGAAATAAATAAAAGAACTGTGTGTGGGGTCGTAAAATGTCGAAAAAGAAATCGCGAGTGTGGACATTCTTCGATGATGTTGAAGGAGAACCGACAAAAGTGAAATGTAACCAGTGCCAGGGAATCATTTCACGCGGTGGTCAATGTAGATAAGCAAATACGACAAGTATGACAAATACATATAAAATCACATAAAATATAAGCACAACGAGTTTGAGAATTTTGAATGTTTGAGAATTGGCAGGTTCTATTAAAAGTAGTTCGAATGAAGTCCATTTGTCTTCATCTTCTCAATCGCAACCTGCGCCCTTGTCACCGACGGCAGTTCCATGAACTTCAGCGAGGGGTGAAGTAGACATACAACAAACTATTCAAGACAGTGTAATGGTCCAGTGGTCGCTTCAGGACTCCCGATCAAGAGAAATAAGTGTTGCCATAGGAGAAATAATTGCCTTGGATAACCAACCTCTATCTATTGTGGAAAACAGTGGTTTTATCAGTCTATAAAAGAAGCTTAAACCAAAATATGTACTCTTAAATTCCTTATAATATGGCAACAGAATAATAATTAATATAATAAAGCGCAGCTAGCTAATTATCATAAAATCAGCTAGCACCTAGCACAACAGATTAATGAAAAAGTATAATAGAAAACAATTATTAGGAATAAATGTTGGTTTAATTTTATTGCTAACCACCGATTATAATCGGCATATTTTGCCGATTAGTCGCCGACTAGTCACCGACTGTAAAAGATGACGAATAGTCGGCTTTCCCGACTAGTCGGCCCATCTCTACTTATTATACTTCCAATTTTCCGATAATTTTATGTCAAACTTCAATTTTAAAAAGTTTGGAAAATCCAAAAGTGTACGACTCATAATGCTCATATGATCATCATATCATTCAGGTCACTCCATAAAGTCCAAGACGTATTTAAGTATAAATATTATATCCTACTTACTTTTAGAACGTACTACTATTATTTATTCTGTGCTTTTAAAATATTGTAATAAAAATCTCTGATTATTATTATAATCAAGTATGTAAGAAATTTGGTTTTTCGAATATTGTGTACAGCGATCTTTTTGAGCCGCTGCAAACAACCGATACAGCGTCTTAGTCTTAACTAGCGACTTAGTTACTACACATCACTCAGTACTCACAAATTCTAGTTCTCAAACGGAAACCTACGAACAGGGTAGCCAGCCCCAAACCTTTGGTTTTCCAAAACTTATTATTCCTTCTACATCCACTGACTCTATTATTACTATTTCTACTACATCCACTGACTCTTTCAAGACCACTGCACCCACTATATCCACTGATTCTTTCAAGACCACTGCACCTACTATATCCACTGACTCTTTCAAGACCACTGCACCCACTATATCCACTGATTCTTTCAAGACCACTGCACCTACTATATCCACTGATTCTTTCAAGACCACTGCACCTACTATATCCACTGATTCCATTAAAACCACTGCACCTACTACATCCACTTCTTCCATTGTTTCCAATAAACCACGTTTGAAATCAAAACCTAAAACTAAAAAGCCTAAATCAAAACTTCCTAAATCCAAATCTAATACAAAATCTTGTGCCATATCCGCCTTAAATGATGTACCACCCGATAACCTCTTACACTGCACTTTTCATATAGAAGGCAAACCAGTCACATTTCTCATAGACACCGGAGCAGGGATCTTGGTTATATAAAAGGATAAAATAGGTTCTTCACCCTTAAATAAATTAAACATCGTGTCAATCGTAGGCATTTCCGGTAGCCAAAATTCAATTATAACCTCAGGCACCACCGACATATCTCTAGATTATTTACTTAAATATCGTTTCCATGTCGCCTCACTTAACACTAAAGCAGACGGTATACTAGGTAACGATTTTATGATAAAGAATAATTGCAACATTTACATTGAATCCAAAACTATGAGAATACGTGAAAGATCCTACAAATTACATTATTTGAACGAAAATCTTCAAAATATAATCGACTCTAATAACCAATTCCTTTCTAGCCCCTCTGAGAGTGTAATTATGTGTAGAACAAGCAATATAAATTCCGTGACAGCAATAGTCGAAAAACAAATAATAGATAACGGTATTGTTATTCCTAATACATTAGTCGAAGTCAAAAACAACTCATTTATTATCACTTGTGTAAATACAAACAAATCCGACAAAGTAATTAGCATTCCAAACATCGAAGTTCTCCCTTACCAACCAAATCAACAAACAAACAACATTCATAACCACTTAATTAACAATCTTAATCACACATCCGACACCGATAGACAAAACCAAGTACTCACCCTTATTAGACGCGAACATTTGAACAAAGAAGAGTCGAACTCATTAGATAAAATTGTTTCCAAATATCCCGACATATTTTTCATCGAAGGCGACTCACTTACATTTAGCAATCATCCAAAACATCAAATACCTACCACTACTGACATTCCAATTCACACAAAAACCTATTGCTTTCCTTAAGTACACGAACAAGAAGTAAAATCACAAGTCCAAAAAATGTTAGATAAAGACATTATCAGACCTAGCTCATCTCCTTGGAGTAGCCTCATCTGGGTTGTTCCTAAAAAACTAGACGCATCTGGGAAACAAAAATGGCGATTAGTTATTGATTACCGCAAGTTAAATGAAGTCACAGTAGAAGACAGTTATCCTCTTCCCAACATCACAGACATTCTAGACAAATTAGGTCATACTCAATATTTTACCACATTGGATCTCGCCTCAGGTTTTCATCAGTTAGAAGCAGATCAAAAAGATATTCCTAAAACAGCTTTTAGCACTCCATACAGTCATAACGAACATAAAAGAATGCCATTTAGCCTGAAAAACGCGCCAGCGACGTTTCAGCGTGTAATGGACTCCGTTTTGTGTGGCTTACAAGGTGAAAGATGTTTCGTTTACCTCGACGACATAGTAGTATTTGCTTGTAGCCTTCAAGAACATGAACAAAAACTTGAAGAAGTTTTCTCTAGACTTAGAAAATATGAACTAAAAATCCAACCAGACAAATGTGAATTTCTTAGACGCGAAGTTGCTTATCTTGGCCATATCATTTCCAACGAAGGCGTTAAGCCGAACCCCGATAAAATACGGGCAGTTCAAGAATTCGCTATTCCTAAATCGTGTAAAGATATAAAAGCATTTCTAGGTCTTACAGGATACTACCGTCGGTTTATTCCTAACTTCAGTAAACTCACTAAACCTTTAACTAGCCTTCTTAAAAAGGACACTGCTTTCATATGGGGCGAAACCCAACAACAATCCTTCAATGAATGTAAACATCTTCTTACTAACCCTCCAATCTTACAATATCCTAACTTCACAAAGGAATTCATACTAACTATGACGCTTCGATAAACACCTTAGGTGCTGTGCTATCGCAAGGCGAAATAGGCAAGGACTTGCCTATAGCATTGCATCTCGAACACTCAATAAAGTTGAAGCCAACTATTCCACTATCGAAAGAGAGTTATTAGCTATCGTTTGGGCCGTCAAACATTTTAGACCCTATTTGTTTGGTAGGAAATTTAAAATTGTAATTGACCACAAACCGCTTACATGGCTTTTCTCGATAAAAGACCCTGGTAGTCGGTTAGTTCGTTGGCGACTTAAACTCGAAGAGTACGAATACGAAATAGTATATAAGGCAGGTAAAAACAATACTAATGCAGACGCTCTCTCACGCCCACTAATTCTCCACACGAACATATATAATCCAACAAATAGCGACAAAAACACACATCTTGGCTCAAACACTTCAGAAGACTAATTACAACTAAACTTTCAACACTACTTAGAAATCGACTGTCACACCTTTAATACTCCATATCTCAACATTTCACCAGACTGCCTCTTAAACGAACGTTACAAAAACATTCTTATCCCAACCTTCAACTTTCCGATAAAAATACCCTTTTCAACCAAGTAATTTCCACTTGCTCTCAAGTGGACCCGTATTTAAATAAACGAAAAACACTTTACGAAACCGATTTATTAGTTTCGGATAAGAAACAAAATATTATATTTGGCTGTTCGATGATGATCCCCGTTTCTGAAAATTAAAATTAACTAGGTTTATTTTAATTTTCAGGTACTCCACAACTTTTGTTGATGGGGATACCCACATAAATCCTATTCCTTCTAATTCTGGACTCTATTTCGAAAACAATGATGAATTAATATCTGAAAATTTCTGGAAATTTATCGTATATCGTAATCTTGAACCTTTATTCCTAGCTCGCAACTCTATCAAACGACTTATAAATAACTATCAATCTTTCATTACCACACATTCAAATTTATCTAACGTTATAACTACTACTTCATTTATAAAAATAAACATAGACAGAATATATTCTAGACTCGACGAACTTAATTCTTACACTGACAACAAGCGATCCAAACGCGAAATACTAGACGGCTTAGGTTCAATTTTGAAATGGCTCATTGGTGTTCCAGACGCAAAAGATGCCAAACATTATAACGAATGTATTTAACAGTTAGAGAAACAACAAATATCTACTAATGATATCTTAAAACAACAATTACAAATTATTTCTTCAACTATAACGAATTTTAATAAAATCTCTTATGATGAATACGTTATTAACGAAGATATTAGAAAAATAAATTCATACTTTACCTCAACAAACAAACTTATATTTAATTTAAGAATTCTTGAAGAAATATCCACCGTTTCAATTCAAATTCTAGAAGCTATAGTTTCTTTGGAACGAGATATCGATGATGTCATTACAAGCATTCTTTTCATTAAATCAAATGTAATTCACCCTTCTATAATATCCACTATGCGCCTATACAAAGAATTACTATCTTCTAATCCCGCTATGCTCAATAAAAACTTAGTTGCCCCAATAGCATTACCTAATTTACACAAAATACTTGAATCTGCCTCTATTACTTCCTATATTTATATGAATAAAATTATATATATCTTAGAATTCCCTTTAGTAAAAAACGAAAAATTTACATTATACCATTTATATTCTATCCCTATTCTACATCCTGACTCTTCCTTATATTCTACTATCCTTCCCGAACAAACATATCTTGCCATGAGTACCACTAGACAGCAATACGTCATCATGAGCTCACTGGACAAATGCAAAGACTTTGCAACGGAATCCAAAGTCTGCAAGGATCTTCTCATCTACAACATCAACACCAGACCCATATGCGAAGTTGTAATCTTAACAACGACGAGTCAACAAGTTCCTGAAGTTCGTGATGTAACTACGTTTTCTGCACACATCAACACTTTCCAAGCTCTTAGAAACAACAACTGGATCTACTTACTCCAACGCAAGACTTTACCGTATGCTTTAGAATGCGAAAGCAAAACGACTCACGGCGAAATCTCTGGAGCATGTATCATCACTCTAGAACAAGGATGTAAAATGTACACCGCGTTTGTTACACTCCTAGCAGAGGACACAAAATCGATCAACATCAGCCATCCTTTTATCTATGTGGATATTGAACACATTTGCGTCCCAGATGAAATTAAGCTGCAACAACCAGAACTTGCACCAATCCAGCTCAACAACATGCAACTCGACTCTCTTAACTCGGTTAGAGAACAAATAAAAACTCACACAAAATTGCTTGAAGATAATAAACCTACATTCTTAGAAAAACATCTAACAAAATTTTCCATATTAAGTACGATTACTGGCATCATTATGCTAACATATTTTTGTTATAAATGTTATAAACGTTTGCCATGGAATAACATACCTACAAATCCACATGGTAACTGTATACAAATTTTTAATAATTGCTTTGACCGTTCTCGTCGCCGACAACACGTCGAGATTCCCATATCATCACTAAACACCACTGCTACAACAGCCTGTATATCAGAAGACGAAGACGAAGCTGCTGACTACACTCAAAAATCGAGCAAAACCGCTCAATCTTTGTTCTAAGGGGGGGGAGGTGTTATGTCATAGATACTATTTACTTTATATTATAAGTCCTGTATAATTTATATTGTTTATTTACTAAATTACTTTCTTAGAAGCCAAACTAATGTCATAGGATACTATTTACTTTATGTTATAATACTTGTATACTTTATATTGTTTATTTACTTAAAAGCTAAATTACTTTCTTAGTGGCTAAACTAATGTTATGTCATAGGATACTTACATTATTATATTACTTTATGTATAAGTATATATATATTACTTTATGTTATAAGACCTGTATACTTTATAAATCATATTGTTTACTTCCTAATAAAGAAGCCACACTAATTCGATTGTAATATTATATGCTAATGTTTATAGTTTACCATAACTTAACCATAACACCAAGAACAATGTTGTTCCCTTATGTTTACCCCCACCTCCTAGCTTCCTACACTATTTAAACCAAATCTTTCGATCCCGCAATATAATTCCATTTCCAAGTTCTCTGTATTAACTACTATATTTTAAGTTAGTTTAAAAGTATTAAATAAATTTATTTTTAAAGAGTTTTTGTCTCTGCCACATAACAATATAGACTAGATTATCCTGGCATTACTATCTATGTGGGCTTAAAGTTTCGCCACAATCGGTTCAGCCATCCCGAGGATTATCTCGTACAGACAGAGAGACAGACAATTTTTTTTAAATGGTTATTCATGTCTGAATAGCATGCAAATAACCCCCTAAGCTCAATAAAAGGCAGTTATTTCGATATCACAGACAAACACTGTTACAACTATTCCTTATCTGCTTCCTACATTGTTAGTTAATAGGACCACTTTAAAAAAAGATTAGAATACGTTATGATTAATTTGCATATGATTAATTTATGTAGGAAACGAGACTTTTAATTGAACAACATAACTTAGGTTTTAAAGTAATGTTGTAAAAAAAATTGTTACAATATATTACGTTGTTTGTTGTGATTGAACTGTACCGTTGGTCTAGTGGTACTTACCGCAACTGCTGATTATGGGGTCCCGGGTTCAAATGCCGGGTTGGGTTGAAAAATCAGTTAAGTATTGCGTTTTTCTGTCAAGAAAATTTCAGTACCAGCCCAGTGTCAGTAAGATGGCGGTGTTTCACCCCCGTGCCTTGGAAAGTACGTAAGCAGTTGTATGTCCGATCTCTTTGATCGTGTCGAATTGTCGTACCATCGGACTATGAGAGGGTATAGAGAATGCACATGTGCTTGCGCACACACTCATGCACTATAATCCTGTCCTGCGCAGATAGCTAATATCCCGTCGAGACTGGCCGCCGTGATCGAAATTCAGTGAGGAAGACATTATGTCTATAACTAACCGTATCCTCTATCCCCTATTTCGTCCTCCTGTGAATGTCGGACGAGGTGACTATGGAAAATTTCAAAGAAAACTATCATCTTCCGATTAATGGCGGAATAATCGTCTTATTTAGGTACACCAGACGTAAAATACCAAGACCAGCGGAAGTTCTGGAAAGTTCTTCAAAAGTACGAGAGTTCTGGTACTGCAATTGTCAATCCGCCTGCCAAGCGTGACGATTAAAATAAATCCTCGCTACAATAGGAGCGACACAATACTAGCAGTGAACTTTTACGGGCTAGTAAAGAAAAAGAACTGTAAGGAAATCCAACCGCACTTGCACGCACTGTACCCTACCGGTTGACAAACATTTTGGCAACCGACTGATGACAGAAAGTGCATCCAAAGACTGGTGATGGGGATTACTATTACCAGCGTGAGGGTATCGGTGGTATACTCACCGCCCGAAATACCTGGTAAGCATGAACAAATATCCCGAATAATGCGGCATATAATTGACACATTCTTTTAAAGATCAACAGTGGCCAAAATAAATTACTGAAACTCAGTAACCTTCAAAAGCAAATGAGCAATAATTTATTGTTATGTACGTACATGGAAGAATAACCTTATTTGCAGTTCTTTAAAATGCAAGAAGTGACGAAAACTAGAGAGGAGGAGACATGTGAAAACGCATCTGCATCTTGATTCTTAATCGCCACAGAAAGGTAACAATAAACAAAAAGTGCATAAAAGTTATAACAATACCTGTAGAAAGGTCATCAAATTACACGAAAAAAACTTAAAGTAAATCTTCATTCATCATTACAGCCCTTCACAAGTCTACAGCTGAACAGAGGACTCCCCCAAGGAATGCCATAAAGCACAGTCCTGAGCCATCTGTGTCCATCGACTTCCTGCATATCTTACCAGGTCGCTACTCCATCTAGTGCAGGGCCGCCCTATACTTCACTAGGTACGAAGTTGCCACTCGGGAACCTTTCTTCCTCATCGACTGTCGGTTCTTCGTACTACATGACCGGCTCATAGCCAGTTCAGCTTACTGACCCGTTGGGCTATGTCGGTTACTCTGGTTCAACTGTGGATATCATCATATCTAAGTATATCACGCAGAGAAACTCCGAGCATAGCCCTCTCCTTAGCCTGCTGAGCGACCTTGAGCTTCCTCATACGGCCAGCAGTGAAGGACCACGTCCCAGATCCATATGTCATCACTGACAACACGCACTGGTTGTACAATATTGTTTTCAAGTTTTAAGATATACGTGACGAGAAGATCGGTCGTAATCTTCCGAACGCTTCCCAAACGAGTTGAATCTGTCGATCGACCTCACGGTCGAAGTTGGTCTTACCCAGTCGGACTATATGTCCTAGGTAAACATACTCGTCGACAACTTCGAGCTAAGTACTCCCAACAATTACCGTCATAGGTGTGACATAGACGTTACACATGACCTTTGTTTTGTCCTTGTTCATTTTAAGACTAATACTTTGGGAGACACTATTGAGGTCATTGAGCATAGTACTGAGGTCCTCCAGTGATTCTGCCATAAGTACTATATCGTCTACAAATCGAAGGTGATTGATGTACACGTCATTGATGTGAAAACTGTTTCCTTTCCAGTCCAATAGCGGGAAAGAAGAGTTTCAGGGATATAACGTCACCCTGTCTTAGGCTGCGTTTCCACCAGAGATGTTTTGTATGTACAAAAACCTCGCTCCGCTGAGCGAGGCTAGGTAAATGAAGTGATTCTATTGGTTCTTAACAAACACATCCCTCGCTACGCATCTTCGCACATCTCTGGTGGAAACGCAGCCTTACACCTCTCTGCAATTGGATAAGTTTCGTACTCTGGTTTTGTACTCAGATAGCCATCGTAGCCCTACTTGAAAATACTCCAGCATAATATACCAACTGTCAACTTGGCAACACTGAAGGGACTGTAGCAGTAGCACTGCCATAATTTAAATTAAATCAAAGACTTTCTACCCACATACGCAAGACAAAGTGGTACCTAAAGTAAATACCGTTTTCAATTACACATAGAACGTTTTTTACAATTATGTTGTTAGGTATACCAAGTCATTATAAAAAAAAAAACAATTTTTACTCTTAAACTTCATTTAAATTGAACTGTTATCAGAACATATAGGTACGTGCTTCTTGAACTAATTGATTAGTTGCACACTACCATAATGTTCTTTACGACATGAAAAAAGCTCATTTTAAGTCAAAATAAAAACTATTTCATTCAGGCTTATTTAAGTCTCTTATGAAGAGTACTGGCAAGAAATTCTAGCCTTTATTTTAATGCCATGTTTTTTCACAATTTCTCTTACAACTTATACCTAAATCAATACAATGTCAAATATGTCTATTAATATTTTTTTAAATGTCACGTTTAACAATATATCAGTAGCCAGTGGACTTGCAAGTGCAGAGTAAAGGCCATGATCGAAAGGCGAGCCATAAGCTTGCGGTAAATTACAGCGGTTTTACCAACGCCTTTTCATTCTTATTACACAGGCGAGAGTAGAGTTTGTTGAAGCCACATACCAGATTTCATACAACACTATCAAGCATGTGTGTTCTTGTAACTTGGGCACTATAGTAAAATTATTTTGTCCGTGCAGTTGGGGTCATAAATCATAGCTCGGCCTCAGCCCGGCTAGGGCGGTGAGCATGTTGCGCGGGCGCAACGCCATTATCGATAACAACAAATGAATAATCGAAGGCAGGTACACGGCGGCGGTGCGGTATACAAAGGGTGGTGCGACATTGTTATGTCATGAGTCATTTGTTATCAACAATGTTTTAACATTTTTCACTTCACTTTCTTTAATAAATACGTTGTTTTATCTATTTTTTTTTTCATTTTTATCACTAACCCACATAATGACAAAACTAAATACACTATCGATAACGCTTATCGACAACAATAATGCGCATCACTATGCGCGCCCCTAAGGCCCGTGAGTGGGAGAGAGAGCGAAATACTCCGATGTTTTATGACCCAAACTGCACGGACAAAATAATTCTAGTATAGTTATCAATATTTTCAAATTGTAACCTCATTAAATCATCACATCACCATAACAGCCTCAACTCTTAGATTGTGTCATAGGGATTTTGCCATAGTTGCCACACTTGGCAAGCGAGTTGTCAACCACATTTTTTTATATTCAGTTGTTATCAGAAAGATGCTGTTGGCCATCTGCTAATTAAATACTGGAGAGTAATTACAATAGCTGGTCATTTTCATGTTTAAACAACTCTAGTATCATCATAGACAGTTTTTTTTATATAGCATAAGGGTGACAAACGAGCACACAGTTCACCTGATGGTATGTAGTTGCTGTGGCCCATAGGCATCTACATCTATCCTCGATTACGAATCAAAATGCAGATGCGTTGTCAACCGATGGAACGCCTCGTTTCCAGTCAAAAGGGTCTCCGGTTCTCTACACGCACTATACGAAACACAGCAGCATTAAGCTGCTATTTTACGCTGGTATCCTGTGAGAGCGGTCGAGCCGACCCATTCGTGCTACAACTATACCACTAACATAGCTGCAACATGGCTCTACCACGTAAAGATTGTCACAAGAAAAAGATGTGTGTATAGAAGGTGTGCATTAAGAGACATAAAAAAAGGCAAGTCCTTCCACATGAATGATATTCCGTTGACACTGGAAGAAGATATCGCCATATGAAATAATATGGAAATAAAATAATTCTTCAATATGTAAATAAAATGTTACTTACCCATAAAGTATGTTGCACATAATGCTAATATGATGAGTAGAATAAAAACTTTCTTCAACCTCCTGGGTTGCTTTAAAGATATTGTTCTCGTACTGATATGTGGTGTTGAGGTACCATCTTTTAACTGCAAAAAAAGAAAAAAATATTGACTTCCTATTTGCAATAGGTTCCACATTTTCAGGCTCCTTGGAGTCAAATATATACAGGGTTATTTTTCAAAGAGTAGCCAAATTTTAAACTTAAGTTCAAATATATAAATAATGATATAACGTTTGAGAGTAGCCAAATTTTAGTTTAAATATATAAATAATGATTGCAGTTTTGAAAATACAAGTAAATAAGGCTTTTACTTTTATTTGAAATTATCCTAAACTGAACGTGATTTATGGACAACAACGTTTTTGCCTACCGATCGACCCTTATAAATGTGTGCGTGCGCAGTAAAATCAGTTAAAATAATGCATTACCACGCATTTTGAATTTAAAAGACAAAAAGGACAGAATGTTTGAAATTTTTTTAATTAATTTTTCTTCACCATTTGCCTATATTACTTATTCTGAACCTTCCTTGCAAATTTGCAGGTTATTGCAAAATAACCCTGTATGTATAACTGTGTTATGAAGACATTAAGAAAATTAATTTACAGTTTTGCTGACATAATATGGGCAATTACCACATTAACAGCCTTATTAAGTCCATTGTAGGTCATTGGTTTTTACAGAGAAAGTATCAGCTGGTTTGCATTATTTGGCAGTAAGGGCAAATTTAAATATTTTTGGATTGATTTCGTACCACAGCCAGTAGCCAGGACAACTCAACTGTCAGTCAGCTGGAAGCACTGCATGCCGGTAATTTTGGTTATTGGAGAAAATGTTGGCATATTCTGCTTTTAATACTTATAAACTAAGCGACAGTATTTTAATGGCAGGGTGCGAATCGTGAACTCATAAGGTTGCGGGTTCGAATCCGCCATTAAACTATTGTCGCGGACTACTCCTAACACAAGCATTTTAAGCTTACCAAGAGTGGTTAAAGGGAATATTAGTAATGTTAACGGCGTAGCTAGTATTTTATTTTAAATTAAAAAAAAACACTCATTAACTGATATCGCGAACAGCAGACCAATTACAAGCTGTTGATTAACTATTACACTCTAAGTCTAATACCATCATCATTATTATTACAGCCTATTAATAGTGCACTGCTGAACATAGGCGTCCCCCATAGATTGCCTCATATTTTGCCACAGTTGCCACACTTGGCGGGCAGGTTGGCAACCGCAGTTTTTTTTCTTATTTTGTGTGGGACTTACTCATACCACTGTGAATATACAGAAATAAATTTGCATACACACATATCTACTTAAGATTATGTAAAGGATATAATATTATATTGGTTTCTTATATTTTTGCAAATATTACACATTGAATAAAACTAATTATATTATGGATTTTGTCGCATATAATTTTAACATATTTAATTTTAACATTCCAAATGTTTAAGTCTGGGTAAAACTATAGACATCGGGTACTTGCGTACTGGGGCGGGAGGGGATGGGGAAGGGGGTGGGTTCAGGGAAAACCCGGATAGGGGACCCTTCCCCCTTGCGGAAAAGTATAGTTTATGAGTAATGGTTTTTACACGTACTACAAACTCGTGGGAGAACACGGCGCCGTTCAATGTGAGGGCCATTCATTTAATACGTAAGCGTCCTGAGGGGTTTAAAAATAAGGGCATGTAGAGATTTTTTTTACCCTTTCGAGAATTCGAGAATTCTGATGTACCCTTACATGGGGGCAGGGGGGTCAAAAATCGCCAAAATCATCCCTACGTAATTAATGAATAGCCCCCCCTACGAGGTTTCGCCATGAATTATAATTATTTTATCATTATCAGAATAAAATATATAATTCGCGCAGATCTTATTCAATGACACAGAGACAATTTCTTCGGACCATGTAATCACAACTATTGAACAATCTTTAACAACTCTTCAAGATCATAACTAACCCATTGTCTAGAAGATGATTTGTACAACATTAAAAAGTTACAGCCTATATACGTCCCACTGCTAGGCACAGGCCTCCCACATTTCTGAAAGAGGTTTAGGCAAGGAAATGTCCGCCGCGCTGCCCCAATGCGTGTTGGCGAACTTCACATGTCTTCGAAACTTTTTCTTATTTCTCAAACATGCAGGTTTCTCACGATGTTTTCCTTCACCACCGAGCACGTGGCAAATCAGCACTAAAAATTGCAATTAACAATTTCATTGGTGCCGGCGGGGATCGAACCCGGGTTGCTCGCGTACTGTTAAATTTACTGCGAGCGCTAATCATCTGAACTACCACGGCTCTACTAGTAAGTATATTTGTGTCACAAATATAACTGCGTCAAAGCACAAGGCTCACCCGACCTTGCTGCATGGCAATTAAAGTATGAAGAACACATTAAAAGAACAAAGCCGTGAAGCCAAGGAGGTAGATAAAATTCGGGCTAACAAAGATAAAAATTAATGTCTATTAATAATAATAATAATAATAATAATCTTTATTTAAATAAAAGTACAATAATAAAGTGAAGACTCTGATCCCCAAACTAGACAAGTCTGTATCTTAGGGATCAGCGGCCTCCCAGTGTTGTGACAACAGTATTTTAATCTTAATAACTAATTAAGTAACTAAACTTAACATTTTAAGTAACTATATAGCTATTTAAATGTATTTATTTACAACTAAACATAGACTAACTTAATGCGAAAAAGTAATTAATATTTTATATAATCGTAGGTATATTAAAATTAGTTTGTAAATTGCAATTTGTAATGTAGAATAAATAATAAATATAGAACATATATAGAATATATTATTACATAATTTCATACAGAATATATATTTTATTCATTATAACCTATAATGAATAAATAATTGCTTTAAACAAAGATTGCTATTTATAATTTTATAATTTTATACGACATACATTTCTTACACATTTTTACAAATTATATCAGGATATTTTCTGTTTTACTATAATCAAGTGACAATAACCAATCTCGAACTTTAACTTTACACTCATGTCTGGAAAGAGGATAAATATTTAGATTTCTATTTAGCTTATTATAAAGTACTGAGGATAGATATGAACTTTGTCGCCTAGAAAAAGCAGTTCGACATCTGTCAATAAGCAGTACATCCGGTATTCTGCGTTTATTACAACAGATCTCAGGGTCATAAGGAGTTAGTGCATGTTTCATTAAGATCAATTGTTGGATGTACAATTGCCTGACAGTCAGCAGTTTGCATTCTTGGTAAAGCAGATTTGTAGGATACCTGAACGGTTTAAAAGTCATAGTTTTTAGGAGACATCTTTGAGCTCTTTCTAATTTTATCATAAATGTTTTGCATGCTCCTCCCCAGGCAACTATACAATATCCTATAATTGATTGTGCTAAGGCGTAGTATACAGTTCTTAATAAATCAAAATCAGCGATGTGCCTCAGCCTTTTAAATGTCCAAATAAGTATCCGAGTGCGCGATGAAATAAGGTCTATGTGTGGGAGCCAGCTTAGTTTCTCGTCTATAATTACTCCGAGATATTTAATTGATTTTGATTTCGTCATTTTAGGGCAAAGGCAAGTATCTGTCGACTGTAAACCACAAGAGTGTACTGTTAGTTGTATATCGTTAACAGTTTGGGTGTTGGTTATATGGAACTGCATATAGGTGGACTTAGATATATTAAGAGTCAGTAGATTCTCCTCAAGCCAATTTGCCACAGTTTGAAGGCCCTTCATTGCAAACTCCTGGACCTCAGGCCAAGTCTCTCCGTAGAAAATTAAGGCTGTCATCAGCATAAGTAAATAGCTTGCCTTGAGTTAGTGTCATTGAGCACAGGTCGTTAATGTAAACCAAGAAGAGACTTGGTCCCAGGATACTGCCAGGGACTCCAAACGTGACACAGGCGTCTGAGCTAATAATTTTTTTATTTTACTCTCTGCACACGGTCACTTAGAAAATCCTTAAAATGGAAAGGGCAGAATCTCTTAATCCAATTTTTCTAGTTTGTTTACAAGAATGGGTATCGAAACGGTGTCAAAAGCCTTTGCTAAATCAAGGAAAATCCTACACTTCTGTTTATGTTCCAGTTTATTTGTTACAAATTCAGTCAAGTTACGAACAGCATCTTCTGTACTAATACCCGCTCTGAATCCGAACTGCATATTAGATAAGATATTATATTTGTTTAGAAATTTAACCAATCGATTATTAAGCATCCTTTCTAAGATTTTTGAAAGAGCAGATAGCACAGAGATTGGCCTGTAATTCTCAACAACGTCCCGAGCCCCATTCTTGTAAACAGGAGTAATGAGATATCTTTTAAAACTTTTGGAAAGCATCCTTGTTCAAAACAGATTTTAAAAAGGGTTGTGAGTGGCAGAAGTATTTTATCCTTGGTCATTTTAAGAAGACAGCAGGATGGAATCCCAACCAATAGCACATTCTTTTTAAGACCCATCAATATTGTTTCAACTTCTACCTCGTCAGGAGAATCGAGGACAAATGAATTAAGCGACCAGGGCATAGTATTAACATTAGCAGGTTTAGCACCGTTTGCTAGGATTTTATCAGCTAAATTTCTACCTAAAGTTGTAATTAGCTCTCTCTCCACTGAGTCTGTAGGATTTTCACTGATCAAATTTTCAGCGTAATTATTTTTAGTATCATCTATTACATTGGACTTACAAAAGATTTCACATGACGTTATAGATCAGCATGTTTTGCTACGGTTATACATAGCATGCAAAATTTTTTTTTACATTAATACTTATATCTACAAAAATCCCTTATGCTATAGAAGTTACTTTCATTCAACCATCGAAAGTTATAATTTAAATAATCTGATATTTAATAGTTTTAAGTTATATTATATAAGCTTACACACATAAATAAACTACTTTTGTTATATTTTCTTAGGCTGGGATTGCCGTTTAGTAAAAGCCTAGGATTCGATGAAGCTGTAAGAGCTGCATAGGCAACAGCACTAACATCACAGAAATTAGAGGTAGTACAAGCCTATATGGATCTCGGCGACTACCTTTGTAAACAATGTTTTGTGCTTCTGTACAAACGTGCATATTTCATAGATATAAAGTGATGGTAGTGGTAACAAGCCACGTTTTTTAAACATCGGTTTACACAATTCATTTGGTCTTAGCCCACATATTGCTCTAATGCATTTTTATTATGTTTTTGATTTGTTTAAGAGCATACACGAATTTATTTATTTGGTAGAAACATATAGTTTCAATCAATCATATCATCATCTATAATTAAACCTAAAAAAATTCGTATGTCTAGCTGCTTTTATTTTTGGTATGTTAAGTTTAAGATTATATTTATTATTAGTGCATTTCTTAAATTGTATATATAAAGATTTCTCTAAAATAATTTTTAAATTATGTATGTCAACCCAAATAATTAAATTATCTATTGTATTATTTATATCAGCCTCATGGTCACTGATATTATTAATTTTTTTATTGGAAGTCATGATAATTACATATGCCATCTAGTAACGTGGCACTTCTGTACTACCTAATGAAACTGAATGTACATATAATGCTTCCATTTACGAAGCACGTTCGCCAAATGATTATCTCTGTTCTTGTGGTCTAAAGTTGATGGAAAGAAAGGAAGTGACGAGGTGGGAATGGGATTGTATCTTTGCATTAAATGACTACCATCTTCAGTAAAAGAAATATCGATGTTTTCTGATACCTGTGCAGGCCAAAATAGGAAACAGTTTCTGTTATGTTTGCAGCTGTATTTGGTTCAGACAATACACCTTGAGGTTATACAAATACCTCGAATCTGGACACACTCATATGGAGGTGGACAGTATGAATAGCGCAATTGAAAATCAAATGCACTTTATGCCACTTTTATCGATGATTGATCTTTGCAATATCGTTAGATTAACCAGGTCTAACAGAAAATCAAAGAAAAGCACCATCATCAAAAAAAAACGTATGTACCTAGAGTAATGGATTACAGGGAGATTTTAGACTTAAAGGATTTATGAAATAAATTGATATTGGATCAATCTCTTGGGACTGATGGAGTAAAAGTTGTGGCTAAAAGTGAAATGTTTTAGGTTTTAAAAAAATAGCCTTACATCGATTAAAAATATAGATACAACTATAGGTCACACTATAAAGAACTGGATGTGTCCAAAAGACTAGGCCAACTGAAACATCCACCCAAATGATTAATCTGCGAAAACCAAAATCTAACGTAGACATTTTCACTGACAAATTTGATTATAACACTTACGTTCTAAAAAAAGCTTATAACAAAAAGCTTCCAATCACTAAAGCAAAGCAAAATGATTTATTAAAAATGTGCACTGAAAAAATAATGCTTCCTGAACTGCATCATTGGTACCAAAACTTACCAGATAAAGAAGGTCGAGATGTTTTACCCGAAGAACAATATTCGGATGCGGAAGATGAGTAGATAGAATAACTAGGCATGTTTACTGCTAGTTCATTTATTTAGTTCCAAAGTTTACTTTTATGACTGATGTGCCAATGTGACTTTTTGCAAATAGAGATTGTTTTTTTAAGGATTATGTTTGAAAGATAAAGAATACTGTTAACAAAATATTGCTAACATTTAAGACTGATTAGTACAAGTTTGTTCCATTGAGAAACTAGTCTAGTGTTAGTACTTAGGCTAATTTAAGAAATGTCTAATTCACCCTTAGATTAAAGTTTAAATATATTAAACTTTTTAATGCTGTTTTTCATTTTTGTTAATGTATAATACTTATGATGATACAGGGCAATTAATGGAAGCAAAACTAATTCAATGATTTCTCAAAGTTATGTGGCCGTCAGTTAGTGAGTTCTTGCAGTAAGCCGATGATTTAAAAACTGACAATACTCGGGTTAACTATGACATCGAAACGCCGAGAATTAAAAAAGGTAAATTGAAACGCGATAAAATCTGTAAAATTAGTTATTATTTTATTCATAAGATTAAAAGGTATAAAAAATATTATTCTATTCATACATGCCCTTAATAAAGGCACAAATATATAAATAAAAAACATTGCTTTGATAGACTTACCTCCAAGTACCTGTAAGTGCTAAACTTTCCCATATCAGGATAAAAGTAACATCACAACCTAAGATAGTTATTTACAATAAAAATATATTTAAAATACTGACTCGAAAAGTCAATGGTAAATTAAACGGTGGTACATTTAATTGCACTACCAATATAAATATATACTATATCTCAAGAAAACTAAAACGTAGCAGTTTTCAACTCCGAAAAAATCCTTTATTTTAACCGTATCATTTCCATCTGTCACATTAGTAGTAACAATTACTACTATTTTATCCTCCAATACCTATCCATAATATCCTATCACTTATAAATTCATATCAATTTTAAAGATAATTTCCTAGATTGCAAAGAATACAATCACCTGAAACCCTAGATTATTATAAATATAAATCACAGAACACTATTACTCTCTACCAGTAATCTATGATCTCTACCAAGAGATATAAATAATAAATATCCTGAAACCTGAAACTGAAATGCGAAAACAGTGTTGCCATCGTACAAATCTGCTTTGCCGTATTTTAAGAAAAATATTACAAAATTGCCGTATTTTTAATTATTTATTTTAAAAATGTCTATTCCTCATTTGTTTTCTTACCATAAAGGTTTCTTATTGTTTCTATCACTTCAGATGCATGTTTATCTAGTGAGTATTTGTCCTTGCCTCTTATTTTTTACAAACTACCTACCCAAAATATTTTATTTCCATTTTTTTTGTTTTTCATTACTTTGTTGTGGCTTTTAGTTGAATGGTAAATGTTAAATGTAATTTAAAAATTTTTTATAAATAATCTGATAGAAATCACTCACATTATATATATAATCTCTCACGCGTTTTAATATATAACTATTAATACTAAAAATGTTTATTTCGAAATCAAAATATTTGCGAAATTTTTGCTCAATCAATTCAAGAAATGCATTCAAAAAAATTTGAGGTGTATATACTCATTATTGCACACAAAATATTACACAACACAACAAATATTATAATTAATTAATATATTATGTATGTATGAGATATATATCTACCACATTAAAAATAATAAATTATAATCAATTACCAATTACATTAGGGAAAAAGTGTACCTATTAGCCCAGTTGTATGAAACTTTGTCTCTGTTCCGTTCCTATACTCATGTGGTAGGTACATATGTTTCGTTTCATTCATTATACTAGTGAAAAAACGTTTCGTTTCACCTTATGGCCAATTGCCGTATTTTTTGCTACGGCAATAAGAGGCTTGCCGTCGAAAAAAATCGTGGATTGCCGCATAATACGGCAATTGCCGTATCAATGGCAACAGAGAGCGAAAACCTAAAAATCACTACCTACGTTTAGTTCGTTGGTACAAAACATATATAAATAAATAGGAAGCAAGCTAGTACAAAATAAATTTTCAATTTTATGTATGTTTAACAAATTTACTTTACTCTACACTCTGCACAGAGTATAGATTAACAAAATCTATACTCTGTCAAAGAGTACATTACATATATACACAGAGAAAAAAACATTTTTTTTCAACAAGATCATTTTTTATTACTACTTTGACTTCAAAAAGGAGAATGTACTCAACTCGACTGTATGTTCTTTTTTATGTGTGTTACCTCATAACTTTTTTCTGGGTGAACCGATTTCAATGATTTTTTTTATTTATTTGAAAGCTGGTGCTTCTCATGTGTTCAAACAAAAAAGATCTGCGAGATTAAGCTGCACTTGCCGCAGTCAGTCCATGGATGGGTAACCGTTTTCTTAACATACCGAGAGTGAGAGAATGGTGAGTGCATAATATGTATCCTTAGACACTTGGTGCACTTTAATATCTCATGCGTATTTGGCTAGTATCTGTTAAGGTCATTATGTTTTATAATTCATTCAGCTAAAATGATAATAACTTTATTATTTCTTTATATTTTTCAGGGACAGATGAAAGAGAGAGTAGCCTCATAAACATATTGGCCTTTAAACAGAGCATCTTATCTAACTGATTCCTACAAGTTTCCTTACTTAAATTATTAAGTTTACATTATTATTCAAATATTTAAGACATATTTAAGCCAAATGTCAAAATAAACTTTTATAATCTATTTAATTATTAAATGTTTGTAAATATTAAAAGTAATACCATATTAGCGTAAGCGTCATAATATTAGTCTGTGAGTAATACTTAAAATATGAAAAATAAAGCAGCCATTATGTACTCCGTGTCTCCGTTTTTTATTTCACCAGCAAAACATTTTATGAAATATAAATAGGTATTTACTTAATTAAATATCTAACTATTTATATTTGATTAACATTATGTTAAAAAGAAATTTCGGGGAAACTGTCCATTGCAGTAAATAATTTTTTTAAAGGTCATAGCTCGAAAATACAACTTTCCGATCTAATTCTTGGGGAAAATTGTTTAAGTTTATTCGGTAGACTCACCTCTTCAGAGAGTATTGGGATTTTGTACATTCTGAATTAAAATCCAACAAAAGGCAGGTAGGTGCAGCTTATTCCCGGGAAGATTTTATATGAATATTTAATTATTTTAGAATACCATGTTAAAAATTCAGTTTATTTTTGAAGTTATTCAGTTTCGTGCACTAAACTATTTTTTTAATCTTTTTACCGATTTCTTAACAATAATTTTTCGATAATCCTTGTAAGTAATTTGTACATCACTAGCTAACGCACACAATGACAAATCAAAATTGGTCACGAGTTTTCAGGTTGTCAGGTCGTCTGTACACTAGTATATTCTAAGTCTATGATTGCCACGTACTAGGGATTTTTTTAAGTACTCTGTGATATACTCTTTGTTACCTTGGCCAGTACTCACTTTGCCACAAAGATATTAAATATAAAACTTAAAAGTTAAATATCTAATATATTTACTGGGCCATTGATCTCTCTCATAGATAATTAATTAAATTATATCTCTCATTAGAGAGTACTTACTTTAAAATATATTTGAGACGCACTCCCAGAGTGATGCAAGTTTGTATGAAAGCTGAAAAATCTGCACACAATCATGATTTTGTCAATGTGCACGTTGGGCTTGTAAAAATAAAGCGAGAAAAAAATATCGCTGTTTCTTTCCTTCATGTTGTTTTATATTGCCATTTTAAAAATTAGATACAAAAAGTCATAATATATCGGAAGAATCTAAAAATGTTAAGTCTGTGTTAAGCTTTTTTTGGTTTGCTCTTTAAAGTATAATTACATACATATTACTCTGAGATTTGCACAATTAATTTACCTATTAATTGATTAAAATTAAATTATTAAATATTAGCAGAATTCTATCAAAAGAAGCCATGAATTAATAGAAGAAAAAAAATGACATTTGTTTGTCAACGTCTTTCATATTGAAAATATTTTCTGAAATTTATTCAAATTTATTTCATAGGTTTAGATTTTAATATTTATCATTGATTTTTGCTTAAATTTAGTTATTATGGGCTCAGAATAATTCATTTTCGTTTGTAGGCGAATACACAATCATAATATCGTCGTGAATATACAGTAAAGATTTTTTGCGAGATGTTAACTCTATATAAGATATTGACTACTTATAAATGAATTCATTATTTCAAAATTTTATGCACGATGTGTGATCATCATCGAAAGTAAGTTACCTCTGACCTTGACATTTTATTGGACAAACTTAGTCAGAACTATGGTCAAGCCAAAGAGTATAGTAGGTCAGGCCAAAAACATTTTTTTTTAAATGATGGTAAATATAACTTAGAGTCATTACCACAAACTAATAAGAAGTGCTAGCGCAGTCATTACTATTCTTATCCAAAAATTTCTCAACAATTAAAATATCGAATAATTTGTATGAAGGTCTTGTGCCTTGAGAGCTAGAGTAACGACGATTGCAAGACGATTTGTCGATAAATGAAATGTTTTGAAAAATCATCAATTACCATGTAGAGGCGTAGTTCATTTTGTTTGGTCAAATCAGTGACAGGAGTAACGGAGAAAATAGTACGGTGGCGGCGCGAAGGAACAACATTATTTTGGAACTTTTTCACCGTGATGTTATTTATCACTCATGTCTAGAGGCGACAGAGGGAAATAAATCAGGAGATGGGCAGCAGCGTCTTCCTAATAACGACTAAAAATAAAAACTGTGGTTGCAACCCGCTTGCCAAGCGTGGCAACTATGACAAATATATCTCTATGAGGGATAGTGGACGCCTATGTTTAGCGGCGATTTTTATAGGCTTTAATGGTGTTTGTTGTAATAGTGATAAGAAAAAATGTGGGAGGAAAAACAGACGAACATATTTACTAAATTTAATCTCGGTGGAAAGTGGATGCTCCAGCGATGTTTAGGGCAGCGTTGCAAATGTAGGTGATATTTGTGGCAGTAAAATTTTGTGCTCCCCTTTATTTCCATGGCCTATGGCCAGCAGTGGAAGGAAACTGTAAGGAGAGGGAAGTGGTAGTTTTATTATTTGAAAAAATATTTTTGTTATTAAACAAAAGTTGCGTAAACAAGTTCAATGGTTAAAACAGTTATAAATAACAAAACCAAACAAGTTTACTGAAAAGAAAAATATTCAAATATTATATGTCACTTCTACAACTAAGGCAAATCTGACGAATCCCTATATGTTAAAATTCAATATCTATATGTTAAAATCACTATGAAGAAAGAAAAGGACATAGAAACACTCGATTTTAATATAGAAAAGAAATATATAATATAATTATATCGGTATACTCAGTAGGAGCCTCTAAACAATAAAAATAAATTAAATCATAGGCATAATATACTTTATTACGCTATGTTTGACCAATGCCATTTTTCTACCAACTTCAAACAGGACGAGGTACTCAATTCGACTTTATGTTTTTTTTATGTACCTCCTAACTTCTTTCTGGGTGAACCGATTTCGATGATTCTTTTTTATTTGAAAGCTGTTGCTTTACATGTCTGACTAATAGTTTAAGAGTTATTTTTAATAATTTATATTGAAGTCGGTGTGCAAAAATTTTAATTTTTAATTATTGTTGAAAACAACTTTGCCATAATGTTTACTATATATATCGAAATTATAACAAAACGTAATTTTCGCAAAATATTGGACTTTGTGGAACATGAAAATTAGTGTTTTACATGATTTATAGTGATAACTCACACTTTATATTTAATTTTCAGTTAATTCTGACTATTAAATATAAAGTGATACATGAACGACACAGTATTGGAAATGGAAATTTTATAGAGTATAAAATTACGAAGCAAAATATAAGCAAACAACTTTTAAAAACAGTGTAATTAAAATACTAACTTTTATATAAAAACTAACAACAAACTTTCTTTTATACCCATTTCTTTTTTTTTAAATTTATATTTGCTTTTATACCACACGGCGAAGGAAATAGATAAAGTATGTGAAGTAAACGCGACGCGTAGATAAAAGCAGGACCTCGTCATTTGAAGTAAATTCTCTTAATTTAGAGAAGCGTAATTTAGTAACGAAACTAATTCTAATAAAATTTTTGTTGTATAATTGTTATAAATAACATTTAAAAAAGTATTGTTCTGAGCACTCTTAACTATGGTTCTCACTAAACGTAGTGATTATATACTCTTCGGTTTTGAGGGGTCCTTTCTAAATATTTACATACTCTTTGGAGCTTTCTACAAAGTTGACTTTGAATATCCACATGTGTATTTCAAAGAGTTCACAGATTAAGTGTTGTGCAAATAAAAGCACAAAATCATCTGATCACTTTCTGCAGGTTTCCTATAATAGAAAAGAAAACTTATGACAATATTGTAGTAAGTCTATAAACATTTTGAATTTATTGACCGTTTTTGTAGGTATTATTTATATTGACTCGAATTGTACCTGTTTCAGATCACGTATTTCGGCTGAGTTAAGTTTTCACCATGAGAATTTTGCTGATTGAAAGTTACGTTAATATTCTGTGAAGAATAACTTTTGACAATAACATGTGTTATATATCAGTAACAAGCGTGGAAATATTATGCAAATGCAATAAAACATCAATAATAATGTATAGTTTATAAAACAATCTGTCTTCCAGAAAATAAAATTACATAACTATAGTTATTTATAGTTTTATTTTATCCCAAATACTAATCTAAAGTATTGTTGCGCGCCACTTTTAATGGTTTATACATGGCAACACTAGTTACCACTAGCCCTCTAGTATCGAGTAGCAGAACTAGGAGAGTCAAGATCCTTCTCGAAATTTCGGGACCGATATGTACTCGAACATTCTAGATGTTTCTACAGTAGAAGGTTCTGAAACTATCTGAGGCCCTATATAAGGCCGGTATAGACCGCGACCGAGGCAGTATTGAATTGGCGATACAAGCGAATACTTCGAAGAGATACAACTGGGAATTAAAGTGATCAGTAGTATAATTGTATTTTGTTATAAGTGTGGTATTAAGTTGTATTTAGTGTTCTATAATTAAAGTGTCAATTTTGGTAATTCAATCGGCAGTTTTTAATTGTCTCGAACCCCAAGCTCGTAACAATTGGTGTCAGAAGTGGGATCAGATCATGCCGATTTTACCAAAGGACGACACGGAGGGTATCCGTACCCGAAGTCAACGCCAGCAAGAGACGGACCAGAGACGATTTGGTAATGCAACGCCGCAAACGTCGGAGGGCCAGCTGCCGACCACGGAGGCCGGCCCGTCAGCAGCTCCTGCATCTGCAGCACCTGACTTAGGTGCTCTGATGATGATGCTGCAGGAGCAGGCTCGCCGACAGGAGGAACAGGCCCGCCGACAGGAGGAACAGGCCCGCCGACAGGAGGAACAGGCCCGCCGACAGGAGGAACAGGCCCGTCGGTTGGAAGAGCAGCTGCAGCGTGGACAGGAGGAACAGGTCCGCCAACAGGAAGAGCAGATGCTTCTCATGAAGGACCTTCACGCTACCTTCGGGAAAGAGATAAGGGAGGTGAAGGATAGGGTTGCTCAACATGACAACCGCCTGTCGGAAGCTGAAACCCGAATCAACCAAGTGAACAATCGGGTTGACAACGTGATTGCTGACGTGAAGAAAACGCTGGACGACCTCAAACTTGGGGATGGAGTTACAGCTCCCGTGGTAGCTACAACACCTTCGCTACGTGGATTCAAAGTGCCGCCGTTCGACGGGACTTCTTCCTGGTCGGCGTACAGAATCCAGTTCGAGGCTGTCATGAAGGCGAACGGCTGGAATAAAAGTCAGGCCATGACTGCTCACCCTAGGCCTGCGCGACCAGGCCTTAACTGTTCTGGAAGCCTCGGTAAGGAAGTGACTTACGAGCAGCTCCTTGAGGCATTGGAGGCGATATGGCGACGCTCACCTGGAACACGTCTTTCGTGCGCAGCTCAAAGATCGCGTGCAACGCAGCAACGAAAACCTACAGCAGTGGGCCCTTGAGGTGGAAAAGCTGGTTCGAAAAGCATACCAGTCTGTACCTGCGCTCATTGTAGGAACCTGGTGCAGACATTCATCGACGGCATCCGCGACCTTGAAGTCAGAGCTGCTGTGAGGCTCGGGCACCACGAGACGCTTAAGGACGCGTTAGCCCATGCACTGGAGGTGGAAGCCGTACGGCAGGATCATCGATCCCATCGCGTCAGGAGGTTGCAGCTGCAGTTCGCGACTACAATAAAGGATACAGCCCTAGGTGCTACGGCTGTGGGGAAAGGGGCCATCTTCGATCCAGCTGCCCTAAGCGAACTGTAGAAAGGGGAGGTGATCGATCTCGAGAGGGTAGTGCGGCTAACAGCACCGCCCAGCAGCAGCAGGGAAACGAGTAAAAGCCAGGACTACGGGGCGGGTGCTGGCTGATGTTAAAAGAGCCCCAAGGATTTCGATCTCACAAACCCATGATGGGAACAGCCTAATCATCAAAGGCGAGGTCAACGGAACGCCGTGTAAACTGACCATAGACACTGGAGCCTCTCGCACGGTTGTCAGTTCCCAACTTATAAGTCAGTTCCTTGGGGACTCCGCATACAACCGAGAGCGCATTAATTTGGTAACAGCCACCGGTCAGCGCATACCCGTCCGTGGAGAGAAGGAGATGGAGTTGAAGCTAGGCAACATGATCTACCTGCATAATGTCATCGTGGCTGATATAATGGACGACTGCATCCTGGGCCTAGACTTCATGAGGAAGAATTGTTGTGAGATCGATGTTAGGTGTTTTGAAATGTGGACATGAAGAACTTTTCGTGGAAGGGGCGATACCGGGGAATGTGTACAGCCTTAAGAAGATTGTTCTGCCGCCGAGATCGGAAACGATTGTGCCGGTTAGTCTTCCTCGGAATCCTGGGCAAGCTCATCGTTGTGTACTCGTGGAAAGGGTGGACAATGACCTTCCGTGGAAAGTGGCTCGAACTTTGGTCAGAACCACCGACATCTCAGGAGTACGTGCTGAACCTTGTGATCAGGAACAGATTATGGAAAAGGCACACTGGTTGGTACTTGTGAGGAAGTGGATTGGTTGCGTAGGTGCCAATACCCATCGACTGGGACCCCCAGCAAGGATGCACAAACGAGGGTGACCACACTTTTAGAAGACTGTCGCAGCGTTCTCTCCCCGAATGAAGTGGTCAAGGCGAAGAAGTTGTTACTCAAGTACGCTGATGTTTTCTCGTCAAACGATGCTGACATAGGAAAGACTGGCTTAGTTCAACACAAAATAAACACAGGAGAAGAATTGCCTATCCGTCAGCGCCCAAGAAGATTGCCGGTAGCACGTGAAAGGAAGTGGAAACCATGATTGAGGGAATGGTGAAGGATGGTGTTATTGAACCTTCATCTAGTCCATGGTGTTCACCTGTGGTGCTGGTAAAGAAGAAGGATGGCAGCATGCGGTTTTGTGCTGACTACCGCCGTCTGAACGACGTTACAAAGAAGGACAGCTATCCTTGCCAAGAATTGATGACACGCTGGACATGCTTACAGGCGTAAAGTGGTTTAGCACACTGGACCTGAAAAGTGGCTACTGGCAGGTTGAAATTGACCCTAAGGACAGGAGAAAACTGCATTCTCGACAGGAAAGGGTCTGTGGCAATTTAAAGTTATGCCGTTTGATTGTGCAATGCTCCAGCAACGTTTGAAAGGTTGATGGAGCTTGTACTTACCGGGTTAATTGGCGATGCCTGTCTGGTCTACTTGGATGACATCATCATCGTAGGCCGTACGTTTGAGGAACACCTTCAAAACCTGGAACGCGTGCTCATGAAGATTCAGAGTGCCAACCTCAAGTTGAGTCCGAAGAAATGTTCACTATTCAAACGGCAAGTTAGCTTTTGGGGTATGTAGTGTCGGAAGAAGGTATCCGCACGGATCCGGAGAAAATTGCCGCTGTCAAGGATTGGCCGGTCCCAAAAGACAAGACGCAGGTTAGAGCATTTTGGGATTGTGCTCTATTATCGGCGATTTGTGAAGAACTTTGCAGATATAGCCAAACCTCTGCACAAGCTAACTGAGGAGAAGCGACATTTCTGCTGAGATGAAAGTTGCGATATCGCATTCCAGGAGCTCAAGGACCGTCTGTGCAAAACACCTATTTTGGGGTACCCTGATGCGGGCAAGGAATTTATAGTTGACACAGACGCAAGTGATATAGGACTTGGCGGTGTGTTGTCTCAACGGAATGGTGATCAAGAGGTTGTGATAGCGTACTTCAGCAAGTCGTTGTCAAAGCCGGAAAGGAACTATTGTGTCACAAGACGGGAATTGCTTGCTGTGGTAAAGTCGTTGCAGCATTTTAGCAAATATCTTCTGGGGCGGAAATTTCACTTACGAACTGACCATGCTGCACTGAAATGGCTATTGCAGTTCAAAAATCCAGAAGGACAAGTTGCGAGATGGATTGAACTACTGCAGGAATACGACTTTGTGATCGAACATCGCAGCGGGAAATCTCATGGCAACGCAGATGCATTGTCAAGAAGACCTTGTCCTGAAGATTGCAAGCATTGTACTAGACAAGAGGGTAAGGAAGTGGTATCTGTGAGGATGCTTATGACAGACCAGCTCAACAATGAGTGGAAAGACAGCCTACGACATGCACAGCAGGAAGATTCGGACATCAAGCCGATTCTAGAATGGATGAAGGCCAGTGCTCCTAAGCCGAAGTGGAGCGACGTCTCAGCGATGAGTTCGACCACGAAAAGCTATTGGGCCCAATGGGACAGCTTGCTGATTCAGGATGGAGTCTTGTGCCGTAAATGGGAAAATGGTCGGGGAGACAGTTGTCATTTGCAAATGGTTGTCCCTAAAGCTAAAGTACCGGATGTTCTACAGCTGTACCATAATGGTTGTTCAGGAGGCCACCTGGGAGTTAAACGAACTCTACTGAAGATCCGAGAACGGTTTTACTGGGTCCACTGTCGTGACGATGTCGAGGACTGGTGTCGCAAATGTACAAGTTGTGCGGCTGTAAAGGGACCTCAAACTCGTAGTAGAGGTGCATTGAAATTGTACAATGTTGGTGCACCATGGGAGAGGATAGCCATTGACGTTGCGGGGCCGTTTCCGGAAAGTGAAAGTGGTAACAAGTATTTCATGGTTGTGATGGATTACTTCACTATGGCCAGAAGTCTTCGCCATTCCAAATCAAGAAGCTTCAACAGTTGCAGATAAACTAGTTCATGAAGTCTTCTGTCGTTTTGGAGTACCTTTAGAGATTCACAGCGATCAAGGAAGGAATTTTGAGTCTCAAATATTCCAGGAAACTTGCCGAGTTATGGGTACTCATAAAACAAGAACAACTTCTTACCACCCACAATCTGATGGAATGGTAGAAAGATTTAATCAGACATTGAGAGGTACCTAGCAAAAGTTGTGGAAAACGGCAACGAGACTGGGACAGGCACATACAACCGTTTTGTTGTCATATCGAAGCGCTGTTCACGAAAGTACATCAGTGACACCAGCTTTAGCAAATTTTGGGAGAGAATTACGGCTGCCTGCAGACCTGATCACCGGAATACCACCTGATGCCCCACGCAGTATAACCGATTATGCAAACGACTTGCGGGACAAAATGAATGACATTTATGAGCACGTCAGACAGTCGGGCCAGCAAACGTCTGAGAAGATGAAAACACGGTATGACCGCAAAATGAACAACAAAGGGTTTGACGAAGGTTCACTAGTGTGGTTACACAATCCAGTTCGCAGCAAAGGGAAATCTCCTAAGCTTCAAGCTAAATGGGACGGACCGTACCGGATTGTGACAAGGATCAATGACGTAACCTACCGAATACAGAAAGGTGCAAGAGGTACTCTAAGATCGTCCATGTGGATCGACTGGCGCGTTATTATGGGCTAATAATGCTCGGACGAGCATGTCTTAGGAGGGGCAGTGTTGCGCGCCACTATTAATGGTTTATACATGGCAACACTAGTTACCACTAGCGCCCTAGTATCGAGTAGCAGAACTAGGAGAGTCAAGATCCTTCTCGAAATTTCGGGACCGATATGTACTCGAACATTCTAGATGTTTCTACAGTAGAAGGTTCTGGAAACTATCTGAGGCCCTATATAAGGCCGGTATAGACCGCGACCGAGGCAGTATTGAATTGGCGATACAAGCGAATACTTCGAAGCGATACAACTGGGAATTAAAGTGATCAGTAGTATAATTGTGTTTTGTTATTAGTGTGGTATTAAGTTGTATTTAGTGTTCTATAATTAAAGTGTCAATTTTGGTAATTCAATAGGCAGTTTTAATTGTCTCGAACCCCAAGCTCGTAACAGATATTCGAGTAATTTTGGTGCAACCTCTCAAATGTATGGGAATTTACCCCATAGGATTGTGAGGCTTGAGCCAAAATTACTCGAATATGCCTTAAATAAAAAAAATTCTGGAAGACAGATTGTTTTATAAACTATACATTATTATTGATGTTTTTTATTGCATTTGCACATAATATTTCCACGCTTGTTACTGATATATAACACATGTTATTGTCAGAGCGTTATTCTTCACAGAACATTAACGTAAATTTAAATCAGCAAAATTCTCATGGTGAAAACTTATCTCAGCCCAAATACGTGATCTGAAACAGATACAATTCGAGTCAATATAGTAATAATACCTACAAATAACGGTCAATAAATTCATAATGTTTATAGACTTACCACAATATTGTCATAAGTTTTCTTTTCCTATTATAGGAAACCTGCAGAAAGTGATCAGATGATTTTGTGCTTTTTATTTGCACAACACTTAACTTACTTTCGATGATGATCACACATCGTGCATAAAATTTTGAAATAATGAATTCATTTATACTCAATATCTTATACAGAGTTAACATCTCACAAAAAATCTTTACTGTATATTCACGACGATATTATGAGTGTGTGTATTCGCCTAAAAACGAAAATGAAGTATTTTGAGCCTATAATAACTTCTTCTTTTGATAGAATTCTGCTAATATTTAATAATTTAATTTTAATCAATTAATAGGTAAATTAATAGCGCAAATCTCAGAGTAATATGTATATAATTATACTTTAAACTTTAAAGAGCAAACCAAAAAAAGTTAACACAGAATTAACATTTTTAGTATCTAATTTTTAAAATGGCAATCTAAAACAACATGAAGGAAAGAAACAGCGATATTTTTTCTCGCTTTAATTTTACAAGCCTAACACAAACATTGACAAAATCATGATTGTATGCAGATTTCTCAGCTTTCATACAAAGTTGCATCACTATGCACCGCACAGTAGATTACCACGGATTAACTACGGATAATTTAACACTTAGCTAAGCATGGGCGTTTTCAGTTTTTAGCTGCAACGGTTACGTAACCGATATTTAGTTTTCATATCGTTATTGAAAACCATTTTCAAATATCGATATCAGTAGTAATAGTTTTCTACTGAATGCACAAACGACAACCGAAACATAACCGCAAACTGTAGAACCAGTGCAACATTTATTTTACGAATTACTTAGATTATTTTAGTTTAGAAGTCAGAGTTTCTAATATAATCTTAGATGTAATATTTAGATATGTATGTTAATATATCATTTATGTAAATTTATTGTTATGCAGTAATAAATTATTCTTTCTATCCTTATTTGTTTCTATAATGTTTATAAAGAGTGACAAAGCAAATTTATGCTGCAGAAGTGAACGGCAGAGTCGGAAAGGGACGCCCTAGACGAAGATTTATCGACCAAATTGGCGATATATTGAATAAAACCCTTAACCGACGAGCGTGTATGCGTAGATATATGGATGTAAAGGAGGAGAGAGGTGTGCCAGGATCGTGCCAAATGGAAGTCCGTAGTCTCTGCCTACCCCTCTGGGTGACAGGCGTGAGTGTTTATGTTATGTTTATGTTTATAAACATTTTTTTAAAGTGAGACGTAGAATTAGAGTTTGATTTCAAAGTCTATTAAAGTGTATTTATAAGAAGTAAACATAATTTATATACATGGTTATTTTGCAATAACTGGCGAAATTTTCAGAGAAGATTCAGAATAAGTGACAAATGGTGAATAAAAATTAATTAAAAAAATCTCAAACATTCTGTCCTTTTTATCTTTTAAATTCAAAATGCGTGCTAATGCATTATTTTAACTGATTTTACTGCGCACGCACACATTCGTAAAAGTCCATCGGTAGGCAAAAACGTTGTTGCCCATAAGTTTAATAGCCCATAATATTAATCACATTCAATTTGGGATAATTTCAAATAAAAGTAGAAGCCTTATTTACTCGAATTTTGAAAAACTGCAATAATGGTTATCGTTATTTATATATTTAAACTTAAGGTTAAAATTTGGCTACTCTTTGAAAAATAACCCTGTATATAGGTAGAAAATTATTTTAGGTAGTTTATTTTTTAATTATTATTGAAGTTGGCTTTTTACCTTCATCCTTAACTAGGCTTAGGACTATCAGAAAAGTTTTAAAACTAATGTACAAAATGCACACAAATATTGCAAATAAATGCACAAACGCCATGTCAAAAATTAATAATTTTATAGATTATCTTAGTTAAGTCAAGTGCGTAATTGTTGCGTTTTGAAAAAAATTTAAATTCTAAACTTTCCATCAAAACATAAACAAAATGTTGCCATAATCAAATATAATGTGGTTCTTGTGTCTAATGCCCTAAAGATCATATAAATTTGACAACTCTCACAACTACACAAACTTAAAAATTAGGCAATTTTAACCATTTAAAATTCGACCTTATTGCTTTAGGTATACTCAACCAAATCTAAGAAATACCTTTTGACAGCTGTCAGACTTTAAAAAGATCGATATCGATTTTTTAGAGTTGGTAATCATTTACAGTTTTGTTTCAATTAATACAAGAATAAATTAGAAACGGATTTCAGATTCAGTTTCTGTATTTATTGTTACTGCTTATTTCTAGAGGCAAAGTTATATAAATTTAAGATTGAAACTAGATAAAAAATAAATTTATTGAATTACTTTCACAACACCTAGTAGAGCTGTCGTTGTTTACATTAATTATTGTTTGAATTTCAATAATGTAGTCAAAATTAATGTCAATTTCAAAATCAACCATAATAATTTTCTATGTTTTCTCCACCACTTTTGCCCAAACATTTCTGACTGTTTAAAGTGCCACTACCACAACTACGTCTTGCCAAGGTCACCGAATATAAAAGAAACAGTCCAAAAAAGTCCAAAAAGTCCGTGTCACAAAATAAGAAAACAAATACAAAATCACAAAAGTAACCACGGGTAAGCTCCCGAAATGGCGGGAGATTGGAATTACATAGTGTTCTTTTCAGCGCGGCCTTGGACATGAAATTTTTAAAGATTATTTTAATATTGTTGCCGATTATTCGCATAATAATGAATTTTAATCATCCAAACACTACTGTAAGGTACATAGCGACATATCATTGAAACAACGACAGGCAAAAAAGTTGACTGGTATTTTTTTATATTTTGCTTTTTTTGAGTGATTCTAACTTAAATTAGAGATAAAGAACTATACATGTTGTAATGAAGTATATCTTACTTCATAATTATTGGGATTTATGTAAAAGTATATTTTAAATCGTTTTAAAATGTGAGTACGCTTATACAAAGTTATTGCGGAATGATTAATGTGAAACGTCAAAAGGTATTTCTTAGATTTGGTTGAGTATAATTATATTTCACTACGTGCACCGTTGTGTGTTATCTACAAAACATCTTAACGAAATCCATATTCGCTTCATCTCTTTCTATACGTATTTATGATACCGTCGCAAGAACGAGAAACAACGAATATCAATGAAGGACATCGGTTAGTTCGTGGGCCGTGTTGGTATATCGTTCCAGTTTGCGTTTTACGTTTCGTACGTTGGTTAGTTGGTTTTGGTTGGATATGTGATAACGGTTATGAACTTAGGTTTATCGATATGATATATTTTGATAACATAACGTTATTAGTTACGTTTGGTATATCGGTCTCAAGCCTAATATTTAATACTTACTGTACTGGTGCATCATAACGTCTCTTCTGCGTAATCGGTTGTAAGCAGTTTCATGGGTATGCCTAAATAGTTTCAAAATCGACTATTTTTGTAACTAGTTAGGTACTTCTGTACTGTCATATTAAGTTTTACTGATACGATTGCGAATATTAAGATCGAATGAACCTGTTACACGTTTAACCGTTGTAATGTTAGTGTTCTTTTACAATTTTATCAAATTGAACTTTCCTTATGCTCACGGCCGTAGCTAGGGGGGAATTCTTTGTTAAGATGGCTTTCGAAGCGCCATCACATGAAGCGATGGGTATATTTAATTATAACCCTAATAGCCACTTTAGCTTGAAATTGACGATAATTTGATGTTGAAATTACCTGAAATTTGCTGCCCGAATTTGCCTACAATTTGAAAGCAAAAGTTGAAAATAAAAATTTGCGGTTAATTTTGCATTCTCATTCGGGCAGTAAACCAGTAAATTTACGTCAAATTCAATAGCAAGTTGCATACAAATTGTCGTAAAAAATGAAAAAGTCCGAAGTTGACGGAAATTTGACGAAAAGTTCAAGGAAACTTTTGTAAAGTACATTTTTGCTAAAGCAAACTGTGCTATTAGGGAATAAAAAATAAAAAAAGTGATGCAGAGGGGATTCCCCGTACCATTGATTGCAATATGGGCTATATTGAAATCTACGGGGAATCCTCTTTTAAACTAAAATAAACATTAACTAGAGATTGATTATAATCGTTTGTAGTTTGGTTAAGTGAAGTGTACGGTAAAGATTGTTTTATTCAAAAATCGATGAAATTTTTATTTTTATTGCTCATTGCTATAAATTGAAGATTCATTGATTTCGCGATGGATATACGGGCTTTCTTTGGAAAAAAACGAAGAGTTGAAGAGCAAATTGACCACGAAGAACCTCACTGCTCAAAACAGGTGAAAGCTCAAAATACAATCGCTACTCCTAGTTCCATGGCAACAGGTTGGTCAACACATGTTGGTAATGTTAGCTATGGTATTCCATCTGATATTGCCCAAATCGGAGAACCAATAAAACAAGTTGTTTTAGACACATCCAAAACAACATAACAGGGCCTTTGTTTTCGATTGGTTCAAGCGTTATAAATGGTTGCAGAATTCTGTCGAGAAAGATGCTGCTTTTTGCTATCCATGCCAGCAATTTTTACCTCATGGAAGCAAACAGACTTCGTACATTTCCACAGGATTTAGAAACTGGAAAAATATCACTGATTCTAAAACTGGTTTTCCAAAACATGAAAAATCTATTTCTCATATTCAGTCGCGCTCGCGCATCATTGTTTAGTGTGACAGTAACATAGAATAAAACAGCGTACGTAAAATAACCGTTAACCGTTACATTCTTCTGTACCACGAAACTAAGTACACGTTATTCTCTGTGTAACGCTCACCCCTAATTAACTGTTACTAGTTATAGTTACTACATAGGTTAAATTAAAATAAGGATCTCTTTTAGACTGAAGAAATTTGTTGCCTTTTAATTCAAGATTTTGAAATATTTTTTGGTGTAATCAAATATTCCTTTTATTACTTACTCTTTGTTGCAAAACTACTACTAAAGGTTTATCTATCTTATCATCCCTTAATATTTTTAGTATATCTTTTGCAAAGCAGGTCAAGAAGACAGACTAATGTAAATGCTAATATTTTAAACGGTGAAAGTGGGGATAGGAAACTAAATTAATTTCTAAGAAAATTTAATCAAGCACGTTTCATTACCTTTCTTTGGCGTAAGTCACTCATATTCATAAATTATTCACTTCAAACAGTGCCACAATTATAATAGTTATCTAATAAAAACACTTGGAAATATCTGTAAGTATTTATCACTAATTCAAAAGTTTAGTGTCAGTAAACAACGCATAACCTATAACCCAACGCACCCTTCTGTTACACAACTAGTTTCATCAAAAAATAATCTGTTATGTTGGTCTGAGCCAAGTCTGAGCATAAATAATTATTTTCTTATTACTTTAATTGTTTATTCCACGTAACGTATTATAATGATACAGAATCCAGTCCACAGACTAAACTAGCAGTAAAAATGTTTGATAACACTATCAACAACGATTGGATGATTACTATCGTTCATTAATGATTACAATATGAGCATTAGTGATGTGTTAACTTGATTGCTTCGCAAGATGTTATTATTATTTACGCACAAATATTATTATATAAATACATACAAATATAATTAATATATAATTATGTACTAATAATTTTAGTGATATTAATTGATAATTCAAAACAATATTCGTTTAACTATTTTTAGTAGGTATAGGTATGTACTACCGAAGCGAGTACAAACTATTTGTCAAAAATCCTTCCCTAAAATGAAAATACGTATATTATCAATAAAAATTTTTGTCGGTATTCCCACAAATTAATAAGTGCTAACGCAGGCATTCCTATGTTATATTTTAGGATCTTAGACGAACAAAGAAAGAAAAGCGGAGAGCTGCGTTTATTTCAACTGATGCAATAACCAAGCCAAAACCATGCTCAACTTATTCTATTAACACGCACTCACGAGTCGAGTTCTAAAATCATTTGCAACCAACAACATGGTTTTAGGTGCATATGCGTGGCGTGCGTGCGTCCACCAGTGAACTTTTACGGGCTAGAGAAAGAAAGAAGAAAGATGTCTGCGTGAGTGCGTGTGAAGAAGTTGAGCATGGTTTCGGCATCACTTAAAATGTAGCGCTAAGACATTATTTCTTTGTTGGTCTGAGTTTAAGATGAAAAAAAACTTGCTGTGCTCTATGAATGGCGAGAAACTGTTGTATTCAACAACTTCCAACATTTAAATATGTTGATTCTATACAAATTGACACATTCATCTAAAAACTTATACAGGCAAATTAGAACGTGGAAGATCTAGTTCTAAGATACTGCTGACCATGTAATGTTTCAGTTTCCCTCTGTCGCCTCTCGACGATATAGAGTAGCGGATATTCTCACACCGCCACTACACGGTTATTCATTTTATTTTATAATATTAATTATAAATGTGTAAGATTTAATAATTTATAAGTATATAGTGACGTGCCCTTTAGGTTTTTGGAAAAACGTAGAATATCCGCCTTATAATTTTATTGCGTGACATCACTATTCTGCTGACCTTGGTAAATTGAGATTGTATCTTTGTATCAACGACGCAAGCAAGCATGATCGTGCAGAATTTTCTTAACCATTGAACATAAAGACGTAAGATCTTAACATGTTATGCAACAAACTGCCTGATGCTTGTTTCCGTATTATTACGTGAACATATCGCAAAATGAAAAAATAATATATTTTTTTACTAACATATGTACACACTTAGTAACGTACACACTTACTAAACATTTTTCCATAATTACTTGGTTTTCCAACAATCTACTTAGAGAAGAATACCCAGTGCCAGTCTTTAGACACACAGAAATTCAAAATTATAAGCTGCCAGCCCGTCTTTACTTTTAATCCTCTTGTCTTTAATGTTCCTCTGATTTTGGTGACATTAGGTGCTAATTAAAGTAGACTTAGAAGGCTTGTCAAGAATATTGGCTTATAATTATAGTAGGGGAGCCCATGATGCTAAATGGGAATTTACTCGAGCGTCGTAGGGACCTATTAGATTTTGTAGATTAGTTGATAGAAAGAAAAAAAAAGTTATATAATGTTTCCCCTTCCAGTGGTGGGGGAAGCGTCTACAGATCTTCAAATATGTAAAAACTACTACAAACTACTACAGATGCTCAAAAATTCCAGAGCGTCAGATATTCAAAAGGGATGTTGAGTGAACCCTAAAAATGCTCCCATTCAAAAGACTGACGATTCGGAAGTGACGCAAGCTCGTAGCGAATTTTTGAAAATGCAAAAAAAATCGCCATATTGAAATACTCCAGCATGTCTGATTATTATACAGAAGGTTCAACTTGAGGTCCCAGTTATGGTTGCTTAAAATCTGACGATTATTTTGAGGGATATTAATAATCTGACTGCTAAAAATAATTATTTTTATGAAATAATGATTTCTTATATTTACGCGAACACTACACATTGAATAAAACTATTTTTACGGATTTTATCGCGTTTAATTTACTATTTTGATTCCCGACGTTTCGGGTACTTTACAGTCCCCCCCGTGACCATGGGTTGCTGTAAAGCACCCGAAACGTCGGGAATCAAAATAGTAAAATTAAACGCGATAAAATCCGTAAAAATAGTTTTATTCAATATTTTTATGAACTTTTTGTGGGGATGGCACGAGAAATAGGGAAAAAGTGAAAGGAAGAGAGGTGCGGAGTGGGGTAGGTATACATGCTTTACTCCAGCTGCACGCTCTCATCTTCATAGACGATTTTTAGTATTTCGGCTTGTGGAAATCGGCATATTATGTTTTTTAGTTTTTTTGCATTATTTCCTTCAAAATAAAAAAAATTCAACCACGCACGGGAATGTCAAGTCAACGTTATATTTACGTGATAGAGCCATGCTGCAGCTATATTAGTAGTATAGTTGTAGCACGAATGGGTCGGCTCGACCGGGGAAGGACTACGCTCTCACAGAATACCAGCGTAAAATAGCAGCTCAACACTGCTGTGTTTCGTATGGTGAGTTTAGAGAACCGGAGACCCTTTTTACTGGAAAAGAGGCATTCCATCTTATTCCTCACGGGTGACAACGCATCTGCATTTTGATTCTCTATTGAGGATAGATGTAGATGTAATCACAGCAACCACTTACCATCAGGTGGACTGTGTGCTCGTTTGTCACCCCATCCTATAAAAAATATAATATAATAAAATAAAATAGCACGCTGTATTCTGTAACAGCGTGGTCCCGGTCGAGCCGACCAATTGGTGCCAAAACCATAATACAGTTTGCGTGGCTCTACCTCGTAAAAATACGGCAACGGTTAAAGGCAAAGTATCATAAACTGATAATTGTATAGTGGCGATGTAAGAACATCCACTACCTCATGTCCTCTCGTGGGTGTCGTAAGAGGCGACAGAGAAAAACAAATCAGATGATGGACAGCAGGTTCTTATTAATAACAACTACAAAATAAAAACACTACGGTTGCAACTATGACAAATACCCCCTTATTAGGCAATCTATGGGGGAGGCCTATGTTCAGCAGTGGACTTTAAAAGTAACATTTTAACATATAATTTATTAATAATTAACAGATTCAAAACTAAACAGTAAAAATGGACTCGAACCCGATACTGAAGAAAATGAAAGCATATGGCATCGGACACCGTAAACTTCACGACGAGCTATTTGTGGGGGATAAACCGCCCCCACGGTTAGGTGTGTACGACATCGATGAAGAAGACTTATGCCATGAAGTGTAAGTTGCTTAAAGAACTTTGAGACATCTAGTAACACAGCGCCAATCCATTTGTCACGTGTATCACCTTATGCCCGGCTATAGACTGTTACTGGCTGGTAAAGAAAAATGAAATAACATTTTTTATATAAAACTGTAGTGACAAACGAACTTACAGTCCATCGGATACTAAGGCCCGTATTAATAAACGTTACTCAGCTCAAGTACACGCACTTGAGTACAATCTTGAGGTTATAATCTTATTAATAAACATATCTCAAGATGCGGTTTACGTTTACGATATCAGCTGAGTGCCACACTGATTAATAAACGAAACTCGACTCTCAAGTGTGTATACTTGAGTGCAAGTCACAGAACAGTATTCCTAAGTACAGCGTTTTGAGATACTGTTTTTATATGTTTATTAATTAGCAACGATCTTGAGATGCTGATTTCGTAATGAGGGCGTATCAAATGATTACGCACTTGAGTTCGTCGTTGAGTAACGTTTATTAATACGGGCCTAAGTGGCTACTGTTGCCCGTGAACGTCTGCGACCAATTTCAAATAAACAGGGCTACAGCCTATGTTCAGCAGTGGACTTGATAGGCTGTAATGACAGTAAAAATTTTTTTTACAAATACATATACGTAAAGTCATAAATGGTTTGCGGGGAATACTTATGTGTAGTACCTAAGATTTGGTTTGGGTTGCATACGAATTTGTCTGGACATGGCAGCATTCGGTCTATCGTCGCAACTTTTTGTTTGTCTCGACTATTATCCGGAAAGCCTTTTTTCTTGAAAACGCCAAAACATAAATATGAAAAAAGGAACAAAAGAAATGTGATACAATGGACGTTCTTATTGCTAAAAGCGATTTCTCCCAGACAACAAATGTTTAATTTTTCGAATGTTCTTTATCAAATATTGATGACGACACTTCTTCAGCATGTTACTAACGTCCACTCAAGGACTTTGGACGATAAGGGGAGAAGAATCTACTTTTTTTACGCGATACGCCCTGTAGAACGAAAAGCGGTTTCGCGACCTTATTTTATTTTATTAACCGACTTCAAATAAGGGGGAGATACTCAATTCGACCGTATTTTTTATGTGATTTTGATGATTCTTTTTTTATTTGAAAGCTGGTGCTTCTCATGTAAATTTATCCCATCTTTCTTCAAGTGGCAAAATTTCATCTAGATCTAACTAGTAGTTTTTCAGTTATCCTTAATAATTCGTATTTAATTGACTTCGACTATATTGATGATGTTCTCATTTTATTAATATTGAAGTCGGTTGTACAACATTTTTAATTTTGCCACTTGTGATAAACCAACAGCTTAAAAATCTTAAATAAGTAACATGCTACTAACAAAAAGCCAATAATAGCTAAAACATTCATATTATCATAATAAGCAATTAGCTCATTTAAAGGGCATAGCACAATTTCAAACATTAAAAATGGATTATTTATAACATAAACATTCATAATAAATTTTAAAAGTGAATCAACCTGACCGAATTAATATACTAAGCCTTTGGGCGAGATAAGAACAAACCCAATATTAAAATGAATTCTATATTTACTATTGAATTTGTGAGAGCAACTTATAAACTTTTTATTAGTTTATTTAAAAAGACAGCGATGTTACAAATTAATATGTTTTCCTTCCTTTTTCTAACTTTTTCAGCATCCCAACTGTATGCAACGTCACCGGTTGCACATTCGTGGCGGACTCACTGCTTGAATTCGAGAATCACTATAACGCGTGCCACAGATATGCTTGTGGTCAATGTAAAAGATGCTACCTTCGCCTCATCTCCTCGATCTGCATCTGCAGGAGAAACACGATTCTTTTTTCGCAGTTATGGCTGCTAAGAAACCTTCGGTATGTACCAATGGAAGGGGAACGGACCAATTAATTTGTTAAGCGATATCATCCCGTGGGTGCCGTAAGAGGCGACACGCACGGGACTGCCTCGTTGGTCTAGTGGACGCAAACGCGATTGTTGATCATGAGGGCCCGGGTTTGAATCCTGGATCGAGCCAAAATCAGTTATTGGGTTTTCTGCCAAGATATGAGAAAGTAAAAGTAGCAACCCGAAGTCGGGACGTTGTCGGTGTTCAACCCCGTGCCTCGGAAAGCACGTAAAGTGGTTGGTCTTGCGCCTGATCTCTCTCCGGTCGTGTCGGATTACCGTCCCATCGGACTATGAGAGTGAGGGAATAGAGAGTGCACCTGTGTTTGCCCCTACACTTGGGCGCTATAATCCTGTCCTGCGCAGATAGCTAGTCTCCGTTGAGACTAGACTGGCCGCCGTGACCGAAATTTGGTCTGGAGGACATTATTGTATTATTAAGAGGCGACAGAGGGAAGCCGAACCAGGAGATGAGCAACAGCATTTTCCTGATAACAGCTGAATAAAGATAAAAAACTTCGGTTGTCAACCCGTTTGTCAAGCGTGGCAACTATGGCAAATATCCCTTGAAACAATCTATGGGCGAGGCCTATGTTCAGCAGTGGACTTTTAATAGGCTTTAATGTTAATGGTAAAACAATGCTTCAGTGACGAGAGTCGGTGTTTTGTGTGAACCTTGGCGGCCACAAGTGGCGTGACGGTGGCACTGCTATAGCAAGTGACCGCCAATGGCCACACGTGTTAGGTCAATCCATACTAGTACAAGACGTATGAAAAAGCATGTGGACTGCTTGCCGCTAGCCGCTGGTGATGAGGCCGGTGTGATGGCTCGTTTAAGCCGAACCTATACTTACCGAACGGCACGTTCGTAAGACTGACTGTGACTGGTGAAAGAAGCGCTATGTTATTTCAACCGCCGCTATAATATTATTATTATCGATTACAATAAAACGTTATCCTTCTTTTGAGGTACTCGGTTAAAAAGGCTATGCTCCTACTTGCTTTCAAATATGAACGGCATGATCTAGTAGATTATTAGATACAGATAAATATATAATATAATATAAACACTCACGCCTGTCACCTAGAGGGGAAGGCAGAGACTACGGACTTCCATTTGGCACGATCCTGACACACTTCTCTCGCCTCCTTTACATCCATATATCTACGCATACACGCTCGTCGGTTAAGGGTACTCCTAATCTGGCCCATTTTCAATATATCGCCAATTTGGTCGATAAACCTTCGTCTAGGGCGTCCCTTCCCGACTCTTCCGTTCACTTCTGCAACATAAATTTGCTTTGTCACTCTTCCCTCGTTCATTCTTTCTACATGACCAAACCACCGCAGCATTCCTTTCTTAATCCTGGTCAAATCAAAATAAATATCCAAAACAGATAAAGTTTTTGGATAATATCTTATGTGATATTGTTACCGAAGTCGACATTAGCCACAACATTGTGTAAACCACCATTCTGCGCTTATCTACTCAAAGGGCTTAGCCAAGTTGACATGCTAGCTTGCTACAATCACTATTTAGTATCGCTAATGTTATGTCACGTGACTTAACGTTGAAATATAATTCCCATATAATGTTTCTATAGTTTTCTAATTCTATTAGCATTAAAGATTGAAGAAAAACAACTTTTATACAATAAATATGTACAATCATACTCATCAAAGTCCACTACTGAACTTTGACCTCCTTCATAGATAATGTCATAGTTCCCGCAGTTTTTTATTTTCTTTATATTATTAGGAAGACGTTGCTGCCCATCTTCTGGTCAAGGGTATCGTTCTGTGGGCGATAGGTAGTAGTGGATATTCTTACACCGTCACTACACGGTTAAATAATGTACCTACAATAAATAAAACTTGGCTAAGCCCACAGTATCACTAGCAAGCTAGCAACGTTTTGATCGAAGTAACTATTGCAATGATTTGGAGATGCTATAAATCATTTATTCTCGAGATAAGCGAAAAAAAAATATATATATACAAATATGAACTCGCACGCAACCCCTCACAGATATCATTTGAAAATGAGTAAAATCGAACTCTACCGACCACAAAACGTGATGATGTGTTTAATTTTGACTAAAATTTTTCCATTACAACTATTTACTAAAATTTCAAGTAAATCAATAATGGCTATTCATTATTACAGCCTAATGTCCACACTGTTTAACGTAGACTCCCAACATAGATTGCAACATAGACCGTGCACAGCAGCATCGACAACCTACATGTTTCATCAAAACGTCACTCCCATTAAGTGGGGGCCCGCCTAACACTACGCTCACCACACAGACTACTGAGAGGATACTGTGCATGGTCACCAGTACGGGGCTGCCACTCGAGAAACTTTTATTCCCATCGCTTGTCAGTTCTTCGAGCTAGAAGGCCAGCCCATTGCCACTTCATCATACTGATCTGCTCAGCGAATATACTCGTTATGGATTTTATCAAACAGATAAATTCTCGCTGAGGGACTATGAGCTTTTTCATATGGCAAGTAGTGAAGGACGACTTATTGGTTCCATAAGTCACTGGCAACACGCAATCACGCAGTCATCACTGTCTACTACGAAGCAGCTATTATAATCTTATAAAAAAAACTTGACATACTTCTCTATCGTTGATGTTGATAAGATTAGACGGAAAGATATTGAATAAACATTTTCTAATGCAATTATAATATTATGTACCACAAGTTGATTATATGTTAATATTAATACACTGGTATATACTATATATCTGTATTCTGCCTCGATCACGCCATTTCTTTCAGTAGGTTTCATCAGCAGGCGATTTAAGTTATATGACGCCCTTACTGTTTAAAAAAAATATTTATTAATCTTTCACTTACACATAAAATATTTTAAAATCAATAAAGAAATATTTTTTAAGTAAGTTCTCAGAGCAATAAATATACTGGACTATTTATATTAACACCGAAACCATGCTCAACTTCTTGACATCAACTCTGACTTACATCTTTCTTCTCTCTTTTTAACAGCTCGTAAAAGTCCACTAGACACAAACATAATATGCACCTAAACCGACGTTGGTCGCAAATAATTTTACATGTATGTAGGTACATGACTTGAAATGTGCCCAGCGCTCTATCTTTCTTTGGTCAGTCACGCTGCAGCATGAATTGATCTCAACCGAGGTAGAACCACGCCGGCATAAAATAGATACACAGATATATACATACATAGATAACTATATACTAGTCTCAGAAATAGATATATGAAATAGATAGGTGTCATCAGGTGGACCATGTGCACGTTTGTCATCCTTACTTCTACAAATATATTGATGTGTAGATTAAGAAATAACCTTTTCAATATTTTTTTCTAAAATTGAATGACAAAAAATTCTGGCTAACGAACGGATGGTGAGTGGACTACTGCTTTCCATGGACACCTGCACAAACTTCAAACAAAGAAGGCTACAAATTCGTATTTAAATTCTGAGGACAGATGGAATATCTCACAGCCTATAATTATTTTTTTAATATATAATTTCAAAAGAAAACCTACCCGATCCGTTAATTAAAAATAAATTCTTATTTTAGAAGTAGTTATTGTCATATTTTAAAATAACAACAATGCAGCTTTAAATACTATGTTATTATGTTCTTTCACAGTATTGCTGTTACATAGAAGAGTGTAAAGAAAAATTTAAAACCCCGATGAGCGCTTAGACCACTGTGTGAAAGTTCACAAACTACCAAAAGACTTTAGATTTGATCAGAAACCCAAAACTCCAAAATTTAAAAAGAAGGATATCAATAAAACAGATTTGTCTATGGATGTTGACGTAGCAACTAGTAAGCCATTAGAAAATAAAAAGTTTTTATTTAGTAACAGTAAGCAAAAGGCATTTTCAAAGAATTGTAAAAAGTCAGCAGTGGATAACACAAACGTCAATTCAATGAATATGGATGATGAAGTGCCGTATATGAAGAAAAATTTCTCCACATAGTGACCTGAACTAAAGAGTTTAAGAAGTTGATAATATGCCAAATGTTGTGGATTCTATGGGACAGTCCCACAATTATTAAAACCCAGAAAAAACTCATCTCACCTTTCTATAGTGTTATAAGCACTGATCTCTATATATACAAGGGTCAGTGGTTATAACTCTATTTCAAGAGATTTTGAAGAATAACAATACTTCTGTAGTTGTATGGGATCTGATATTAACTTATAAATTATAGGAAGTGATATTTTGTTTAAAGACTAAGTACAATAAGTAATGTATGTCTGTTGTTTTACATTTTGTTGTAAATATTTCAATATTTGTACTTGTTTTAGAAGCACCATGTGTTTGAAAAAAATGTTTGATGTAGGGTTCTAATGTTTATCTTATACTGTACTTACTGGAAGGTCTAACTACATTGCTAGATGTAAGAAAGAAATAAAGAAACTTGTTATAATTATTTATATTAATTGAAAACAGGAATAGCTAACATTACACAAAAATCTGTTGCTCAATATAACATTTTAGCCCTAATTTGAGCTAAAATAAGATGATAATGATACTACATAAAGGTGGTGACTGAGATGAGCATTTGCTCGATGTGGATATTTGCCTGATCACCTTCACCTGATCCTTCGCAACAAATAGAATAGAATAGAATATTTTTTATTCAATATAGATTACATGTGTAATTCTCAATGAAAGTCATTTTTTACTTTACCACTGGTTCGAAAAAAAACCTCTGTCCTGGGAAGAACCAGCAAGAAACCCAGCGGGACTTTTATGCAATAAATGCTCGACTGTCCTCCAATAGTTGTAGTCAAAATGGCGGACATAGAGGTAGTGTGTGCTGCATTCCTTTTAATCCGTTATTGCTACTTAAAGAAGAAAAGAAAGCGTATTTGGACAACAAATTTGTTCAAAATGAGAAATAAAGCTGGCGGATTGGAACAAAAATTGTTTTTTCCTGACTCCACTGCATTTTACCAAACACAAAAATACCATGACACAAATGGAGCAACGAGTGCGCTCTCGGCGGTGCACGTGCTAGCGACTGACTTGTAATGTAACATTCAAAGGGATTCTCCAAAAAACCAACAACCGATTGAAGCGCGCTTGGGTGCTTGGCGCTCGTCATCGAGCAGATGAGCTAAGCGAGCATCGGCTCACTGTACTGACATGCCGAATATTTTACTTGTAACATGCTCACATCCAGCAAATGCCCATGTCAGTCGCCACCTTAAGATGCACCACACACATGATTACTTCATCTCATCTAGTATGTGAAATTTATTGTTATATTGAAGGTTTTTCATCAACCTTAATGTAAGTGTTAAAAATAAAAGTAACTAATACTCCTATAATGTTTTATTTACTCTCCACAAGAGTGTGAAATAAGGATAAATTTGAAATTTTATGCATCCTGGCACATATTCAAACTTTTTTAGATTCAAATATTACAATAATCAAACTAGCAGCAAGCTAGTTAGATATTAAACCACTATTACATTCTCTTACTATCATTATAATAATTTTATACTAAAATTATAAGCACAAAGTGATTTCTGGTAATTTCCATAATAAATATTAGCCTATTGTACATATTTTCTCACTATTATCAGATACATTTACTTTGCTTTGCCTTGAGCAGCAACAGCAGCCATGGCCTTCTTTACCGTTTCCTCATCACCCAAAAAGACCATAGAATCAACGGGCTTCATGTTTTCGTCCAATTCATACACAAATGGAATTCCAGTAGGCAGATTCAGTTCCATGATGGCAGCGTCGCTGAGATCTATAATATAATATTAAAATCTCATTTTAGTGAATTCTGTATTCAATAATTGGGACGTAAGGGGGAATATTCCAACTTCTTTATTTGCCAACTCCACCTGCACATGTTACACCCTGGTAGCTGGTAATCAAGGTTCTAGTAATTGACTGATGACAGATAATCCATCCAAAAACATTGAACTCAAATTTCACAAACTGGTGATAGGAAGTAGCATTACTAGTGAGTTAACATTAGCTCACATCATCATCATTACATCTATCAAAAGTATAAAGCGGAACGACCGTTGCGAACAAAACTATGTGAAAACTAGGCTCAGTTAACTAAACAAAACTAACCTGGAAAATTGTTGCACGTCCACCGAAAAATAAGCTAAAACAAACAACACTTAGCAAAAGGCGCCAGAGGGGTAAGGTAAGGGGTGAGAGGCGCTTAGCTTAGTTAGTTTGACTTAGATTGGCTATTTTACCTAGCTTAGCAGGCATAGTTTACGGTGGATGCTCTTGGGTGAAAAACTGGCTCAGCTATGCGAGCTAAGATAAACTAAGTTAGTTTAGTTTACGGTGGATGTTCGGCTTAAATGCAGAACGTAGGTAACCCCTAAAGTTTACCTCATAGGAGGGATATTTTTTATAGTTCCCATGCTTGGCAAACAGGTTGACAACTTTAGTTATTGAAGTGAAGACTTTTTTAGAACCGTTGTGATTTGAAACTCAATGAAACTAAAAAGAGACAAGCATATACATCTATAGAATTTAGACTGAATGAATGAAATAGATCTTGGTTTCTTTTTCTTAAGGTCTCACTTCTACCTCATGTGAACTGCACACATATTTTGAGTTGTTATCTTGAAAGATGACGCTGCCCATTTCCTGTTTCATTGCTCTTAGACAACCACCAGTTATTATGGGATAGTAGATATTCTTATGCTGTCACTACAGAGTATTAGCTCTGCTCTCACTAATCCACGAAGCAAATACAAAGAGGAGATGGCATAAGCAACTGTGCACTGTGATTCTAACTAGGTCCTGACTTCATCACAGTGGGCGTGGCTTTACTTAGTATACTGTCAGTGTTCGTCCTGTGCGCTTATGTATCGAAAATCGCAAATCGGTGTATTTTCGTAGTATTAAAAAGAAAAGGATAGTGTTGTGTTTTATCATGTAAAAACTACTCAGATAGAACGCTCTGATAATATGGATTGCATCAAATTTTATTTGTAAGTAATTTTATACCTAATTTATTAAAAAGGTTCTAGGAAAATCTCTGCGTCGGCTTCCAAATGTAATTAAATATATTCGACAATAGATGGCAACACTTTGTGTCATGGGAACTAAAAATATAAAGGTACGTAGAGCTCAATATTAGTAAAATAATCATACGAAGGTGTTGAAATTTGTTTTGCATTCAGTCCTAAAGAATTTTTAATCACCAAAATATTATTTTTAGTTTTTATAATCATTTTGTAAACAGGCCACCATCTATCGTCTAGGTAGCTAAGCTACATTGCAACATTGATATGGAACGATGCGAGTAGTTTTACTATTTATCGGTAGATGGAAAATAGTAAAGTGGGCGGGGCTTAACACCCCGCAAATTGTCACGCGTTGTTACATAGTGAAATCTAATTACAACATCTCCTCTTTGTATTTGCTCCGTGCACTAATCTACCTGCCCTGCAAAAAATTCACTACTCATGAATTTTGTTTACATTTTTGTATAAACAAATAATTCTAATAACTTACTGTCTAAATGCTTAACAATGCCTCTAAGACTATTGCCATGAGCAGCAATTATTATCCTCTTGCCTTCTTTAATCTGAAAATAAAAAAGAATTATACATTTACATTACCAAGATATGCTGCTATAAAACTGTTTCAATCAAAAAGCATAATGGTGAGACCTACCTGAGGAACAATTACATTGTTCCAGTAAGGAAGAGTCCTTTCAATTGTTAGCTTCAAGCTCTCAAACATGGGGAACTCCTCGGGCTTTGGGTCTCCTGCATATCTAGGGTCATTCACAATTGTGTCATAATAGGGATGATCTTTCTCCATTGGAGGTGGGGGAATATCAAAGCTTCGCCTCCAAATTTGAACCTGTTATATTAATTTCAGAAAATTAAAACTATAAAAAACATTGTTGACATGTAGTATATTTGACAGAAATACAAAAATTATATACCTGTGCTTCACCATACTTGGCAGCAGTCTCAGCTTTATTTAGGCCAGTAAGGCCACCATAGTGCCTTTCATTTAAGCGCCAAGTCTTATTTACGGGCAGGTCAGGTTGACCAGTTTCTTTAAGAATGGTGTTTAAGGTTATTTGAGCCCTTTTTAACACCGATGTATGAGCAACATCAAATTGATAACCCTCAGCTTTGAGAGCCTTTCCAGCCGCTACAGCCTCCTCGCGACCTAATAACATCATCATTAAAAAAAAGAAATAGAAAAAATATTTCACAGTTAAGAATAGATTTTATTTTACCCTTGTCGCTAAGGTCAGCATCATACCACCCACAAAATAGATTTTTCTGATTCCATTCACTTTCACCGTGGCGAACCATAACAATCTTGTATTTTGCTGCCATTGTGATAGTACTTTTAATATATTTTTAATAAAACACCGGTAATAAACTATCTAAGTACCCTAATCGAATTCTTCACTGACGTAAATAACCTTTTTGACCTTTGAAAAATGTCCTTATACAAAGAGTATATAATAGCTATGAGCATTATAACGTATCAGTTATGGAAACGACTATTGTCGATACATCGTATAGATCAGCCCTCTTGGTAGAGAGTAATTGTGTTCTGTGAATCAGCTACACTCAACCTTTTTTTTTTAGGGGCCACAAACACGTTTCAGTCATGGTGTCGAAGGCCGCAAGCAAAAATTATTTAGGTATTAATTAAAACGTAATTCCAAGTCAACGAAGTGTTTACTTTATTAATGAAAAAAGAAGTTTTAACAAAGATGTTTATATGTTTTAATGCGATTTTTGATATTGTGAACACTGTGGACGTCGTTAGACTGACTTCCCAGTTCTTCTAGAAGGCTTTTAAATCTTCTGTGGTTCAATTCTCTTGCTCGTAAATAATTAACAATATTGATAACTGTCTTCATTTCAGCTTCTATTTTTAGACTTACAACACGCGCCGCCAAGTTTTCTTGATGGATAATGCAATGAAATGTTATTAAATTGGTGAAATTATATTTTTCTTTAAATAACGAAATAAATCCATTTTCGGATCCAGTCATTGAAGGACAACCATCTGTACACACTGGGGGGGGAGGGGACTGAGGTGTTTGAGATCCTGATGTCACAGTTAGCCCGGCTACCTTCAATTTTTGAATATTAATTTTTGGTCCGATCTACGCAGAATGAGCTTATAGTATCTTGAAGTCTTGCCGGACTTCCCAGAAGTGCAGTCTGTGAACATGTTCAAGATCGTCCCCCCATTACATTAGATTGGAACATTTACATTAGATTAGACTTGGAACTTCAGATGTAGCATGTGATGCAGTTTGAGTATAGCTGGTATAGATCATAGACTTAGAATATACTGGCGACTGGCGTATAGACTACGCGACACCCTGAAAACCACAGAACATAATATATAACCCTAAAAGATGCTGAAAACGCGTGACAAATTTTGATTTGTCCTTGTGTGCGTTAACTATTGATGTATAATTTACCTTTACGGACTTTATACGTGGTAGAGCCATGCTGCAGCTATATTACTGGCATAGTTGTAGCACGAATGGGTCAGCTCGACCGGGGAAGGACCACGCTCTAACAGAATACCAGCGTAAAATAGCAGCTTAACGCTGCTGTGTTTCGTATGGTGAGTGTAGAGAACCGGAGACCCTTTTTACTGAAAACGAGGCATTCCATCTTAGTCCTCACGGGTGACAACGCATCTGCATTTTGATTCGTAATCGAGAATAGATGTAGATGTCTATGGGCCACAGCAACCACTTACCATCAGGTGGACTGTGCGCTCGTTTGTCTCCCTAATCCTATAAAAAAAAAACGTTCGATAAATTATTTCAGTCCGACCTTTAGAGTAATTACATACATACGTATGCATAGAGAGAACCTACAATTTTACATAAATTGAGTCAATATTGTAGTGTATGTCTCTACCCTACTAGCAGTGTAAGAAATACATGTACCTTAGGTTTAGTGATGAGTATAATTAAAGTTCTAGTAGCAACACGTCTCCTATTTATTAAAACCTTCAACATTACATGGCGACCCTGCCAGGCGGTGCTGCGACAATGCAAGCGCACCGCCGGGCCTATTTAAAATTAAAAGGTGGGAATAAATATTGCTAAATTAAATAATGAAGACATGAGTAAAATGATTGACAATAAAGTAATATTATAACGGAATGGACGTAATACCGGACGTGACGGAAAATAAATAAATACGAATTCAAGAAGAGGCCACAATAACACAATAAGAATTTTATAGAAGCTGACTGAAAATTTAAAATATATAATATATATTACTATAAAGACAACTAACGAAGAATGAGGAAAATAAAATGTGGATTTTTTATATAATGACCGAAGAACAAAATTCAGAATCAATAGATTAATTAAAAAAACCTGGTTGTACTTCAGCGAGCTTTGTCCAGTAAATTATGAAAATTGAGCCAAAAAGAACAAAGAAGAAATTAAGAGGTAACTTCGCACCTGTGTGATTTTAATTCCATTTAAAACTTTATTTATCATTTTGAGATTGTTTCTTTTGCTATTATATTTTATGAAGTTAAGTATTTAATATACCTATGTTTAAATTGATAGTATTTATCAGATAATTTACGATTCAATTGATTTCTTTTAATATTTTATTACTATATCTGAAAAATAATAAAAATGCAATAATTATAAATTGTTACAAGAGCACTTCTGCGCCATATTTGTATTAACGCACAAGACGATTTTATATTCACTTTTATTCAGTTATTATTTTATATTAATTTTATTACTGATTTGTGCAAAATTAATAAATTAATGTGATAGATTACATTTTACGTACTTAAATTTACAATAGTTCATCATAAATTAAATTTTTATCTTTTGTAGTTAAAATTACATTTTTTTCTTTCTAAATACAACAAGTTAGTCTAGATAAGTTATGTAACGAGAATTAATAATTACACCATAGACTTAGGATAGAAGTCTATGATTTACACAGTGAATATAAAAGGTCTGCTAACCTTTCTTATTAATGATATATCTAGAAATATGACATGTAATGTTATGCAATGAGCTTATCGTAAAACAATAGAGAGCAACATGCGATATATGAACAGGTACATAAAAATAAACTATAACAGCATTCTAATAAAGATGAAAATAATAACTATCAGAAAATAAATAAGAAATGATCTGTAATAGTATTAACATAAATATAAAAATAATGAAATACAGTAAAGTAAAAATAAAATAATTAAGAGAAGGTTTAATAACAATATTTCTTAACAAAGTCAAACAGGGACATAAAAATTGACTGACAAGTATATTACCTCTTTTCGTACAATATTAAAAGTATATATTTAAAAGGTGTGAGGAATGAGTGAAGGAATGTTCAAAAGTGAATACGAATGATTGAATTGCTAAGTTTCGTCAATATTGGACTGATCACCCAAATATTTGACGATGCTTAAACTCCTGGTATGAACCCATTATGAGCGAGAAGTATGTGTTAGTACTGTATATGGAAATGGAGCATGAAAGTATATAAAAGTTACCGATACAGTCAAGTAGATAACGACAGGTACTATAAAGATAAAGAAGGAAATAAAGATTTACTTAGAGAATAAAAGATAAAAGAAAAGATGACCTTGATAAATAAATAATGGAAAGATACGGGAACGTCCATCACTGGTAAGCATATAGTCCTCGAGCAGGGTATGTTTCCATGATTGGATGATAAAATCGGAGTAACGGGTACTAGGAACAATACCTTCAGTACAAGTGATGTGAACGAGTTTACTCATATTAGTACTGTTGGGGACCAGAGAAGTCTTAAATTTGTTACCTTGATAATGGTACATAGAGGTCACATCCTTCATTGGATCATAGCGTGAACTTAGTTTTCCTCAGTGACAATTGTTGAGTCCTTTTAAAATGACTTAAACGTAGACCTCAAGGTTGTGCACAACCCAAGGTACACTATAACCTTGATATAGTATAAAAAAGTTTATGTACCAATAAAATGAAAGTAATGTAATGAAAATGTAATATAATACCCAAGTAAATGGGGGGCCCATATGTATAAAGTACCCGCGTGATATATATCATGAAGTTAAATATAAATAAAGTGAATTAAAACCTGATTCCCGATATCAAATTAATAAAGCTAGCTAAGGTCATAAATAATTTAAAAAATAAAGTACGTACAACAATTATGAAAAAAAGGCCTGACAATTGAAATCAAAGGAAAAGAGAGTAACAATTAAAATGAGGTAATAAGGGGATCCCCGCCCAAATCTAAAAACAACCACACGTAAAAAAAAAAAAATCTAATAAATATACATTTTCGCTAAGATATATTTTATATCAATTTACATAATTGTTTCATAATTTCAATAACTCTACCCTAAATTTCTTTATTAGTAAACAAAGAAAACATAAAATTATTTGTTTATGTAAAATTTGTAAAATTTTGAACTAAATTTGGTTTATATATTGCTTATTAAAATCACGTCGAAACAGTATCGGATCGCTATTATTATAAGTTTCATAGTGTAATAGTTTTTTTCTTTTATTCCAAAAATTATGTTATTATATATACTTAAAATACTTATAACAACAAATACAACATATATTTTGCTATACAAACTTATATTTGTGTAATAGCCTATTTTTTTTATTTATGTTTCAAATAAGATAAACATACTACACTTAGAAGTCATGAAATCTTAAGAAGGGTAATAATGCGTTTCGACTATTAATGACAAATTACATATACCTATAATAAATACTTGATAATGTATGTAGTATTATAACAATGCAATGTAATGATCTTAACTACATAAATAAAAAAGTGTTTAATACTATAATTTTCAGATACATGTTAAGTATATTCATAATAAAACATTTTGTAAGTTTTGTTGAAATTAGGTGCCTATGTCATACGATGTAATCGCAAACGTTCCCATAAACGTATTTTGAAATTTAAAACAAAGTGTCACAAATCGCTTACGCGGCTGGGAATTGCAATTTGTATTTTGATCTGTCTCTTGTTATGTGATTATATTATTGTTACTGAAAATGATTACGTTGCTTTGACTTCTTTGTTCTGTATCTTAATATGAAATGCAATAATTTATTTTTGGTTTAATATTGATTAAACTTTTAAATCATAAGATAACAGTTTGAATATCTAACTTACTTATGTGGATTATGAAATAATAACTTCGTTCAAAACGATTTTGAAACTCCTATTAAGTATACAATTAATTAATTCATTGTGAGCCTCTTTCTGACAGCAAATGATGTACCTAAATGATATAAGAGACTACTTATATGATATAAATTTGTAAAGACGTGAAAAAAAATATATGGCTAAGTTACAGAAGACGCAATTATAAATAAAACTGTTGAAAGAAATAATACATGGGTAAAAGTTGTGAAATAGATAAGGAAAATTATCGGAGGTTAGCATATCCACAAAAAAGCCTAATCAGCTGAGAATTTGGAAAACCTAATAACTGATTAATTTTTAAGGTTATTCGGATGCGATTAAATGCGGATTGAGTTTATGTATCGTTAATCACCAACCTAACATATTCATTAGTGGAAAACTTCAAATAAAATAAAGTTTTAAGCAAACATTTCACTTATAAATAAAATATCATATTATATTATACTCAAATAAAGTATATCGGTACATTAAGTAGACGTTTACACAGTTATTTATAAAATAATACAAAGTGTAAAAAAAAAAAAATAGTATCTTGAATCATTGTATTAAAATATTTTCAAATAGTTTTAATAACAGATTGTTTTGTTAAACTTAATACTGAATCTCATACAGCAAAAGATTCCAGAAGCGTATATGGAAACGGCATTCATAATAAACATGAATCGCTCGCGCTGTAAGAACACAAGCGATCTAATTATTGACCACAAGTTTTATGTTTTAATTCGTTACCAATTATGGCGAATGTTATCATCGGTCGAGATCTTTTAAGAAAATTTAGATCCGTTTTGCATTTTGATTCGAATATTTTAATATTAAATAATCATCTAGGTAGATCATATAGCCTATTTCAAACACTTGTAACAATTCCTGGCAAGTTTTTTCTTTTATGCATTCGGTAATGTAATAAGACGGGTTAAGAAACTTATAGTTTTGTGTTGAATGGCAAGGATTGTATAATTTATTCAGAGATTTGACCGATAAAAATAAATTCAGTGACTGTTTATACACATTGGTTAGAGTAAATTGAAATAAATTGTAAAATTAACTTATTTCAGCAATGAAAAATTTTAGAATGTTAATAGGTAAAGCACAAGATCTGGAAGATAATTAGCTATTTCAGTGATAGTCGGGTGCGCAACCGAGTATTATGGAAATGCAAAAGTCAATGAGAACTTTTCGTAGACATCAAGGTTTCGGAAGGATAAAAGTACATATAATGTCAAGTTAAATGCAAACGCATTATTATTGTCGCCCACCTATATACTTGATTGTGAAGGTTATATAGTGTGAAAAGCTAATAAATAATCATAAAATAATGATAATAATAAAAGGTAGACCAAGAATTAAAGAAAATTTTTAAAATGTGGGAGGATCTATCCTTATATAAAAATAAATAAATATAAAAATAAAGACACGGCCGTGAACCCGTGAAAATATAGAACTGGGGATTTAAAAAAAAAAAAAAAAAAAAAAAAGAGAAGTATGTACTTATACATTAAAAGAGGAACTATAGTTGAAATAATAAATCTCGAGAGAAAATAAATATTAAAAAAATATTAATTTATCGTATTATATGGTATGATATTATGTGATAAGTTCATGTTAACATGTTGTTGTAACGTTGGTTATTACCAAAAATACGACAGGTTAATGACGTACAAAATAAAAATGTAAACGAAATAAAATCGCATTAAAATTAGACTTAATAATATGTATAACCTGGTCATGATCATGAGGTTATAATCTTTTATATAAAATTAATTTAATATTTTGTTTAACTACTTTATTTTACTCAATTTAGAAATTATATAAATTTAATGCCTAAGTAACATTGTATTTTATTTTAAACTTATTATTATTATATAATAAGATTCAGGGTTCATATGATATATAAATCAATCTTTTTATCATATGTATCAAGAAACTAAAATGTAAAAAAAAAAAAAAAAAGTAAATGGAGAACATTTCTTTTTTTTTTTTTAAGTATCGGGGGAGGTGTAGTGTATGTGTCTCTACCCTACTAGCAGTGTAAGAAATACATGTACTCTTAGGTTTAGTGATGAGTATAATTAAAGTTCTAGTAGCAACAACACGTCTCCTATTTATTAAAAACCTTCAACATTACAATATACTCGTCTCGCTTTTTCTAATTTTATTTCCAAATATGGCAAAAAGAGATAAATCTATTGAAAGTGTAATTCATGCGTAGAAATAAAAATGTCAAGTGGTCATCTTTGGTATCTTTATACTATGCCAAATATGAGGGTAATATTAGGCCTCTGTCACTCTTGCTACCTGGGTGAAATAATTACCTACAATCGCGAGGCGCCCCCGGGGCAGAACGCAGTCGGGGCTAGCGCGTTCTAGGCGATTGAATGTTAAAGTTTTATTTACGTAAACGCTGTTTACGTAAATAGTTTTTGTAAATACTTGTTGAAATACTCGTCGAAATAGTTTTTGTTTAGTGTTTAGTATATTTAATTGTAGGATAAAATAGTTGAAAAAGTTTTAATGTAATTAAGAATAATATATATGTATATTACCTATCTATTTCATAAATTATAATGGCACAACGTCGTTCCTACTATAATTGTTGCGGGGATGGATGCTTAATGAGCAATTAAAAGGATTCAGATATATCATTTTTTAAGTTACCGAAGGATAATGAAAGGTGAATTTATTTCATTTTCTTGTTAGATAGGTACCAATAGCGAAAAAAGAATTAACTAATAATTTACAGAAGTAATACCTAAGTACTTTATTACAAAAATTAGTTGAAATTTACTTCACTACCCAAGTACCTACTTACATACCTATACTTGTCTTTGTAATTAAATTATTTTAAGTTATAATATCACAAAATACTGAAATTAAAACTTTGTTTACAAGGTTTTTAACTAAGTAGAACACGATCACATTTCTGTTAGGAATCGTATTTCGGGTTTATTTGTTGTTTACACTACGAATGGCCTTGCAAGTTGCATGCGTTGGGCATCACAGAACTCAACTTAGTAGCGGAAATATGGTCGATTATAGTCAGAATAGGAATACCTAAGTAACTTACCATTTCACAATGAATTTTTTTACTCTTCATTAACAGCCCTTAGTAACCACGGAAAGTCCGTCGTGACGTAGGAAGGGGAAAAGATGCAAAGAATACGGACACTCTCATGCAGCGATAAAGTTTTATTTAGCTTGCGTGCGCGATTTACCTGATTAATACATAGATTTAGAATATACTGACGTATAGACCACCTGACATCCCGAAAACGCGTGACCAATTTTGATTTGTCATTGTGTGCGTTAGCTAGTGATGTATATTTTACTTAAAAGGACTATCGAAAATGATTGTTAAGGAAGCGGTAAAAAGATTATAAAAAAATTGTTTAGTGCATGAAGTTGAATAACTTCAAAAATTAACTGAATTTTACCATGATAGTTCTAAAATAATTAAAAAATATTCATATAACATGTTCCTGGAATAAGCTGAACCTACCTGCCTTTTGTTGGATTTTAATTCAAATGTATAAAATCCCAGGTGACTTTACCGAAAAACTTTAAAAACTCCCAATAATCAGATCAGAATGTTGTATTTTCGAGCTATGATCTTTGGAGAAAATATTTACTGCCGTGGGCAGTTTCCCGAATTTATTTTTAACATATTGTTAATATAAATAGGTAGATACATAACTAAGTATATACCTATTTATATTTTATATATTTTATAAAATGTTTTGATAGGAAACAAAACGGGGACACGGAGTACAACATAATGGCTGCTTTATTTTTCATATAAGTATTACTTGTGATAATTACAAACATTTAATAATTAATAATTAAATAGATTATAGAAGTTTATTTTAACATTCGACTTAAGTATGAATGTAAACTTAATAATTTAAGGAAGAAAACTTGTAGGAATCAGTTAAATAAGATTGCTCTGTTTAAAGGCCAATATGTTTATGAGGCTTCATCATGCTTCATGTTTATATTCTTTCATCTGTCCCTGAAAAGTATAAAGTAATAATAAACTTATTATCATTTTAGCTGCATGAATTTTAAAAACATAATGATCTTAACACAGTAAAGTGCACTAAGTGTCTGAGGATACAGATGCACTTTCTATTCTCTCAATCTCGGTATGTTGAAAATGGTCACTCATTCATGGACTGACCGCGGCAAGTGCAACAATTTCGCAGATCTATTGATCTGCGCAGCTATTACTTAACCACGAGTTCCTCTTCTCTACGACTAACGCTGTAGGGGATGAACCACGCTATTTAAGCCCTCGCGACAATGTCGTTGGCCATCAAGCATGAATCGGGCATTGACCGTTGTGAGTATCAAATACTATGGAATTTATACTATCACGTCTCATGCGCGGTCGTCTAGTAGGGCTTGAGGAGCATTACTAAATATCTATACCTTACTACGCTAAAAGTTTTATCGTTATGATTTGGGAATATAATCCGAAGTTCCGAAGCTCCGCTCAACTCCTTGGGAAAATAGCATGATGCTATGAATATTGTACTAGTGTGAACGTGAGGCTGTGCGGTTGGTTAAGCAAGGTTATACATTTATTTTGGTTGATAAATGGATACTTAGTTGGGTTCATAATGGCTTAAAGAAGATAATCTCAAGATTTTTTGTCTTTAATGTACTACAGTTTTGTAATGTATGAAAATCTGTCTCTATATTTATCTAAAGTTTTGAAAGTTATATTTTGAAGTCTTATTATAACAATATTTTACTTACTGGTACAAATAATGTAGAAATGACTCCTTTTAATAAAATTGTTTTACTCTACTTTTCTTTTATACTTCTCAAGAAAATGTTTGCTGAAAATTGTTGAGTTCTTCTTTGCATTCCAACCAACCCGTCAATGAACCTTAACCACTTTTTCTAATTATAGAATCCGGAGGAATCTGTTTAAAAACGGCAAAATAAAATTACATTTTAGAACGCAAACCGAGGATTTATTTTCTTGTTGTGTAGGCAAGTCTATCGATTCATTATAAACATTCAAGATAAATATCGACATAAATTTTTATATAGTTGAGTCAATCCTAGCGTACATGTAAAATATTTTGTATAAAATGTATTTACCAAATTCATGCAAATTATCAACAACGTGACTTTTTTCTTTGCAAAATATCAAAATTAACAAAATAATTGAATATATTCTATATTTTAAACAGTATGTAACATAAATTTTAACCAAAAATAAACGCATCATAACATTGACGACGTCTTGAGAATTTACCTGTGATATGTGAAATTATCAGGATTATTTCTATTATTAACAGCACAGTCACTCACGGAACAATTAACCATTTTGGAAAAAAGTTACTTACTAAAAATAACCACTATTATACTTTAAAAAATTACAAAATATCTCGGAGCTATTTCTTGCGTGCCGAATTGTGCCGACTTGTCATTCAAAATCGGTTACAGAGTAATGAGATTTGGTATCCTTTTCTATCTTGCATTTTTGCCATAAGGAATTTTCTTCTCCCTTGCACACTATGTTGGTCTATACGCTAGTGTATCCTAAGTCTATGGATTAATAATAACTATGTAGGCTATTAAAACGTCACAACACAAGCAAGCAGTCAACATCAAAGGAGTGCAACATCTGTACGTAGTACTATTATTTATTCTGTGGTAATATCTTCTGATTTACTAGAAAAATGACATCCCTATTGTAGTAGTATTATCGTAGACAGAGAATTCAATAGACGGCAGGATCGCGTAACCAATATTCTGCCTTTCATTCACGCATCACAGTGCTGCCATTTTGGCAATGTTACCCACAAAATAGGGAGATTTTGTTTGTGAAGCGTACGTCAGTAATTCTAGGCCACTTTATTCACATGTTATTAGGATAGGATAATTAAAGCAAATAAAACAAATAGGTAATATTAATAATAAATAGGTAATATTAATAACATATATTAAAACACATTTATTTGTCAAGAAAATCATAATAATTACACTTATAGGTCTTAGTAATTCCAATTTAATTATTATTGTCCTTGACATAAAACTAATTTAGTATGAATATTCCTAATTATTTCGACGGACTCGCTAATTTTTGTGGTTTCATGATGTATTCTTATTTCAAAGTATCTTTTTGATTATTCTTCTATCTTCAAAATATCTTTAATGAGAAGCATTCTGTGATTGTCAATATAAGAAAATCTTTATTGACGGGATTGATCGGTTAAGTAAATTGTCATCCTCTTCGTTAACAAGAGCTTTGGCCTTCAACTCTTCGAGAATTTGTTCCAGATTTGCCACTTTTATTTTTAGACGCCTTGTTGTCTGTCGAAGAGTGCGCATGTTGCGCACTCTTCGTCAGACAACAAGGCGTCAACCTCTTTTCCGACAGATTTTGCTGCTGTTTCAATCTCTTGGTAAGACTTCTTGGCGCACCCAGTAGCTGAAACAGAAAGTTAAAATGTTTTAATCCATTAAACCTATTAGCGGCCGTTATTGATCTCAAACAATAGATTTTCAATTGTGTTCATAATGTTACATATCACCTATACCATATTCAGCAAAGTAAAATACAAAATGTAAACAAGGAAACAAATGACTCTCAAAAACAACGACAAATAATGTGTGTGTCAGTGAGTAGTTCAGCTTCTTTTACATATACAAATTTATAGGTAAAGATAACATACGCTACTATTCAGTCTCTGGTTTTAGTATTTAATCCCTTAGCCCACTTTTATGACAGATAGGTACCAACGTGACAGCCAACTACCAGTTTTTGTAACTGGCACAACACAATCTTTTATAAACTTAAAATCTACCGCAAATGTACTTGGTAGTTTCACAACTACATCATCAATTTGATACCCATTTTTAATAATTTTAACTTCCTCCTGGAAAAATATCACATATTCTCAATATTATTTAGCATTCAATAAAAAATATAACAGTATGTTATTACATGATAACTATAACTTTTATATTAATTCTTATCACTATTACTAGTGTTTAGTTAGCAAGGCAATGAAAATTAAAGGCGCACCATATTTGGGTGTTCCATCACTAAATCATCACGCTCAGGTCCTTCTATGTTTGCAAATCCTCCTGGAAAAATGTTACATTTTCAATTTTCTTCTATATATTCAGTGTAAAAGAAATTATGTCTTTTAAATTCCCTTTTATCCTATCATAATCCATTATATTATAACTTACACACTGTAGTTAACACATTCATTGTCCGATTTTCAGACACAATAGTAAGACAATACCAATGACCTACATGTAGTGTACGGGACAGCGAAAGGGTTAAATTCTGGTCAAAAGCAAGCCCATCTACTACATAAAAAACACAGTTAGAAGATTTAAAATACGACCACATTTAAGCATAAAAACCTTTATTGTATAGTGTTGGGACAGCATTACGAAACAATTCAGTTTTTGTCCTTTTTCGGACTGATAAATTCCTTTCAAAGTACCTGGAGCGGAGTCGAGAGTATTTTGTAGGCCCCCAATTCATCTTACGGGTTGCTAAAACCCATTTATTTTTATTTCCGAATCAATTAGGAAACTGACAAATAAAACAACATCAAGATGAATAAATTTAAATGACATAATAAGCACAGGTATATTAACGCAATGGTAAATATATAGTATAATACATTAGGTACTCTCGCTGTAATTGTAAGCGATGAGATTGTACCTCAAGTAATTATAAGCTTTAGCTGGCAATATAGGTTTAAGGTTATAATAACGCTAATAATGGTAATATCATTACAATTTATAGAAAGAAATGACTGTGAACATCGCTTTAATTAATACTTCCATGTAAATCGTGATTCAGAATTTTATTCAAATATATATTCATGAAATATGTTGACTTACGCGTGAAATGTAATGCCTTCAATTTTTCGTTTATTGCGGCTTTTACAGCCCATAACACTGCACGAAACCATGATATGGTATAAAATCAAATCATTTTCTAACTTAAAACGTACAATTATCGAGTTTTATTTGCAAATAAATATTTAAACAAAATAATAAACATTGAAGCACCCCGTGCCAGTTGCAGTGTCTGCCACTAAATTTAATGCCAAACAACTTGTTAGGTGGTACGGGAATAAGGACAACAATATAGTAGCTATATCTCTTTCTTACAAGTGCTAATGTGATATATGCGTCCTTTGTTTTGTGAATGAAACAAAATATATCAAGTAGACAGCTTGGATTCAATTTGGATTCTCTGTCTACGAGTATTATATTATTTCACTTACTTTACAAGACATGACGTCTTTAATCTATAATGATTTCGTTCGCAATGTTAGCAACAATCGACATCGATATACTCGTTTTTGTTTAGTTATTTATTTTTATTACTTTATTTTAAGTCTAAAATATAAAGAAAATAGGACTAGACTTATTATTATTCGAACGATCAAGTAAATTGTTTCTAAATCAAGAGTTGATGATTATTATATTACATAGCAAATATTCGTTTCGCAAACCTTAAAAACTATTAGTTGGGGAGGTATGAATATTAAGTCTTGACAGACACACGGTTTATAAGCGAGTTGGATCCCATTTGTAATCCCAATTTTATATATTGACTAACGATCAGCTCCGGCTTCGCACGACTGTTTTCTAGATATCTACAACAGGCTACTTAAGGGGTCCTATTGTGAGTGTGAGTGTTTATCTAAATCGAACCAGCTTTTCTCGAGTCATGATCTTTCATACATGCGGCAATTGATTTTAATTTATATAGATTTACCACTTGCTAAGCGGAAAACCATCGATTATATTCAACAAACCTTGGATGAAAATATTTCGAAATCATGATGTTAATAATGCCGTGTAGCGGCGGCGTAAAATAAACTACTACCTTCTACCAAATAATATATATTATTACTTAGAAGCTCTAAAACCCCATACCATCCCATAAAGTATAGTAAAAGACGACATAAGAAAAATAAACAGGAGATAGGCAACAGTATCTTCCTGATAACAACTCAAAATATTAAAAAATTGCGGTTGCCAAACCACTTGCTAAGAGAGGGAACTATGGCAAATATTCCCCCTAAGTTCGGCAACAGATTTTTGATAAGCTGGAATTATTGAATTAATGATGGATAATATTTTGAGGGAGCACAGAGGAAAAAGGTAATACGTTCAAAAATTATTAGAAAGTTTAAAGAATGCCTAAAAAAGTTGTCATGGTCAGAAACCTACATGGAAAATGATGCTAACACAGCATTCAGCAAATTTCATGAGTTATTTTGCCTTTTCTACTATCTTTGTTTTCCGAAACAGCGAATTAAAATTAACTTACAAAATAAAAAACAAAATTGGATAAGCAAAGGACTCAAAGTAAGTTGCAAAACAAAACGTATGTTAAGATATAAATATTATAAAATAAAAGTAATGTTAACAAAATAAATTACTTGTCATATTCTAAACTCATAAAAAAATGCGTATCTAATTTAAAAAAATGCTAACATTAAGTTTATAAATAAAAATGATAACAAGTGTAAAGCAACATGGACCGTTATCAAAAAATAAATTTTTAACCCATATAACAAGAAAAATATAGAAAAAATTATAGTTAATAATACCGTTCTTACGAACCCCGAAGACATAGCTTCTGCTTCAATCATTTTTTCAATTTGACACATAAATCAACAACACACACTACAGCGAAAAATCTAATTATAAACAAAGCGAATGTTAACTCAATGTTTCTTAGACATATGTCAGAAAATGAGGTTAGAAATGAAATACTGCTATTAAAAAATACTAGCTCTGAAGGCTACGAAAAATTGTATTAATGAATTAATTGAAATCTTGACATATTTAACAAATTTTTCATTTTCGTCTGGAATCTTTCCAGATGCATTAAAGCTATCAATAGTCAAACCACTGTTTAAAAAAGGAGAGAAACATGATATTAATAATTACCGACCAATAACCTTGATACCCGTTACATCAAAAATATATGAAAAATGCATGTATATAAAACTAATATGCGGGCCAGGTCGAGGGTCAAAATCATATAAAGGATACATTTGTATTTTTATTTGTATGGTCACCCGTTCTATACATTTAGAAGCGGTCTCTAGTTTATAAGAATTAAGAATAATGTTAAATAAAGCTGTATCCACCTTTCCTAAGGAAGTAAAAGAAATATTGGTCAATGAAGGGACAACATGGCACTATATTCCGCCCCAAGCACCGAATTTCGGAGGGTTGTGGGAAGCCGGCGTCCGTGCAACAAAGTCACATCTTAAAAGAGTTATAGGTGACAGTACTCTGACTTATGAAGAGCTTTCCACTTTACTTACTCAAATTGAGGCGTGCCTAAATTCTCGGCCATTATGTCAGTTAAGTGATAATCCAGATGATCCTATGCCGCTCACACCTGGACATTTTCTTGTTGGAGAACCCTTGATTGCTATTCCTGACGAAAATTATTCTAGGAATCATATAACAGGTGTAAATAGATGGAAGCTTATTCAGAAGATGATGCATGATTTCTGGAAGAGGTGGTCGAATAAATATTTAGTGACACTAAATCAGCGCTTTAAATGGACAAAAAATCAGAAGGATCCTGAAATTGGTGATGTTGTCATCATAAGAGATCAAAACCTACCCCCCGCCAAATGGCTTCTTGGTACCATTGCTGAGAAACACACAGGAAAGGACAATGTAATAGGTTGTGTTTTTGCCACAGAGGGACGATAATAATAGTGAATAATCTTCAATTTTTCTGTTTTGTATATCTGTTCTGCTTATTTAAAATTATATTTGAATTGTATTCTAGTTTTGCTAATGTTGTTATGTCACGGTGGGCCTTTTATCATTATATGCTTAATTGTAGTTATTTATGTAATTTTCTATTATTTCATTGATTCTAAAAAACAAGTTCTTTGGTGGGCAGAATCAAAGAGAATATAATCACTAATGTCGAAAATCTAAAATTGATTCTGTTTATGTTGATAGGTTGTCATGGTTACGGAGAGATGTAATGTCAGTTTTTTTTTCAAGTATATTACTTAGCGATTTTTAGTTTCTATTTTTACTAACTGCATTTATTATTTAGCCTATTATAATTAAAATGTGAAGCACTGTAGACAATGTAATAAAGGAGTTATTCGACAACAAACAAGGTGTTCTATTTATTGGTAAATCTACCTAGTGCAGAGTTAAACATTTGACAACTAATTGTATTTTGTAACAAATATCACATTATATCAAACGAACAGTACGGCTTTCAAAAAGATAAATCTACATCTTTGGCGATTTTATCACTCATGAAAGTAATACTATCAAACATCAATAAAAATAATTTTACAACGGGACTATTTTTTGACCTATCAAAAGCCTTTGACCTACTTTCACATGACCTACTATTACAGAAATTAGAAAAGATTGGGATTAGGGGACCTACACTTCAGTGGATATCAACATATATACCTAAAAGGCAACAATGTATCATTATTACTAAAGTAGACATAAATGGGGACATTATACCGCACTGGTCCGAATATCGACACAATAAATATGGCGTTCCATAGGGAAGTGTTCTCGGTTCAATCCTATTTCTGTTGTACATAAATGACATTGTCAATATGACGAATCATAAGTGTATTATACTATTTGCTGATGACATCTCAATTATCGTGACTTCCAATAAAAAAATTGATAATATCAGTAGTTGACATACATAATTTAAAAATTAATTTAGACAAATATATATACATAATCTTAAACTTAACATACCAAAAATAAAAGCAGCTAGACATACAAAATTTTTAGGTTTAATTATGGATGATGATATGAATTGGAAACTACATGTAAACGATGTTTCTATCAAAATAAATAAATTTGTGTATGCTTTTAAACAAATAAAACACATAACAAACATGAAAACCGCTGTCATGTCCTATCATACATACGTAGAATCATTACTGCGCTATGGTCTCATAATGTGGGGCAACAGTACTGAACAAAATAATGCATTCGTCGCGCAAAAATGATGAATGAATCGTGTAAACCGATGTTTAAAAAACTTGGCTTGTTACCACTACAATTACTTTACATCTATGAAATATGCATTTTTGTACAGAAGCACAAAACATTGTTTACAACGGTAGATGATATAAATCCTCGTAGTCGTCGGGATCCATATAGACTTGTACTAAACGACAATCCCAGAATAAGAAAATATAACAAAAGTAGTTTATTTATGTGTGTAAGCTTATATAATAAAATACTTAATAACTTAAAACTATTAAATATCAAATTATTTAAATTAAAACTGTTTCAATGGTTGAATGAAAGTAACTTCTATAGCATAAGGGATTTTTGTAGCCATAAGTATTAATGTATAAGAAAAAAATTTGCATGCTATGTATAACCGTAGCTAAACATGCTGATCTATAACGTCATGTAAAATCTTCTAAATACCATGTTTTATGCAAATAAAATATTATTATTATTATTATTTAATTCATTTTATATTCTCGGCAAGCCGGGAAGAGCTGATAACACGGGCCTAAGCCAAGTGATTATCAGTTGGATTAAATATGGTCATGGGTAAAAGATTGCACAGAAGATGGTAGCGTATTTGTGTTTTGATCTGGGTTTTCTGGTTCACATTGCAGAAACTTTCTAACGAGTCTGCATGTGTTTAGTATCGCGGCCTTCTGCAGCAGACGATAGGTAATTGGCGGTAAGTTGAGGGAATTAAGGGCTGGTGGAGTTGTTTCGGTATTACTCCTGTTGTAGATAATACTATTGGTACTATTGTAACTTTTTGCAGATGCCAGAGTCGAGTTACTTCATCTTTTAATTCAGTGTTAAGCCGTTGCATAAATGTATAATTCAAAAATTGAGTTCTGATCACTGTGGACAGTTAGTTTCGTTACCTTATGTTCACAAAAAGCAAGTAGATGAGAAAATTGTGTTTGTTCCTGTAAATGCACGTCGCTTGGAGAAGTTTAGAAGTAACATAGTGAAGAAACTTCCATCACTTTCATACCAAAATGATCCTAATTTTTTGTATGGAACAGTGTTTGAACTTATTTGCAATGAATTTGATAATATTTTTACTTCTAAAACGTTCTCCTTGAACAGTCGGAAGGCTTTCAATGAATGGGCGACAGTAGGAGTCCATAAGAGCAGACAAAGGTTATATGAACTTTACCATGAAAGGTCATATAACCCTAGCGTCGAATTTAGGAATATGTTAAAAATATTCAAAATATTTAAAGGTGTGCTCCAAAGCCAAGTCTTTGCATTTGAGCAACAAAATTAAGACGGCTTCTAATAAAATTAAAATGACGTGGAGTATAATTAATAGTGAAACTGGTAAGGTCAACTCTCGCAATTCAAACTACCGGTTGAGCTTTAACAACAAATTAACGGAATCAGATCAGGATGTTGCAATGGTTTTTGAGAAGTATTTTACGGATATTCCGATCTTAACCACTACGTCACTGAATTCTTCTCCTGCCGTCGCCGAATCATTGCTTAAACAAAATGTAAATGCGTGTACAAAGAATTTTACATTTCATAAAATATCATCAAAAGATATTGTAAAATATTTTAAAACTATTGATGTTAAGAAAACTGCGGATCTGTGGGGCATTTCCGTTAAAGTTATTGCGTCTATAATCGATATAATCGCGCGTCAACTAGCTATTATTTTTAATACTAGTATCGAATATGGTGTGTTTCCTGATTTGATGAAGCATAGTAAAGTAATACCTTTATTTAAATCTGGTAGTACATTAGACCCCGCCAATTTTAGACCCATTTCTGTACTGCCAACACTAAGTAAAATTTTGAAAAATTATTCTTGATCAAATGTTAATTTTTTAATGTTAATAATTTACTTCATAAAAATCAATTCGGTTTCACAAGGGGTCGCTCGACAACTGATGCTGGTGTTGAGCTGATTAAATATATTTTCAATGCATGGGAGAATTCACAGGATGCTTTGGGTATATTCTGTGACCTATCCAAAGCCTTCGATTGTGTTCACCATGAAATATTAATCAGGAAACTACAACACTACGGTGTAAGAAATAATGCTCTTAAATTAATTGTTTCATATTTAAGTAACAGAACTCAAAAAGTTGTCATTAATAGTATGAGCTCTTCCGGGTCGATAGTACAAATGGGCGTGCCTCAAGGCTCAATTCTCGGCCCCTTTCTGTTTCTTGTATATATTAATGACTTACCTTACATAGTAGGGGATAACCGTGATATAGTGTTATTTGCTAATGACACTTCATTAATTTTCAAACTAAAACGACAATTATTAAAATACGACTAAGTAAATAATGCTATTTCTAAATTAGTAAATTGGTTTAATGTTAATAACTTGCATTTAAATGGCACTAAAAAGAAATGTATGAAATTCATGACTCCAAACGTCAAGCAATTAAATACTAATGTAATTTTAAATGGGGAGGAACTGAATCTTGTCGATACCACCATTTTTCTTCGAATAACACTAGACGCTAACCTTCAATGGAGCCCCCATATATCAAAGTTAGCAAGCAGACTTAGTTCTGCAGCATATGCTGTATAAAAGATTAGAAATCTTACCAGTGTGGAAACAGCTAGACTTGTTTACTTTAGCTATTTCCATAGCATAATGTCGTATGGTATTTTGCTATGGGGACACGCAACTGACACTGAAATTATATTTGTTTTACAGAAGAGGGCCATAAGAGCAATCTATGATTTAAAACCTAAAGAGTCGCTCAGACAAAAATTTAAGGAAATTAATATATTAACTTTGGCCTCTCAATACATTTATGAAAATGTAATGTACGTACACAAAAATAAAAGTAGTTATACAAAAATAAGCGATATTCATTCTGTAAATACTAGGAACAGACACAAGCTAGTAGTACCAGTTACTCGACTCCACCGAGTCAGTAATTCATTCTTGGGGCGATGTATACGCTTTTACAACAAAATCCCAGAAAATATACAAAATTCGACCTGCTCAAAATTCAAAAACTTTATTAAACATAGTTTGTATAAAAAGGGTTATTATAATGTTAAGGAATTTATGGATGATAATAACCCTAGGAATGAGGTGTTCGCTGCCAGCTGTTTCTAATTTGTTTTGTGTGGTTAATTGTGTAATATACATGATTGTAAGCTGTTATTTAAAAAAAAGTCCCGCTGGGTTTCTTGCTGGTTCTTCCCAGGACAGAGGTTTTTTTTCGAACCAGTGGTAATTAGACAAAAGAGTGACTTTCAATAAGTATTATTTATAATCTATATTGAATAAAAAAGTTTCTGTTTCTGTTTCAGTGTATTTGCTCAGTTTTTCTGCTATTGTTGTCTGCAAGTTATGGATATTAGGTATAGCGATATCTATTAGATATCCAGTTTTGTTTATCTTGTTTATAAGTGTAATATTTGGTCTATTGAAATGGATTGTCCGATCGGTAAGAATGGCGCGGTCAAAATATAGTTTTGTTGAGGGCTTCTCTAATACATTTTCTGGATTGTATTTGTAGTATGGTACAACGGAATCTATAAGTTTGTACTGGTGTGCTAATTTTTGGTGTATAATGTTGGCTACTTGATCGTGTCTATGTTTGTAGTCTGTTTGGGTTATTGACTTGCACGCGCCTGTGATATGCTGAATCGTTTCTGGAGAGCTATGGCATTTCCTACGTGTCATTATTTAAATTCTTTATGATAAATTTTTTGTAATTTTTGGTTTCAACTACCTGGTCCTGTATAGCAAGCATGAACCCTTCAGTCTCCGGGAAGAGTTCGCCTCGATTTAACCATGCGTTCGACGCTTCTTTGTCGACATTTATCTGGCATAAGTCTTGGCGATGTTTTCCGTGTAGAGATTTCTGGTTCCATTCTAAAAGCTTGGTTTTGTCGTCAATTACTTTCTCATTTTTCTGTTCAGTTGTATCTTTTAAATTTAGGAGTATTAAGTTTTGGTCGTTCTGTGATATAATTTTATAGTAGAGGATCCGGTTTAAGAAAATACCCCCTCATTCTTTTCCTTAATGAAATAATTTTTTTATAATAAAATATATAAATAAATACAAATCGTGGTGATTGACAGCCTATGTTTTGGCAAGGCTATTTTTAATTAAAAATTATTTAATTTTTTTTACCGGTTACGGTCATTCATTTCCTTGATAAGATTGGTCTCAATCGAAACATATATATATATATATATATATATATATATATATATATATATATATATATATATATATATATAGAAAATGCCACAGCAGTTGACTACCTTTATCCATGCAACAATACTGTCTACCAGGTGTAAACAGGTAAACTAATATAGTAATTTACCCTCATTCTTTTTCCTAAAAAATTAAATGTGTAAATATAGATATTTTTATTGCGAATCCAATGGTATATGGTTGAAACAGAAACAGAAACTTTTTTATTCAATATAGATTATAAATAATACTTATTGAAAGTCACTCTTTTGTCTAATTACCACTGGTTCGAAAAAAAACCTCTGTCCTGGGAAGAACCAGCAAGAAACCCAGCGGGACTTTTTTTTTAAATAACAGCTTACAATCATGTATATTACACAATTAACCACACAAAACAAATTAGAAACAGCCTGGCAGCGAACACCTCATTCCCAGGGGTTATTATCATCAATAAATTCCTTAACATTATAATAACCCTTTTTATACAAACTATGTTTAATAAAGTTTTTGAATTTTGAGCAGGTCGAATTTTGTATATTTGATAGTTGACTTTTCAAATCGTGGCAAGACTAGTGATTGACACGATTTAACGTTTCAATAATTTTATTTTAAAGTAGAGCGTGACAATATATTATTATGTGCGGTAGGAAAGGATGCACGATAAAAGCTGTGTGTGAGACGTTTGCCGGAAAAGAGAAAGGCGCGCGTTCAGTTCTCTGTGTAATAGAGAAAGATAAATATATTCTCCCACCGAAAATTGGTAAATGTAATTATAAAAGTACATTTTAAAAAAGAATCGCAAGTTCTAGAAACTTTGATTTAAGTATTTGAATAAAGTAATAAAACAGCAAAAAAAATGACGTATACGGCATTGGTGTACACTACACTTTTAGGTGGGGCAAAGTTCTATATCTTCTTTTCATGTGTGAATTTTTCTGTTATGTTTTTAATATATATGTTTTATATTGCTCAACGTGTTCTACTGCATCGAACATTTATTAGTGTATTGTGTTGAAAGTTTAGAATAGAAAACAAAGTGTTTTTTGTCATGAAAAATTAATAAATCGTGATTTTGATGAATAATTTTTTAAAAACTATTATTTGAAAATTCAATTTCGTAAAGAAAGTGGCTTTAAGTATGGTGATGTTCTTTTAATCAAAGAGTCTCTGGCTGATTTAGGTTATCACAGAGCATGCTATCAAAAAGTAACTGCCTTACGGGAAAAATACAATAAAAAATACTTAATATTTGTTAAAAATGTTGAAGTAAGTAAAAACTTTAATAATTTATAATTTTCATAATTGTATAACTTATTTAATTTTATAAGTTAAAATTTACGAGTGTAAGAAGAGATTTAGCCGTTCGACAAACATAAATGACATAAACATATTCAGGTGTGGCGGGGTAGCGAGGGGCAGGATCCGGCGCTAATCCCGCGTGCTTTACGTAAAGCCGGCTATTCACTTGCCTGCCGCAGGGGTAATCTAGGGTGTAGGAGTGGGGATGACCCTTAATTATGTTGTGTGTTTGCAAGCAGGGGCAATTTTCTAAGTCGGCCCTGCGTCAGGGCGGCAGGGGCGCAAGACATTCCTTGCTCCCTAGATCGTAGCTGCCGCTGTCGCGTGTGTAGCGCAATTGGGGCAATTTCAATCAGTTCGTTGCGACTTTCGCGCGGAGTACACGTGTGAGTACAAGTCACAATGGATACCAATAAAGAATGTGAAATTTGGACACTGGTGATAGAAGTGTATAAAGAGCGGCTTCTTCACCCAGTATCTCCTTTTTGTCTTTTTTTTGCGGTAGCACCACAGAAAGAATGTTATTTAAACGTGGTAACGTTTTTAAACTATCTGACTATCAAATTGCCATCAATACCAAAATCCCTAATGCCAAAATCCATATTAATATCGCATAACGTAGACTGCATGAATTACACCCGAGAGAAAGTTTATATATCATTTTTAAGACATTGTACATGGGTGAATATTCTAGAGGCTAGAAATTTGTGTCTCGCGATAATACTCATCAATGGCTTAATATTTTTTTAAAAGAATTTTGTTTTATATACTTAAATGATTACTTAAAAAGCAATCTTAGTCACGTTCACGTAGAAGTAACAAAAAAAAATATTTTAAGAAAAAACTATCAAAAATTCCATTATTTTGCATGTCGCTTTACGTAACTTTCTCACATAAAAAAAGATTATTGAATTCATATTAAATTATTTTATTAACTCGAGCTTGACATTGATATAATTCAGCTTTATGACAATAAAACATTTAAAAATATGGCTGGAAATCAATAAAAAAAATATATCAAAAATTGTGCTTAAAATTTGCGTCATTGTCGCTCCATATATTGTTTAATAAAATACCATGACTCGGAACTATTTGTTTCGCTGTGTTTCGAGTTGATACTAGCAACCGCCCCGCCCCTCATTCGACCGGCAGCCGTTACACGGGACACACGTGTTGGATTTCGAACTGTTGAGTTTTGAATTTAATTCTCCTAATTGTGTCAGATAAATAATTGTCTTTAGAGACTTGACTTTCTACGGACTTAAGCCGTGTATCAAACGATATTGACTGCTAATTAAGATCGGATAAAGTAGTATCGACCTCCGACAAGTGATTATTTAAATCCTTAACACTTTGTTTTAAATTAATGTTCTCATCTCGCAGCTCGGATATGGTTGTGTTTAGGCTTGATAATGAATGGGATATTTTAGCCAATTCGCTGGAAATCGTGGAGGTAACTACATTTGTAATAATTTCCTTAATTTTTACGTCTAACGTATTAAAATGTTCGTCAATCAGTGTGGACAGAAATTCCGAGTCATACCCTTCAGTGAAGCGCTTACGTGTATTTACATAATTAGCATCCGACGTAGTTAGACTTATGTCTGGGTTTGATGGACACTTAGATGGAGTTTTCTGTAATTTGGACATTACGCACGATGTACTTATGCGCCAGGAGTAATAAGACAAGAAATATTACGCTGTCTCTTAGTCTCGAGGGGGTGAGGTGCGGGCGCCCTTCAGTTGCAACTCTCAGATGCGATGCAAGGACGAGATAAACACAAGTATTGATAGTAATGAGTAGTATTAGTATTACACTGCACAATAAAAACTCTTAACTGGGTAGGCATAAAGTTCAATTTTAACTAGTCACTATTAAAGGAATTATTTAAAAAAAGGTGTACACGTCCACTTCCAACAATTCCCATACGACTACTGTTACTGTTTAAAACGGAACGCAGTCCAGTATACTGTCATCCCTATTTTTCGACAGTTTTCAAATGAAAATATTTATCATGTACACGTTTTCTGTTCAACAAGAAAAAATATTATTTGAATGTTGGTGCTTTTAAAACTTAAGGGTACACTAGTCGCTCGTTCTTCCATACAAACGTAGTCTGGCGACAACTCCACTGTTTAACGGTGTACGTACAAAATAAAAATGATTTCAATTTGTCTTATCATTATCTAGCCCTGTATGGAAACAAAAGTAAAAAAAGATGATGTTTAAAAGTTATAAGCGTCGAAAATTCCGAATTTCAACACTATTTTTAACACATCTTTGGGCGGAAATAAATACCATAAGAAGAACGAAAATTGCAAAACAGTTACCATACAGGGATAGATTAGTTGTTCAAGAATGCAAATAATTTTATTTTAAACAGATACATTCAATAGATTTTTCATGACACCCAGACTACCAAAGGTCTGTTTATAAAATTTCGCGCGCCCGTTTTGTTATAAAACATCTTGCCTTTCGCTACAAATTGTTTCCCCGATCAGTGGGACGGACGGAGGGGGTCGCAGCGCGCACCCACACATGCTCAGTCGGCTGCTGCATACGTAATCGTAATTACGCGCGTACTGTGTATGTAACTGATAGTGTGCTAACGTATTCGTAAAATATATTTTATAACATTGACCCCTGGCTTGAACTTTGGATTCTGATATTCCCTTATTGATAGATATTTTGTATTATTTTGATTTGTCTTAAATTTTACTGACCCTGGCATTGGACTTTGGATTCCGATTTAATAGTTTTAGTGATTTAGTAATTATATTAGACGGCATTTGAATTTGAACTTGTTGTGTCAGTGAAGTGAATTGAAGTGATCTTCAGCAATTCAGGGAACAATGGGTAAGTGTAATCTTTGATTGAATTTAGTTTGTAAGTAAAATTCATGAGACAAAACAAGCATGATGTGACTGTTATAAACTTTTATTTATACCTGCATATCTATTTATCTATTTATGGTGGTAATACCTATTTTATCTACATCTATAATTAGAAAAATTGCTTCCTTTTGTTTGTGTCAACTGCTGAAGAGGGACCGAATATGGCTGCTAAAGTGTACCAAAAAGTTTGTTGAAGAACATTGAAAACAGGTAGCTACATAATAATGAACTTTCGATACAGGTAGTACATTAGGTAACTAACTTTGCTAACTAACGAAAACATCTACAATAAGCACGATTATCAAAAATCTTAAAATTATAAAAATAATATATTTCGACATAACATAACAATATAAAATTATAATAATAATAATGTCCTCCAGACCGAATTTCGGCCACGGCGGCCTGCCTCAAAGGAGGCTAGCCATCGGAGCAGGACAGGATTATAGTGCCCAAGTGTATGCGCAAGCACAGGTGCACTCTCTATTCCCTCACTCTCATAATAGATTTTTTGTCCCGACCCGAGATTCGAACCCAGGACCTCGCAGATCAGCAGTCGCACTACACAACCACTCGACCAACGAGGCAGTCAGAAATTATATAAATTAGTTAGTTACAGCCTATATACGTCCTGCTGGGGCACAGGCCTCCCGCTCATTTCTGAGAGGGTTTTAGGCAAAGTGTCCGCCGCGCTGCCCCAATGCGTTGTGAACGTTTGAACTTCACAGGTCTTCGAAATATTTTTTCCTTATTCCTCAGACATGCAGGTTTCCTCACGATGTTTTCCTTCACCGCCGAGCACGTGGTAAATGAGAACTTAAAATTTCAATTAACAATTTCATTGGTGCCGGCGAGGATCGAACCCGGGTTACTCGCGTTCTGTTATATTTATAGCGAGCGTTAATTCATCCGAGCTACCACGGCTGAGCCGTGGTACCGCCACCACAGCTCAAAATAAATAATTCCTAATGCACAGAAAATAGTTAGGTATTTATGATGCTAGTTTGAAATTGTTTTTCTTTACAAACGAGTAGACGACGATTGTAAGCTCAATTTACGCACGTGTGACAGACAAACATTTTCAACATTTGCGAGGAACAAATTTAAAGATCGTAAAAGATCTAAATTTTATTTTTATATCGCTAACCGTGTCCGTACTTACATGAATTTGATTTACAATCGATCTCTGAATTGTAGTTTTCTTCTAAATACTTCCTTGTCTAGACGTGTTCTTTGGACTTCTGTACGAAGTCTGTGCTGTTAGTATTCCGTTTAGGTACGTTACCAGGCTGCACTAAAGTATCGGAATGGAATATTTCCACTGTTTCTGTCATATTAAAATCTTTTAATCGAAAACTCCTTGGTTTTAAAATCGAATACCATTTATTTATTTAAAAAGATTCTCGGTCTTGTTACAAAGCTTTGTCAAACTTGTTTAGTCGTTGAGAAAATGGAATTGAACCCGAAACACCAAAACCAGTCACGAGTTTGGGTGTTCGAAAATGATTAAAGCCAACAAAATTGTTCTTTCACGGATTGTTGCAAAAAATGGTGGCCACGTTTGTCTCCAAAACGGGCATGTCACGACTATTCCTCTTGAGGACAAAGAACGGTTGCAAAGTGGTATCTAGCATTTGTTTGCCACAGGTCGTTTCTGAACTCCGTAAAGAGAACTGCAACCGCCATCATCCTCCATCACGACAATGCCAGTTCTCACACCGCACACAGAACAAAGAGTTTTAGAGCAAGAAAACATAAATTATTAGACCATTCGCCGTACAGCTCCGACCTAAGCCTAATGATTTCTATACTTTCCTAAAATAAAGAATAAATTGCGTGGACAGAGATTTTCATCACCTGAAGAAGCTGTGAACGCCTACAAAACAGCCATTTGGAGACCCCAACCCGAATGGAATGGTTGCTTCAATGATTGGTTTAATCGTATGGAAAAATGTGTCAATTTTCGCGGAGAATACTTCGAAAAGCAATAAATACATTTTAAATAGTAATGTTGTGTCACTTCCTGATTGCTGAAAATTTCAGTGCCGCCCTCATACCATTTTGAAAGACGTTTGTGTTTGTCCCCGTAGAGACACAATGCCTATTGTTGATAATTTGTAAGTACTAAGAGAATATTACAAACCGCTATTTTGTTATTTACACAAACAATCAATAAACAATTTACAAACTAACATTTTTTATTTAATTAACCTACATAAAAGACTCACTAACATCAAAATCGCGCTGTCGAAAAGTAGTTATCCTGACACTGGCTGGCATATACCTACTTCGGGAGTTGCCTGTGGGTTATTATAGCTAACTAGCTATGGTAGTAAATACCTATTTAGAACATACATAAAAACCAACAAATTGAGAACCGCCTTCTCATTTCAAAGTCGGTTAAAAATAAAACAAATCATTGAATGCCATCAAAAACAAACTTGTAAAAGAACCAAGTCTCACAACTCAGTTCTTCTACCGTAAAGTTGTGAGATCCATGTAATAAATACCAAGTCGGTGAATTTATTCAGGTCCTACTTAGGGTCGTAATAGTAATTAGCTAACTAACAACATCTTATGGTGACCATATCAATAAACATCTTTTATGTTTTAAATAAATAGATAGACTTGGTCATCGCATGAAAACATAATACATCTCACAAGTAATTAGATTGTTTAGTGGATGGATCTCATAACTATTTACGGTAGAAAAACTGAGTTGCGAAACTTGGGTCTTTACAAATTATGTTTTGAATGGCATTTCATTTATTTTGTAGATAGTTCTACTTTTTCGGTACCTTCCACTTCTTGTATACCAAAACGTACCTACACCTATTACTTACACATATACCGATTCCTTCACACTGATTCCTTCACTGCATATGTAACTTTGTAATCCTATATATTTTTATGGGATTACAAAGTTATCTATGCAGTTGGTGTATCTAGAAAACTGGACGGTAATTGAAAATATTTTAGTTTTCCTTGATTTATATACTAAAAACTAATTGTATTCTAAGCTTCTATGTCTGCTAGAAGTGCCTTAGTTTTGATGATCGGTCAGTCAGTCAGTAAATGACAAAAACTTTGACTTTAGTTATAATTCACTGGTTCAAATTGAATGACATTTGAAATATATTTTTGCTTTGAATTGGTGGGGCACTGCCTTTGATTATTTATTGATAATAACAACATCTACGTAAATTCATAAGAACTTTCATGATAAAACTAAATTGGGTTAGTAATAATTACGTTTCACACAGCAGATCCTAAGTTCTAATAATATCAATTTGTTTATGTTGTCATTCAAACTCGCATAGTAGGCGCTACAGATAGGTAGGTACGCGATGACGCCGTCTATGTTTTATTATACTGTGCCGTCGCGCTACACACGTCGAGCGCTGGTCCAAGAAATCGCGCAAATGCGTCATTTAGCGTAGAGCGCGTATGTGTGTGCGCATTAGCTTCTTACTGCTCATCACAGCGTCTATCCCTTTCGCACGTGAAGTCGGCTGAAATAGCATGCATTTTAACCCCGCCACCACTTAGTTCGTGCCGCCGACTAGGGCAACCTTAATGTCCGAGTTTATTTGAATAACAACATTATTTAATAATAATAACAATCATTCGTGGAAGCTGTTAAATCTCTAGGTTTTTGATCACGTGATCAAAGTACTGAGAACACCTTACCTCGAAAGCGCCAGTTCTCACAGTACAAAAATGGCGGCTATTTATGATGTTATATTTCCCTAGGATACTGCGGCAGTATACTGGTAGTCCATAACGGAACGAATTTTTCACCAGTGAGAGCACTGAGCAGTGCTCGCAGTGTATATCGGAACATAGCCATTATGTCGTAAATGTCATTAATATATAGGAAAACCATAAACCCACAGGGTTTATATTGTAAACACGTACGTTTTGGAGCTACTAATAGATTGACCAATTTTAACTCACTGTTTTTGATCTGTTAAATAACTTTGAAACCACTCCAAGGCCACCCCTCGTATACGTATGTTTTCTAGTTTTTTCATGAGAATAGAAAAGGATAAGGTATATAAAGCCACATTATACTACGTATAAAATCGTAATTTTTGCAATATTTATTATGTACATTTTTAGGTATTTAACTTATGTTTACTTAGAAAATAAAATAATACTAAATTAGCTACAATCGCGATCACTTACACCAATAACCATAGAGTATCATGGGCCACCGGCGGGTCGGAGGGGAGTAGCCATACGCAGGCGTTCTTCTCTGTCAAATTATAAGTCTACGCGGTCCATGCGTACAATAAAACTAGTTGCAGCCGCACTGCTCACTAGACTAAATTCAGTTGCTGAATCAACGTCCTACAAAAATGTCGAATTATTCAGTTTTTGCTGTAAAAAGAGGTCTGCCTCATAAGTAATTTTTAACCACATTATTGCTATTTACTTTTTCTTTAAACTTAAAAATTACAATAATAACGATCGCCCTCATACAATATGTAGATCGGTCGAGCGACTGAACCGAGTCTGCATCCGAGTTGTCGCTGTCACCAAGCAATACTGTTATAATGTATCTATGTGTGTGTGAAATTGTTAGTTTATTGTTTTAATTGTTATGTGTAAATTTCGTAGTGACAGACGATTGTTTTTGTATGCGCAGATTTTGCCCCGTAAAAAATGACAAACAGTTCTGTATTTGGGAAAAACACTATGGCTACTCCCCTCCGGTCCTTCGGTGTCGCTCTATGCCATTAACAAATAAAACTAGTAAACGTAAACAATACGAAGCTACGAATGCGAGGCAAATACTATTATTAATAACTAAACTGGCTGGTGTTGGGTAAGAATAATGGGAAAGAATAACTAAACTCGTTCACTCGCTTCCTATATATATTCGGTAACGGTTAATCAACCTTAAACTCTAACATCCTTATGCCAAAACACGGATAAAATTTAGTACTGGGGTTAGTACTAGGTTTAAGTTACTAGGCATGAACTAAATAAAACGTTATTACAAAACGAAGCCTATCTTTAGTTCAAGGATTATCTGTGGTACTAAAATTAAACTTCCGAGACTCCTAGTTTAACGGTACTAAAATCAATTTCGGTACAACTTTAATTGAGGTTAACGTTTTTTTCATTTCGTGTTTTTGAAATAGTTAAAAATGGATATTAACATGATTGTCTTGTACACATAAAAAAATCATTAAGTACTTACTTTTTATTTTCTGCATATTTACTCACGTTTTCGTCGACTTAACCTATATAATATGTGCTGATTGAACAATAAGTGTACGTAATATTTCCTATATTAATAAGAACATTCGCTTTAATAGAAATAAGGATGATACAAAGCGTTACTACAAATAAAATAAATTTCGATGTTCCACTAACTTTTTCTTTAGAACTCCAATTTTTAAACTGTTTTTCTTTTGTTTAATTTTTATATAGGTAGATTACTATTTAATGAGGACTGACGAGAAGGTCCTGGAGCTGGAAGAAGAGATAGACAAGTTGCGCTGGAATATTATAGGTTTATCTGAGGTCCGAAGAGAGGGGAGGACATGGTAATCCTCGAATCCGGCAACTTGTTCTATCACCAGGAGGGCGACCATCTGTCCCAAGGAGGTGTCGGATTTATCGTCCACAAGTCTCTCGTTAACAACGTTGTAAAGATTGAGAGTGTGTCGACGAGGGTTGCGTACCTTATACTCAGAATCACCAAACGGTATTCGCTGAAGGTCATACAGGTTTACGCACCAACCTCGGCACATCCCGATGAGGAGGTGGAGGAAATGTATGAGGATATATCTAGAGCCATGCATTCCTCCAAAACCCAATATACGGTGTTAATGGGAGACTTCAACGCAAAACTAGACACAAGAGAGTATGGTGAGCTGAAGGTAGGGAAATTTGGAATAGGGCAACGGAACCCAAGGGGCCAGCAGCTGGCCGATCATGGAGAAAGAGGGACTCTTTATGATGAACTCTTTCTTCCAGAAGCGGCCCCACAGGAAGTGGACCTGGTCGAGCCCCGACGGTTCGACAAAAAATGAGATTGACTTCATTATGGCGACCAGACGACAACTCTTCAGTGATGTCTCAGTAATCGCAAGGGTGAAAACCGGCAGCGATCACCGAATGGCGAGAGGCACACTGAACCTAAACGTTAAGTTGGAGAGGTCACGTCTAATGAAGTCAACGCACCGTCCCCCTCGTGTCCAAAGTCCCGAAACCTTCCAGCTCGCGCTACAAAACCGTTTTCAGTGCCTAGAAGATTGCAATGCAGTGGACGATATGAATGACAAGCTCGTGGAAACTGTCCATGCGGTCGGAGCTAAGTTTTGCAAGACCCGCCGCAGACGAACACAAAAACTCTCCGATTACACTCTTAATCTCATGGCTGTTAGACGGGAAATGAAGCTGCAGTCTTCAGTAGATTTGACAGCATACAGGCAACTGAACAGACAGATCTCCAAATGCATGCGGCGGGACTTACGCAACTTTAATACTGCTCGTATTGAAGAAGCGATCGAGCGGAACCAGGGCTCCAAAGTCTTTGCTAGAGATCTGTCTGCCAGAAAGAGTCAACTGTTGAAGCTGAAGACCGAGTGTGGCAGCGTCGTTTCCGCGACACCTGAGATTTTGAGCGAGATTGAGAGGTTCTATGGGCAGATGTACACATCATCATTGGAGCCACACGCAAGTGTGAGTAACGATCCAAGAGCATGTCTTATCCGACACTATTTCGATGATATTCCGGACGTCAGTCTGAGCGAGATTAGAATGGCTCTTCAGGACCTTAAAAACGGCAAGGCCCCAGGCGAGGATGGAATTAAAGCGGGTGGAAAACCGGTACTTGAAGTCCTTCAGAAGCTCCTTAATTCCTTTCTCCATCTCCTTAGTCTACGTGCTGTTTTCGAGAGTCATTACGAATCGTCTCGCACGCAGACTTGACGACTTCCAGCCTCCCGAACAAGCCGGTTCCCGAAAAGGCTTTAGTACCATAGACCACATACATACCCTTCGGCAAATTGTACAGAAGACCGAAGAGTACAATCTGCCACTCTTGCCTTGCGTATGTGGACTATGAGAAAGCCTTTGATTCCGTCGAAATTTGGGCGGTGCTGCAGTCCCTCCAGCGGTGCCAAGTTGACTGTCGGTATATCGAAGTGCTGAAGTGTTTGTATCCGAGTACAGAACCAGAATACGAAACCTATCCAACTGCAGAGAGGTGTAAGACAGGGTGACGTTATATCCCGGAGACTCTTCTCCGCTGCATTGGCAGACGTTTTCAAGCTTCTGGACTGGAAAGGATACGGTATTAACATCAACGGCGAGTACATCACTCACCTTCGATTTGCCGACGATATAGTCCTTATGGCAGAATCGCTGGAGGACCTAAGCACTATGCTCAATGATCTTAATAGTGCCTCCTAACGGATAGGTCTTAAGATAAACATGAACAAAACAAAAATCATGTATAACGTCCATGTCACACCTATGCCGGTAGTTGCTGAGAGCACTAAGCTCGAAGTTGTTGACGAGTATGTTTACCTGGGACAAATAGTCCGACTAGGTAAGTCCAACTTCGACCGATAGGTCAATCGACGGATTCAACTCGGCTGAGCAGCGTTCGGGAAATCACGGCACATCTTCTCGTCAGGTATACCTCAAAACTTGAAAACGTGACTGAAACTGGACAACCAGTGCGTGTTGCCAGTGATGACCTATGGAACTGAGACGTGGTCCTTTACTGCTGGCCGGATAAGGAGGCTCAAGCTCGCTCAGCGAGCTATGGAGAGGGCTATGCTCGGAGTTTCTCTGCGTGATAAACTTAGAAATGAGGATATTCGCAGTAGAACCAGAGTGACCGACATAGCCCAACGGATTAGTAAGCTGAAATGGCAATGGACCAGCCATATAGCTCGAAGAACCGACAACCGATAGGGAAAAAAGGTTCTTGAGTGGCGGCCTCATACCGGCGGACGAAGTGTAGGGCGTCCCCCCACTAGATGGAGCGATGACCTGGTAAGACATGCAGGAAGTCGATGGATGCAGGTGGCTCAGGACCGTGCTTTGTGGCATTCCCTGGGGGAGGCCTATGTTCAGCAGTGGACTTGTGAAGGGCTGTAATGATGATGATGACTATTTAATTACACACACAATCTCCCGAACAAAACCTCACTAACTGAATACTTAGAATAATGAAATATATACCAGAATACTTAGAACAATTAATTAAAAATAACAAGAGTATTTGATTTATTCTATGGACGTAACAGAAACATTTTTTATCGTCTCGAATTACGCGCTCGCGGTACTTATGTAATTCACTCCTTTTCACGATAGAGTTGTTAAAATTAAAACAACTTTGATTATAAAAAGCGCGTTTTTAATATAAGTTGTGCTTGTTCAATAGATTTTAACCTTTACAAATAACAATTAATTGTATATATTTGTATTAATAAATAATAATTTAAGCATATCAAGCTAATAATAACATTATTATTTAGAGAAACAGAACGTTACTTCGAATAAAATCAGTATGAACGGATGAAACAGTGTCATTTTTTGTTTTTATAAGTGGATGTTATTTAAATACTAACTTTAGTATTAACGGGTCCTCGGATAGTCTGTGTTTTGTAATAAGCACACATTTTGATTCTGGTATTAACGTTAATACTGTAACAAACCTGGATCTTTTAGTACTAAAGTATTTTTTTGGAATAAGACCATAATACCTTATAGTATCGATACAACGATATAATATGTACAAGTAACGCATAGATTGTTAGGTATATTTATGAAGTAGCGGTTTTTAGTTAGTTTTGCTTTGACTCTCCGCTAGGAGTAAAAATGTTCTGTGGCTTTGACAGTTTGACAGATTGCCTTCTTGTCAGGTGGCAGCACTGGACCTTGCCTTTGCCTGACAGCAAGCTAAGAAGCATGTTTTGTAATTCACTTGTAAATTTTGCATAAAGCTGTAATTTATTTACACTTTACACATCATTACTGAATATATTTCATAGAATCTGATATTTGGTAATCAACAAAATTTAACAGACATTTTATTCTAAACGGTTTTAATTTTATTAGTAATGTGTGGGTAAATCTAATTCATCAAGTGAATGTGTAGCAGAGAATATAAACAATTGCAGAATTTTTATTCTGCTCGTAAAATATATTACTAGGTATCATCTTTTGTATAATAAAAAGATGGCTCCAAGAAAACGCGTGGACCAACTAAATGAAGATGGGGACGGAACTAGAGGGAAAAAAGGGCCAAAGAAGAAGATCACTAAACTAAAAGCTCCAACTTCAATTAGAGTGGAAGTACCAGGGAGTGAGTGTTATTTTGCGTTCTTATTAACCTATATATCTATTTACATCCAAAGGGTCTATTATTAGATGTTATGTAAAATTAGAATTACAATAATTTAGCTATGGTCCATCAAATTAGATAATTTTGAGTGGCTACTGCGCCTATTCACATCAGCAACCAACATAAAACATGGGAAGCCAAAGATGCGTGTTCACTCATAAGGATGAAGATGAAATGTGTAAAATGGCTGTCCTAAAGTAATAGTTAATAATCAATTTCTTGAATTCACACCAAAATTGTGTTATTCTCCATCGTCATCCTTCGTCCTTCATCATGCTTCGTCCTTCACCATCAGCCTGTTAAAGTCCACTGATGGACTTTTGTCTAGGGGGATGTTTTATTAATTGAAATTGTACACTTTCTATGTTCAGAAGCTTATGTACTACAGAGGTTTGGTGATGAGCTGTAATTTTAATGATGATATACTTCTTAACTGTGGTTGGCCTTACTGTTAAATTATACCTCTGCAATAAGACAAAGCAGTTTTATCATAAAACTATAAATAAACTTCGAAGTATTCAGGGAATAAAACTGTGTAACATTTTTTTTTTAACGAAATAAGTTTTTCTTACTTTTCTTTGCAGAGACTACAAAAAATACTAAAGCCAGAGTGGTGACTACACAGAAATTAAGTAAGAATGAAAGATTACTTTGGTTAAATATTTTTAGGTTACTCCTTAAATAACATTATTTTGTGAAAGCTTTAAGCTACCTTCAAACCTCAGTTTATCTGAACACCTTTAAAGTCTTAACATCCTTTATCTGGAGCATCTTTCAAGTCAGTAATTGTACATTCTACAAATGCATGTTATTCTTTTTTTTAATTATTCATAAAAATACTAGCAATGCTATTAACAATTACTAATATTCCAGTTAATCACTTCAGGTAAGCTTATAATGCTTGTGTTAGAAGTGTTTCATGACATTAATCAAATGCCAGATTCGTATTGTTATTGAGTTTGCGGTACACATCCTACCATTAGGCTACTGTCCCTTAAAATTCTTCCAAATTCCAAATGTATTTTAATTTATGTTTATTTATTTTTTCTTTATTGTGGCATTCTTTGCCAGTCAACCCTGTGTGATGAGATTATTAGGCTCTACTGTAAAATGTATCATAAATTAAGCTGTTGTGTGCTGTTTAGAGAAATTCACATAAACCTGCCTTTCTCAGTCTGTGTTGCATTAATGCCTGCAATGTTTAATAACTTCCTATCAATATGATTGTCTTTTATCATGTATTTAACTGAAGATTTAAAAAATCAAAAATATTAATGAATTCAAATTTTCGACAGAGTCCAGTGATGCAAATGATTCAAAAAAATCAAAAGCCAGGGTAGTGACTACAAAAGAATTAAGCAAGAATGAAATAAAAGTTATGTTGGCTAATGAAGGTAAACAGTTAAATTAATTAAAATTAATGAAAATAAAATGGATCATCATTTCCAGCATGCAAATGATTAAGTTCCTTTGAGAAAAGTGTTGCATGTTCAATAAGAACTAAGATTTAATTCATTAGAATCATTGAATTATGATGTTAATGAGAACAAAGTGAATCTAAACCATTCTCTAGTCGACTTCATCAAACAAAATATTTCATCAAAATCGATTCAGCCGTTCAGTCGGATACACATGGACAGTAGAATTACATAATATATAATATGTATGTATTGTACATATAAACCTTCCTCTTGAATCATTCTGTCTATTGATGAAAACCGCATTAAAATCCGTTGCATAGTTTAAAAGATCAAAGCGTACAGATGGCGGGAAGTGACTTTGTTTTATACTATAGTAACTTTTGCCCGCGACTTTGTCCACGTAAATATTAACCAATTATACTTCACAGTTTTTGCACCGCACACCAAAATAGCTCGTAGATGACAGATTTTTTCCGACTTAACACTTATCGTTATGTTTTGACCAATTTACACAATATCTTTATTAATTATAGCCTATGTATGAGCTATATTATTGTAAAGTTTCATTAAAATACATTCAGTAGTTTTTGAGTAGAAGAGTAACAAACATCCATACATCCTCACAAACTTTCACATTTATCAGGCCCATGATTTGTAGATTGGCGATAGACAGCAGTATTATTAGTGTTAGGGTAGTAGCTCTGCACTTCCTTAATTTTTCCAAGATATGCATGCCAGCTGGTCGTTTTTTGAAAAGGCCTATGACGAGCAGTTGACTTAAAAGAGGCTGATAAATAAAAATGAAAACAGCTTGAAATGAGAGATCTTTTAGTCCTATGTTTATGTGGGACTTATAACAAACAAAAGAGTTGTGCCAATTGTGTTACTTGCATAGTCATTCTTTCACAATTTTCCATCTATACCCATACTTTTTAGCTAAATGTGGTCCGAGTAGCTTGTTGTTCTTAAGATTACCCATTCAAGATTGCAGATTTGACTTTATAAAAGGTCTTAGTAAGCCTTAACTACTAAACAAAATATGTTTGACATTAAAGTTTGACACTGTTGCATATAACCTGTCTGAGTATTATAAGCATGATATGTACAAGGTAGTCATCTAGGCATTTCCTTGACCTAACTTACAAAACCTATTAGTTGAGATAGAGTGAACTTACTTACCCTGTATAGAAAAAATTGTTATGATGAGGTTTTATGCGATTTTAAATCTTTAAAATTGGTATGCTCAGTGAGATTGGATAGAAATATATACATTTATATTGCCACCACATTTTTGTAATGAAATATTTGCATGCTGTGATAACTTTCTGTCTGTTCTGTTTGTGTTTCTGGTTGTCCTTCATGCTTTGATTTTGTTATCATATGTGTATGTACCATCCATGGGGAATATGTGTGGACCTGTCAAATGATGATCATGCAAATAGACTCTGGAGGGAATAGACAAACATGGGGTGAATTACAGTGCAGCATGGGGACAACCCGAATTCAAGCCAAATTAATAGATATTTCCGTCAGGTTGATATTACATATTTTTATATTAAGTGATAATTGACGTTAAATTGACCTGATCTTCTATTTTCTTGCTTTTGTTATTCTGTTTGAATAAGAATCAAATTTTAATTTTAGTTGTTCAAGCTCATTTTGCAAAAAAACCAATAATTCCTGATAAGCCCTTGGAACCAATAGTGAAACGAAAACCTGGACATAAGAAACTCCTTAATAAAGAAACATGTGATGTAAAGGAAGCAAAACCTGTCATTATATCTGCAATCGATTCAGATGGTATGTATGTGTTTTTATATATTGCTTATAAAATATCTTGCAAAAGCGAATTTGCTTACTATCTAACATATTAATATGATATATATTTTCTTAATGTCTTTTTGTTCAGTTGTTTATCTTTTAACATCCTCGTAATTTATACTTAAGCATTAAATTTTGAATACATTAATCAAGCTTTAGAAATTAAATAATACATACATAAATAACTCACAAACACTCACGCCTGTCACCTGTGTAGGTAGGACTACCAAAAACGTACAACGAGGGGGCTGTCCAGCAGTGAACTGTTATGCCCGGATTAAGCATTTTAATTACTAAGCAAGGCGAATTTTTTTCTAATTCAATATTCAAAGTTGTCTAATAAATTATATCAATTGTATTATACCAACTTATAAGATAATATTAATTTTTATGCTTTGATGTGTTTGAATTTTTATTTTTTAGCATGGATTTTGTAAAAATATACAATTTTTTAAAAAACGCTCTTTGATTTTATGGAAAAGGAGGCAAACGACCATACGGCTCACCTGATGGTAAGGGATCTCCATCGCCCAAGAACATCTGCAACACTAGGGGAATTGAATTGCAGGCCTTTTAGAAAATAGTAGGCTATTCTAAAAGGAAGGTCCCTAAGTAGTATCGGTGCGGAAAATCCGCTGGCGATAGTAAATTTTACAGTGTGGTCCGTTCACCCCGTGCCTCGGAAAACATTTAAAGCGGTTCGTCTTGCGTCTGATTTCTTTCGTGTGTTGTGTTGAATTGCCGCCCCATTGGATTATCAGAGTGAAGAAATATTTTTTTTGTGGAATGAGGGTGACAAGCAGGCAAGCAGTCCACATGATGGTAAGTGGATGCTGCGGCCCATAAACATCTATATGTATCCTAGATTAAATCCACATCTAAATGCAGTTGCGTTCTCAACCCTGCGGACTAAGATGGAATGCCCTGTTATCAGTAAAAAGGGTTTCTGGTTTCCGATTCTCAACAATCACAATACAAAACACAATAGCATTAAGCTGCTATTTTACGCTGGTATTCTGTGAGAGCGTGGTCCCCGGTCGAGCCGACCCATTCACGCTACATCCATAATATGGCTGCAGCGTGGCTCTACCATGTCAAAAATTTATATAACACATTGAAATAATGACCGTTCATTATTATTTTTAGAATGATTCATTACTTTGAGCCTTCCTGATATATGTGAATATTATTTTAAGATAAAATAACAATTGTATAAATTTTTTACAAAATGTTCTGCGCGATATACTTGGTAGAGTCCCGCTGCAACTATATTATAGTTGTAGCTCGGATGGATCGTTTCGACCGGGGTAAGACCACGCTCTCACAGAATACCAGTGTAAAATAACAGCTTAATGCTGCTGTATTTCGTATGGTGAGTGTAGAGAACATGAGGGCCTTTTTACTGGAAATGAGGCATTCCATCTTAGTCCTCAGGGTTGACAACACATCTGCATTTTGATCCTTAATCGAGGATAAATGTAGATGTCTATGGGCCACAGCATCCACTTACCATCAGGTGGACTGTGTGTTCGTTTTCACCCTTTTCTATAAAAAAAGATTATAGATGAAAACAGTAATGGCCATTAAAGTCTCATTTAAGACCAAGCTGCCTCTAATATTATTAAGCTAGCTCCGCTCATACGCCCCGGCTATTCCCACTTTACTGCATTGCGCATTGCGTGTTGTCGCGATATTCTAAATTCCTTGGCTTGATATTCAAGTAGCAAAAAGATTGCGTGGAGACTTCTTCAACTTAATTTTTTTAATAAGAAAATTAATATTTATTTAGAAAATGTATAATATAAATGATTTTTATAAATTTCCGATTTATTCACATTAAGGACGCGTTTGCAAAAACATTGACACGGGTCACACACACAAGTGTACGCACGGTTAGCTGCGGGTGTGGGAATCGTAATCAAGTAAAAACATTTTGATAATTTGAAAGATTGATTTTTTTCTCATTTCTTATACCTACAAAAATATATTACATACGAAATACGAATAGCTGCTCCAGAGACTGCTAGGCACTAGAAGCCCACTACTAGCAGTGAGATGGTGGCTGTGGACTTTGGGCTGGTTTTGTTAGTTATGATAAGACTTTAGCTTCGGACTTGGTGAAGTGACTTGAAGGTATACTTCGGTGACAGCTACTGGAACTCCTCGACGAGTAGTACTAGGTGTGCCGAGTTTGGGCCCGTTTTGTTAGTCATGTTGAGAGCTTACCTCCGGACTTGATAGAGTGACCTGATGGTGTACTTCGGTGACTACTGCTGGAATTCCTGGACGAGTAGAACTAGGTGTGCCGAGTTTGGGCTCGTTTTGTTAGTCATGATGAGAGCTTACCTCCGGACTTGATAGAGTGATCTGATGGTGTACTTCGGTGACTTCTGCTGGAATTCCTGGACGAGTAGAACTAGGTGTGCCGAGTTTGGGCTCGTTTTGTTAGTCATGATGAGAGCTTACCTCCGGACTTGATAGAGTGACCTGATGGTGTACTTCGGTGACTACTGCTGGAATTCCTGGACGAGTAGAACTAGGTGTGCCGAGTTTGGGCTCGTTTTGTTAGTTATGGTTAGACCTAACCTCCGGGCTTGATGGAGAGACCTGATGGTGTACTTTGGTGACTACTGCTGGAATTCCTGGACGAGTAGAACTAGGTGTGCCGAGTTTGGGCTCGTTTTGTTAGTTATTATGAGACCTAACGTCCAGGCTTGATGGAGAGAATTGATGGTGTACTTCGGTGACTACTGCTGGAATTCCTAGACGAGTAGAACTTGGTGTGCCAAGTTTGGGCTCGTTTTGTTAGTCATGATGAGAGCTTATCTCCGGACTTGATAGAGTGACCTGATGTTGTACTTCGGTGACTACTGCTGGAATTCCTGGACGAGTAGAACTAGGTGTGCCGAGTTTGGGCTCGTTTTGTTAGTCATGATGAGAGCTTACCTCCGGACTTGATAGTGTGACCTGATGGTGTACTTCGGTGACTACTGCTGGAATTCCTGGACGAGTAGAACTAGGTGTGCCGAGTTTGGGCTCGTTTTGTTAGTTATGGTTAGACCTAACCTCCGGGCTTGATGGAGAGACCTGATGGTGTACTTTGGTGACTACTGCTGGAATTCCTAGACGAGTAGAACTAGGTGTGCCGAGTTTGGGCTCGTTTTGTTAGTTATGGTTAGACCTAACCTCCGGGCTTGATGGAGAGACCTGATGGTGTACTTCGGTGACTACTGCTGGAATTCCTGGACGAGTAGAACTAGGTGTATCGAGTTTGGGCTCGTTTTCTTAGTTATTATGATACCTAACCTCCAGGCTTGATGGAGAGAATTGATGGTGTACTTAGGTGCTTACTGCTGGAACTCCTGGACGAGTAGAACTATGTGTGCCGAGTTTGGGCTCGTTTTGTTAGTTATGGTAAGAACTTACCCCCGGACTTGATGGAAACTGAAACTGTTCGGCGGAAATCTTCTGACTATTGGTTATTGACCACGGTTGTTGAATACCGTTGTTCAACTACGGTTGTTCACTATCAGTTGGTCACTATATATTTCAGAAGATTTCTTCAGTTGATTGGTAGTATCAAATATCTATTAGTAGTAGCTGGTTTTATCAACACTGTCTGACTAGCTGCTATTATCAACTAAAATAGCTATTTCTATCACTTGTGTAACTGCAAATATCAGTTACCACGTTATACAACTAGTTATCACTATCACTTGTAACTGCGAATATCAGTTACCACGTTATGCGACTAGCTATCACTTTCAAATATGTAACTGCGAATATCAGTTACCACTTTATGCAACTAGCTATCACTTCCAAATATGTAACTGCGAATATCAGTTACCACTTTATGCAACTAGCTATCACTTTCAAATATGTAACTGCGAATATCTGTTACTATGTTGCTAGCTACTATTCACTATTCACTATATTCTGCTACTACTGGTTACTACCGCTTCTTACTGGTAGCTCTTCACACTACAACGTTATTGGGTCCCGAGCCCAAAAGGTAGACTCGAGCGTTACTTTAAAGTGAGCCGCTTGCCATTGTCCGTTTTGCCTCTTTATTGCATAACATTTTCACTTTACAATTGGCATAAATTACAATATTTTCTATACTAACATGCTATACATTATTAAATCGGCAATTTAGTCCTTTATGAGTATATCATAAAGGTTACTCAATATATTAACATTATAAAAAGTTATTAATCAAAATGTCCCGAATTTTCACAATATTTGGTTACATTATTTCTTTAATTTCGCTATAAAAAGGAAATAAGTTTAATTATGCAAAATATTCTTTCATTTCCTTAATCTATAAACCTTATGCTGATTTAATGTCATATTTATAATTCTTTCAGAACATAAAAATTATTCCCATCATTTTCGGGATCAACTATTACGCAGTTAATTAAAAAACTTCTAGAAAGTTCTACAATACGCGACGCGCTCTGATTGGTCGATTTTTCTTTATACAATAAAAGTTATTTATCTTAACTATTATCAAAACGACATTCTATACTAATATATTAGAGTTATAAATATGCTGTAAAACTAATATAGTTAATATAAAACTAATATAACTAATACGCTTTTTTTTCACTTAGTTTTGTCAGTAATTTCACTTTTAATATTGTCTTTAATCACTTCGTTCCTTAACGCTATTTGGCCGTCGCGAACATTTTGTTATAAATACACTCACCGGCACGGAAACTTGGCCAAGCGGTTATCTCGCGATAGCAAAAGCTTTAAGTGTTTCTGATGAATGTTTGTTATGCAGGTATGTCAAAAAATGTTTACCCTCAAGTTCAAGAGGGTAATTCATTATGTTTAAGTGCACCATGACGAATTCTTTAATTTTTAGTTGAATCGGGTCATTTGAGCGACTAAGTTCACATTTTAAATTTGTGTGTTGTGAAAAGTTTACTGTAAGGTTATTCAATTATTGTGATCTTGTGTCTTAATTCAATAACTAAAGGTGCTTTAAAGCCAATAAAAATGCCATTAACACCAGCACAAGTTGCACAAGCAGTAGCATTAATTGACCAAGGGCTGACACAGCGTGAAGTTGCTATTGTGCTTAAAGTACCACGGTCCTCAATGCAGTATTCACTGAAACGATACCAGGAGACAGGCCGCTACACCCGCAGGCCAGGCAGTGGGGCGTAAGGTGCACATCGGCCCGGGACGATCGTTTTATTGTTATGGAGATTTTGAGAAACCGCTACCTGACCGCTGTTGAGATACGCCAGCGGCTCCAAATCGCAAGAGGCGTTAATGTTAGTGAGCGTACGGTGAGAAGACGAATGGAGGAAGTGAATTTAAAAGCTCGTAGACCAGCACGAGGTCCAGAACTTCTCAGACAGCACCGAGTAGCCCGACTTCAGTTCGCAAGAGAACATGTCAATTGGACCCACGAGCAATGGGCTAGAGTGTTGTTCACAGATGAGTGTCGAATAGCTTTACGTGCTCCAGACGGTCGAGACGAGTGGAGAAAAGAGGAGAGGTTTCTACCCATTACCACCACCCAAACTGTGAGTTTCCATGGAGGCTCAATAATGGTATGGGGAGGTGTAAGTTCCGACGCACGTACAGAGTTGGTCATCGTCGATAATCGGCTTACAGCTACTCGATACATCGAGGAAGTTCTTCAGGAGCACGTAATGCCTTATTCGGGATTCATTGGACACGACCAATTCCTCCTCATGCACGATAATGCACGCCCGCACGTCGCACATTGTGTAGAGGAATATCTGGAAGAGGTTGGAATACAAAAATTACAGTGGCCAGCTCGTAGCCCGGACTTAAATCCAATTGAGCATGTATGGGGTATGCTCAAAAGAAAGATAAAGTCCAGCTCCAAACCGCCACAAACTCTAAATGAGCTCCGAAATGCAGCGCTGGCCGCTTGGGACAGCATACCGCAAGTTGATGTCAGAAACATCATTCAAAGCATGCCAGATCGAATGCAAGCGGTTATCAGGGCTAGAGGAGAAAACACCCGATATTAAAACTGATAGACAATAAAGAAACAGACTTAATTTTTAACTTTGTAGTGTTTTTAAAGTGACAATGGAAAGATGTTAATTTTAGTGAAAACATGTTATCTTGAAAAGAAAATTTTCGGTGAAGTAAACATTAAATTTCTACGTTCTAAAACCATTAGAGACACTTATTGAATACATCTACCCTTAATTTACTGTTAAAAAAACGTTTCAGTGCAAATAATCAGCAAATTCACGAGTGGCCAAGTTTCCGTGCCGTATGTTTGATGACAAAAGTTTGATAACAGAAATTTACAAACATTTCGTCGTTGACGCCGCAAAGGGGCGAAACTCAATTTTTCAAAAAAAAAGAGCAAGAAAACATTTATTATTCTATTATATATATATATATATATATACATGTTTCAGTATTTTCATGATTTTTCTTTTGTGAAATATCGTTTCAAATAACTGTAATAACATGATGGAGCGTGAATAAAGTTAATAAAACATTGTGAAAAGATGATTTTTTTTTCCTCGGGATCGAATTTCTTTGTGACCCATCATCATAGGTATCCTTAGTACTATCATCTGTCTTCGTTTTCGGGAGCGTTTCAAAAATACCCTGTATATTATACTAGCTTTTTTTCATCTTCAGAATTTTTTTTTTTAAGAAACCAAGTAATCGGGGAATAATAAATTAATGTTTTCTTGCTCTCCTGTAATTTTTTTGAAAAATCGAGGTTCGCCCCTTTGCGTACCTATTTCAGATATGAGCATTTGACCTTGACCTTGGTAATACCACCCAACTTCTATAAGTAACTAACATGTAATTGTAATTAAGTGGAACATGATAAAAGCAACATGATAGTTTAGAGCGCTCAGTTCTAAATGTGACTACCGGTACCGTGGCAGAACACCTAAACTCAAACTATACGGTGCTCCGTTTTAGTTTTTGTGCAAATGGCATGGCCCTTTTCCTTTTCTATCCACGCACAAACTTTCTACGCCACTGGACCGATCTAATTAAAATCTTCGCACAACTCGGCCACTAAATTTAATATTTCAGAAGGCGACTCCAACGGCTCCCCTGTTCTGGATGACATTATCTGTCTTATTATAAAAATAGTTTATAATTAGTCTCAGGTTTAAACTAGAGTTTAGGGCTTCCTCCTGAACCGATTTGAATCGAGAAGCATGATCGAGTTACAATCGAGCGTTATAAGCGTCATTAGACCCATCGGGGTATTTAAGTATCCTGAGATCATTTTAATAATTTTATCACATACATAGGACAAACTAATCAAGAAAAAGCATTTTCGTCGCATGCGATTACGAACATTATCTAATAACGGATAGCTGAAGAATATTCTGCTAATTATAACTTGAACCACCATTCGATTATGCGCTAGCTACTATTTCGGGAGTTAAAAAAGAGTTCGAAATTTAAGTGAGTTGTAATATAATTAGATTGATTCAGAACTCGATTCTATAGGGAGTAGGCCGGTTGTTTCAATAAAGTCCCGCGGGAAAATGTGAAAATTAAAATGTAAAGTATGGAATTTGAAAGCAAATGTAAATTTTTTGAGGTGAGGGTTTTGATTTTGAGGTTACGACCTTTCAGCAAAGAATACTAGTGGAAAAAGGTACACGTATCCATCCAATTTACAAAAATAAAAATAAGGATTTTTAGTAATAAATTACATACATACATACATAAACACTCACGCCTGTCACCCAGAGGGGTAGGCAGAGACTACGGACTTCTACTTGGCACGATTATTATTACTACCCCATATCGTCCTGTAGGTCTCGTAAGAGGCGACAGAGGGAAACTGAAACAGGGGATGAGCAGCAGCATCTTCCTAATAACAACAACTAAAAATAATAATAATTAAAAATTTTGTTCAACCGACTTCAATATAAATTATTAAGAATAACTCAAAAACTATTGGCCAGACCTTGATCAAATTTATATGGGACCACATGAGAATCACCAGCTTTCAAATAAAAAAAGAATCATCGAAATCGGTTCACCCAGAAAAAAGTTATGAGGTAACACACATAAAAGAAAAACATACAGTCGAATTGAGTACCTCCTCCTTTTTGAAGTCGGTAGAAAAAACTGCGGTTGCTAACCCACCTGCCAAGCTTGCCAACAATGGCAAACCCGCCCCTATGAGACAATCTCTGGAGGAGGCCTATGTTGAGCAGTGGACTTTTGGTGTATCTTGTTTCCTATTGCTTGAAATTTTATGAATATGAATATTAGATTCACATTTAAAAAGTTTACCTTACATGGTAGAGCTACGACGGCTACTCCTTTGAACGCTAGACTTGTTCCAGGTTGTGTAAGGCTTTTTTATGGCTACCGAAATCAAACTTCTAAAAATACAATGACATGTAAAGCAGTAGAGTTGATATCTAGATATTGTATGTGTACAATAGGAGGGCTTGCGAAGAGTTTTTTGGATAAGCTTCAAGATCTATTTTGGATAAGAGTCAAGATCTTCTATACATGATAGTCCAAAAAATATATCCATTTAGATAGGAAAGAAGTGATAGGTTGCCAAAGGCTTCAGCGGCGTTAGTTATACGGGAAGATATCTCAGATGCATTGCCATTGTCATTTCTAATTTGGCTTCTTAGGTACTAAAAATGCGACATTTCTTCCAAAACACTATTATTTAATTTGATGGTAGAGTGCTCCACACTGCCGCCCCTAGGGAGCTGTTTAAAAACCTTCGTTTTTGTAACACTTAAAGCAAGACCGAATGATAATATGATACGTGGTAGAGCCACGCTGCAATTATACAGGGTAATTTTTCAAAGAGTAGCCAAATTTTAAACTTAAGTGCAAATATATTATAAATAATGATATAAATGTGTAAAATAATGCGCAGAAACGATAGCACTACAAATAAGTTTGCTATTTCGCAAATCGTTCGATGAATCCTCAGTTCCTAATATATGGAAATGTGCATATGTCACCCCTGTGCACAAGAAGGACTCTAGGACTGATGTCACTAACTATAGGCCAATTTCTAAGTTGTGCATCATTTTTAAAGTTTTTGAAAAGTTGGTTTATGAGCAGGGGTATCCGTTACTCAAACAAAGCATAAGTCAGTCTCAACATGGTTTCTTCTATGGTAGATCTACCGTTTCCAATTTGGTACTACTTAATTCATTCTTGAATAAAGCCATGGATGATGGCCATCAAGTTGACATTGTACATACAGATTATAGTAAGGCTTTCGACCGGTTTGAACATAATCTGCTTTTAAAAAGCTTCAGTTTGTTGGTTTCTGTGGAGACCTACTGAGGTGATTCTCCTTTTATATCGACAATCGCTCGCAGACTGTAGTTGTTAACAATTATATATCAGGTTGGGTGTCAATACCGAGTGGCGTACCACAGGGCACAGAGGTCCTTGCTGGAACCTATGTCTTATATTTGTTAACGACATTGAAATCTCTTTTAAATCATCACGCCTACTGTGTTTTGCTAATAATATGAAAATATTTATCACAATCTCATTTCAGGCTGATGTTGGAGGAATACTGTAATATCAACAAGCTTGATCTAAACCCATCAAAATGTACCCTTATTACATATTCACGCAAGCGAAACATAATTCATTTCGGCTATCACCTTTAAGGCTAGAAGTTACAAAAAGTGTCTGTTGTACGTGATCCAGGGATATTCAACGACTCTAAGTTATTATTCAATACCCATATTGACAATATCAGAGCTAGGGCATCCAAGGCGTTAGGTTTTGTCATGCGTACTTTTAAAAAACATTAAAACGATTAAAATCTTGTACTGTACTTAAGTTTGCAGTACGCTTGAATATGCTTCGCAGATCTGGAATCCGATGTATAATAACATACACTTCACGGATTGAAAGCATTCAACGTAAATTCATACGATATCTTTGCCATCGTACCCCAAATACAACTTACCGATCAGAAGACTATCTATTCTTACGCAAGCAGCATCATCTGTTACCTCTGATAAAGCGTCGAAAGATTGTTGACATTGTATTTTTATTAAAAATCTCAAATATCAGTGAGAACGCCTACAGTAAACCTTAGAACGAATGCATTATGCATGCATTATACTTACCAGCTTCATCTATTAATTATGGAAGAAATACTTTCATATAGTAGTAGTAGTAGTCTAGTAATAATTTTAATAATTTATGCAAAAAGCACGATTTTGATTTGCTTAATGCTAACTATGTATCGGCAAGGCGAGCATTAACCTCGTGGCGCCCAAATATTTAAAATGAAGTTCTTTAAAAACGCCCACTGTCCTTTAGAAATGACCTAATAACAAACGCCCACAATGGATTGTAAGTATTTTTTAGGGTTAAAGTAGTAAAGTGCATATTCCATTATTTTTTTAGGTAAGTATATAGTTAAGAGAAGATATTTACAAACACACGGAACCAAACAGAAATAGACCTTTTTGAAGGACATTGGGCAGATATATAAGTTGGTGAAAATAAATTGTACTTTATGATGTACATTGAGCTTTAATGAAATTAAACAAAAGTAATTGTAAATTACTTTATTAGAAATAATTGAGAGCAAATTTTTTGAAATCACAATTGCAAACAGTCTCATAAAGGCTTACTTTTAATCATAAATTATTACAATTCATTAAAAAAAAAAGCAAATAATTAAAGGTTAACAATAGAAAATTAATTAAGTAACTCAAATAGTGTCCCTAAACAACATAGCCTTCTATGTTGTGTAATTTTTGAATAAAAAGCCACGCATTTGACGTTGACAAATCAATCATATGTGAGATGAACCTCTGAGTCCATTTTCTCGTACGGTATCTGTTAGGACACACTGCTAATAAACGGTCTGCCAAATCCACCCCACCCATATTAGAATTATATTGCCTTACACATCTTGGTCTCTTTACGGTTACGTATTTTTTTGCTTCTTACACCAACGCTGACATAAATCCTCTTTGACATAAATCTTCTTTGACTTCAACGGAAGACATCAGTACAACAGGCTTACTATCGAACCATTTAGTTATAGAGATAGTGTCATCTTTTCTTACTACTACCTGTGAAGTGCCCCGTTCTCGTTTTTTTCAAATCTTTATCACTCATTAACAGCCCACGTAAATCTTTAGGGATACGGTTCTTCATCAGAGTACCTGTACATCCAATACCTCCTTTGAGTAGTTCATCCAATAATTTTTCACTGGTGAAATATCTGTCACAATACAATATATGACCGGGAGTAAGTGTGTCAGTCAATGATAGAATAGCTTTCTCTCCAAGACCAAAATCTTTATTTTCAAATTCAGGATATGTAGTTGAACCCTCATAAATATCAAAATCACAAATCATACCGTTTGGATTTGCAAGTACAAATGTCTTTATTCCTACTGGATTTGGCTTTCCCGTGGAATAAATCCGGATACCACAATTACCACTAAATGGAATTACCATTTCATCAATACTCAAACATTGTTCCTTTACTTGTGCACGACACGCTGATTTGACTTTATTGATTAGTGGACGTACCTTCCACAACTTATCCTTAACTCTCAAATCAGCTGTAATATCTTCGTCAAATACTATTTTTGGAATTGCGAAGAAGCAAAAATCTGTTCTGAGCCATTGCATAAGCAATCAAAGGTATACGAAATTTGGATTCCCAGTACATTCTCAAAGTCGGATAATTAATACTGGCCATCGCCAAACAGATTCCAATGTAAACATAGCATTCTCTGCATGTCAACTCTAAACTTTTGCCTATCTTGAAAACAGAAGTCTGATTTGTTTTTTCTACGATTATGTTTACTAACTCATCATCTATGTATTGCTTGAAATAATCTATATTAATAAATTCTTCACAGTTAATAGGCAAAAATGAGGGTTCTGTGAGATGAAACGTCTTTGGTAAAAATGACTTTACAGACCAGTTTTCTTCAGCAGTAGATCCAGATATTGAAGGAATATTGCTGTTTGGAGTATTAACAGAAGTTTCTACTCGACGGGCAATACCTGGACTGCGAAAAAGACATCCACGAGTTCTTGCACCTAGAGTTCGTCCTCAAGTTCGTCCTCGTTGATTTGTTTTAACGTTTTCTTTATCCGATTCTGATTAAGAAGATGATTCCCCATCGTCTTGGAAACGAATTCTGAATCGCCTAAATTTTCGTCGCTGAGTATAAAATATTCTATATCTGACTTATTTAAAAACTCGTCGATCTCTTCACCTTGCAATACTGCAACAATTAATGTTCATATTAATCTATCTATATGTAAAAATCAATATGAATTACACTTAAATTAAAATCCAAAGTCATTTTAAAATCATAAATATAAAAGAGCTAATGATAGAAATACAACCCAACGTCCTTTTTACTGTACAAATATCATTATTTTTTATTTGAATATTGAATTAGTAAAAATGTTATTATTGTCGCTTAAATTAAACATCAATTAATATAGTTCCATAAAAGAAACAGCAAGACACTATCATGATTCATTAAATTTTTACAGATCAACTTACCTCGTTTCGGTGCCATCGACATTTTTTCAATATTTTGATTATGTATCAACTGTGACACTTGATTTTCTTGACTCCTGTCAAAAAATACATCAATTCAAACAAAACGCAAGATACGCGGGAAATTTAAAATTTGGAAAGGTTTAAACTTATTGTCATTTACAAAGGACAGTAGGCGTTTATAGAACGAAATACTTTATTTGTCTGGGCTTTTGTATAGCATATTGCTCTGTCATTTTTTTTAATGTACTTTGGGCGCCACGAGGTTAAGTCGGAGAGTTTTATGTGTCGTAATTAATTTAAAAAAATATGATGTAGTGTGTATTGTCCTGCTTTTCTTTTCGTTTTGGCTATTATTGTCTGTTTCACTTATTAAATTTATACAGTTTATTATAAATGCATGTTGTACAATGCATATAAATGAATGTTGTATTTTATTATAAATGCAAATTTATGCATGTTGTACATTTAAATTAGACTCAATTTTTTATGCTAGTATTTGTGCTATGTCCTACGCCGAAAGATTATGTTATTGTATTTCTATTAGTGAGAACCTGTTATTGGCTTCTTGTAAATTAAACATGTAACATTTACTTAAGATTTGTGTTCTGTTGTTTTTCCATAACATAAAAAATAAAATAAATAAAATTACTATAAATATATTGTGTCCATCTTTCCAAATCCAGCAATTTCCATAAATTAATAAGATTGATAGAACCACTTCTACAAACATTTCTTCTGTTTCTTCAATTTTTGTCTTATTTACCCGTTATCATCTCGTGAGTGTCGTGAGAAGCGACATGGGGAAACTAAAATGAGATAAGCATCAGCATCTTCCTGATAACTACTCAATAATAAAAAAGAGCGATTGCCAATGTTAAGCAGTGGACTTTTGATAGGCTGTAGGCATTTGGAATGAATAAATTAAACCCGTTATCTCAAAATTGTCACTTTTTCGTATTGTTAATTTCGTTTTAATGCTTTTGATTCTGTATTGAAAAAAAACTTTCTTAATATTCAATTTTTCCTACTAACGTACGCTTATGATATCAAAATATCCTCATTTCTTAAACAGGTTCAGCCTTTGAAGAAACTCCCGAAACAAAACCGAAAAAAAAGGGACCCAAAGGATTGCAAAGGAAAAATGCAGCAAGTACAAATACTGTAACAACAGGTAATGATTGCGTTTCTACAATTTTTTATTCAATTTAATTTAATAATACTACTTGTGGTCTGAATAGGTTTCTAAATAAATAAAATATAATAATTTTCAGATAATAACGTAAAAGATGAATCAGTAAAACGAAGTTACGTAACTAAACGGGGCTTAAATGCAAAAACGTGGAAGAGAACTGCTCAGAATACTGTAAAACTTGTACAAGTCGAGCATAAACCAAGAAAGAGAATAAGAAAAGGTAAGATTAGTGCTACTGTTCCTGCAAATGATGAAAATTTAACAACAACTTTGAACGAAGATAATAAGGAAAGTGACAAACATAAAAAGTCCCTTAATGTTGAGACTGGTAGTGATATATATCCTGCACTAATAAAGACAAGAACAACTTCTGCTGGGTCTGAATTGTCATGGACTAAAGATATTTCAAGTTCTAGTACTACTACTTGCGTTACAGTGTGTTCAAAAGATTTTGTATGTTTCGATAACAAATTACCAATAGTCAAACTTACTCATATTAAAAATAAATTGGAAATGGGTAAAAGTGTTAACGAGAAAGGGGAATCTTTAACAGATAATGAAACTGCTGATGAGGTATGTAATAAGGGCTCAGTAAAGGAGCGAAGCGTTTCCCCCGCCGCCGTATCAGTGTCCCGATCTTTGTCTTTGAGTTCGTCTTCTTCGTCTTCATCAAGCTCAGACTCGGACAGTAATAGTAGCGTTAAAAGTACTGCCTTAGAAGAAAACGTTGACAAAATTGGTGAAGCAATAGATAAGCTTACATCAAATTTGAAAAAATTCGATTTGGAAATTATGACTTGGATAGGCTATGAAGATGAAAGTGTTAGTCCAGTTACACAAAATTTCCATGACAAGATATATAAGTTGTTAAAAGAAGAGAGTCAAGTTATACTACATTGTCAAAACATAAAAAGGGTGCTGCTAGGTGACGATACTAATTTAATTTCTGAGGCTTATGTTTGTGAAAATAAAGAAAATTCCGATAAAGGCGCCAATAATGATGGTTTTATTAAGCCTGATAGTATAAATAAAACAAAATGTGATAAAACTGTTCATAACAACAATGATTTATCATGCGTCAAAGGTACTGGCAACGACAAAAGAAGAGATCCGACTGAAGAAGTGGAAAATGAAGATACTTTAGAAATTTCAATTGATGATAGATGCAATGATGACGATGATGCGTTGTCTTTGTTTGCTGAGAGTATAACAGGTATTGAATCTTCTAGAAAAAACAGTTCAATAGCATCCGTATCGATTCTCATTAACAACGAATCAAATGAATATATACCACAACCAATAAGGCCTATTTTAAATAAACCTGTTGAAACAGTGACTTATTTCCCAACAAAAATTAACAAGCAAAGTCAGGAAGAAGTTGAGGTACAAAAAAATAAAGCAATAATGGTTTGTGAAAAACAAAACGCCGATTCGACGTCAATATACAGAAATTCTAAAAGTGATACAAATAATATAATTCACAGCGACTTAGGTGATACCAGCAATTTGCAAATATTTCACGAAGAAAATAAAAAATCTCATTCTTCTTTCAATACTATTACTAAAATTATAAATCCTTACCAGTGCCCAGCTCTAATGGCGTCAATTTATAAACCAACACTGGGAGTTAAAAGTGTTATTTTTGGGGGTGTATGTTTTTTTAATCTTATAAATAGTTGTAAAAAATCCAGATGTAAATTTTTACATGCCTATCCTGATACCGATAAGATAAAATCTAGGTTAACAAAACTAAGTGAAGAATTGTTCATCCAAGAATATATGTTAATACGGAATTGGTCTATACTGCGAAGACAATACGGCATACTTTTCGTTTTGGAAGGAATTAGAAGAGAACTAACAAGAATTGTTGTTGAAATGGCAATTGACTTTGTATCAAAAGCTAATCCCAATTCAAAGGAAGATGCAACTTTAAAAGTAGAGGTTGTTGAAACAGTTTTATTGTATTTAAATACAGTCAACATATCTATAGTCGCCGATATGCTTACCTTTAACGTTAAGAATGGAGAATTTCTTTGTGATATTTTCATGCAAACGCTAGCTGAGACTCAGAACTTTTCTAGATTTAAAATCATTTTTATAAATTTAACTAATTTAATTCACAAAATCCCTAGGCAGTTTAGTTTAAATGTTGCTACGTCACTATTGGAAAGGGTTTGCATATTGCCATTTGAAAAACCTTTGGTGCTGGCTCTATTAAACATTCTAAAGGGAACATCACCCGAAATATTCCAAAATAAAATGATTTTTCATCTAGAAAATCTGCTATCTACTGAAAGTAAAGATCTATATGATAAATTGCAAACAATTAAAGATCAAATTGCAGAGAACGAATCTGTGATAAACGATAACATAACAACTCCGCCGCTTATTAATTATGATTTAGATGCAACTAAAATGAATTCTACATTACATATGGAGATAGATAAAAGATTGTCGCCGGATACTACTAACTTGGACAACTTGGTAAGTAAGCATTTGTAAACATTATTTCTTTTATTTATATTCATAAATAAAATTATTACGGTGTGGTGGACGTGTGGGCCTTCCCATTAGAGCTTGTGGCAACTCTTCGTTGCCTGTCTGGTCATTTTACATAATTTTACGTAATGGCCATGAGATCTCTTTCGCTTTTCCTATTTTCGCCTCTTACGTCTCTTTTGGGACGACATGCGATGATGGATTCTCTAACGCCGCCTTCGAACGGCAGTGCATTGTTTAATTTAAAAGAATACATCTTCTATCTTCTCAATGCAATAATTTGATTAAAAATACAGAAAGACCTAGGTGATTCGTAGCAATCTGGTGAAAACTCATGTTTTAAAATTAATATTTAAATATTTCTATTTATTATTATTAAATAATTGATATGTAATTTATTTTTGTCATTTATAATCAATGTTATTTTTTTTTATAGAATAAGGGAGACAAACGAGCACACAGTCCACCTGATGGTAAGTGGATGCTGTGGCCCATAGGCATCTCCATTTATTCTCGATTAAGAATCAAAATGCAGATGCGTTGTCACCCCTGAGGACTAAGATGGAATGCCTCGTTAACATATTGAATAGTAAAATAATAGATATATGATGAGTTTCTAACTGACTCCGACTCTGATTGAGGCTTTAATGAAAATATTTTAGTATATATTAAGTGTCTTGGGCAGATTGTTCAATGTGACGCGTTCAATGTGTTCTTTGGTTTGAACCCAGCCGGTGCCAATACCTTCTAAACGAAAACTAATTAGTGGTTTTTGGCTTTGGATATTTTGCCACCATATTTTTGACACTATCACCACGCTTATCTTTAATCATATTACTGAATATTCATCAGATATGGATAAGGTGAACTGTTTGTGTCTCTGTGTTTATGCGTGCAATTGCCTCACGGAGATTTTTGTCCTTGTTGTAATCGACTAGAGAAAACCATAATTATCTTTGTACATTTATTTTATTTAATATACCTTCTTTGACAGAATAAAATCTATAAGGAGCCTATAATAACGCGTACGATAAATACAAATCGAATTTGGTCATTTGGACAAAATAAGAGGTCAAGTCATGATTCGCCAAACGTATCGATTTCTTCGAATGGTAATGAACTTAGAAACAATAGCAAGCACTACAAAAAGTGGAAAAATAGAACGATATTTGATAAAATAATGATGACTTCTAAGCCAACTCCTGGGACTACGATGATGAGGCTACAAGGAATACCAAAATTTAAGCGTCGCTTGGACCAACATCGGTTACCTTACGGAAACAGTCCTACTGTATGTAGTATTTTTACTTTTAAAGGCGAGACGTTGCGGACTTTATTAAAAATAAAATCTTAGATTTTTTTACAGATAATTAATTTTCATTAGATCAATGTATAGCTTTTTTTCATTTATCATAGATTTTTGTAAAACTGTTAATCTTTACGTAAAGCTTATGTTGAATCAACATTCTCTTGTAGCAAATCGTCTAATGACACATGTTCAATAACAGAAGGGTTTTGATCTTTTGTATTATACCTTTGGTCGCAAAATATCAATTTGTCCATGTGAAAATTAATCTATTCAACGTTAGCATTTGATTTTAAATAGTAAATTAATAACAAAAAGGTTGGTCTCCGGCTTTGATCTTTTTGCATTATATCTTTGGTCGCAAAATATCAATTGGTCCATGTGGAAATGGATCTATTCATCGTCAGCATTTGATTTTATAGTGAATAGCAAATCAATAATGAAAAGGTTGATCCCTCTTGATATTTTTGCATTATATCTTTGGTCGCAAAATAACAATTGGTCATCAAAATTTTATTTTAAAGTGAATAGTAAACCAATAACAAAAAAGTTGATCTCGGGCGTTGATCTTTTTGCATTATATCATTGGTCGCAAAATTTCAATTTGTCTATGTGGAAATTGATCTATTCAACGTCAGCATTTGATTTTAAATAGTAAATCAATAACAAAAATGTTGATCTCTGCCTTTGATCTTTTTGCATAATATCTTTGGTAGATATCAATTTGTCCATGTGGAAATTGATCTATTCAACGTCAGCATTTGATTTTAAATAGTAAATCAATAACAAAAAGGTTGGTCTCCGGCTTTGATCTTTATGCATTATATCTTTGGTCGCAAAATATCAAATGGTCCATGTGGAAATGGATCTATTCATCGTCAGCATTTGATTTTAAATAGTAAATCAATAACAAAAAGGTTGATCTTTGGCTTTGATATTTATGTATTATATCTTTGGTCGCGAAATATTTATTGGTCCATGTGGAAATGGATCTATTCATCGTCAGCATTTGATTTTAAAGTGAATAGTAAACCAATAACAAAAAGGTTGATCTCTGACTTTGATATTTTTGCATTATATCTTTGTTCGCAAAATATCAATTGGTCTATGTGGAAATTGATCTATTCAACGGTTTTAAGTAATGTAAAGGAACTGATTTTTTTTTCAGTCAAAGGAACTGATTTTTTTGAAATATTTATTATAAATACATTATATTTTTTACTCTATATATTAAGAGTATTGTTTTGTTTACCACTGATTTAAAAACTACGTCTGTTGGACGGATTAACAGCGAGATAAGATAGCTAGTAGTCTTTTAATATGACAATTTACAATTATTTTAGAAACATTGTATGCCTTAGCATATTTCTAAATGTTATAATAACCCATTCCATACAGTTTGTTGTTTGTGGAGTTTGGTTTTTGCTTGTTTGTGTTATTTAACATTTTTAGGTTTTTGGATGTCTTTCCATGAATGAATGGCTCTGAAATGACTCTGTAAAGTGCAGCAAGCGTTTTGTTCCTTGTTAACTCTTTAGTATTTTGTTTCTTAAAAAATAAATAAATAAAAGATAATGTTGGGTTATTTTAAATATATCTGTAATCTAGTCATTCGTTTCTTATTGAAAAAAAAAGCAATTCGCATATTGTTTATGCCATACCGCATCGCGACAGTGATATTATTGTTGTGTTGTTGCGAGTTGTTGTGGATCATAATGATGATTTAAAGGTCTAGTTAAAGATTGTTCAAAGGTGATCGTGCGTAGGAATGTGTCAATATTACAAGAATATACAGAATGGCCCTGTTGTGTCTAAATGTTAAGTAAAAATATGGTGTTCCTACGTAATTGAGGCTGAAAAATAGTATTTTAGTAGTTATTTGGATGATGATTTTCGTTTATGCTCTTCAATATTTTCTGTTATCATTTTTGTCAAATTTTGGTCTTTGTATTTATTATGATATTTAAGTCTAAATATTTTAGACACGATGATTTTTTACAAGGATAAGGAAATTGAGCAATTCTGAATGTCGAATAGTAGTCAGTATTGAATTAATACTAATAAACAATTTAGTGATTATATCATTATTGAAAATCGTTATTTAAGTTTAAGTTTAAAAAAATTATTTAGTTAGTTTTAATTTTTGTTGGAAATGTATTAAAGCGCAACTTGTTATTTTAATTGAATGTCAGTCATTACAAAAGGACAATTAACAGTGTTATTATATTTGTTTGTCTCACATTTGTTTTTTAACAAATCATGAGTAAGTTTTTTTTGCAAAGTATAGCCTGCCGGAATAAGTGTATAGCTAGTTATGCTTTTATAAAATCTTTTCAAATATAATGAGATCGGTGTCTGTTTTATTCGGAAAACAAAAATGATGCTATAATCAAAAATGTCGCAGATAATTTATGCATATCTTGTTTCATTTTGTGAGGAATATTAATTCGTTTATGTGTCGTCCGAATCGATTTCTCTGGTCACTTAATTCTCTTGTCTGGTCATAAATGTGGATTGCGTTCACTCCTTTCTTTATTTAATGTACTCTTAATTGTTTAATTGTTTCTTGACTTTATTTGATTTAATGTGTCTCGTCTATTCGAATTGACTATCGGCTAATTTTTTACTAGTACTTTTGTATTTCACTTTTGTATTGACATTAATGTTTATGTTCACGCAATAATTTTAAGGGTTGTTAAATTTGGTAGAAACTCGTCGTTTTTTACTTGCTTCATGTATTGGAGAGGCCCTTCTCCCCCATTTATTTTAAAACAACATAATAGGTACGTACGAAAGGTGAGTATTTAAGTTATATAAGTGTTTTGAAGTGTGATACTACAAATATAACTATTTGTTTCAGAAATATCCACGAAGATCTGGACCCGATTTCCGGTAATAAGCCGAAAGTTGGTATGCTTTGCTGATACGTAAAAATATTATTAATATGACATAAGATAGTTATAAATTTTTATAGACTCAAAGTCAAATTTAATGGGGTATTGTTAATGTTGTGAAATATAAACTGCGTACATACAAAAAAAAGTGATTTTGTCGTAGGTAATTTCACGATGGAATAATAATTTTTAACGGGTTTTCGGATAAAAATCAATCATAACGAGTATTTTAAGACATAAAAATTAAACCAAAAAAATTGTAACTTTATATGAGATTTGCTTCTTCACCAGTCAACGTACGAGCCGCTGTCGCCATCTACCGTACGCCATAAAAATCTCCCGGCAATTCTCATAATCACCTTATAAAAGCCATGGTACGAGATGGACTTAAACCTCTTACGCCTCCGTGGTGCTGACAGTGTGACAACTTGCTTGATATTTTCAATTTTTGTACAGTGACTTTTTTAAATCTTTGTAGTAAAAGAAAAAGATATGTTTTTTCTAAGCTAATGTATGTAATATATATGTTAACATATTACTGCATCTTAAGTTTTATTATATTTACGTGACATATTGTAGGAATAACTACACATTTACATTATAATTTTTCTATTATAAAACTTGCTTGATTGTTCTTTCTAAAGTTACGGAAATAAGATACTATATTTGTAATTAGAACCGCATTGCTGATTTAGTGAAAAGTTTAGTTATTTCAATTTTATTTAAAAAAAAACAATTTTATTTCAAAAAAGCAATTGTAAGGAAATATCTGTGCGTGCCCACATATTTTAGTTTTAAAATGATAACGACGAAGTGTCCTAATGTTAATATTATACAGGTTAACGTGAATAAGAGGCATTTATTTTCTTACGTGGTAGAGCTACGCTGCTACTATATTATGGTTGTAGCGCGAATGGGTCGGCTCGACCGGGGTAGGATCACGCTCTCACAGAATACCAGCGTAAAATAGCAGCTGAATGCTGCTGTGTTTCGTATGGTGAATGTAGAGAACCGGAGACCCTTTTTACTGGAAACGAGACATTCCATCTTAGTCCTCACGGGTGACAACGCATCTGCATTTTGATTCTTAATTGAGGATAAATATAGATGTCTATGAGCCACAGTACCCATTTAGCATCAGGTGGACTGTGTGCTCGTTTGTCACCCTATACTATAAAAAAAATACTCATAGCGTTGCTTATATTTAAAAAAAATGGCAAAGTTAATATTTTTTTATAATGGACGCTCGAACAATAGAACCGTTAAGATCTTGTTTATAATGGCAGTAAAATAATGTTTTTCTCAGAAAAAAAAGAGCATATTTTTATTACAAACAGTAGTTAATAAGTTGTGGTGATAAGTAGATAGAGAAGCGAATATTTTTATAATGTCTGTACAAATGTAAATAATCAGCACATATATTTGTTAAAACAGTGTATTATAACAGTAAGATTTAAATATACTAATAAATGTTATGTTTGAATTTCTTTTTATACTAAAAAATAATTGATTGTTGCCAGTGCTTTAGAAAGAGATGAAAAGTTAAGTAGGTTTTTTAGTTGCTGACGACTCCTCAACAGCCTTTTTATTTGAACACTATAACTCAAGACTTTTATAACTCTACTTCAGTATTACTTTATTAACACTTCATAAAAACCCCTATTTTAATTTGATAAGACTAAATATAATTGAACTTTGTACATTTAGACCTTGATTATTTTAATGCTGGTGATTCACAAATTTTACTGCTTTAAGCATTTTTTTATTTAAGTTTAAATTTAATTATTTTATTTTTTAGTTATGCTTATAATCAGTATGTAAAAGGTTTTTGAGGTGATTAGAAAAACTCGCATCAATTCTAGCTGTAAGATTATAAAAGGGGATAATATAATTGTTTATGTCCGTTTCTTATTTTTAGCCTATTCGGTCCACCGATGGACATAGACCGTCTCTATTAAACACCATGCTCATCGGTTTTGTACTGTTCTCTTCCACAAGGTGCCCGCTACCTTTCCAAGTCGCCACTCCATTAGGTTTATAGTTTGCTCCTACTTCTTCGGTCTGTATATGGCCGCCAATTTTTATGACCCGTTAATAATATGGTACATTATGACGGCTCCGTGGCGCAGTGGCTTAGTAATGAGTTGCAGCGCTGGGGGCCGCGTGTTTGAATCCCGCACGGAACAAGTATTTGTATGGCCTATAAATAATTGTTCCGGGTCTGGATGTTTGTCGTTGTGCAATTTATGTTTGTAAACTGCCTCCACGATACAGGAGAAAATCCTAGTGTGGGGGTAACGTTTTTTAAAAAGAAAGAAAAACAGAAAAATTACACATCGCATTACGATCTGTAGATCGTACTTTACAACACGGACCTAAAATCTATAAACGTGTAATCGAATTCTTCGGTTTTTTAGTCTGGTTTTAGGCCTTTACCATCTAATTTGCGTTCCTTGAATAAGTTGCCAACACTTACTACGCTACGCTCACGCTGGTAATGATTGCACAGATATTCCCACCGAAGTAGTGAATACTCTACCCTACCAAAACTTAAAATATTGTGTGATTGTTTCCAGTGAAGATTTGCTCGGCGATTCCTTATAAAGCTGCTCTCTTTTTTTTTTGTAAAAATATCATTTGTAATATTTAAAATATTGCAAGTCCAAAGTGCGTGGTTCAGGAACCTGATGGATTTGGTGGCCAACGATGTTTTTGTTATAGTTAAATATGCTTCTGCATTGCAATACTTAAGACGGGTTATTCTTTCCATTTAAAATTGAAACTGAACTAGATAAACCTTTTTTGTATCTTTAATTTTATGCTATCCCTTTTATTGCATTAAATTAATTATAATACCATACATCTATTGACATATTAATTGTTGTCTGTAAAATACAAAAAAGAAGCTAGACCAACAAAAACATTAAAATAAATTGAAAATACAGTGTTATTTTACATAGGACGATTTCAAGACGGCTATAATACATCGATTATTTCTCTATCGCATAAATTATTAATCGAGTATGCCTTAGATAGAGTTGATATTTTGTCATAAAGATCAAAAACTGATTTTTTTATACTAGTCTGTAACGTTAATTTCCTCAAATGTATAGAACTATTACATAGGTTGCATCTAAGAGTTTTAGTCATAAGAAGTGTAATTATTTGTTTTTTAATAGTTTTCTTTTGTTCAAATTCAACCCTTATCTCAATAAGTTTAAATATGTAAAAATAAAAAATATTATTGAATGTTTTTTTAATTCTTTTCACGAATTATTTACCTATTTTAATTCAAAAATATGCTTTTTAAATAGGGAAGATAGATATCCCCGCTTTGATAAGAAAAAAGTCAAGTTACAGCATAGTTTTTTATAGGTGAGGGAGCAAACGACCATGCGGCTCATCTGATAGTAAGTGACTACCGCCGCCCTTGAACAACTTCAAAACCAGATGAAGTGCAGATGTGTTGCCGGTCTTTTAAAAAAAGAGTAGGCCCTTTTCTTTCTATTTTCTTTTTCTTGAAGGTTCCTAAGTCGTATCGGTCTGGAGAAATCGCCGGTGGTAATCGATTCCACAAGGAAGTTGTGCGAGGAAGAAAACTTAAAGTAAATTGCACAGTGGTGGACCATAGCTCGCTGAGAGACCTTGAGCTTTCTCATATTGTCAGCAGTGAAGGATCACGTCTGAGATCCGTAAGTCGACACTGGCAACACGCACTGGTTGTAAAATCTTGTTTTCAAGTTTTGAGGTATACCTGACGAGAAGATGTGTCGTAATCTCCCGAATGCTGCCCAGCCGAGTTGAATCCGTCGATTGACCTCTCGGTCGAAGTTGGGATTTATCTAGTCGAACTACTTGTCCCAGGTAAACATACTCGTCAACAACTTCGAGCTTAGTGGTCCCAACTACTACCGGCATAGGTGTGACATGGACGTTAATGATCTTTGTTTTGACCATGTTCATTTTTTTGGGAGGCTCTATTTAGGTCATTGAACATTGTGCTTAGGCCCTCCAGCGATTCTGCCATAAGGACTATAATATCGTCGGCAAATCAAAGGTGAGTGATATGTACTCGCAATTGATGTTAATACCGTATCCTTTCTAGTCTGCTGCACTGCACTGCTCAAATTTCGACGGAATCAAAGACTCATAGTCTATATACCCAAGACAAAAGTAGCAGATTCAGATTCTACTCTTCGGTCTTCTGTACAATTTGCCGAAAGGTATGTACATATGTGGTCTATGGTGCTTAAAGTCTTTTCGAAAACCGGCTTGTTCGGGAGGCTGGATTTCGTCACGTCTGCATGCGAGACGATTCGTAGTGACTCTCCATACAACACGTAGGCGCGACGCAGAAAGGAAATCGGTCTCTATTTCTTCAAGAGAGCGTTGTCACCTTTCTTGAAAAACAAGACCACCGTACTTCCGCTCCACGCCTCCGGTGTAGGTCCACCATTGTGGAGCAATTAAAAAGCTTCTAAAGGACTTCAAGTACCTACTGGTTTTCCACCCGCTATCAGAAGTTCCGCTGTAATTCCATCCTCGCCCGGGGCCGTTTTAACGTGCTGAAGAGAAACTTGCCATTTTAAGGTGCTGAAGAGCCATTCTAGCCGTTCTCGCTCAGCCTGACGTCCGGGATATAATTGGAATAATGTCAGATGAGACTTGCTCTTGGATCGTTACTCACACATTGCGTGTTGAAACAGAAACAGAAACTTTTTTATTCAATATAGATTATAAATAATACTTATTGAAAGTCACTTTTTTGTTTAATTACCACTGGTTCGGAAAAAAACCTCTGTCCTGTGAAGGACCAGCAAGAAACCCAGCGGGACTTTTTAAAAAAAATAACAGCTTACAATCATGTATGTTACACAATTAACCACACAAAACAAATTAGAAATAGCTTGGTAGCAAACACCTCATTCCCAGGGGTTATTATCATCCATAAATTCCTTAATATTATAATAACCCTTTTTATACAAACTATGTTTAATAATTTTTTTGAATTTTGAGCAGGTCGAATTTTGTATATTTTCTGGGATTTTGTTGTAAAAGCGTATACATCGCCCCAAGAATGAATTACTGACTCGGTGGAGTCGAGTAACTGGTACTACTAGCTTGTGCTTGTTCCTAGTATTTACAGAATGAATATCACGTATTTTTGTATAACTACTTTTATTTTTGTGTACGTACATTACATTTTCACAAATGTATTGAGAGACCATAGTTGATATATTAATTTCCTTAAATTTTTGTCGGAGCGACTCTCCAAAACCTTTCAATTCCACTCAAAAACTCAGTTGTCCCAGAAACGATGCTACCACATTCGTTCTTCAGCTTCGATAGTTGGCTTTTTCTGGCAGACAGATCTCTGGCAAAGACTAGTTTTGGTTCCACTTCTACAATACCTACTGTATTGAAGTTGCGTAAGTCCCGCCGCATGCATTTGGAGATCTGTCTGTTCAATTGCCTGCATGCTGTCATGTGTGTTATGTGTGTCAGCTGAAAGTTTTCGGGGCTTTGGATTAGAGCACGAGAGGCACGTTATAATTGGGACAATTAGCAAGCAAGTAGCATAAGTTTGTCAAATAGCATCAATTTGTAAAATTCATGATCTGTAGCAATGTTCTTATCTTCTCATCAATTAGAAAAGAGCCTAAACAGATTTTCTTAAATCATAAATAAGAAATCTCGGTCAAGTCATCTTTCTAATAAAAAAAAAACTAAATCAAAATTGGTTCAACCGTTTGGGCATTATGATGCCACAGACAGAAGCACAGAAACACCCGTTAAACCATAGATATAGTATAGTTATATATATTCTAACGTTAGTTACTAAATCTATGCGTTAAACTTATAACAACCCTCTGTTTGCGTCGGTGGTTAAAAATTAAAGTATCATGCCCACTTTCCATACATTGATTGACCTGTCACTTGATTCGTTTTACAGGTCTCGTCTATCTACAACTATTGTATAAAATCAATTATTGTTTATAATAACATAATAACTTGTCATCTTTTCATTTAGAGGCCAGTGAAAAATGCTATTAAGTAAATAAGTTTTAAGGTCAGGTCAGATTATGAGGACACCTGTCAGATAAGGTCTGACAGCAGTCATAACCTCAAAAAGTATACGATAATTAAAATCAAATTGTTTCTTAATCGCTGAGAGAGTTACAATCACTCGAGAAGTAAATCCCTCTTCAATGTAATATCATCGTCAAATCAGCGCGCGGTCGCAAACAGCAGTTATATGTATTCTCGTAATTATCCACCGATGCTGAGTTTTAAAGAATACAAGCGTGATGATAGGTAATCCTTGACTTCTACACTACACTTTGTGCAAGTTAGAGCAATATAGGTCTAGTTCATTAAATTATCGGTCAAAATCTGTCGTCGAAACGGACCAGACTCCAGGAGTCGGCTTGACAGACGACGCTTTCAGCCATCGAACTCTAAAAGTCTGATGAACAGACTAGGACGAGTAAATAATACGTAATACCAGCATAATACTGCCTCACTGCTGGGCAAAGGCATCTTCTCATACAGAGAAGGCATGAGCATTAATCACCACGCTTGGTCAAGCCGATAACGCTGAAGCATATTAACACATATCGCTGCTTTGCACGAATAACCGCACAATCCAAAAACACACATTTTACAGGGTAGCTATTTGAAAATTAAACAAAATATTTACTGTCATAACTTTTCATGTTTTTAATCATTAGAAGAGTAGAATATATAAATCGAAAGTATATTAATCAAGGATTGATTATAATCTAAAAATTCAGGTTTTGAGCTGCGAATACCTTAATTAATAATTAAAAACTATGACTTATTCGACTTGTTACAAAATGAGTTTTGGTATATTATCATGAATAGAACATAAATCAAAATAATACATATGAATAGTTCTCAATTTTAGTTTTACAATGGCATAACTGGTAGTATGATCTGAAAGATATTAAAAAATCTGTAATAATGACACAATTACGATAAAGATAATATTAATGAAAAGTGTGTTCAAACACAAATCAATTTATTTGTTTTATGCTGAAGCCTTCGGAACGATTTTTCTGTAGAGTAACACATTTCTGTTTATCATATTTAGAGATTAAACAAACCTGTAGATAAGTATTTTTATTATTATTTATTTATTATTATAGTCCACATTTTATAACAATTTGCAGTATGTCTATTACTGTCATCAAGCTACCAGTACGCAGATTAAAATGATCACGTTAACATTAAAATATTAGGAATCACAAACATAAAAGAAATCGAACCAACAATACCTATCTATTACGCTTCTTAAAAGTAATTAGGAAAAATAACATTATGAACCATGAACATAAATAAAATTCTAACAAAGTTTTGCTTTTAAAATATTTAGGAACATTATGAACCATAAACATAAAAAAAAATCAACAAACTAAAAATAATTAGGAACATGAGAACCATGCTTAAACATAAAAAAATTACAAACTTGTGCTTATTTTAAAAATAATTCAGTTAATTAAAACAATACACAAAAAATGTATCAAACACTGGACAACTACCGAATAATCAGTCTTCTTCAGGTACACTTAATAATAAAATTAGAGATTCTCAAAAACGGTTTATAAAATCTTGGTACAATATTTTTCCTAATAAGGTCTAACAAACCCTTCTTCTTCTTCTCACATATTGGGATTTTTTCTGTGTATGCCTTTTTAACAGTGATATTATTGGCAGTGTTTCTTGTCTTACCAATTTTATCTATCATGACTGTTTTAAACTCTGTGTCCTCGTACGATGTTTTATAGGAAAAACAGTAATTAGAGTCATTAGATTCCACCTTTAAAATTTTGACGTCTCCTAGCTTTAACGTTTCTTTGTCCATATTCTTAAAAAAGTTTTTGCCTATCGATGAAGCCAACGCTTTTATATCAAAAAAATCTTCGTGTATTAATTCATTTACTTGATAAGCTTTACCAGATTTTTTAGCATTTCTTATAATGTGCACATACTGGTCAGGTGTATATATGGGTCCAGACTTTAGAGCTTTACCTACTCCTCTTTCAATAAGGGAGTGAACATTATCACCCTCATTTTGAGTGTGCCCTTTTATTAAGTATTTGTGGGTTATTGAATTAATAAAATCGAGATGGTAAACTGCATATACATAAAGAGCTATTATGTACTGGTTCTTTTGCTGGCCACAGCAATTGTCGGAATAAAAAACTATATCTAATTTTGAGTCTAGTTCTTCAGCTTTAAACTTTAAATTCTGTATGTATTTAAGCAAACAAGATCCTATTTCTATAGCACCGCGTTTAGCTTGACCTTCATACCAGACATAACATGCAGTGTCTTTAGATTTGATATCATATTGTGAAATTATACGTATTTAATTTTGATACGTAATAAAGTTTGATGCATCTCCTCTAGGACAAGGCATTGCAGCCTGAAGATCATAAACTGCTACAATACAATTATCAGGAGTAAATTTTTTGTCATCTTCTTTATTTTGCCTTGACAAATCCTTATCTTTTAAATGCCTATCAAACTTTTCTTTCAGTTCTACCTTATCGTTTTCTGTGGCATTACTGTATGATGTACAATCCTCACACTGATCTTTTTTTGGTTGGAAAAAGCTAATGTTGAACTCGTTGTTGAAGATCCTGTAATACATAAGGTAATTGGCGCTTGGTAGACTTTTTGACTGACAGTCGAGTTCGTAATCCTATGTAAGTCTGCTACAGTTTTCCCACCATCAATATAAAGCCTTTTGTGTCTGCACGACAGTAGTGACTTTCAATTTTGGAATTGAGTTGATGTGTTGAATTACACTTTCTTTAATAGCCGGATCTAAATGGAAATGTTGACTGTGTTTCCACGATTATCCAAATCTAACATGCCACATGAATTCTGCTTCTTTTGAATAACAGTTCGGATAAAGGCATCAGTTATATCTAGCGTAGCTTTAAAAATACTTTACACACTCGAATTCTCTCATTATCAATGGTCAAATAAAAGCGTTGTTTTCCCCAGTTACTGTTATGCATCTTGTATGAGTAGCGTGGTTGAATGACGGAAAGATGGCGTAAAATAAACTCCGTTGCCTTTGCAGATCTCCCATGCCCCAAAAGCTTTCAAAATTTCTTTGCGCTGTGATTCTGTAATGTTTTGTGTACATTTTGTTTGCATTTATCAGTACACGGTGTTTTGAGAGACTTTGCAGGCACAACGGTTTTTCCTTTTTAGAATTGGATATATAGGACTTACCAGAGTTTCTTAGGATTTTTGCCTTGTTGCAACCAGTTATTGGGTGTAGATTTTCTTTTCTGTCCTTTATTTGAGCTGATATTATCGTCACAACCAAGATGTGTAGAATGGTATCAGCAGTAAGTTCTAAAGAAGCTGGAGGTGTAGAACATGAAGTTGAAGCTACTGGCTCAATCGAATCATTGCGAGAAATATCTTCTTCGATGCAGGTAGCTCTTGTAGAAAATATGTTATTGTCTACCCTAGACTGAACCACTGCTGTTAAACGTTCATTATTCAATTCATCGTCTGATGAACTCTCGGAATCTGAGGAACTAGATCCATCGCTTGAGCTGGATGAACCAGATCCATCGCTTGAGCTGCTACTAGATTCTGTTTGCATGGGGCTATCGGCATAGGTATAGGTGAACTTGTTTGGTTTATGGTGGAAACATCGTTACTGAAATTGTCATATTGTTTTTCATTTAAATCTACTCCACTCAACAAATTTTTAAAAACTTCTCGGTTTTTTCTTTTCAAAAGAGACCTCTTTGTAGAGCAGGGTGTATCGTATCTACATAGTCAGGATCTTTCACACTATCATCTGAGCAAAAGTCTTCACTAACATTAGATAAATCTTTATTTTCAATATTATCGTTAGGCTTGGAGATAAAATGAACTGTTCCTTTTCAGTGAATTGTATGGAAGTTGAAGTCGTAGGTATTTCATTCTGTATAACAGATTTACTATCTTGTTTGAGATTCCGGATTATTTGTAGGTACAGGGATTTGGCACTGTAAATAATAAGAACATTTCATAAAATAACGAACCACGCCATACTATGCCATGGCATGTCATGCCAGAACAACATCACAATACAACACACCACACTACACCACTCCATACCAACCATGCCATGCCACACCACACCGTTCAATCCTGTCATACTACAACACAACACAACATAGCATCATGCCTGTAATACCTGAAGCCGGCTATGTCTTTTCTGCTGTTCATCGGCATAATTTCTAACGCCGAGTTGCTAAATTAAGAATGTTCTAAATAAGAAATGACGATTACCCTGCTGCTTGAACCAGGATTCGAACCCGGGACATCGCGGTTAAACAAGCCACGCAAGAGGCAGCAAAAAAATACCAAAACACGTTATAATTACATTATATCGTTAAAAGTAACTGAACTTGCTTTCGGTTCTAAATTGTTTAGCTTTATTTTTAAGCAATAATAACCTATTTCATAAACATGTTAAAAGATTTTGTTGTTTCTATCTTGAAGAAACAAATAAAACTTAATAAGTATTATTGTCTTACTTACTTTTTCGTGAAGAATGTTGTAGCACTAAATGCAGCACTTTTTAACAAAAAAAATGATCGAAAACAGTCACAATTTTAACTTAAATAATCAATCAACTCAAAATGAATGAATATTGCAGAAAATATTACTAAACTTTACAATTTAAACACACGATTATTTGGTAATGTGCTATTATTCCCGAAAGTTTTGATATGGACACGCGAAAACAATAATAGTAACTGGCGATCGTCGACTGTTGCACAAATATGGCGTGATAAATCAACCAATCACATAACGACATTTTACGCGCCACTCCGTCAGTTTTGCCGTTATGAATGTGAGTCTTACTGACCATAAAATACGGACTATTTTGCAAGTGACTGTGTTATAAACCAGTATTTGCAATATTTTGGTTTGTGCGGTTATTCGTGCAAAGCAGCGATATGTTAGTTTATACGAGGCAATCTCATAGAAGGTTCCATAACGATTTCCAACAAGAGCGATGACGTCTTAGATCCCAATCAAAAAGCTCTAAATCGGTATCCGTATAACCCAGGTCAAAGTAATCGTAAGGGGAAGGTATCGAAGTCCGTGGAAAATGCAAAAGTTGTAAGAGTATCAGAAAATCCAAAATCGCATAGTACAATACGTAGCAAGAGTAGCAAGAGCAAACGAACGACTGTAAAAGCAGTGTTGCCAGATACCTTGAACCTTTTGTCTGTAGTAGAAAATGTTTAAATCTGTATGCTATTTTAACTTAAAATCTGTATTATCAAATAAACCATAATAGAATTATTGATCATCATCATCATTGCTTCTTTTGAAAAACAAGGGATAAGTACTAACCAGTTAAGGTTTGATTATCGTTATTAAATAAAAATATACAGTAAAATTTTTATATAGCAAAATTGAAAACATTAATTTAAACCAACAACATATTAAAACTCAATCATTTTCAACAAACGAACTAATTATTACTTTATTATTTGTAATTTATTATCAACCTCTAGGCTAAAACAAGGTTTTGCACCAATCAGTTGCTTTGTATGTAAAAGACATTCAATAGTATCTGTATTAAGTCTATTGCGTTGTTTTGTTTTTATTAAATTTATAGATGAGAAGATCCTCTCTATGGCGGCACTGGAATGAGGTAGACTTAAGATTGCAGAAACAAATTTGGACAGCGTAGGATATAATTGATTGCTGTAAGTAGGAGGATCATGGGCTGCAGTGACTTTACACCAGTAAGTTTCGAGATCTTCTGAATCATCAGGCGTAAAAGCCGCCACTCTGTGTCTAGTTGTTGCAGTTCATCAACTGAGATGAAATTTGGAAACTTTACTGCCAAAGTAACCAATGAATCAATTCTACGAGACTAATAGAGACAATAATAGAATCATGCAATGATGTGTGTAGCGCGACATCTTGTCATATATTTTTGCTTCGTTCTGTTTTAAGTTGAATATTATGGTAATTTAATCAATGGAGTTAGAAAACTCTGTATAAAATTTTGTATCCAGTGCTAATCTGTATTACACAGCGAAAATCTGTATAAATACGGAGAAATCTGTATATATGGCAACACAATTTTTTCATCATTTTTTTTTTTAAATATTTTTGGCATGATTTCTAGGCCTTTGTGCCATTGTAAAACACGTACCGTTTCCAAAAGTCTATTGAGAATGATAAACATAGTAACATTACTTTTTTTCCTGGCTTTATTTGAAAATTCAATTATGCGATACGAAATAAGCAAAAAATTTAATTTTTTAAGATATTTTACATCACTAGACGCGTTATAAAATTTTCAGGTCAATACTGGACATGATTCTTTCGCAAATAAAGAGTTCTGAGATTCTCGTGTGAAGCAAAAATCTATAGTGAAGGGCACTGACAAACTGCCCATAATATGGCAAGAATGTGTTAATAGTTTAAGCAAATATTGTTATTAATTATAAGTAATTTTCTGTAAAAAAAAATATTTGTATTTTCCCACACTAAAATGTACCTTCATAGGTAACTGATATATCCCCCCTTAAAGCCGTGGTAGCTCAGGACTTCGTCGTAAATTTCATAGTATGCGGCCACACGGATTCGATCCAAGCGGGCTCGAATGAAATTGTAAATTGCAATTAAAAGCGCCATTTACCAAGTACCCTACGCACGCACCAACTCGAAAACCTTAATGTTTAATGGGGAATTAAAATATTTTGAAAACGTGCTTACTGCTAACACGCACTCAGCAGCAATACGAAACGACTCACCATACAAACACAACATCACTAAGCTGCTATTTCACGCTGGTATTCTGAGAGTGTGGTCATTCCCCGGTCGAGCCCACCCATTCGTGTTTTTTGCCTCACTTGAAATGTAGCGCACCGTTTTTATTTCTTTGTCGGTCTGAGGATACATACTTGAATTTTTTAATTTTATAAGTATTGAGTAAAGTTAGTTGAAACTTTGCAACCGCATTTGGTATCTGGCATGTCAATAATGTTCTTATTATTTGTGAATTTGACAAAGGGGTACGGATTCTGGATTATTAGACACGTGGTTGCATTCCTATTGATAGAACAATTTGACGAATTCAAGGTTTACCGTGAACGCTCTTATCTTCAGACCTTAGATATTCCTATAATATCCCTGATTTTCAGTCTTAGTAAGTTTCTTATATTTAAATTTTTACCGATTTTTTCGTGGTACGGCCTCGCAGAAGCGTATAATACGCTTTGCTTTTAAGCGTACAGCTGCAGCACGAATGGATCAGCTCGACGGGGGAAGGACTACGCTCGCGCAAAAGACGACGAGAACCGTAGAACCTTTTTAAGAGCATTCCATCTTAGCCCTTAGGGGTGACAACGCATCCACATTTTGATTCTTAATTGAAGATATACAGGTGTCTATGGGCCTCAGCATCTTCTTACCAAAGATAATATAATCACTTGCTTCTTACCATCAGGTTGACTGTATATGCGTCTGTCACTCATATTGTATAAAAGGAAACAAAAGTAGGTATACTAAATTAAAATAAAAAAATCCAGTACCTACAAAAGATTTATTGAGAACTTATATGCTATAAAGTTCGAGCGTTATATGACAGCAAAGTTTAAAAAATACATATCCTTTGGAAAGGTAAAAGGTAAAGGAAGTGAAATCATTTCAATTTGACGTGTCACTTGCTATAATTATTACTTATTAGTAAAATGTTGAAGATTTTATTGACATCAAGAGGTTTGTCATCATTACATTATTAAGTTCATCATTAAATACAAACTATTTTTAGTGCTGCGTTTATTAAACCGTAAATATTATCGCAATATAAATAAAATACAGAAGTACACAATATAAATAAACGCGGTCGTAATGTTATCGTCAGTTACAAACGTGTGGTGCAGAAAAGTAATAATTACAACTTAGTACATTGTTTATTATAATAAGCTTTTATTTAACTTTCTTGGTTCGTATGTCCGATTATATGAAGATATTTACCCTCATGTGTCATGACGCCCGCAGAGGGTTGACAGCTTATGCATGCCCGTGTGTTCAGGCGACCCCGTGTGCCCATTTGGCAATTAAAAACGCCTTGTTTAATCTATGTTGTTCAAAGATAAAACGCTGTTTTAATCTTTCAACAACATAGATTATAGACAACGCCGTAATGTAACGTTTTCAAATGTTTTCAAATTGAACATTTCCGATTGTTTTAACCTGTTTTTGTTTTGCCGCGTAAAAGGAGAAAGATATTAAAAAGTTTGTTGTGTGAAAAAAATGTACTGACAGGGTGTGATTTTTTAATCTCTTTTGATATAATGTTTTATTGTTATGCAAATAAAACAAATACCTTTTTATATAAGGGTTAATTTCATAACCCTTACACTTTTATGTACAAGAAACCGGCAAAATTACGTCACGCCATTTTGAAATGAGATTGATAATATTATAAAAATAGAATTTAATATATTTATAAAGTAGTATTAAATATCTTAATTCATAACAAATCGATGCGTCTAAGTTTTATATATAGCTGGCATACAAAATTAAAAAGCTATCATTGTTTACATTAGCGCCTACTAGTATCGCGCGACCTCCCGAACGGCCCCTGACACTTGAAGCGTAAAAACATAAAATGGTCGGGCACATGAGGGGATCGGTATGTAGCTTTGCTGCATGTTTGTAATAATATGGTAGCATTACCATAAACATGATTCTTGTTTAAAACGTTGCCTACTGTTAAATTATGAAACATTATTTGAGATTTTGTTTTTTGATTGTCTAATATGCAATAAATTACTCGTGTAATTTTAATTATTAAGCATATAATCAGTTTATATAATCATTAATAGATAATGTTAACCGTTAAAAGTTTTAAATTTATGTAGGTCTAATAAACAGACCATTTATTTTCGGTTAATTAAGTTACCTACCTTTGTATATGTCCACACAAAAATGATGTCAAATTAATGTCATCTCAGTTAATATAAAAATAGACCACCACCAAAATAAATATGTTTTCGACCCAGGCGTGCTTAATTCAATAAAACGATTGTTCAAATTACAATAAAAATATTAATATCAAATTGAAATAATTTCACGTGAGATGGTACACTTGCTCAAGTCTTGCTGTGTAAAAACGACTTATTAATAAATGTTTGCTAATTATAGGTAATTTAAAAAAATATACCATAAAGTATAGACGATCAGTCTTTTATAATCCCGAATCGAATCGTATTTAAAAAAAAATTGGACGTAGCTACGCAAAAATAATGCAACCCACACTCGGGTCAAAATGACACTACAAAATTCGTAATGAGTGACTTTCAATTTTGTAACCCACTATATTGAATAAAAAAGTTTCTGTTATACCGAAATAATTCAAACTGCACTAAAAAATTAAATATGTGGCGTTACAATAACAAACAAAATATGTATTCAAATATTAATATCTCTCAATACAAAATGGTCTCTACTTATTTGATAATTATTTTGATTCTAGGGATGTGGTTATCGCTGCCATTTCGGAGATTAGCCGGAACAAACAGACAGACAGACAAAATTTTAAAAAATGTTTTTTTTTGTTATAAGTACACTTACTTTCATATGCATTTAGTAAAAAGCTGTATTTTGGCATTACAGACACTTCAATTTTATTTATTTGTATAGATATTGGATTCGGATGTATGGTTGGATCCTTTTTGCGTAATGACGTCCATCATAACTAAAATAACAAGTCACCAATTTGTGATTACAATAATTATAAAAAATACTTTGGTAAACATAGTGAAAATAAAGTAGATTAAATATTAATACTCGGAAAATACGATTGCTGCACTCGGCATACCTTACTAAACTTACTCAAAATAACGAACACCAAGGGCAGTATTCAGAGATAATCCCTAGTTTAAATTAAATCTCCACTATCAGAGGCGGATTAAATGTCGACAGCGCTCTAGGCTAGGCTGCTAATTATAATAATTTTTTGCAAATAAACTACTATATTAATAATATGGTTTAGATGCAAAATAATTAGGAACGTAATGAGAGAGTGAGGGCGGTGTAGGAGTAATCAAGTAGACAGGGCGCGCTTTAGAAGCTACCTCTATAGAAACTATAATTTCTTTATGTATGTAAGTAGGCACTTAAAACTTTGTAACTCCTTGTAACCTAGCGCCCGTAGGCACGTGCCTAGTTTGCCTTAAGGATAATCCGCCACTCTCCACTATATAAAATGGTATGGAATAGACTCAAAATAGTGAAGTTTGAGTTCCAACTTCCAACTCGAGATTGTCTTTGAATACCAGCCTGAGAAATTCACAGGCACTTTTACTGATAGATTTTACATTACCCCATACATTTGATTTACTTTAAAAATACTTAAAATGCGTCCATTTAAACATCACCCTCGTATAGTATCTTCCTTCTCGCTTAATAATATTTCTGTTCAAAAACTGAATTTAAATGGATGTCGTGTATAAAACAAAATAATTGTATTTAAATGTTAACATGTCTAAAGTACTTTGTGGCAGTTAAAGTTCTACTTTGAACTTGCAGGACGTATGGACTAGTTGCAGCATAACGGATTGTCTTAAATTACCTTAAACTATAAAAATGTGAATATTAAAAATTACCACAATCTTAACCTACCGTATAAATAAATAATTAGCAGACTACAATATTGTCACAGAAAAGCGTAATGTTAAAAAGACTACAATAAATTCATTTAATATTTTGAATTAAGCGAGTATAGTTTTGGCTTATTTAATACTGGATATGCGAATATACTGTCTTGCAGAATCCAAAGCATCGGATCCTCATCTACAATATATATGATACGTTGGGTTACTTTTAACTAGATCAACTGATTAGTTCAACTAATGAGACTTTTTCCCCTCATTCATTTAATGATTCTTTACAGCCTACCAAAGTCCACTACTGAATGTTGGCCTCCCCATAGATGGCCTCAAGGGTGATATTTGCTATAATTCCCATGCTTGGTAGGCGGGTTGGCAACTGCAGTTTTATATTTTCGACTTGTTATTAGGAAGACGCTCCTGCCCCTCTCCTGGTTTGTTTCCCTCTGTCACCTCTTACGACACCCACAGAACGATGTGGATTAGAGAGTATACTTAATGTCACTATACAGTTTTAGTTAGCTGTGCAAACCATTGCTACAAACGTACAACTATAATATAAATAATTATCACACCAACTACACTGACGAGTCCATCTGATATGAAAATGTAGACAAAATGAACTACAATCGATAGAACTGTTGAACAGGGATGATACGTTCACTGAACGTGCGCGTTGTTGATACGTTCTAATGCCTGATACATTCATAGCACGGTCACAGTATCGGCCGTTGTAGTGGGGAGATCTTAAGGGAATTACTGAGACAAAGTAGTCGCACTCACACCACCTGATTAAATTATATCATAAAAGGAAACTTTATTGAAATCTTATTTATATAAGCTACCTTTTATCAGAAGTTATTTTTGGAAATATTTTATATTATTAATTTTACAGTAGGTAACAGGTTAAGGTGCGGCTAATGCCGCGGATATCTCTATAATATATAATTTTTCGGACTTCATCCAAAAAGCTTGGGTAATTCTAATTTAACCCAGGTGAACCCAAGATATAAATTATTACTGGTTTAATCAGGTGCTGTGAGTAGGGTTGCCAACTTGACCTGAAAAAATTTGTCTATTAAATTTTTATACCACTATTTTATATATGACGAAAAAATAATTTACATAGGTATGTTTCAAATTAATATTTTATCTTTAAAAAGAACTTCGTATTGCTTTCAAGTTTATTAATAGCCTCACGTCACGCCATAGTCATCCTTTATTACAATATAGTGATTTCGCCTACTATATTTTATAGAACACTATAGTAGACAGACGCCTTATATAGTAGGATACTAAATTATGGGGGCTGGCAACCCTAGGTGTGAGTTCAACTATTTAATCTCAGTAGTTTAACTCTATAAGTAAGTTTCACTACTTTCATGATTAAACTAATTTAGTTGAACTAGTGGGACTGACCATACATAGCTTATAGATTACATACAAAATATGATCAAATTTTAAAGTATGATGTCAAATACATTCATTTCAATTTAAGGAATTAGAAAGCTTCAAGTGTTGTCGAGGATTTTAAATCAGTCATAAAAATGTTTACGATTATTATAAATTGTTATATCATTGCTAACTATCGTATTAAACTGTAAAAGGAACAAATTTTATTAAATGTATATAATATATATAAATCACATAATATAACATTGTTTAAACCGTAGTCAAGCTACCACAATATTTTGATACCTCACAAAACCTCTGGTTAAGAAAACTTTATGCCAATACATGTAAATTAAAGTTTTTTTCTTTACATCTTCATAAAGTTACAAAAGATTCTTAATTTTATTTTTTAACAGACACAAATTGTATGCAGAGTATTTAATAATACAATATTTAAATGATCAATACGAAAACCATTTTTCGTAAATAAAAACACATAGAAAGATAAAGATTTTTGAGCACATTACATTATAAATATAGCTTGCCATTAAAGTACAAAAACGTATAGTGTTGCCAGTATTCAAAAACCACATTCATTTGAATTCCGTTGTTTTCTCGGATATAGCACCAATCGCGTTAAAATCAACACTATTGTTGAATACAAAGCTAACCTTATATTAAGCGGTGGGATACAGTATATTTGTGCGTAGGATTGTTACTTATTGTAATACCTTAGTGGAACAGTGCCCTGGGTCTCTTCTTAGCCAATACATGCCAGGAATGGGTGACGCCCTTACGCCTCTTTGGCGAAAGACTGTAATCAATGAAACGGATGAGTTATCTATTTGTTCTTCCTGAGGCTTACATTACATAATGTATAGGAACAAAAGGTGAACTTGATGCTTAAACAATACTACGGTTATATTACTGACTTAGGGTAACACCTTAGGACAGTCATATAACCATAGTACACATATAACGTCGAAAGTAGTTACAAACAACAAGACAATAAATAAAATCATAAATAATAATATACAAAAAATACTATTATTTATTATAAGTACCTATAAATTAAAAAATTAAACGACTAACTAAAAAGTCCTAACTATTAAAACTTTTACGAATGACATAATCTACTAAAATGTTAATGACGGCTCTGTGCCGTAGTGGCTTAGCACTCAGTTGCGGCGCTGAGGGATACGGGTTCAAATCCCGAAACGAATAAGTACTTGTATGGCTTAAATATAAGTGTTCGAGTCTGGATGTTTGTCCTTGTGCAATTTATTATGTAAACTGCCTCCACTATACAGGAGAAAATCCTATTTTTCTTTACGTGGTAGATAAAAGGTTGAGAAAAAAAGATGTTTTTTTACCCGCTAAACAATCACATTTTATAAATCAGCACATAAAACTGCATAAAACAATTTTATTGAAATCGGTTAAAGTTTTCGGCGAGCGTTCAACCCCTGAGCTACCACGGCTTACCATTTAACGACTGTCTTTATTTGTCTTTAAAAAAAAAATTTTTCTTAACTAACAAATTAGTGTACTAGAGTATTTACTGTTGTGTTTTTGACAGGTATGTAGAGTCAGGATAGTTACAGGCTTTTCATTTTAGCCGTCAATAGTGACAATGCATTCAGTAGCCTTCTTTGTTTGAAGTTGGTTGCAGAATGTAAATGGGCTACAGCAGCAACTTACCATCAATCTTAAGTCTACAGTAGAATCCGTTTATTATGACTCCGCCTATATTGACCAACCACTTATTATGAAGTAATTACACAGCGAAGTTTGGTTTCATATAAAATTCTTTATAACAAAGTCGGATATAATGACTTCGCTTATAGAGACATGTCGCTTATTGTGACCCATTTTTAATAAATTGTGTCCGGTTATAGTGACCGGCATGATTCCTAATACCTTCGGCAGTGTTCGCTGCAGAATTATTATCACGATTTGTTTATAGCAATATTGAAAATGATAATTTAACGATGGCGATGTCTTCTTTACACAATAGTATTAGAGACTGTTATTACAATATAAGGAAAAAAGAAAAGCAAACAAGCATTACTTAAGTCACTCAATAAGTTTTGAGATGCTAGTAATTTAAAAATGGAACGCACTCGTGTTATATGTTTCTAAAAAGCAAATTTATTTAAAAATAGAACTCCATAAGCCAATTGCTCAATATTAAAAAAAAAGTTCTATTAATTTTCCTGCAACGCTTCCCGCGCTTTTCATTTAAAACGATGGATCTTAACCGTGAAAATTTGCGCGCTATGATATATTATGATTTTAAATTTGGTTTAACCGAACAATTAAGTTTACAACGGTTACAATCAGCATTAGGGGACTCAACTCTATCAAGCGCAACAATTTTTAGGTGGTTTGCTGAATTCAAAAGGGATAAAATTAATCTTAAAGATGACCAAAGAACCGGGGCCCCGCAAACAGCAGTAACGGCAGAAAATGTATGGACTACTGAAATATTGGTGCGAGAAGACCCACGAATCACATATACGGACATCGAAAAGATTGTAGGCATTAGTTCGGGGAGCATTCATACCAACCTACATCAACATCTTGGAGTGAGGAAGCTTTGTTGTCGATGGATCCCTCGTTTGCTCTCCGAAAGCGAAAAACAGACTCGTGTGGATTGGTGCCATGAAATGTGTCCACGTTTTGAAAACGGGGCATCTAGGCGTGTTTCAGAAATCGTTACTGGCGAGGAGACATGGATCTATCAATATGATCCGGAAAATAAAAGGCAATCATCGGTATGGGTCTACTCAGAAGGACAGTTACCGACAAAACTGCAAAGACCTCGCAACGTCGGCAAAAAAATGCTGGCTAGTTTTTTTTCGCGGAGCGGACATTTGTCGACGTCAATGCTGGAAAATTGTAGGTCAGTCATCTCTGAATGGTATACTACAGTTGCATTACCCAAAGCTTTTGAAGCTGTGCGGGAGAGAAGACCAAAGACCGGGCTTCGGGGAATCATGCTGCATCACGATAACGCCTCTTCACATACCTCCCATAGAACAAAAGCATTTATTGAGGAATCTGGTGTTGAAACTCTAAGTCACCCACCCTACAGCCCTGACTTAGCTTCTTGTGATTTCTTTTTGTTCCCAAGAGTCAAAGAAAAAATAAAAGGCAAGTTTTTTTCAAGCGCCGAAGAAGCCGTGGTTACCTACGAAGAAGCGATTTTCGACCTGTCAGATTAAGAATGGCAATAGTGTTTTCAGAGTTGGTTTAGGCGAATGAAAGTTTGTATAGAGCATGATGGAGAATATTTTGAAAAGATGTAAAATAAATATTAATAGTATCTAGAATACTTTTTGTATATCTCAAAACTTATTGAGTGTCCTACGTACTGATTTCTTATGTAAAAATGAAAAATACATTACTTAGTACTTATTATTAGTACTTATTGCGTACAATTTTTATTTTGATTTATCTCTATTAAAATAAATACATACTAACAAAAACAGGAGATTGTTTATTTTCTACAAAATGTTTTTATGACGTCAGCTTAGTATGACGTGTTTGTTATTTCCCTTCGATGTCATTATAAACGGATTCCACTGTACTTTGACACAATGAAACAGAAGTTCCCTAACGCCACCACCATTGCTGCGTCGTTTTTTGGACAATACAGTAGCTAAAAGTAGTTTTCGTAATAACAATCCTGAAGCATCAACTTACCTGTCAGGAGTATCAGGCATGTACGGTGACATCCTAAAGTCCCGACTATGTGGTGTCTCAATGCCGAACGGGCTGTACAGCTTTGTTGGACTTCTGCCAAGTAACTGGAAATGGAACTTAATATATATTCTCAGTTAAAATAAAAAATAAACCGAAGTAAGTTAGAGGAAGATTATGACGTCAGGTATACCTCAAAACCTGAAAACAAGATTGTACAACCAGTGCATGTTGCCAGTGATGACTTATGGATCTGAGACGTGGTCCTTCACTGCGGTAGCGAAGCCTCCATAGAAGCCGGGCTTGCCCTATCAAACTGCGCAATCAATAATATCAACTAATAAAATAACTCGTAAACTGTTTCAAACTATTTCAAATTTCCCGCGCGCTTCTCTGTCGCTGTCGCTGACCTGTTCTACACAGGCCATAGATTACTGTATATACACAGGCCTTATAACGTCAACACGCGGCAAAACTGCGCGATTAGGTTGTCATAAAAAATAGTTGTTTCTCTCGCACGCGTGGGCTTTTACCGGGCTTTCGAGAAGACGATCGCTCCTTTTCTAACCTGTGGTAAAATGTTCTATAATGAAATATAACTACGATTGTTTATATAGCAATTTGTATGTAGCGAAAATCCCGGCTTTTAGTGTGAAGTTAGTCATTAGTCAAGCGCGGGCGATACCTTTGCAAGTTCACTTCACATTTCAATGTTTACTATGTGTGTTTACTTGAGCGAATAAATATTGCGAGTTGAAAATTTATGCTTTTTTATAGATTTTTAGTGAAAATGGAGGATAATAGTGTTCCTTCATATCTTCCTTCATACTAGAAGGAGTGATGAGCTGGTAAGAAATGCAGGAAGTCAAGTGGCCTTGTAAAGGGCTGTAATCATGATGAGGATGATGATGATAAGATAAGTTGAATGTGGGATGCTTTTTCTTCATGACAATGCACATGCACTTCGGTCTGATGTTGCAGGTGGTGTCATCCGAAAGGCTGGGTTTCCACTTGATGCTACATCCACCATATTTTCTTGACCTAGCTCCTAGTGATTTTCTCTTTTTTACCAATTTGATTAAGCACTTGCGTGGTATAAAATTTGATGTATATAGTGTAGAAATATTTTTTCTGATGAAAAAAATCTTTGAATTTTTGCAGATTTTATTAAGATCCCAAAATATGCACCCTTATTTTGAGATCAATAATGAAATGAATAAAAACAACTAAGCAGTTAAGTCACACTTATCACACACTGCAATTACTAATAAGAAAATACTAATATTATCATACATACCCCTTTTTTCTTGGCAACCGGTGTGGAAGGAGACTTGCAAGGAGAACCAGCTTCTGCAAGCCTGTGTCTGCATCTACCACCCAGTCTAAAATGCTGTTAATTTCAAACAATTAATTACAGATAAAAATGCCTAAATGCCCTTAAAAGATTAAATGGCTAATGGGGTAATCTAAATAATGTACTGGCTGGTAACTATTTTTATTAAATTAAAAATAAAGATTTTGGAACATACTAAATACTGATATGCCAGGCATGCAACATTGTAGGCACAGCATTGACTAATATAATGATACACATTTTTCAGAATGTGCTTCTAGTAATATTTTAGCTGTGTTATCATCTTAAAAGACTTAACATATCAGAGATGAAGGAAGAGGACTGAAAAATCCGTCAATCATTTTATTTTTACAGTATAAGGATGACAAACGAGTACACAGTCCACATGATGGTAAGTGGATGCTAAGGCCCGTAGACATCTACATCTTTCCTCAAATAAGAATCAAAATGCAGATGCATTATCACGCCTGAGGACTAAGAAGGAATAACTCATTTCCAGTAAAAATGGTCTTCAGTGTTCTCTAACGGAAAAGCAAACATAAGTACACCAAAATATGTTACCATCTTTCTACAACAGTCATGCAAAGAGCTATCTATGACTCTCTAACTATATTTCTCAACTTAAAAAATATAGCACATTGCTTTTGTAAGATCATTCTATAGGGATTTTAGACATTGTTTTATTTTTATGTTAATTCCAACAATATACTGGGCTGTGGTGACGGTAATGAAAGAAAATATGCATGTCCTGCAATATTCTATTAAAGACAATACTTTATTATATATTTCATAATATATAATAAAGTATTGTCTAATAAGATCTAAAGAAATTATTCATAAAATGACAATTATTCCAAAATTTTAAAGGACACTCAAAACTTCAAGATTTATTAAGTTTTCTTACCTGCGACAAATTACCAAAGGTACTTCTAACGCTTTTGAATGTTTTTGAAATTTTCTCTGCACTGGACTGCAATGCGCGACGTGAATTTAAAAAAGGTTTAGTCTTAAAAATATTTCTGTTGTAACACCCGTCTATAATTTTCATACTATCGCGTGTCGGCGAATCAATACCAGAGTCGGACACGAAAGGATCTTTCATTTTACTAAATTAGTATGTTACGCTACGCACTGGCACTTAGATATACTTAAAGGTAAAAGATCTTTTTGTTATGACGAGTAATAATAATATCTACAATGAATACATTTTGTTTTAAAATTGTAAAATCTAAAAATCAATCAGCCGTTTTCGATTTTCGCGAGGTCGTTACTTTGTTTTCTTTTTAAAACGGTACATGACATGTGTTGCCATATAAAGTACTCTGAGTGTGTTACCATAACTCACAATTTACAATTTTACAATACAAGTACAGAATAAAGAATGTTCTTAAGACCGCCACAGTTCACCCGTTTTATCCCGCTTCGGAAATAAGTATTAAAAACGGGAAGGAGTTCAAAAACTAACACCAAACAAATAAAAAAAAGTGTTCAGTTCACACGCGGTAGAAGTGAAATCTTCACAAAACTAAACTACGAGAGAATGAGATTAATTCCGAGTATCAGGAGTAGGATAATTGTAAGGTTTATTCATAGACTTAGAATATACTAGCGTATAGACCAACATAGTGTGCAAGGGAAAAGAAAATTTCTTATGGCAAAAATGCAAGATAGAAAAGGATACCAAATCTTATGACTCTGTAACCGATTTTGAATGACAGGTCGGCACAATTCGGCACGCAAGAAATAGCTCCGAGATATTTTGTAATTTTTTAAAGTATAATAGTGGTTATTTTTAGTAAGTAACTTTTTTCCAAAATGGTTAATTGTTCCGTGAGTGACTGTGCTGTTAATAATAAAATAATCCTGATAATTTCACATATCACAGGTAAATTCTCAAGACGTCGTCAATGTTATGACGCGTTTATTTTTGGTTAAAATTTATATTACATACTGTTTAAAATATAGAATATATTCAATTATTTTGTTAATTTTGATATTTTGCAAAAAAAAAGTCACGTTGTTGATAATTTGCATGAATTTGGTAAATAGATTTTTATACAAAATATTTTACATGTACGCTAGGGATTGACTCAACTATATCAAAATTAATATAGATATTTATCTTGAATGTTTATAATGAATCGATAGACTTGCCTACACAACAAGAAAATAAACTCGGTTTGCATTCTAAAATGTAATTTTATTTTGCCGTTTTGCTCCGGATTCTATAATTATAAAAAGTGGCTAAGGTTCATTGGACGGGTTGGTTGGAATGCAAAGAAGAACTCAACAATTTGGAGCAAACATTTTCTTGAGAAGTATAAAAGAAAAGTAGAATAAAAACAATTTTATTAAAAGGAGTCATTTTACATTATTTGTACCAGTAAGTAAAATATTGTTATAATAAGACTTCAAAATATAACTTTCAAAACTTTAGATAAATATAGAGACAGATTTTCATACATTATAAAACTGTAGTACATTAAAGACAAAAAAATCTTGAGATTATCCTCTTTAAGCCATTATGAACCCAACTAAGTATCTATTTATCAACCAAAATAACTGATAAAAGTTATTATAATTTAAGTGAATTTTTTATAGATGTGAATAAACGGTAAATGTATGTTAATAATTATTAAAAAAAAATATGTTAGACTAGTAAATGATAAGAAATAAGTTAGTTGGTATTTAGTATGCAGTAGTTAATATTTAGTATTATAAAAAAAAAACTACCCTCTTATAAATTGCTATGCCCCTACGGGGTGTCACTTGATGTATGATGTATTTCTTGTGGCATGCAAATTATACCAACCAACCGCACAGCCTCACGGTCACACTAGTACAATATTCATAGCATCATGCTATTTTCCCCAAGGGGTTGAGCGGAGCTTCGGAACTTCGGATTATATTCCCAAATCATAACGATAAAACTTTTAGCGTAGTTAGGTATAGATATTTAGTAATGCTCCGCAAGCGCTACGAGACGACTGCGCATGAGATGTGATAGTATAAATTCCTAGATAGTATAGTATAGATAGTATTTGATACTCACAACGGTCAATGCCCGATTCATGCTTGATGTCCGACGACATTGTCGCGAGGGCTTAAATAGCGTGGTTCATCCCCTACAGCGTTAGTCGTAGAGAAGAGGAACTCGTGGTTAAGTAATAGCTGCGCAGATCAATAGATCTGCGAAATTAAGTTGCACTTGCCGCGGTCAGTCCATGAATGAGTGACCATTTTCTTAACATACCGAGATTGAGAGAATAGAAAGTGCATCTGTATCCTCAGACACTTAGTGCACTTTACTGTGTTAAGATCATTGTTTTTAAAATTCATGCAGCTAAAATGATAATAAGTTTATTATTACTTTATACTTTTCAGGGACAGATGAAAGAATATAAACATGAAGCATGATGAAGCCTCATAAACATATTGGTCTTTAAACAGAGCAATCTTATTTAACTGATTCCTACAAGTTTTCTTCCTTAAATTATTAAGTTTACATTCATACTTAAGTCGAATGTTAAAATAAACTTCTATAATCTATTTAATTATTAAATGTTTGTAATTATCACAAGTAATACTTATATGAAAAATAAAGCAGCCATTATGTACTCCGTGTCCACGTTTTTGTTTCCCCATCAAAACATTTTATAAAATATATAAAATATAAATAGGTATATACTTAGTTAAGTATCTACCTATTTATATTAACAATATGTTAAAAAATAAATTCCGGGGAAACTGCTCGAAAATACTACATTCTGATCTAATTATTGGGGAGTTTTTTTAAGTTTTTCGGTAAAGTCACCTGGGATTTTATACATTTGAATTAAAATCCAACAAAAGGCAGGTAGGTTCAGCTTATTCCCAGGAACATGTTATATGAATATTTTTTAATTATTTTAGAACTATCATGGTAAAATTCAGTTAATTTTTGAAGTTATTCAACTTCATGCACTAAACAATTTTTTATAATTTTTTTACCGCTTCCTTAACAATCATTTTCGATAGTCCTTTTAAGTAAAATATACATCACTAGCTAACGCACACAATGACAAATCAAAATTGGTCACGCGTTTTCGGGCTGTCAGGTGGTCTATACGCTAGTATATTCTAAGTCTATGAGTTTATTTATTATAACAGGATTATTATATTAGGATATGATAATTTTATTCAATATGATAATGTAATTTTATTTATTAGTTACTAAATTTGTAATTTATTAATTCTTTATTTTAAGAGGAGACCCAGATAATAGGTAACATTTTATACTTAACTAGCTGTCGCCCACTGTATCACCCGCGTATATCACGCGTCTGAGCCGCGCAATATGACTCCTCGTGTAAAGAGAGAGGCGTTCACTGCTGGTTTCTCATCGGGTGACTGACTACTAGGCGTTGTTCGCGTGCCGAGCCGTGTTGAATTATATTAATCTTTTATAATCTCTTAAACTATGCGTCCGAATAACATGCTATAAAGAGCAAAGTTTATCGTCATAAAATTGTCTTGATGATGAAGTAACTTTCATTCGTAAGGATTAATATGCCATGCCTAATAATAACGTTCATAAATCACTTTTTAATTTTCAATATTTTTTTTGTCACAAAATACCTTATTGTGGCTTATGTATAAGAAATAGGCCTATAGTGTCGCGGACTTTTTTTTCGATTGAGGATTTTGTAAAACATAGTATTTATGTATCATTAACCATTACGCCCATAGTATTTACGTATCCTCCCGAACAAGCCGGTTTCCGAAAAGGCTTTAGCACCATAGACCACATACATACCCTTCGGCAAATTGAACAGAAGACTGAAGAGTACAATCTACCACTTTGTCTTGCGTATGTGGACTATGAGAAAGCCTTTGATTCCGTCGAAATTTGGGCGGTGCTGCAGTCCCTTCAGCAGTGCCAAGTGGACTGTCGGTATATCGAAGTGCTAAAGTGTTTGTACAGTAGCGCTACGATGGCTATCCGAGTACAGAACCAGAGTACGAAACCTATCCAACTGCAGAGAGGTGTAAGACAGGGTGACGTAATATCCCCGAAACTCTTCACCGCTGCGTTGGAAGACGTTTTCAAGCTACTGGACTGGAAAGGATACGGTATTAACGTCAATGGCGAGTACATCACTCACCTTCGATTTGCCGACGATATAGTCCTTATGGCAGAATCCCTGGCGGACCTAAGCACTATGCTCAATGATCTCAATAGTGTCTCCCAACGGATAGGTCTTAAGATGAACATGGACAAAACAAAAATCATGTTTAACGTCCATGTCACACCTATGCCGGTAGTTGTTGGGAGCACTAAGCTCAAAGTTGTTGACGAATATGTTTACCTGGGACAACTAGTCCGACTAGGTAAGTCCAACGACGGATTCAACTCGGCTGGGCAGCGTTTGGGAGATTACGACACATTTTCTCGTCAGACATACCTCAAAACCTTTAAACTAGATTATACAACCAGTGCGTGTTGCCAGTGATGACCTATGGATCTGAGACGTGGTCCTTCACTGCTGGATGTATGAGGAAGCTCAAAGTCGCTCAGCGAGCTATGGAGAGGGCTATGCTCGGCGTCTCTCTGCGTGATAGACTTAAAAACGAGGATATCCGCAGTAGAACCAGAGTGACCGACATAGCCCAAAGAATTAGTATGCTGAAGTGGCAATGGGCCGGCCATATAGCTCGAAGAACCGACAACCGATGGGGAAGAAAGGTTCTCGAGTGGCAGCCTCGTACCGGCAAGCGAAGTGTAGGGCGTCCCCCCACTAGATGGAGTGACGACCTGGTAAGACATGCAGGAAGTCAATGGATGCAGGTGGCTCGGGACCGTGCTTTGTGGCATTCCTTGGGGGAGGCCTATGTTCAGCAGTGGACTTGTGAAGGGCTGTAATGATGATGATGATGAACCATTACGTCAGCGCACGCGGATAAAACAGTTCGGGAGCGCTTCTTCTTTAGACTTGCTTAACAAAAATCAATATTTAAGGCTAGCTGAGAGGTGTAGCCTTATTCTAGCCAATACTATTCCTCGTGAAGTGAATCTGGCTATCATATACAAAAAGAATTAATCAAATCGGACTGGTAGTTCTAGAGATTAGTGTTTAAACACACAATAAACCTCTCCGCTTTATTATATTAAAATAGTATAGATTCTATTTCATTCTCTCGTAGGCCTATCCTATTGATTTACATATTTCTCTTTTAGTGTCGCTTTTTCGTTTCATTGAGTTTCAAACCACAAGGATGCTAATGAAGTGTTCACTCCAAAAAGATGTTTCGCATGTAAGTACGTTACCGAGGTTACTATAAGTTTAGTTTAAAATCATGAAAATTGTTGCAAAATTTGGGATATGCTTGCGACAACGTTTAGTTCTTATTTTATCTTATTGCCTCATTCTCAGTCATTTCGACGATATGCGAATTCAACCTTTTAAATTAATTTCCTTGTATGAATTTAGAAGGTACAACAAGTGTCTCTTAGCCAACGTCGCCCATAAACAAGTAACGCTGTTTGGAGGGTGGAAGTGATGACCAATAGCGTTATAAGAAGGAAGGTTGGGAGGAGGTAGGGAGTCTGATATTGCTACGTAGTTATTTATCTTTCTTACATATATGTTATGAATGATGGTAGATATTTTCTTACGTGGCAGAGCCATGCTGCAGCTATATTAATAGTATAGTTGTAGCACGAATGGGTCGGCTCGACCGGGGAAGGACCACGCTCTCACAGAATACCATCGTAAAATAGCAGCTTAATGCTGCTGTGTTTCGTATGGTGAGTGTAGAGAACCGGAGACCCTTTTTACTGGAAAAGAGGCATTCTATCTTAGTCCTCACTGCTGACAACGCATCTGCATTTAAATTCGCAAACGAAGATAGATGTAGATGTCTATGGGCCACAGCAACCACTTACCATCAGGTAGGCTGTGTGCTCGTTTGTCACCCCCATTCTATAAAAAAAAAGCGTTAAATTGTGCAAAAAATTAAAGAGCAAACCTCTGTGGCATTGTAATGTTTATTAATATAATACTCTAGAAACTGATAAACTTTTATTAAAAACTAACTTCTCAATTAAATGACTGTGTAACAAAAAAACTACCACTATTACTACTGTACTGACTAGCGACATCTGGTGAGCGGAAGATTATTAGCCCTCATTCACAGCACGCGAGCAACCAAGTTAGACGTTCGTCGGCACACATGTTAAATTTGTTAAAAGCAATTTTAAACGCTGATTAAAAACATCACCGACATAGGATAGTATCGTGAGAAATTAATTCCGAAAATATGTATCTTTTGAAGCATATACAGGGTTATTTTGCAATAACCGGCCATATTTGCAGAGAAGGTTCAAAATAAGTAATAATTGCAAATCGTGAAGAAAAATTAATTAAAAAAAATCTCAAACAATATCTCCTTTTTATCTTTTAAATTCAAAATGCATGGTAATGCATTATTTTAACTGATTTTACTGCGCACGCACACATTCGTAAGAATCAATCGGGATAATTTCAAATAAACGTAGAAGCCTCATTTACTCGTATTTTCAAAAACTGCAATAACGGTATATCATTATTTATATATTTGAACTTTAAGTTTAAAATTTGGGTACTCTTTGAAAAATAAGCTGTATATTACGTCTTATTATAAATATCTTAAGTAATATCTAGACCGAAATTTCGGGTTGTAAGACTTCAGGAAAAGCTAACTCCAGTACCACTCCACATAATTTGATTTGACTGGGCTACTGACTACCATAAGCCCAGATACAAAATTAATTTAATAAAACAAAATAATGAAGTGTTTGATTTACTAATTAACAATACATTATAATATTTGTAACAATATGAATAAGAAAACATTTTAATTTAAGATCCCCGTTGATGCATATAGTAGTCAATTATAGTAGAGAAGGCAGCAAAACCGGCAGCTCCAAACAATCCAGCTTTGAGACCACCTGAAATTTACATTTTTATTTCAAGTTAATAAGTATGAGGACATAAACAAGGGTACACTTAACTTATTTAGCAGAGTTCTATTACGAGAAGCCATAAAATAATGAAGAAGACCTGGGTAAATGAGCTTCACTCAGTGTTAGAAGGAAAAAAATATTTTTTATATAAACTTGAAAGTAACACATTATCTATTCCGGTGATTTCTGGATCTCGCGACAACGACGCCACCTACCGGGTTAAATTATGAATCTAAACCATTCTCGAATGAACTTAATCACACACACTAATTTTTTTCATCAAAATCTGTCCAGCCGTTTAGGAGTTCAATCACATTCACACACAGACCGAAGAATTATATATATAAAGATAAGGATTTAAATGAAATGGTAATACTGCTATTTCTAGTAAGCTATAAGATTTTTCTGGCATTTACCTATAGTAAAGTAGTCACCCCGTGTAGTGGCGGGTAACTAGAATACCCACTACCCCATATCTTCCGTAAATCCCCATAATTTCCGTCGTAAGAGGCGACAGAGGGAAACTGAGGTAGGAGATGGGCAGCAGCATCTTTCTGATAACAGCAAAATAACAATAAAAAACTGCGGTTGCCAATCCGCTCGCCAAGCGTGGCAACTATGGCAATATACCCCTGATGAGCAACGACACAAATAAACGGCCCCCAGCCCCCCCGCTATTCCTGGCTACGGTGGCGACCATGGAATGGCGGGGCATGGGATGCCCCGCCATTACCATTCGGTTGCCACCTAAGACGACTCGACCTGGCAACATATAACGCACGCACCCTGAGGACTGACGAGAAGATCCTGGAGCTGGAAGAAGAGATAGACAAGTTGCGCTGGAATATTATCGGATTATCCGAGGTCTGATGAGAGGGGGAGGATATGGTAATACTCGAATACGGCAACTTGTTCTATCACCGGGAGGGCGGCCATCTGTCCCAAGGAGGTGTCGGATTTATCGTTCACAAGTCTCTCATTAACAACGTAGGAGAGATTGACAGTGTGTCGACGAGGGTTGCGTACTTTATACTCAGAATCACCAAACGGTATTCGTTGAAGGTCATACAGGTTTACGCACCAACCTCGTGGTGGATGTGGAGGAAATGTATGAGGATATATCTACAGCCCTGCATTCTCCAAAACCCACTATATGGTGTTAATGGGAGACTTCAACGCAAAACTAGGCAATAGGCTTCAATAGATGCTCAATGACCTCAATAGTGCCTCCCAACGGATAGGTCTTAAGGTAAACATGGACAAAACAAAGATCAACCGGCGTAGGTGTAACATCCATGTCACACCTACGCCGGTAGTTGTCGGGCAAATAGTCCAACTTCGACTGAGAGGTCAATCGACGGATTGAACTCGGCTGGGCAGCGTTCGGGAAATTACGACACATCTTCTCGTCAGGTATAACTCAAAACTTGAAGACGAGATTATACAACCAGAGTGTATTGCCAGTGATGACTTATGGAACTGAGACATGGTCTTTCACTGCTGGCCATATGAGGAAGCTCAAGGTCGTTCATCGAGCTATGGAGAGGGCTATGCTCAGGGTTTCTCTGCATGATAAACTTAGAAATGAAGATATCCGCAGTAGAACCAGAGTGACCGACATAGCCCAACGGATTAGTTAGCTGAAGTGACAATGGGCCGGCCATATAGCCCGAAGAACCGACAACCAATGGGGCAAAAAGGTTCTCGAGTTGCAGCCTCGTACCGGCAGGCAAAGTGCAGGTTGTCCCCCCACTAGATGGTGTGACGACCTGGTAAGACATGCAGGAAGTCGATGGAGGCAGGTGGCTCAGGACCGTGCTTTGTGGCATTCCTTGGGGGAGGCCTATGTTCAACAATGGACTTGTGAAGAGCTATAATGATGAAAGTAGTCACCTCTCACGATACCAATAGGGTGAAATAGGGTAATAGATTATCTTACACCAGTACGATATAAGAATTTTGCATGGCAAATTGTTACAACAACAACTAGTCAATATAATTTTTAATTATGCTTATATAGAGTAATTACTAGCATAGAGGGAATCCTAAAATAATGCATTAGTATATTGAGAAGTTTTGTGAATAAAATACACATCAGACCAGGCTGTATGGTATAAGACCTTTGCCCGCCCTAATTGGCGAATCGTAACAACTAATGCCTGAATACTCAAATACTGCTCAATTTTAAGATGCCGTAAAGTCTCATGCTGTCTCTATCATTCTAAGTCAAAGTGACTGTGACACTACGAGACTTAATGACTTCTTAAAATTGAGTAGTGTTTGAGTATTTGACCATGAAACAACTAGTCAATTTAGTTTTAAATTATGTATGATGATTATTTTTCCAGACTTCGATGGGCCATAAGCTTGATTAGATAATATATAGTAAATTATTTAATTGATATCTGTAACGATGACATAAGTAGACCCTTATTAATTCCATTAAAAAAAAATCACCATTGTATTTTACCGAAAACTTATAAAGATTTCTGAAAACAAAACTTTACTACCTCTTAATCCAATAAGTCCTCCAGTAACACCACCTGCATAAGTCCCATTCTTCCAATCTGATTTTCCTCTAGCACTTTCAATACAGCACTCTACACCAGAAAATACAGCTCCAAGAATGGCAAAATTTTTGGCATAGCTTAGCATAGAATTTTTCATCTCTCTCAATATTTCCCTAGCCGTTTGATTTTGCTGTGCCATTGGGTCTGTTACGTTTGGCATAAGGGAGGATGTGAATAAACCAACAGCTGCACCAAGTCCATAACCTGGTATGTATTAAATGAATATTAAATTACTATAAATATTAAAATTATTTTTATTTTATTTCTTCGTTTTTATTTAAAAAATGTTACCCAGACACTAGGATTTTCTCCTGTACCGTAGAGGCAGTTTACATATATAAATTGAACAAGGATAATCATCCAGACCCAGAACAATTATTTGTAGGCCATACAAATACATATTCCATGAGGGATTCGCCCTCAGCATTGCAACTCAATGCTAAACCACTGTGCCACAGAGTCTTCAAAAAATTAAGGTACAGTAGACCCCCGGTAATCCGACAAAAATTTTGCAGGGCAGTGTCGGACTATTGAATTCGTCGGATTATTGAGTACTGCCTAAGACCCCCTATAGTCCAGAATTTTTTATAAAAGAGTACCTTGTAATCCGACAAATTCCAGATCCAATTATAAGATTCTATATGTTATATATATGTACTATCTTCATCACATGTAGTCAAATTCAAACTAAGCAATCAGAATCAAAACAATACCCTACGCGTCGAGCACAATAGTGGTGGTGCTTACAAGTTATAACTTGTTCAATAATGCATTTGCGAAGATTGTCAAAAAAATATCTAATAATAAATAATAGACCATGTGGGATTACAAGGGGTGCCGGATTACCGGGGGTCCACTGTATTTTTAATCACCCTTTCATTAATTACAGCCCATCAAAAGTTCACTGCTGAACTTAGGCTTCTCCCGTAGATTGTTGGCAACCACAGTTTTTATTATTATTATTGAGACAACATCAGGAAGATACTGCTGCCCACCTGTTTCAGTTCCCTTTAGTACATATCATGTCACTGAATGGATGATTTGGGTAGCTGCCACTATATAGCTAAAATTGAGGTATGCGAAATAAAACCTCTTGTGACTTAGTAGATAATCCTCTATCAGAGCCTCCAAGCTAAACGGGCATCAGTCTACCCCATAGAATGCCTCATGGCACTGTCTTGAGTCACCTGCAATAAGCTCCATACCACACCACCCATCCATATAAATATCAATTAAGATTACCAAATAACTAGCCGTGTACAAGTGCTCCAATTAGTCATAAGAGGTGAAAGAGAGAAATGAAACAGGAGATGGGTAGCAGCATTTTCTGATAATAACTCAAAATAATAAAAAACTGCAGTGCCAACCTGTCTGCCATGTGTGGCAAGCTATGGCAAATATGAGAATGGATTAAATTGATTTTTGATAGACTATAATGAATGTTTAAAAATGTATGATTAAACACAATAAAATTTATATAGGCCAAAGGCTACCACTACCGCTTACCTATGATACAACTTGTTATGGATTTAAATGGACAACTTTCAACTGTGGCTTCTATCATTTTCTCTTCATTTGTCTTTATAACTATGGGTCCCAAAATTCTTGGAATTATTATGTTTTCACGATAGCGGTAGTTGTTACCTACCAAGTACTTAGCAAGAGCATCATAATCATTTTTCTCAGTAAACTTTACTAATTCAGGATCCACAGGTGGTTTTACGTATTCTGTCATTGTAATTATTAAAGCTTTGCCATCGACTTAATTATTTAATTGAAAAAACTCATACAGCCTATTATAAATACTATTCAATTCAATCTACTCCAGTCCACCACTAGTCACTTTCTTTCACTCGACAACTTGCCATTATAGATAGTTAATAGTTATCATTATTGACATTTGACATACCTGCTTGTTGTTCTTACAATTCGCCGTGCAGGCAAAAGTTATAGTTCATACAGCTTAAGCTGCTGTATATTTTGTTCACAAAACTCTTCAGAATATTCTGGTGCGTCACATTCTGAAGTTCTTAGGAAATTTTGATGACAACTTATTTCAACAGACAGTTGATGACGATAATATCCCAAGGCCCTTTAACGGATGAAAAACCCTGAACTTTATACGTGGCTTATATAACCATCAGAGCACTTGTTACATTGTTTCTCCGAATTGTTCGCATACGCAGAGACTCAACCCACAAAATCGTATTTATTACCTTTATGTATAAAAAATACAAAAATTGTGCGTATAATTGTGTACATACGTACAAAGTAAAACTTCTTTATGGCGTACCATTTTTATTTTATTTTATTACTCATGCAGCCCCGGCGGTGAAACGTTACAAGAAAACGTAACTTTTTTAAATACCGTACTAAATGTATCCAATACGTCGATAAAGAAGTTTCACTTCTAAAGAGTCAAGCCGACTTTAAAGAACGGAGAAGGATAAAATAATTTTCACAAAAAAGTTTCAGAAGTTGGGTCTAAGACATCAAAATATACAGAACCTTCTCGCATAGAACACTGACATCAGAAGATATTTTGTGGAAAATATTTTATTCTTTTTGGTTCTTTGAAATCAGCTTTACTTTTTTAAAATACTCATTTTTTATTCTTTCGAGAGGACTGTGAAATACCAGAACAACAAAAATGTCGTCAAAATATAAATAGTTATATTAAAAATTTCATTCCATATTTTGCCGTTACGCAAAACTTTACAATGAGTTAGAATAGGACCAACATGGTAGCCGTTATCTCATTCCCAGGGATTCAATTTTTATTCATGTATTCCTTAATATTACAATAAACCTCAGTTTTTATGTAATGACATTTTTAATCTGATGACGAACATTGAAAATTTTCTCGGATTTTGTTGTAAAAGCGTACAGTGGCGGCGTAAAGGGGCGGTGGGGCGGTACGCCTGTTTCAAGCACTAAGGGTGACAACGACAACTAACTCGCACAGCCATAGAATACTTACAGAAGAATTACTCACAAAGACATACCAATAAATAAACTACTGTATAAGTATAATATAATAAGTATATACCTGCATACAAATATTATATCTTAATATGTATCGGAAATTTATTTTTTTACTTTCGGACATAATTTAATTAGAACCGTGGTAGCTCAGATGGTTAGCGCTCGCTGTAAGTTTCATAGTACGCGAGCAACCCGGTTCGATCCCGCCGGCACCAATGGAATTGTTAATTGCAATTTAAGTGCTGATTTACCACGTGCTCGGCGGTGAAGGAAAACATCGTGAAACCTGCATGTCTGAGAAATACGAAAACAATAATCGAAAACATATGAAGTTCGCCAACACGCATTGGGGCAGCGCGGACACATTCTTGCCTAAAACCCTCTCTGAAATGAGAGGAGGCCTGTGCAACAGTGGGACGTATGTTTATAGGCTGTAACTTTAACTTTATAATTTCATGTCCTAAATAAATGAGTTCAGGTTAGGTAGCGCTTGGTCGAGTGAGTAAAGCGATCGAAAAAGGTAGCGCGTGTAGCAACAAACAGTCAATCAGTGATTTGTTTATAACCGTCGCATATTCTCGTAGTACCGTTGGACTTCATTGGACTTCTCAGATTCATCGTAAAATAGGGCCATTTTGAGTCTGTTCTGAATCTAGCGCTGTGTCTAAGATTTTTAACTATTTGTGTTTCAGCTTCATGTGAAGAAGCTTTCAAAACTCAAGTTAATAAAATCTTACTTAAGGTCCACAACGAGCCAAGCGCGACCAACCAATCTTTCCATTTATCTATCGAAAAGGACAAGAAAGTAAATTTTGATAATGTAATAGAATATTTTACCTTAAATTTTACCCCCGTGTAGTGGCGGGTAAGAATATCCACTACCTAGATAGACAAGTTGCGCTGGGATATTACAGGTTTATCTGAGGTCTGAAGAGAGAGTGAGGACACGGTAATCCTCGAATCCGGCAACTTGTTCTATCACCGGGTAGGCGACCATCTGTCCCTAGGAGGTGTCGGATTTATCGTCCACAAGTCTTTCGATAACAACATTGTAAAATTGGGAGTGTGTCGACGAGGGTTGCGTACCTTATACTCAGAATCACCAAACGGTATTCGCTGAAGGTCATATTTACGCACCAACCTCGGCACATCCCGATGAGGAGGTGGAGAGAAAATATGAGGATATCTTTAGAGCCATGCGTTCCCCAAAACCACTATACGGTGTTAATGGGACACTGCAACGCAAAACTAGGCACAAGAGAGAACGGTGAGCTGAAGGCCGACTTCATGGAGAAAGAGGAACTCTTTATGATGAACTCTTTCAGAAGCGGCCTCACAGAAAGTAGACCTGGTCGAGCCCCGAAGTGCGATAAAAAATTAGATTGACTTCATTATGACGACTAGACGGCAACTGGCGGCGACGGATCAGTGATGACTCAGTGATTGCGGGTGTGAAAACTGGCAGCGATCACCGAATGGTGAGAGACACACTGAACCTAAACAGTAAGCTGGAGAGTTCACGTCTAATGAAGTCAACGCTCCGTCCTCCTCGTGCCCTAATTCAAATCCACGAAAACTTTCAGCTTGAGTTACAAAATCGTTTTCAGTGCCTAGAAGATTGCAATACGGTGAACGATATGATTGAACGAACGAAACGCGGAACTAGGGCTCCAAAGACTTTGCCATAGATCTGTCTGCCAGAAAGAGCCAACTGTCGAAGCTGAAGACCGAATGTGGGAGCATCGTTTTCAGGACACCTGAGATTTTGAGTGAGATTAAGGGGTTCTATGGGCAGCTGTACCACGTCATCGTTGGAGACACACGCAAATGTGTGAACAACGATCCAAGAGCAAGTTTTATCCGACACTATTCCGATGACATCCCGGACGTCAGTCTGAGCAAAATTAGAATGGCTCTACAGTACCTTAAAAACGGCAAGTCTCCGGGCGAGGATGAAATTACAGCGGAGCTTCTGAAAGCGGGTAGCAAACCGGTACTTGAAGTCCTTCAGAAGCTCCTTAATTCCATCCTCTATGATAGCACTACTCCGGAGGCGTGGAGCAGAAGTGCGGGCATTTTGTTCTTCAAGAAAGGCGACAACGCTCTCTTGAAGAACTACAGACCGATTTCTCTTCTGAGCCACGTCTACGTGCTGTTTTCGAGAGTCATTATGAATCGGCTCGCACGGAGACTCGACGACTTCCAGCCTCGTATGAGGAAGTTCATGGTCGCTCAGCGAGCTATGGAGAGGCATGCTTGGGGTTTTTCTGCGTGATAAACTTACAAATGAGGATGTCCGCAGTAGAACTAGAGTAAACGTCATAGCCCAACGGATTAGTAAGCTATAGTGGCAATGGGCCGGCCATAAAGCTCGAAGAATCGATAACTGATTGGGAAGCAAAGTTCTCGAGTGGCAGCCTCGTACCGGTAGGCGAAGTGTTGTGCGGCTCCCCTCTAGATGGAGTGACGACCTGGTAAGATATGCAGGAAGTCGATGGATGCGGGTGTCTCACGACCGTGCTTTGTGGCATTATTTAGGGAGACCTTTGTTCAGCAGTGGACTTGTGAACGGCTGTAACGATAATGATGATGAATAGAAGATTTTGGCGAAATAAAGTCCGGTAAGTATATTTAGCATTTTTTGTTTTATTTGGGGGGTGCTTGATAGAAAACCGCCCTGGGTGCCAACCCACGCTACGTTGCCATTGAAAGCATACATTGCCCCATAAATGGATTGCTAATTCTGGGAGTTTAGTAACTGGCATAAGCTCGTTTGTTCCTAGTATTTAAAGTATTTATATTTTCAATTGTATACATTTGTAGGACCTGGCACAGCCCGACAACGTGACGAAAATGAGATCGACTTCATCATGACGGACAAAAGTACATATTCAGAGATGTCTCAGTGATCAATAGGTTTAATACAGGAAGCGATCACCGACTTGTTCAGGGTACTCTGAATATCGATTTCAAGATTGAAAGAGCCCATCTGGTGAAATCCACGCTCCGAAATGCTTTTCAAACCATAGCGGGATCCCAACGTTTCCAATTGGAACTCCGGAATCGATTCGATGCCTAAAACCCATTGGATATTGACGAGGATCTCTAGTGTGGTCAAGATCTTAAGGGATGAGGGAAAGGTTGTGTAGTAGGCAACATATAGGCCGGAAGTCTAAGCTCTCAGACGAGACACTTCAGCTTATGCAAAAGAGACGTGAGGAACAACAGCCGCGCCATCAGAACAGCTGGCACTCACCAGAATCGTAAGGAAAGCTGTACGGCGGGACTGCGGCGCTCAATGCAAACTTTATTCAAGAGGTAATAGAGCGAAACAAGGGTCCCAAAGTCTTTGCTCGCAAGCTTGGGAGCAGCCACATTGAAACTAAAAACATGCGATGGCAAAACCCTCACGTCAAAGCCTGAGATTCTCGCTGAGATCGAAGGCTATTACGGTACACTATATGCCTCCCAAAATCAGCAACCTGACCCGAAATGCGACGATCCCAGAGCCACTAACCCGCCAATTTACCGACGCTGCCAGATATCTGTCTGGAGGAGATCGAGTTGACCCTCACGTAACTTAAAAATGGAAAAGCCCCAGGAGAGGACGGAGTTACAACAAAACTCTTGAAAGCGGGCGGACAACCATTGCTAAAAGAGCTCTGTCGAGTTTTTAACTGTGTTTTACGAGATGGGAGAACTTCAAGGCGTGGAGCAGAAGCATCACAGTCTTGTTTCACAAGAAAGGCAACAAGACATTGCTAAATAATTATCGGCCCATCTCGCTTCTGAGCCACGTCTATAAGTTGTTTTGAGGGTCATCATGAATCGGCTCGCGCGGAGACTTGACGAATTTCAACCACCCGAGCAGGCTGGGTTTCGAGGAGGCTATGGCACCATAGACCACATTAATACAGTGAGGCAAATTATGCAGAAGACGAATGAGTATAATCAGCCTCTTTGTATGGCCTTTGTGGACTATGAGAAAGCCTTTGACTCCATCGAAACTTGGGCTGTTATGAATTCCTTGCAGCGTTGCCGGATTGACTGGCGATACATAGATGTCTTGTGACATTTAAACACCACAAGCTCGATGTCCGTTCCCGTACAGGGTGGTCTTACAAAACTTATCCAGTTGCATCGTTGCATTGTGAACAATTTTGGGATATTGTGTCCCTACACAATATCCCAAAACTGTTCACAAATGCGTGGAAGATGTTTTAAGACGCTAAACTGGAATGGACGCGGCATCAATATAAATGGCGAACACATCTCACTTACGCTTTGCCGATGATATCGTCGTCATGGCAGAATCGCTGCAGGAACTACAAGACATGCTTAGCAACCTAAATGAATCCTCTCAACAAGTCGGACTGCGTATGAATTTAAATAACACGAAAATCATGTTTAACGGTCACGTCATACCAGATTCGATTATCGTTGATGGTGAGATTCTTGAAGTTGTTCAAGAGTATATCTACCTCGGCCAGATCAGAGAAGATGCCAGTGTAGTTAGATAAAAACAACTTCGAGAAAGAAGCCGATAGGCGGATTCAGTTGGGCTGGGCAGCATTCGGGAAGATTCGTCAGGTCTTTTCGTCGCCCATACCGCAAATCTTGAAGACGAAAGTCTTGGACCAGTGCGTCCTGCCTGTACTCACATATGGTGCCGAAACGTGGACACTAACGGTACGACTACTCCACAAACTCAAAGTCACCCAGCGGGCGATGGAAGAGCTATGCTCAGGTTTCTCTGGTGGATAAGATTCGTAACGAAGAAATCCGCCGAAGAACCAAGGTCACCGACATAGCCTTCCGTATTTGCAGGCTGAAGTGGCAATGGGCTGGTCACATTTGTCGCAGAAGCGATAACCGTTGGAGTAGGCGTGTCATAGAGTGGAGATCACGTTTAGGCAAACGTAGTGGGACGCCCCTTGGCGAGATGGAGCGACGATCTACGCAAGGCGGCTGGCAGCAACTGGATGCGTGTAGCCGAAGATCGAGTTAAGTAGCACGCCTTGGGAGAGGCCTATGTCCAGCAGTGAACTGCCGCAGGCTGATGATGATGATGATGAAAGATATGTGTTAACGGGGCGGCCAGTAAATGTTTAAATCTTTTGAATATGCTATTAGGTATATTGTTCCATCCAACTGCACAATCTTCTTTTAAGCCAGTTATTATACTTAAAATCTCATCAATGTCGGTATTTAACAATACAAAAGAATTTAACTTAGAAAAGGATGTGGGCATAAAATCGGATTTCAGTATTGCTTAATTTTAAAGTATTATTAGTATTTAGTTTTATTTTGCCAACATTAATAAAAAGTTATTTACTTTATTAGTTGCTTCGTTTGGGCTTTTGTGTACATACGTACAAAGTAAAACTTCTTTATGGCGTACCATTTTTATTTTATTTTATTACTCATGCAGCCCCGGCGGTGAAACGTTACAAGAAAACGTAACTTTTTTAAATACCGTACTAAATGTATCCAATACGTCGATAAAGAAGTTTCACTTCTAAAGAGTCAAGCCGACTTTAAAGAACGGAGAAGGATAAAATAATTTTCACAAAAAAGTTTCAGAAGTTGGGTCTAAGACATCAAAATATACAGAACCTTCTCGCATAGAACACTGACATCAGAAGATATTTTGTGGAAAATATTTTATTCTTTTTGGTTCTTTGAAATCAGCTTTACTTTTTTAAAATACTCATTTTTTATTCTTTCGAGAGGACTATGAAATACCAGAACAACAAAAATGTCGTCAAAATATAAATAGTTATATTAAAAATTTCATTCTATATTTTGCCGTTACGCAAAACTTTACAATGAGTTAGAATAGGACCAACATGGTAGCCGTTATCTCATTCCCAGGGATTCAATTTTTATTCATGTATTCCTTAATATTACAATAAACCTCAGTTTTTATGTAATGACATTTTTAATCTGATGACGAACATTGAAAATTTTCTCGGATTTTGTTGTAAAAGCGTACAGTGGCGGCGTAAAGGGGGGGGGGGGGGCGGTGGGGCGGTACGCCCCTGTTGCCAAGCACTAAGGGGTGACAACGACAACTAACTCGCACAGCCATAGAATACTTACAGAAGAATTACTCCGCAAAGACATACCAATAAATAAACTACTGTATAAGTATAATATAATAAGTATATACCTGCATACAAATATTATATCTTAATATGTATCGGAAATTTATTTTTATTTACTTTCGGACATAATTTAATTAGAACCGTGGTAGCTCAGATGGTTAGCGCTCGCTGTAAGTTTCATAGTACGCGAGCAACCCGGGTTCGATCCCCGCCGGCACCAATGGAATTGTTAATTGCAATTTTAAGTGCTGATTTACCACGTGCTCGGCGGTGAAGGAAAACATCGTGAGGAAACCTGCATGTCTGAGAAATACGAAAACAATAATCGAAAACATATGAAGTTCGCCAACACGCATTGGGGCAGCGCGGCGGACACATTCTTGCCCTAAAAACCCTCTCTGAAATGAGAGAAGGCCTGTGCCCAGCAGTGGGACGTATGTTTATAGGCTGTAACTTTAACTTTTATAATTTCATGTCCTAAATAAATGAGTTCAGGTTAGGTAGCGCTTGGTCGAGTGAGTAAAGCGATCGAAAAAGGTAGCGCGTGTAGCAACAAACAGTCAATCAGTGATTTGTTTATAACCATCGCATATTCTCGTAGTACCGTTGGACTTCATTGGAGCTTCTCAGATTCATCGTAAAATAGGGCCATTTTGAGTCTGTTCTGAATCTAGCGCTGTGTCTAAGATTTTTTTAACTATTTGTGTTTCGGCAGCTTCATGTGAAAGAAGCTTTTCAAAACTCAAGTTAATAAAATCTTACTTAAGGTCCACAACGAGCCAAACGCGACTAACCAATCTTTCCATTTTATCTATCGAAAAGGACAAGAAAGTAAATTTTGATAATGTAATAGAATATTTTACCTTAAATTTTACCCCCGTGTAGTGGCGGGTAAGAATATCCACATATTACAGGTTTATCTGAGGTCTGAAGAGAGAGTGAGGACACGGTAATCCTCGAATCCGGCAACTTGTTCTATCACCGGGTAGGCGACCATCTGTCCCTAGGAGGTGTCGGATTTATCGTCCACAAGTCTTTCGATAACAACATTGTAAAAATTGGGAGTGTGTCGACGAGGGTTGCGTACCTTATACTCAGAATCACCAAACGGTATTCGCTGAAGGTCATAGAAGTTTACGCACCAACCTCGGCACATCCCGATGAGGAGGTGGAGGAAATATATGAGGATATCTTTAGAGCCATGCGTTCCCCCAAAACCCACTATACGGTGTTAATGGGAGACTGCAACGCAAAACTAGGCACAAGAGAGAACGGTGAGCTGAAGGCCGACTTCATGGAGAAAGAGGAACTCTTTATGATGAACTCTTTCAGAAGCGGCCTCACAGAAAGTAGACCTGGTCGAGCCCCGAAGTGCGATAAAAAATTAGATTGACTTCATTATGACGACTAGACGGCAACTGGCGGCGACGGATCAGTGATGACTCAGTGATTGCGGGTGTGAAAACTGGCAGCGATCACCGAATGGTGAGAGACACACTGAACCTAAACAGTAAGCTGGAGAGTTCACGTCTAATGAAGTCAACGCTCCGTCCTCCTCGTGCCCTAATTCAAATCCACGAAAACTTTCAGCTTGAGTTACAAAATCGTTTTCAGTGCCTAGAAGATTGCAATACGGTGAACGATATGATTGAACGAACGAAACGCGGAACTAGGGCTCCAAAGACTTTGCCATAGATCTGTCTGCCAGAAAGAGCCAACTGTCGAAGCTGAAGACCGAATGTGGGAGCATCGTTTTCAGGACACCTGAGATTTTGAGTGAGATTAAGGGGTTCTATGGGCAGCTGTACCACGTCATCGTTGGAGACACACGCAAATGTGTGAACAACGATCCAAGAGCAAGTTTTATCCGACACTATTCCGATGACATCCCGGACGTCAGTCTGAGCAAAATTAGAATGGCTCTACAGTACCTTAAAAACGGCAAGTCTCCGGGCGAGGATGAAATTACAGCGGAGCTTCTGAAAGCGGGTAGCAAACCGGTACTTGAAGTCCTTCAGAACTCCTTAATTCCATCCTCTATGATAGCACTACTCCGGAGGCGTGGAGCAGAAGTGCGGGCATTTTGTTCTTCAAGAAAGGCGACAACGCTCTCTTGAAGAACTACAGACCGATTTCCTTCTGAGCCACGTCTACGTGCTGTTTTCGAGAGTCATTATGAATCGGCTCGCACGGAGACTCGACGACTTCCAGCCTCGTATGAGGAAGTTCATGGTCGCTCAGCGAGCTATGGAGAGGCATGCTTGGGGTTTTTCTGCGTGATAAACTTACAAATGAGGATGTCCGCAGTAGAACTAGAGTAAACGTCATAGCCCAACGGATTAGTAAGCTATAGTGGCAATGGGCCGGCCATAAAGCTCGAAGAATCGATAACTGATTGGGAAGCAAAGTTCTCGAGTGGCAGCCTCGTACCGGTAGGCGAAGTGTTGTGCGGCTCCCCTCTAGATGGAGTGACGACCTGGTAAGATATGCAGGAAGTCGATGGATGCGGGTGTCTCACGACCGTGCTTTGTGGCATTATTTGGGGAGACCTTTGTTCAGCAGTGGACTTGTGAACGGCTGTAACGATAATGATGATGAATAGAAGATTTTGGCGAAATAAAGTCCGGTAAGTATATTTAGCATTTTTTGTTTTATTTGGGGGGTGCTTGATAGAAAACCGCCCTGGGTGCCAACCCACGCTACGTTGCCATTGAAAGCATACATTGCCCCATAAATGGATTGCTAATTCTGGGGAGTTTAGTAACTGGCATAAAAAGCTCGTTTGTTCCTAGTATTTAAAGTATTTATATTTTCAATTGTATACATTTGTAGGACCTGGCGCAGCCCCGACAACGTGACGAAAAATGAGATCGACTTCATCATGACGGACAAAAAGTACATATTCAGAGATGTCTCAGTGATCAATAGGTTTAATACAGGAAGCGATCACCGACTTGTTCGGGGTACTCTGAATATCGATTTCAAGATTGAAAGAGCCCATCTGGTGAAATCCACGCTCCGACCAAATGCTTTTCAAACCATAGCGGGATCCCAACGTTTCCAATTGGAACTCCGGAATCGATTCGATGCCCTAAAACCCACATTGGATATTGACGAGGATCTCACTAGTGTGGTCAAGATCTTAAGGGATGAGGGGAATAGGTTGTGTAGTAGGCAACATATAGGCCGGAAGTCTAAGCTCTCAGACGAGACACTTCAGCTTATGCAAAAGAGACGTGAGGGAACAACAGCCGCGCCATCAGAACAGCTGGCACTCACCAGAATCGTAAGGAAAGCTGTACGGCGGGACCTGCGGCGCTCCAATGCAAACTTTATTCAAGAGGCAATAGAGCGAAACAAGGGTCCCAAAGTCTTTGCTCGCAAGCTTGGGAGCAGCCACATTACGAAACTAAAAACATGCGATGGCAAAACCCTCACGTCAAAGCCTGAGATTCTCGCTGAGATCGAAGGCTATTACGGTACACTATATGCCTCCCAAAATCAGCAACCTGACCCGAAATGCGACGATCCCAGAGCCACACTAACCCGCCAATTTACCGACGAGCTGCCAGATATCTGTCTGGAGGAGATCGAGTTGACCCTCACGTAACTTAAAAATGGAAAAGCCCCAGGAGAGGACGGAGTTACAACAAAACTCTTGAAAGCGGGCGGACAACCATTGCTAAAAGAGCTCTGTCGAGTTTTTAACTGTGTTTTACGAGATGGGAGAACTCCAAAGGCGTGGAGCAGAAGCATCACAGTCTTGTTTCACAAGAAAGGCAACAAGACATTGCTAAATAATTATCGGCCCATCTCGCTTCTGAGCCACGTCTATAAGTTGTTTTGAGGGTCATCATGAATCGGCTCGCGCGGAGACTTGACGAATTTCAACCACCCGAGCAGGCTGGGTTTCGAGGAGGCTATGGCACCATAGACCACATTAATACAGTGAGGCAAATTATGCAGAAGACGAATGAGTATAATCAGCCTCTTTGTATGGCCTTTGTGGACTATGAGAAAGCCTTTGACTCCATCGAAACTTGGGCTGTTATGAATTCCTTGCAGCGTTGCCGGATTGACTGGCGATACATAGATGTCTTGTGACATTTAAACACCACAAGCTCGATGTCCGTTCCCGTACAGGGTGGTCTTACAAAACCTATCCAGTTGCATCGTTGCATTGTGAACAATTTTGGGGATATTGTGTCCCCCTACACAATATCCCCAAAACTGTTCACAAATGCATTGGAAGATGTTTTTAAGACGCTAAACTGGAATGGACGCGGCATCAACATAAATGGCGAACACATCTCTCACTTACGCTTTGCCGATGATATCGTCGTCATGGCAGAATCGCTGCAGGAACTACAAGACATGCTTAGCAACCTAAATGAATCCTCTCAACAAGTCGGACTGCGTATGAATTTAAATAACACGAAAATCATGTTTAACGGTCACGTCATACCAGATTCGATTATCGTTGATGGTGAGATTCTTGAAGTTGTTCAAGAGTATATCTACCTCGGCCAGATCAGAGAAGATGCCAGTGTAGTTAGATAAAAACAACTTCGAGAAAGAAGCCGATAGGCGGATTCAGTTGGGCTGGGCAGCATTCGGGAAGATTCGTCAGGTCTTTTCGTCGCCCATACCGCAAATCTTGAAGACGAAAGTCTTGGACCAGTGCGTCCTGCCTGTACTCACATATGGTGCCGAAACGTGGACACTAACGGTACGACTACTCCACAAACTCAAAGTCACCCAGCGGGCGATGGAAAGAGCTATGCTCGGAGTTTCTCTGGTGGATAAGATTCGTAACGAAGAAATCCGCCGAAGAACCAAGGTCACCGACATAGCCTTCCGTATTTGCAGGCTGAAGTGGCAATGGGCTGGTCACATTTGTCGCAGAAGCGATAACCGTTGGAGTAGGCGTGTCATAGAGTGGAGATCACGTTTAGGCAAACGTAGTGTGGGACGCCCCTTGGCGAGATGGAGCGACGATCTACGCAAGGCGGCTGGCAGCAACTGGATGCGTGTAGCCGAAGATCGAGTTAAGTAGCACGCCTTGGGAGAGGCCTATGTCCAGCAGTGAACTGCCGCAGGCTGATGATGATGATGATGAAAGATATGTGTTAACGGGGCGGCCAGTAAATGTTTAAATCTTTTGAATATGCTATTAGGTATATTGTTCCATCCAACTGCACAATCTTCTTTTAAGCCAGTTATTATACTTAAAATCTCATCAATGTCGGTATTTAACAATACAAAAGAATTTAACTTAGAAAAGGATGTGGGCATAAAAATTGGATTTCGAGTATTGCTTAATTTTAAAGTATTATTAGTATTTAGTTTTATTTTGCCAACATTAATAAAAAAGTTATTTACTTTATTAGTTGCTTCGTTTGGGCTTTTGTCTAATATAAGTAGATCAAGTGGGGTCCAAGGTTTTTTGAACTGAAGGTATTATTTTTAATGAACTTCCATACAAGTTTACTGTTTTCACCGGCCTTCTCTAAAACATTTTTATCATATTGTATTTTGAGTTTTTTTAATAGTTTATTGCAAAAATTTCTATATCTTTTATAAGTAGCAGAAAGTATTAAATTATCAGGAGAAAGTTTTGATTTTAAATGAAGTTTGTCTCTATTTATTATACAGCGGACGAGACCAGGTGTTACCCAAGGTTTAATATTATAATACTTACGTGACAGTTTTATTGTTGATGTATTATTCTTTATTGCGTATTGTAAAGAATTTATAAAGTAATTGAAAGACGTATTTGCATCGTCAGAGCTATAAACAAAGCCAAAATTAATGCTACGAATGTCATTTTCAAGGTTCGTCATATGGACTTTAGTGTAGCTACGTATGCAGTTTTTTCTAGGTAAGGTTAATTGTAATGTTAGTAAAATTGTTTGATAATTAGTAAACGAGGAATTAGTAACTAATGTTAAAGAAGGTTAATTTGATTTAATCACAAAATGGTCCAAACACGAGCCGCTTTGATGTGTAGGGTGGTAATATGTTGGTAATAGTCCATGAAAAGAGCAGATATTTAGGTAGTTATGTGCGTAGTTATTTATTTTCCCAGGGGTAATGTTAATATTTATGTCACCGGTTAGGATTATATTTTTATATGTGCTAAGTTTGTTTAAGGTAATATCAAGGGACTCTAGAAATCTATCAATATTTAGAGAAGGAGGTCTGTAAATTGCAATGACAATCGTCTCGGAATTAATTCGAATGATTAAGCAATTTATATCCAGGAATGTAGGTTCTGTGACAGTTACTTTTAAATTATTTTTAACATAGATTACTAAACCGTCATTTTGATTAATGTTTTTCTGGGTTTTGTGTAAAGAATAGCCATCTAGAAACGGTAGGTGAGGTGGGAAGTTTGACAGCCAACATTCTGTAAGGACAATAATATCACATTTTATATCCAGTCTATGCAACAAAACTTCAAACCCGGTTATATTCCGATTTATGCTTCTAATGTTTTGTGTAAGTAAGATTAACTTATTTTCAGGACGAGGAAGGAAGTGTTTACAGTCTTCAACATTAAATGTTTTAGCGTCAGACACAGAAAAGTTGTCTAGGTCATTGAGTAATTGATTCGTCATAATTAAGCTTAAAGATAAACTAAAACTAGTGTTTAAGAGCTAAGTAAATAAAATAATACGCGGCGCTCTTAGGCGCCCTCCTAGTCTATGGAGTTGATATATTTGTCGATATATTCATCACCAGTATGATATAGTTGTTGATATATTCATCACCAGTTTTGTGGTCGTATTTTCTTTTAAAACGTTTGCATGCGATTTGTTATTACATTCCTTAAAGGAATGCCCGAGCTCTCCACAGTAGTTATACGTAGGGCTACTTTCTCGACAAAATTTGGCTGAATGACCAAACAGCTTGCAGTTGAAGCATCTTGTTACTATTGTAAAGTTTCTGACTGGGCTTGAGGTCCAATTAATATATATTCGTCCTTGATTGATAAGGGCCTTCCTGATACTAGGCGGCACTTCGACAATGTAATTGCAAGTAGGAAGGTTTTTCTTTTTCTCTAATTAAATACATTATAGAAGTTTATTTTAAAATTAGAGTTAAATATAAATGTAAACTTAATAATTCAAGTAAGGAAACTTGTAGGAATCAGTTAAATAAGATTGCTCTGTTTAAAAGCCAATATGTTTACGAAGCTTCATCATGCTTCATTATTCTTTCATCTGTCCCTGAAAAGTATAGCATAATAATAAATTTATAATCATTTAAGCTGCATGAATTTTAAAAACAATGATCTTATACAGAGTAAAGTGCACCAAGTGTCTGAGGATGATGCACTCTCTATTCTCTCAATCTCGGTATATTAAGAAAATGGTCACTCATTCATGGACTGACCGCGGCAAGTGCAACTTAATCTCGCAGATCTATTGATCCGCGCAGCTATTACTTAACCACGAGTTGCTCTTCTCTACGACTATCGCTGTAGGCGATGAACTGCGCTATTTAAGCCCTCTGCACAATTTCGTCGGCCATCAAGCATGAATCGGGCATCGAGCGTTGTGAGTATCAAATACTATTGAATTTATACTATCCTGGCACATTGAACCGCGTGTCTCATTCACGGGCGTCTAGTGGCGCTTCAAGAGCATTACTAAATATATTATATCCAACTACGCTAAAAGTGTTATCATTGTGAATATAATACGAAGCTCTGCGCAACCCCTTGGGGAAAATAGCGTGATGCTATGAATATTGCACTAGTGTGACCGTGAGGTAGGGTGGTGAAGTAAGGTTATTTTTTTGCTTTTTTTGCTTGATAAATAGATACTTAGTTGGGTTCATAATGGCTTAAATAGGATAATTTCAAGATTTTTTATCTTTAATGTACTACAGTTTTATAATGTATCGAAATCTGTCTCTATTTTTTATTTATTATTTTGAAAGTTAAATTTTTGAAGTCTTATTATAGCAATATTATACTTACTGATACAAATAATGTAGAAATACAAATAATGTTTCTTTGGATTCTAACCAACCCGTCCAATTAACCTTAACCATTTTTCTTAATATAGAATGCGGAGGGAATCTGTTTGACAAACGGCAAAATATAATTACATTTATAGAACGCAAGCCGAGGATTTATTTTCTTGTTGTGTGGGCGATTCGATTCAATGTAAACATTGAAGATACATATCGACATTAATTTTTATATAGTTGAGTCAATCCCTAGCGTACATGTAAACATGTAAAATATTTTGTATCAAAATGTATTTACCTAGTTCATGCAAATTATCAACAATGTGACTTTTTCTTTGCAAAATATCAAAATTAACAAAATAATTGAAAAAATTCTATATATTAAACAGTATATAACATAAATTTTAACCAAAAATAAACGCGTCATATCATTGACGATGTCTTGAGAATTTACCTGCGAAATGTGCAATTATCAGGATTATTTCTATTATTAACACCACATTCACTCACAGAACAAGTAACCATTATGGAAAAAAGGTACTCACTAAAAATAACCACTATTACACTCTAAAAAATTACAAAATATCTAGGAACTTATTTCTTTCGTGCCGACTTGTGTGTGTGACCTGTCATTCAAAATCGGTTACAGAGTCATGAGATTTGGTATCCTTTTCTATCTTGCATTTTTGCCATAAGGAATTTTCTTCTCCCTTGCACTCTATGTCGGTCTATACGCCAGTATATTCTAAGTCTATGGTTGTTATCTAGCTACAAAAGAGAAGGCAGACCGCGGTTGTGCTGCTGTTATTCTACTATCGTAGCAGTGCCCTCTGTGTACGTTCCGTAAAGCAAACCCATTGTCGATTAAACAAACACAGTTATTGTTCCCTGTGAAACTCATAATAAGTCTTAGGATAATTTGGCGAAAATATACCGGTTGAATTTAAGTAGATTTCATAGTGACCTTTACATGATATATTTCAAATTATACAACGATAGTACGGAATTCCGCATTATTCGACTACGTTTTTGTTGTAAGATGTCAGATAAAGCTTCCATAAACTTTCATTGATTTAAATAAGTATTACAAACCGGAATAATAAAAAATCCTTTTTTTTTGTAGTTTATGGCCTGGTATCTAGACCTTTAGGCCATATAAAAATCCCTAATTTTACTAAGTCACAGACTAAATGAATTTATCGTCAACGTTTTTTGTTTCGCTAATGGCACATCAATAGAGGTGTCTATGGAATGGAAAAACGGCAACAACCTTGTAAAAGAAAGAAGGTGAGAATAATGAAGCTATCTTATTTTGTACCATGTTAAAGGTCATATGTATAAAGAGTTCAGCTATAAGAATTTTGTTCTTATTTTAGGATTCTTTCTATGCTAGTAATTACTCTAGCAAGATAGATTGCTACTACGCTAGCTAATATCCACAAACTAATATCTAACAAGAAGTACTAGTGCATACGCCAGTATCAAGCACTTCTTATTATATAGTTTGTGCGCCAGTATATTCTTAGTCTATGCTTGCTACATATTTATTTATCCACAGACTATTTAGTAGATTCTACTGAATTATTTGTCTATGGTTGTCAAATGTCAAGTTGTCATTTGTCAAGTGATTCGTTAGTCAAAAAAGAAGATATTGGAAAAAATAATTAAAATTGTTTTTTGCGAAACTAGGTTACATAATATAATCACCACGTTTTCATAGATATGTCGGATTCTTCCGAAGAGGAAGATCTATCACGATTTCAAGAGGCTGTGGATACAACATTTGTTAAATTGATAACCGCGGAAGCTGTTGATAAAGTTTCAATAACTGAAAAATCCGGTATATTATAATCATCTCTAAAGCGTCTTACAGATAACCGCGGCCTGCGTTAGCGGTAGCGGTGGTTATCCCTTGTGTTAGCTCGTAGAAGCACAGAATACTTTTACTCCTAGCGGAGACGTAGAAGTGAAAGGAATCAAACATGCGCGGGCATAACGCAGTCTGTATTCTGTTCGTGGCTGACCGCCACCGTTACTCCCACTCTCACCTAAAGAAGGATCTTACCACGTCTATCTGCATACAAGCGCTTTGGCGGTGGCGTCCAAGAAGTGGCCAGTTGTAATTTGTCACAACATATCGCATCCATTGCATCTTTCCTAAACTAAAAAGCGGATGCAAAATAAAAAGAGGGATACAAAGTTTCAGTTACAAAAGTTTCACTGATTCACCGCATTCCTCAATTTAGAAGTTGATATCATGAATCCATGGTTTATTTGTATTTGTCTGTAAAAATATAACAAGAGTGTATTTACAAAGTATCCTTTAAGCCTTTATTGCCAACACAATATACATAATTTATCATTTCATAGTTAAAATTATACATGCAAATTAAAATATATAACTTTAAAAGTAAAATTGACCTTAACATTAAATTCATTATTAACATTAACATTATTGAATTACTATTGTACATTATTAATGTCACTATGTATTTAATTTTAGTTGATATTATATTATTAGGTAAGTATGTCGTTGTTCTCGGGCGTCGCGTGGGCGTGTCTTTGCGACACGAAGGCCTCCTCCAGCTTTTTCCATTCTGCTCTTGTTTCAGTTGTTCTGTGCCATATTGGACCTGCATGCTTTTTTTAGTCATCAGACCAACATTTTCTTTGTCTTCCTCGTTTTCTTTTTGTTTGGTATCTAGGGGTCCATTCTGTTATATCTTTCGTCCAATTATTTCTATTCTCTCATCATGTGGCCTACCCACCTCCATTTGAGTTTTCTAGTTTTAACTACTACATCTTCAATTTCGGTAATTTGTCTTAAATCTACAGCTCTCTTTCTATCTCTTTTTATGTAACCCAATATACTCCTCTCCATAGCTCTTTGGCATGTAATCAGTTTTTGGTTTTGTTTTTGTGTTTGCCCAGGTCTGGCACCCATAGGTAAGGATTGGTAATATGCATGTATTGTATACTTTCCTTTTCATTGCAATATTATATTGATTGCCTTTTAGCACTTCTTTGAGGGACCAAAATCTCTTCCAGGCATTGGCTACCCGTCTTTCAATCTCTGAATCCATTTGGTTGTTGAAGGCGATAAGTTGGCCTAAGTATACATAGAATTCACATATTCTATTTCCTCCTCATCTACTGAGATACTTATTTGGGATCTGTTTGTTATTATCTTTGTCTTTGTTTTGTTTATTGTTAGTCCCACCTTTTTACTTTCACATGATAAATCTTGGAGCATGTTTTTAAGGCTTTCTGGGTTCTCTGTTATAAGTATTATGTCATCTGCAAATCTTAAATGATTTAAATGTATTCCATTTATGTTAATCCCTATGTTGTCCCATTCCATCTTCCTGATGACTTCCTCTAGCGGATGAAAAAAGTTTTGGAGAGAGTGGGTCTCCCTGTCTCACTCCCCTGTGTATTGGAAAAATTTCCCCCTCTGCTTCTAGTTTGATGCGTGCTTTGCTGTTGGAATACACATTTTTTATTATCCTTATATATTTATTTTCTATTCCTTGATTTTTCAGGGCTTCCCAAATGTACTGATGTTCCAGGCAGTCAAACGCTTTGTTGTAGTCCACAAATGCCATGTATAATGGATAATCGTATTCTTGACATTTTTCAATGAGCTGTTATACCACATGTATGTGATCAATTGTTGCAAATCCTGATTGGAATCCAGCCTGTTCTCTTGATTGTTGTTCTTCAAGTTTTTTGGTGATGCGTTTCAGTATTATTTTTGAGAACACCTTTTATATGTTGGACATGGGACTTATTGGGCGATAGTTTCCTAATTCTAATCTATCTCCTTTCTTAAAGATGAGTATTATAGTGCTTATTGTCCACTGTGAAGGTATGGATTCTGTGTTTAGGATAAGATTAAACAAGTTAGTCAGTTTTTTTTTGTTTCTGGCAATGTAGCTTTCATCATCTCATTGGTTATATGATCAGGTCCAGGAGCTTTATCATTTTTCTGTGTTTCTATCCCATGCTGAACTTACCTTTCAAGAATCGGAGGGATTTCTTCTGTTTTGTCTTCAAGGTTTATGTTGAATTTTAAGGTGTTTTCGGTAGAGTATAATTTCCGATAATAGTCTGTACCTATCTTTAAAATTGGCTGTCTTCTTGTTTCGTCCTTGTTGTTTTTGCTTTTCATTTTCGGGACCCATAGCGTTGTTTCTTTTAATTCTTTAAGTGCTTTATTGATACCTCCTGTTTTAGTAATGTGTTTTTGAATACATTTTATTATTTTATTTGACTTATCTTGTTTTATGTTGCGACTTATCTCCTTACTTAGTTCAGTAATATCATGTAATGTTGTTTTATTTCTTCTATTTTTAAGCAGTTCTTTCCGTTTTTGAATAAGATCTATTGTTTTCGAGTGCATGCATATTGTTTTGTTGGTAATAGAAACACTTGCATAGAACAAGTATTTCTATTACCTACAAATAATTTGCAGGTAATAGAAATTCTAATCTTAAATAACAAAAGAGATTTGAATTTCTCCTTGTGTGGTAATTTTTTTCATTTATTTAAAAGTTATTATATAAACAAATATTACTGCTAGTTAACAAAAAATAAAAGAATTTAATAAAATAAGAAACATGTAGTGCCAGTGTAAAAATATCCACTACCCAATATTGTCCTGTGACTGCAGCCTTCCTAATAACAACTAAAAATAAATAACTGCTAAGGGCAACTATGGCAAATATCCCTGATCTCAGTCGACTTTTGAATGTCTATAATGATAAGGGTATTGGTAAATAATGATATACATGGATATACATATGTAGTATTCAGTTCAACATATATTTTTAGATTCCAAACTGTGCTCTCAGAGGTACTTAGAGGAAGCAACCCATTACAATGATGTTAAAGTATCTAAACACTTACAAAAGAAAATAGGAGCAAAAGTTTCTGAAATTATAAACAGAAATTTGAAATTTGTTAATGTGCAAGACAATGGAATAAAGTATGAAATTTGTTTATAGTAATGAAATATGTAAGTTAATATTAATCTATACTTATATTGGAATACATTTTTAGCAAACCAACTATTGAAGGCGGAGTAAAGTTGTTCAGAGATTCTGCTGGATTTCTCTCTTGTGATGATGCAAAAGATACATTAACAGAAAGTCACAATATTTTTTCAAGAAAATTTAAAAGTAAAAGTAGGCAAATAGATGGCAATCTTGAGGGAGTTGATGAACAAGGTGAGAATTAATTGCTTGATAAAATGTTTAAATTAAATGTGTTGAAATGGTATGGAGTTGTCAGCCTTAGGTTTTATTAGACAGCATATTACAGTAAAACTCGCTTAAAACGATTTTGAAGGCACCCAGCCAAAATCGCGACTTAAGCGGTAAAGTGTCTTATGCGGGATACGGAAAGTGTAAGTGTAGGTATTGAATTATAGGTATATTTATAAATTTGTTAGAAAGGTAGATTTGTTAGAAATATTATACATATATATATGTATTTAAATATGTTACATCATAGTTAATTATTATTCATAATGGCATTACCTAAAGTAATCACTTATTTTGGTTTGACAAAGAGATTTTGATGCATTAGTAATGACAAGGCTTTCAATATAACTTAACTTTTGCAGTGCGTCTTCACTGTCTACACTTTTCACTGTCTGCGTTTGATAAAATCGGAATTGACTCTCCTTGATATTCATCGTCATCACTTAGAGCCTCTTTTTGGGTGTTATTCACATCTTCAATAAGATCTTCGATTGAACGGGTTTCGTAGGGTGCAACATTGTCATCAATGGAAGAATATCCAGGAAAACCTTGCAGTATCGCGGGTTCTTTTTCCAACACGATGTTAGCTTTGTTATTTCGGAAACCTGCTTTCTTGAAACAATTTTGTATGGTTTCAGGCTTAATTGCTTGCCATGCCACTGCAATGTTTAGGTTGGCATCATGTATAGTCAAGGGTCATTTGCTGTCAGCGTCTTCCATTACTTTAAGAAAGCGATGTATCAATTGTGTTCTGTAGTCTTGTTTAAGGATTTTTATAATGCCCTGATCCATCGGTTGCGACTTGCTTGTCGCATTCGTAGGTAAGAAAACAAGCTTGATGTTCTTTAGCTCAACATCTTTAGGGTGAACGGGGCAGTTATCAATGAAGAGAATTATGCGTGCTACTTGGCTCGGCTCGGGTGTTGCACAGATGGCGTATTAGAAGGGATGACGAATCGTATTAAGCGTGTTGAAAATGTATGAAAACATGCCTCAAGTTGCAGGGACTGATATGAAATGGCGTATTATGCGAGAAATCGTATTAAACGTGATCGTATTAAGCGAGTTTTACTGTACTTATTTCAATGTTGTTTTCTTAAATCAGTAATCTAATATAAAGTTTATGTTCACACTAAGCCAGCATTTCAGTCTCATTGCTAATTATATTCTTGTCATATATTTAGACTAGCTGCTCCCTGCGACTTCGCCCGCTTGGAATTTACTGCGATTGGATTTCATGGGTTTTAATTTTTTTGCGCGGAACCCTAATTCTTTTCCTACAATAAAAGTAGCCTAAGTTACTCCTTATAACATCAGCTATCTGCCAGTGAAAGTCCCATCTAAATCGGTTCACAGGTTTTTGCGTGATGCATGTTCAGAGAGACGTCATGTTAGAGTTTTATTATAGCATAGAAAATAATTACTTGACTGTTGGAGGCTGTGTGATAACAGAGTAAGAAAATCCATTATTCCATTACATATTGTAAGTGGCGTGATAGGTGACTATGGGATACATACCAGAAAGATCTCATGACTTCCAACATATGGTGGTATAACCATCTTGTTTTTTTTTAAAATTAAACATGGGCTCACTCTTGACCTCCATCTGGCCCGAGGGCAAAGATATGGTCTACTATGGAGCGAGTTTGCCCAAGAGAAGCCTGTTCATATGCACCTTGAAGAGGTTCAGGTTATATGCACTCGGAAAAGCAAACACTAGCAGGGCATTCCTTGGCTGTGCGCACTATAAAAGATGACTTACAGTGCTTAATGCGAATATTCGGAATGTCAACCACGTGTGGATGGTAACCTGCAGTACGTCTGGTACTCCAATAGTAGAATGGAGATCGCGGTATGAGCTTATGAAGCTCATAGCCACACTCTGAAGTACAATCTGTAGAAGACCGACAAATAAGCAAATTGGCGGTGGTGAGTTAAGCTGTGAAACTTAGTTTCCACCATCTTTTTGTCGCCGGTAAGCTTCTCAGCTCTGCGTTCCACTGAGTCA